>OY757905.1:132980643-133088143 GCA_963585895.1 Sepioteuthis lessoniana | reverse complement strand
GATATGCCATAAAACCAAACCAAACCAAACCAAACCAAATCTTTCTTGTTAAATAGCTCAATGTTAATAATTTTGATCGAACATTATATCCTTAAAATTTCAAGATCAAATTTGGGTCTATGTGTCTATAAATTTATAAGATTTAGTATAAACAAACTTACGCACGTTTACGTATATATATGATCATGCTTTACTAAGCATTTTTGTCTCGTCCTGTTGATATTTATGTTTCTGTTTAAGAATAATGACGTTCAAATAAATCATCTCATCATCATTATCATGTTGTGCCGCCAGCACGGATATCCCTGACACTATCTCGCCACTCCTCCCAATCGTTCATTGCTTCTGGCAGGTCCTCAGGGCTACATCCCGTATCCACACAGTGCAGCTGTATTTAGGTTCGACCTGCTTTTGTTCGGCTATGTGAGGGGGTCCATAGGAGCCATCACTTATGAGCTCGTCTCTGCTTCTCCAGCAGTGTCCTGCATGTCTGGTTCGTCTAACTTGGATAGTTTTCCTGATGGGAGGCAGGTGGCCGTACAGCTGGTGCTTTGTGGGGTGTTGCCTCCGGGACTTGTTCAAAATTGCTCGCAACATTCTTGTGTAGTTGCTGTCAAGCTTTTTCTTCACCCGTTTTGTTAACGTCCATGTTGTGCATCCATATAGCAGTATCAACACGACCGCAGACTAGGTTCTTCAGCCTTGTTTAGGCAACTAGTCTAGGAAAAGAAAAAACTCTGAATTCAAACCTGTTAAACTCCGCTTAAAAATTGACCTTGTGTCATATCCTTCCCGAGCGGAGGGGTTGGTAAATATGATCAACACGACCGCTGGCTGGAAGAAACTACGTTTCATTTTATTGGTCAGGTCTGACATCCATATGGCCGATAGTCTATCGATAGCTGTCCATGCCTTTGTTAGTCGCGTGTCGATCTCTTTTTTTTTTCGGTTGATGAGACACTGCTTCCTAGGTAGGTGAACTTGTCAACTTGTTTCAGAGAGCGACTGCCTAGTGTGGAAATGTAGCCTGTTTAAGTAAATACTTTAGGATTATCCATGATATATCAGTCATTTACATCATTCAGAATTTACCCCAAAGACGGACCCAACAATAGTTTCAACAGTGGACGGGAACTGTGCTTATTTTCCCCTCTTTACGATGTGGCGTTTATGATTACATCATCAACGACATCATTATCAAGGCTGCTGATAGCACGGATTTCCTTGACTCTCTTTCTCTCTCTCTTTCTCTCCTCATCCGTCCTTATCATCAGTCGCTTCCGGCCGGTTTTCCAAAGTGCATCCTTTGTCTGTACACAGCTGATTTATTTGACCATGTAATCTCAGCTAATGACTTCTTGCTGTTCGGCCAACATTAACACGTCCATGTCTTGGGGTCTATATAAAAACGCCACTTACGAGTTAATCTTTGCTTCTCCAGCAGTGCTTTACATGTATTGTTAGTCTTTATGATATGGGAGGTAAGTTGCCGTACAGCTGTTGCTTAGTTCGGTTTTACTTCCTGAATTTGCTTAACAGAGCTCCTATCATTCTTATGTAGTTCTAATCTAGCTTTCTATCTCTGAATTTTGCTAGCGTCTACGTGGTGCATTCATATAGTAGTATTCACACGGCCACAGGTTGGAAGAAATCCCATTTTATTTTATCGGGTTGATTAGTCCTTCATATGATCAATAACCTATCGATAGTAGTCCACAACTTCGGTAGGTGTATGTTAACATTATTTTCAGTTGATGAGATTTGGCAGCCGAGGTATATGAACTTTTCAAATAATTTTAAAGGTCTGCACCTTAGAATAGAGGTGACTCATTTTTGTTTAACATACTGTTGTATAGTGGCTCGTACCACATTACTTCCGTTATCGTGGAAGTATAAAAGACGCCGTGTCACGGAAGCGAGACAAGCTGAAGCAGAGACAGAGGAGCTCTGAAGGACGTCGGTCAGTAGAAGACCAACTTCGGACGTAACACCTACAGCAAGAGACTTATAATACTAGTCGAACTGTACCACTAGTGCTAATAAGTAATTAACTCTGTTTCACTGTGTATCGGTTCCTTACCACGATACAACGCATACGGATGTAATGATGACGAACATTATAGAAAAATTAAAGAACTGCTTTACTTTGATGCCACCACTGCTTTGGATATTTCCACTTCCTCTGGCGAGTAGTTTTAACCACATTGGTAATAACAATGCTTTATCAACCACATGGAACTGACTCACATATCTTGGGGTGCGACAGAAAACTATCAATAACATTCACGACTAGACAGTGCTCACCAGAACACAAAAATAACATAAATTCGAACCTTCATTTTATCGTCTGTTAATGTTGTCATTTCAGAAGAGCAAGGATTATTACGATTTTCTGTATACAAAACCTTTTACACACACACACACACACACACACACACACACACACACACACACACACACACACATATATATATATATATATATACCCATCCTCTCCTCATGAAGAGGATATATATTTATATAATAACCCAACCCTTCCGCACAAGCAGGATGTGACACAAACCCAATTAGGAAGTGGAGTTTAATAGGTTTGAATACAGAGTTTTCCTTCTCTTTGACTGGTTGCCATATTCAGGATGAAGAATTCGGTCTACCCTACTATTTACCCATAGCTGAAGAGGGAATAACTGGATTTATACCATTCCCAAGGGTATTAGTGCAGTGGGAAATGCAAACAGTTTCGTCCAAGATTTGAACTCGTATCGCCAAGCCCCTTTCTTATGGCTCAGTGTCAATTAAACCAGGAGTACCTTCAGTATAAAGCCTTGTTCGAGTTTAACCAACTTTTTTTGGCGGGGATTAGAATGCTCTGATTGGATCCCCTGCAGAAGGGTGTCCTAAGTGTGATAATAAAATATCTTCTGATAGTGAGGCTCCAGTTCAACTATAAAATGGGACAATAATAAAAAGGCGCCAAAATTCTCGACTTTGATTCTTATGTTGTCGATCTTCTGGTATGTTTGTATTCGAAACGAATTTATTATCTCCCCTAGTGAGTTGTTTATACCAGGTAACGCTGGTGGTCTTTCACTTGAGTCTGAGTTACAGCAAGTCTCTTTAGATCTCCAGGACTCTTCTCGGTATTCTATCCGATCTCAGCAATGCTGTATCTAGACAATTTTTATTCTCTTACAGAATTCAGTTCTTTCACTCCTTTTTTCATGTGCCTGGGCATCGTTCGGAGTGCTCCAACTAAAACTGGTACTACCTTGACCCTCATGTTACACAAGTTTTTTATTTCTCTGACAAGGTGTAAGAATTTGTCTAACTTTTTGCTTTCTTGTATTTTTGCTAAGTGGTCTGCTCGGATAACAACAATTAAGAGGCAGCAAATTATCTTTTTTCTGATATTTAACTTTGGTCTGGACTTCTAACCGGATTCAGTGATCCGTTTATATCAGAAATCCAAGAGAATTTTATGGGTTTTATTCTCTCGGATTGATCCGAGTTTGTGTATAAACCATTTGGTAGTATGGTCAAATTTAAACTTCTTGCACAATTCCCAGTGAATCACTTGGCTCACCCACTCGTGCTAGTCTTATACTCTTTTATTGCATTTGTTTGTTATGTGAGTAAATGTTTCGTTCCTATCACCATGAAACGTATATCTATTATTTTGTCTTTGACATAGTCCTAATGGCGTTGTTTGAGCTGCTATTACAAGAGAATCTGTTTTCCTTTTAAGGTTTCCTTTTCATAGCCAAGTCTAAGTTTTTTCATGTAAGATTTCGCTTGTTTGTCGCTTGAAATGTTCATACAATTGCTTTTCATCCCTTTTTTGTTTGCCTGTTATTTTTGTTCTCTTCATGTTTGTCTTGTCAGTATTGTTTCTGATGGCTGTAATTAGTCTTCCTTTACGTTTTTTCCTGTTGTCTGCATGTCGTTGTATCGATGCATCGACGCTATTTTGAGTGCTGGCGAGTCTTCTTCCTCCTTCTTTTCTTAACATTTCTATCTACATCATCTCTGGCATATAAGGCCTTATGTATTAGTTTTCTCGTTCTCTGGTTCATTTGTTTAAGTTCTTCCCTTGTCCACTTTAAAATGGTCCCGAGTATCTTAGGAGGGGGACAGCTAAAGTATTGATCTCTTTGATGAGAATTCTGCAGTATTGTTTGGTTTCGAGTAGTTTTCTCGTTTTTCTAAGCAATTCTTATTTTTTTCTTTCATCTCGACATGTTTGATGTTGTCCGCTTCCAATATTCCCAAATGTTTGTAAGTTTCCTCTTTTCCGAGCGTTCTGATTTTTCTATGATTCTCTAGTCCTATTCCTTCTGTCATTTATCGTTTTCCGCTTTTCATTAAAAGCATGGCACATTTTTATTTCAAAATCCATCTCTCTGACGTTAGTATATATCCTCACAGCCTTTATTAAAGTTTGTAATTTTTTCATTTTTGGCAAACAGTTTGACATTGTTGATGTACATTAGGTGATTGATTTTTTCGTGCTTTTTATGAAGTTTGTATCCCCTTGCGTATTTCGTAAGTACGAGGTGCATGCGATAAGTTTCCAGACTTTCTCGTATGGGCACTTTTATTGATAGTACGCACATGAAACTCTAGTCCCCTTCCAAGTAATCTCCTCCGGCTTTAATGCACTTGTACCGTTCCAACAACTTCTGGAAGGCTCCATGGAAGTCCTCTTGTGTGAGCGTGTCAATGACCATCGTCACAGCCTCTTTCATCAACTCAATTTCTCATAACAACAGCCTCTGAGCCTAGGGAATAAGCAAAAGCCACCGGGAGCAAGGTCTGGACCACAGGGAGGCTGAGGAACTGTCTTGATGCCCATCTTGGTCAAATAGTATGTGACAAGGATGGAGTTGTGGACTGGTGCATTGTCCTGGTGAAAATGCCACTGACCCGATTTGAAGAGTGCTGTTCCTGAACTCCCTTAAAACCTCAACATAGTAACCCTAACCCTAACTCTTTGGCCTATCAACTCTGGTTTATTAACTTCTTTACTCCTCCCTCACAGAGTCTCTGCCCTCCTTGAATATTATTCTACTCAAAAACTGATGCTCGATTCATGCAAGATGCTCCAAAAGTAGAATGAAGCATTCCATACGTTTCTGTGGCATTTTTCCAAGTTTCAAACATAATTTTATTGCATATCGTTCTTCTAAAGCCGTGACAATCAAGCTTTAGTAGGGTGTATTCCAGTTGCTGCTGTTGTTGTTCCTTTGAAGCTGAAATCATAAAAATTGGTCAGTCATCTCATAAGATGTATGAGCATACTGAATTTTCAAAAGCCTACGACAATTTTAAATAACTGTACAAAAAAGTCTTATCGTATGCACTTCGTATGTGACCAAGAGACATTATTGCAATTACAAATAATCATGGTACACCTCTCACCTTTAAGTGGGCCTCACCAGTACAGAAATAAAAATTGAAATCGGAATTAGTTTTTCTATATTTAAAAGAAATAATATGGTGTTTTGACAATAAATATGTTCACCTCTAGCTGTTCTTTCTTGGCTAGGCATAAAACCTATTGAACAATCTTGGATATATCATCATTATCATCATCAAGTCGCACTATCAGAACAGATATCCCTGACCCTCTCTCACCACCCATCCCTATCGAGCATTGCTTCCGGTAGGTCTTCACGGTTGCATCCCGTATCCTTCCAGAGCTGCTCTATGTAGGTTCGAGCCGGTTGACCTGACTTTGCTCGCCCATGTGAAGGGGTCCACAAGAATACATCACTTATGAGCTCGTCCCTACTTCTCCAGCAGTGCCCGCATGTCTGATTCGTCTAACTTTGATAGTTTTCGTGATGGGTGGTAGGTGGCCGTACAGCTGCTGTTTTGTGGGATGCTGCTTACAGAACTTGTTCAAAATTGCTCGTAGCTGCGAACCAGAAAGAAAATCTAGAAAGCTCAAAGTGTAACAACGTTTCTGTTGTCACCCTGGATACTTTCCACATCGAGTGAAACAACCCACTTGAAAAGGAATGTTAATAATAATATTTTTTTTCTCTGGAGAAACAATTTAACATCGTAAGTTCATATTGGATATATGAACTGACAGATGAATAAGAACAGAGAGAGAGAGTGTGTGTGAAAGAGAGAGAGAGAGAGAGAGAGAGAGAGAGAGAGAGAGTCCTAAATCGCGATATATATATATATTATATATATATAATTCCCAAACTGTAGACACACACATTATAAATGCACATCTTTATTGGGTTGGGATGAGTGGAAATTTAAAAGTAGTGAAATAAAGAAAAGAAAAAGAGATTTTTTTCGGTGTTGGATGGGGTGAAACATACAATGTAGATGCGAGCAAATAAAGATATTTTGAATTATTACCGTGTATAAAACTAGATTTATAGTATAAACGTAATATGAATAATTTCGGCAGAATTTATGTTTTTGCTTATTTTCAGATTTGCAGTGATTTTATATCGAAAGATGGTAATCACTATACATCTTGCTAAATATGTTTAGTTTAATTGTTTTTTCTTCTATTTAAAGATTTTATTCAGGCAAAGAAATGTCGGATGGAAAGTCTTCATTTGAATGTTTATGGGAATAAATTGTAGAGATGAGCTTATTTTCATGCACAGATGCTCATTTCTAATCGACAATCAAAAGAATTATTGATTCTTATATATATATATATATATATATATATATATATGCAAAATATAACATATCTTCAAATATTCATTCATACACTCACAGAGGTATATATATATATATATATATATATATATATATATATATATATATATATATATATATATATATATATATATATATATATATATATATATATATATATATATATATATATATATATATATATATATATAAAAGTAACTTGCATAATTGAAGCTTGTTTTCATTCATATATATTTATTTCTAAATGATCCGAACAGAATTATTGATCTTCTACTTATTTATATATATATATATATATAAATATATATATATATATATATATATATATATATATATATATTCATCAGTATATATACATATATAAACATGCATATCACCAAATATACATGGTTTATTCAAACCCAATATGTATAGATATGTATAACTTGTATAACCTGTATGTGATAGTTTGTTTTTATTCAGATGTGTTTTACTAAATATCTCAATTGAACTACTGATTCTTGTGTCTGTATATATATGTACACATCGCACACACATACGCACACGCACACACACACACACACACACACACACACACACACATACACACACACACACACACGCACACACACACAAACACACACACATACGCACATAGACAAGTACACACACTCAGAGATTCACACACACATCCCCATTATCACATACATATTTGTATATATATATATATATATATATATATATATGTACACACATACATATGCATGCTCGTGCACACACACACACACACACAAAGACACACACACACACACACACACACACATATATATATATATATATATGGATTTATTTCCAAGTCTGTATTTGTATTGGCAACAAATGTTATCACAGCACATATATAATAGCCTATATTCACATATTAATATCAATGATGGTTTCATGCACACATACACACACACATACATAAACAGGCACAAACACACACACACACAAACACACACACACACACACACATATATATATATATATATGTATTATATGGTACAGTCTGTAACCCTCGGACGATTGCTGGTTGCATGAAATGCAGGGTCACAGATTGTACCATGTAATATAATATAATATGATATAATATAATATAAAAAGTAAGTTGGCGACCGTAGTCTAGGGTGCCCAGAAGGCTCTCTTTTCAATAACAACAACACCGAGATGTAGGGGAGGGCGCTACTCCTTTCCCTGGATTGCTCCACTTTACCCTTGATACGTACCTTATATTGCTGAGTGTTAAACTAGGAGGTATCAAGTACCATTTTTAAAGTCTTTGGTATGACATAACTGGGATTGAATCCCGGTCTCCCGGACCATTGGCGAACACTCTACCCACTGGGACACAGACCCGGTCATGATCTATCATTGATACAGAGCACTATCTCACAATACTGCAACATTTGGTCCTCCATGAACTCACCAAGTTAGCTAGTGAGTACCATAAACCTCTTTATATATATATATATATATATATATATATATATATATATATATATATATCTTTACATTAGTTTAAGCTCTTCTCTACATTTGATAAGCGTTAGATATCTTAATTGTTGATACCTATATAACTATAAATGCATATCTATATATATGCGTGTGTAAACTGTCCGATTACACACACACACATATATATATATATATATATAACCCTAAAAAGTTTAGGTATTATTTATACAAAGCATTAGTAGTTGATGGTATCTTCAAGACCGACCTCCATTGTACTGAGTCGGCATTTTTGAAGATTCTTAAAAGATTTCATTTAAAAGAATTGATGGATGAAACATGAGTTTTTTAATTGATTAAAAAATGTGTTTTTAACAAACTTGAAGGGAAATTATTTCTAAATTATTTTGGGCTCTAATACTTCAAATTTTTTCGTGACAAGTCAAATATTGTCGAGATGGTTGCTATATACCTGCGATTTTTCTGCCGTTATGATGTTTTCTGGACGCTGAAGTAAACCAATGCAGTGGTCATTCGAGAATCCTTCTGTTCTGGCGTCAGAAGCCGTGAACCTAACCTGGTTGTAATTCATCTTGCTCCCAAGGAATCAGTCAGAAACTGCTTGGTTTGGTTTGGTTTGATTTTGTTTGATTTCTTTGTTTAATGGCATATCAACGTTTGTAGGTTATTTGATGCCAAAGCCATTCTCTTTGAAAAACAGTAATGGCACTATATGACCATAGCTGGGAGGATAAGGGGTTTCATACGAGGATGATTAAATAAGTTTCCAGACTTTTTTCGTATGGGCACTTTTATTGATAATACACACATGAAACTCTAGTCCCCATCAACGTAATCTCCTCCGGCTGTAATGCACTTGTTGTACCGTTCCAACACTTTCTGCAAGGCCCCATGGAAGTCCTCTTGTGTGAGCGTGTCAATAACCTTCGTCACAGTTTCTTTCATCTCCTCAATTGTCTCATAACAACAGCCTCTGAGCTTAGGGAATAATTAAAAGTCACAGGGAGCAAGGTCTGGACTATTGGGAGGCTGAGGAACTGTCTTGATGCCCATCTTGGTCAAATACTCTGTGACAACGATGGAATTGTGGACTGGTGTATTGTCCGGGTGGAAATTCTACTGAGCCGATTTGAAGAGTTCTGGCCTCTTCCCAAGGAATCTCTTCCTGAACTCCTTTAAGGCCTCAACATAGTAACCCTAACCCAAATCCTTGGGCCAATCAACTCTGGTGTATTAACTTCCTTACTCCTCTCACACCTCTCATCATCCATCACAGATTTCTTACCTTCTTTGAATCTCTTATGCCACTCAAAAACTTATGCTCGATTCATACAAGATGGTCGAAAAGCTGTCTGAAGCATTCCATACGTTTCTGTGGCATTTTTTCCAAGTTTAAAACATTTTTTTCTTGTTTTATTGCATATCGTTCTTCTAAAGTGTCCTGACGTCCAGATTGCATTTTTGAAATTCACCAGCTCTGACAATCAGGCTTTAGTAGAGTGTATTCCGGTTGCTGCTGTAGCTTTTCATTTGAAGCTGATATCATCAAAATGGGTCAGTCATCTCATACGATGTATAGCAATAACATACTGAATTTTCAAGAGTCTACGACAATTTTAAATGCCTGTACAAAAAGTCTGGAGACCTATTCAAATGCACTACATACCTTTCCCAAGGGCATTTATCGGAAAGTAAACATAAATAAATAAGTAAAAGTTGGCAACCGGAGTCGAGGGCGACCAGAAGGTTCCCTTATCAATAGCTACTACACAGTAAAGAAGGGGAGGGCGCTACTCCTTTCCCTGGATTGCTCCACTTTACCTTCAATACGTACCTTATATTGCTGAGTGCTAAGCAAGGTAGTATCAAGTACCATTTTAAAAGTCTTTGGTATGACGCGACCTGGGATTGAACCCAGGTCTCCCGGACCATTGGCGAACACTCTACCCACTAGGCCAATAAGCCGGTTAACGATATGTTTATTCTTGAAGTTTACTTAGCTTTGGTTAGTTAGACAAGCAAAGTTCTAATAGTTTATGGTAACTGTCCCAAAGTGGTCACCCATGTAATGTTTGACGAGACTGCTTAACTTTAGTGATCTAGTCAAAATCTAAACGTGACTTATGTTGTCAACAATACATTCACATTTATTGGTGTCACCAAAGTTAAGCAGCCTGTTCGGACAGTGACTTAGATGGAATCTAAACGTGACTTAGGACTTCGACATAAGACTCAGATTCATCAGTTCTCGCAAGAGAAGTTAAGCAGTGATGAACCTCCTCGGATCTTTGACAAGTGACCATTTAAGAAGAGCAGGTTGCGTAAGCCTGTCTGTTAGACTAACCAAAATTTTGTTAAATAGAGTCTAGAATGCTTTGGGTAAATACTTTTCTGAGGCAATATAAATAACTAACCAGGTATAATTAAATAAGCAGATATAAATGAAACAAAAGTTAGTATAAGCTTTAGGAAGAAAGAAAAATAAAACATTTCTCATTCAGTCATTAAACGAAACAGAAAGCGCGAGAGAAAACAGAAGATAAAATTTTTTCTTCGATTGAAGGAAGAATAACACCGTCAACAAAAACAGCAACAAATAAAAACAATAATTGAAAAATAAGCAAGATTTTCGCCTCGTAAACAAAGCAATCAATTTCAGGTTCGATCCTAAATGGCTGGCAACCTTGTGACGTCATGTAATGTTTGCCAGTGTCTTGTTATGTTGTCTGGCTTTCAAAACGGATCGAAGCAGAAAGGAATTGATCATTTAGCGAAAGAAACAAAAAAGAAAAAGAAAGAAAGAAAGAAAAAAAGAACCAATAGTAAGGGAGGTAGCATCTGCGGTGAAGACGATTGAACGATGAAGAAATCAATATATTGGAGGAGGAAAGAGAGGAAAAGTGTGTGAGAAAAAACAAAAAACAAACAGTAAGGTAGAGGAATGAAAGAAAAAAAAGAAACATTGAGAGAGAGAGAGAGAGAGAGAGAGAGGAATGGTCAAAACTTAATAAAATGAAATGTGAAGAGGAAAAAGTTGAAAAGGTCTGACATAAAGAGAAAGTCATTTTCATCGAAAAATTGAGAGAGAGAGAGAGAGAGAGAGAGAGAGAGCAATGGTCGAATTTCAAAAAAAAGAAACGTGAAGAGGTAAAAGTGGAAAAGATCTGAGATAAAGAGAAAGTCGTTTTTATCGAAAAATTGAGAAAGAGAGACATAGAGAAATAGGGTAAGTGACTAAAAAGAAGAGGCAAAAGAAACAAATAAAAGTGAGTATTTACCTAACCCCTCCACCACGGCCAGGATGACGCAATTCAAATTTTTATTTGTTTGTTTTGTTTTACGGCATATCAACTTCATCGGTCATTTAATGCCAAATCTAGTTAAGGAAAATCAGTCTGAAAAAAAAAAAAAATTCAAAGGAGAGATATTTGGAATAAATGATAAGCTTTAGATAATTAGTTGGTAATTTGTTTATTTTATTAAGAGTTTATTTGTAGGGAATCATAATTATAAAAATATCTTGTGTATCAGGTTGGAGAAGGGATCAGTTTGTTAGAATATATCTAGTAAAATTCCAATTTTAAGCGGATCTATAGACTGAATTCAGAGCTTCTCTTCTCCTAGACTGGTTACCTAGCCAAGACTAAAGAACCCACTTTTTCCTACTATTTACCAATAGCTTGAGGAAGAAGAGATGGATTCATGCTTTTCTTAAAAGTATTAACACAATGTGAAACAAATCAGCCTTGTACAGGATTCCATAATTCGACGACAATAATCATTACGATAACCCGGCGTTCTATGACAAGAAATGTGCGTGGCATAAATTCAGTTAAAAACGTAAATACTACTTTTGTCTCATAATAGTTGGTATGTTTAAAGCAGCTGCTGTACGGCCCCTTACATCCCATCTCAAAAATCATACAAATGAGACGAGTAAGATATACTGGACACTGCTGGGGAAATAAAGACGAACCTGTAAGTGACGTTTTGTTATTGACGCATACAAATGGACGAGCCAGCGTTGTCCGACCAACAAAGGCTTAGATTAGCTCTGTGCTGACACTGGATACGGTCTAGAAGACTTGTCATGGGTCGATGGATGATAAGGACGGATAATGTGTCTGTGTGTGTGTGAGAGAGAGAGAGAGAGAGAGAGAATGAGAGAGAAAGCTTTTGAACTTCGAGTTATTCTCACCACTTGATAATGATAATGAAATATATCCACTCTTTTGGAACCGAAGTACTTCCCCTGGCAAAAATCGGGAATATTTTTGGAATACTTACTATTACCATACCGGTCCATTCGCTTAGTGGTAGAGTGTTCGCCAATGGCCCGGGAGACCGGAGTTCAATCTCAGGTCGAGTCATACCAAAGATTCAAAAAGTGGTACTTGATACCTCATTGCTTAATACTCAGGGGTAAAGTAGAGCAAACCAGGGAGAGAAGTAGCGCTCTCCCCTACACCGTGGTCTAATAGCTATTGAAAAAGTAGCTTTCGCGTAGCCCTTGACTACGGTCGCAAACTTTACTTTTTTCATTATTAATATGGAATACTCATATTTACCAACCCCTCCGCTCGGGCAGGATATGACACACGGTCAATTTTTAAGCGGAGTTTAACAGGTTTGAATTCAGAGTTTTCCTTCTCCTAGACTAGTTGCCTCACCAAGGCTGAAGAAACCAGTCTGTCCTACTATTTACCCATAACTGGAGGGAGAATAATTGGATTCATACCTTTCCCAAGGATATTAGTGCTATGTGAAATGCAATCGGTCTCGTGCAGGATTTGAACTCGTATTAATATGGAATACTAACTGTTAACGTAAGGTTTCCAGGGAAAATTTGTTTCAATTTCATTGCTAAACTTTACCAGCTAACTGTGTAAAATATTTAAGTAAAATATAAGAATTACTGATAGCTATATGGGCGATATATGCAAAATTAAATCCAGGTTCTCTTGGTACAGTCACCAAAGGATTGGTAAAATGACTAGAAAAAATTAAAGAAGTATATCAGGAGAATGAGAAAACTAAAAGCATTGTTAAGATCGGGCTGAATACTGAGAAGTGTCCCGGAGACTTGAGGAGACTTGTTATCACTCAGATTCCAGGGAAAGACCATCAGCTAACGCTAACGTGAAAAACTCTCATGGGGTAAAAATAATAAAGAGCTGTGAATTGAAACAATAGAGTCGCTGTAGATTAAGAGAATGTCTATTGAAGAATAAACGACTGATTAAAAATAGTTTAGCAAGCCACTGTAAAAATAATAAAATTATCATTATCATTATTGTTACTCCTTTGAAAGTTATTCACAGAAGCGTTAGGTGATGGCTTTTCAGTGGAGTTTGAATGAGAGCAAGTGTCCTTAAGTCTCCAGGACTATTCTCAATATTCAGGCCGATCTCAACAATGCTTTTAGTTTTCTCATTCTCCCGATATACCTCTTTAATTTTTTCTTTCATCACCACTTGTTTGATGGTGTCTGCTTCCAATATTCCCAAGTACTTGTAAGTTTCCTTTTCTCCGAGCGTTCTGATTTTTTCTTGATTTAGTAGTTCTTTTCTTTCCGTCATTTGTTTTTTTTTTCGCTTCTATTTATTTGCATGGCACATTTTTCTATTCCAAATTCCATCATTATATCCTGACTGTATATTCTTTTTGTTTGTATTAGGGTCATCAATTCTTTTTCATTTTTGACAAACTGTTTGATGTCGTCCACGTACATAAGGCGGTTATTATTATTATTATTATTGTTTCTTGCGAGTTATTCACATCAGCGTTGGTTGATGGTATTTCACTGGAGTCTGAGCACAGCAAGTCTCCTCAGGTTTCTAGAACTCTTCTTAGTATTCTGAGTGATCTTAAAAATGCAATAGTTTGGATGGACTCGATTCGTCCTCCGATTTCCCACTCTTCCAGTCTTCTTTCCATACAATTGGGAACCGTTCCAAGTTCGCCAATTATAATTGGTATCACCGTTACTCTCACGTTCCACAGCTTTTTTAGTTCTCTTCGTTTTCTTTGATTTTCACTCTGTGGTCCACCGATACGGCAGAATCCTCTTGACAGCATTTTCTTTAGTTAATAATCAAGTTTCTTCCAAGCAGTGGTCGTATCGATACTGCTATATAGATGCACTACTTGGACGCTAAGTAAACAGCTGCAGGAAAAGATAGACGGCAATTACACAAAAATGTTGCGAGCAATATTGAACAAATAATGGGGGCAACACCCCATAAGATTATCTTGGTACAGTCACCAAAGGATTGGTAAAATGACTGGAGGACTTGAAAATAAGAGGACGAGTGGAGACAACCGAAACAACAGCATTGCTGAGATCGGCCTGAATACTGAGAAATGTCCTGGAGACTAGATTTTTACTCTGTGGTCCACCGATACGGCAGAATCTACTTGACGGCATTTTTTGTTAATAATCAAGTTTCTTCCATGCAGTGGTCGTATCGATACTGCTATATGGATGCACTACTTGGACACAAACTAAACGGCCGGAGGAAAAGATAGACGGCAATTACACAAAAATGCTGCGAGCGATATTGAACAAGTAATGGGGGCAACACCCCACAAAGCACCAATTATACGGCCACTTACCTCCCATCACGAAAACTATCTAAGTTACACGAACCAGACATGCAGGACACTGCTGGAGAAGCAGGGAAGAGCTCATAAGTGATGTACTCCCATGGGCCCCCTCATATGGCCGAACAAAAGCAGGACGGCCAGCTTGAACATACATACAGCAGCTATGTGAGGAGAGGAGATGTAGCCCAGAAGACCTGCCAGAAGCTATGAACAAGAGAAAAAATCTTAATACTTCAAACTTTTCCTTTTACGTTTTCCCTAAAATTTTGTGTAAAGTGAAAATGATGTATTTTCGGCGTTAAAAACTTTACCAGTTTTTCTTTTACACAAAATCAACTTGACATAGAAACTTGGATTTTATGGAGCTGAATGTGCAATTTCAATAGGTCGGGTATCTTCAGAGATGCTCTCTTAGTGTAACCTTGTACCAGACTAACTAAAACTTAATAAATAACATGAGTTACCTAGTTTTTATTTTGGTTGTTCGGAATATAATATCCGATTTTACGATAATTTTTTCTTCCTGAATTAATGAATTCAAACGATATTTTATTGGTCAAAATATGATCCCTGAACATCTATGCATTTCTACAATCAATTAAAAGGGTTATTTACGCCTGTACGATCAAGCTCTAAAAGATTTGATGCCAAGAAATCTTTAAACGCAGTTTTTACTTTTCCTTTAGAACGGGATGTTTTTGCCCTAAAAAAAAATACCCGGATGCTTGAAAAAATAGTTGTTAGCGAGTGATAGACCAGAAGAATAGGGTGAATGTAAAAAAGTCTCATATTCCAATTCAGTGAGCTTCAGCAAGTTCAGCCCAGTCAGTTGGGACTGTAAAATACACCGACTGGATCTCCACAGAAGAGTTAAAGCCCCACGAACGAGTGTCCTTGATATGATACTAAACAATCTCATGATGAGTCTCCGTCCATGGAGCTCAGGGGGAATATGGAGTACTCTTTCAGGTACACTCTAATCCGAAGTGGATGTAACTGTATGTAAATGGTCCCAGCTATGTATGCAAACTATTTGATAATTAAACTATGTGCAAACAAATAATGATGTTATATTGAGTTGTTTGTGTAACATAGCAATACTTGACTTTAACAGTGTACAAATAAAACAATTGGTGTTACATAGCAATGCTTGAAACCGTATAACTGTTAATGGAATTATAGGTGTTTCATAGGAATACTTGAAACCATTTGACCGTGTGCAAATGAATGAATAGTGTTGGATAGAATCATTAGTCTTTGATAGCAATTGTTGAAAGCATTTAACAAAGTGGCAACAATAGCAATAGCTTTCAGTATACAAACAATTTACCTTTGACCTATTTTTTCAGTTTTATTATTTTTTTGCTAACAGTTTAATTGTTATATCTATATGATTCGTTTTGTATGTAAAGAGTTAAAGTAAAGTTGTCGACCGTAGCCGAGTGTGACCAGAAGGCTCACTTTCGATAGCAACCACACCTAGGTGTAGGGGAGGACGCTACTCCTTTCCCCGGATTGCTCCACTTTACCCTTGATTCGCACCCTATAATGCTGGGTGTTAAGCAAGGAGGCATCAAGTACCAATTTTTGAGTCTTCAGTATGACTCGACCTGGGATTGAAACCAGGTTTCCCAGGCCACTGGCGCAGGGTTTAATATCAGAATTACCAGTGTTTGAAGAAATATTCGAAAAACATTTAACCGTGTGCTAACAAATGGACTCTTGTTTAAAATATCATCAACACAACATTCGTTTACAAACAATATTTAATGTATATATCTATAAACAAAAGTTGCTATTAAATTATCTACAAGGATTGATATGCCATAAAACCCAACAATCCAATCTGTAGTCTCGTCCTGGCAACTGGAGACCGGACATTGTCCTGAAACGAAATAATATCCAAGCTTAAACTAATACAAATAAAAGTAACTGCATCTCTTCTTTATTTAAGCAAAACCTCCAAAATCAAATTCTTAAAGTAGAGATAGAAAATTAACAAAACGGGTCCTTTAATCATTAGGGAGATGAATTTTTGGCACACCGCCCTCCACAACACCTTGGTGTAGTAGCTATTGAAAAGGAGCCTTTGGAGCACCCTCGACTACGCTCACCAACTTTACTTACTTAGTATTAAAACAATACGTTATTACAGATTATAAACATATTTATTAAAATGAGACCTTTTTCCGAACAACCTATTATTATAGTGTTTTATCTTATTGGGCGTTTCACAATTATGAATTCGGTTTTGTTCGTTTTGTACAGATTGTTATTCCTAAATAATAAATATGTAATCATTTTACATCTCCATCTTGAAGAACAACGTATTAACCTAATTAATCATGTTTAATTAAGAGTGAACAATTAATTCAGTAAGACAAACAATTTGTTATTTTTTTTTATCTTTTGAAGTTTGGAAATCTAAATTCTATTTGATTAATTATGTCTTGCAGCAATATAGATTGCCACTGGGTACTGTTTTTGAGACCTTCTCTCGATGAAAATCCTACTCAAAAGGAACACGTCTTTTTAGGCTGAAACAACTCCCTAGGTCAAATAAGTCATCTCACTAGTACAAAGAAAATTTTAATGTTTTTTTTACAAACAATTTGAACTATTAAATACGAATTTAATTGTGTAGTAAAAAATGATGCATACATAGAGGGTTCGCCAATGGCCCGGGAGGCCTCGGTTCAATCCCAGGTCGAGTCATACCAAAGACTCAAAAAATGGTACTTGATGCTACCTTGCTTAACTCTCAGCGTTATAAGGTAAGGATCAAGGGTAAAGTGGAGCAATCCAGGGAAAGGAGTAGCGCCCTCCCTTACACCTAGGTGTAGTAGCTATCGAAAAGGAAGCCTTCGGGTCACCCTCGACAACGGTCACTAACTTTACTTTTTACTTTATGTACAAAAAATATCATTTTGCATTTTCTAATTTACATTTAATAATTCCTCATATTTAATTAAACATACACACACACAACCACACACACACACACACATACACATAACTACCCCTGTTCACACGAACATCCACAGTAACCCACCCACACGGTCACAATCACCCACACTGAAAACCACCCCCACCCAGACCCACAAACACAAACCTAAACACACAAAAACCCACCCACACGCATACATCCCTACTCACCCAAACGCCTAACCATCCACATCCACCCACACGCAGACAACCCCCCAGAATTAAACCCCTACACACAACCACACCGACACACCCACACGCATACACCCACCCACTCACGCACATGCTCAACCACACTCACCCCACCCCTGCGCGCATGGCCACATCCACCCTACGTTCAAAACCACCCCCCACAAACACATCCCAACACATAACCACACCCACCCACACGCACACACCCAACCACTCATCCGCTAGCACAACCACACCTATCTACATGGTCACACCCACGCACCCGTTCAAAATCACCACCCACAAACAAACCTCTACACACAACCACACCCACCCGCATGCATTTACTGACACACTCACCCACACACACATCACCCCCACCTATCCACACAGCCACCCCATCCATGTACCCATTCCACTACCCACACTCTCCCACCCGTATAAGAACCTACTGTCCGCCCAAACCCTTCTACACACAACCAGACCAGTCAATCTACACCCTTAACCATATACACAGACACTTACACATACCTATTTACACTCCCATCCCACCCGCACACACATCCACCCACAACAACACCTACCCCCACTACACACCTGTGGAGACTGTACTGGGAGATCGTAGTATACGAGTGCGAACTCCAGTCGCGCTATTATGTTTACTTTCGAAATAACATCTTAGGGAAAGGAAGGAGCTAAATAGTAGTACTACAAAGTACTAAGGATGCTTTTGGCATTAAATTACCCACGAAAGTTGATAAGCCATTTAAAAAAAAAAAAAACCAAATAAACAAACCAAACCAACCAAAAGAGTCCGGTCCCCCTCGATGTGTGCCTCGATTTTTCAATCCTCCTCTTTTAGTGCCATCGTCGAAGAATACCGTAAGGGAACAGTCGACCAATTTTAATTTTTGCCACATCCAGCCAGGAGTCAAGAAAACGGCCGAGAGCGATAAACTTTTTACAATCCGAGCCCGAATCCCAAAAATAAGCTTAAAAACTTGGCACAGCTCGGATTTAACTCAAGACTACACGTGGGTGAATTCTCGTGGTGTAGTTGTTAACGTACTCAACTGTGATATTGTGATAAGCAAGTTCGAACCCCACTCACGCTCTTAGTTCATATTTTTCCCAAGGGTATTAATTCGACCATGAACCAAAATTCGAACTCACCTACTATTGATCTCAACGCAGTTAGGTCTCCTCCCTCAGAATTATAGAACACCCAAATGAACAATACTTGCCAAAATATGATATTCTACGTATATATTTACCAACCCCTCCGCAAGATTCCTGATGCGACACAAGGTCAGTTTTAAGCGGACTTTAACCAGTTCGAATTCAGAGTTTTCCTTCTCCTAGACCGGTTGCTACACAGAAATTGAAGAGCCCTGTTTGCCCTACTATTTATCCATAGCTGGAGGGAGAATAAGTGAATTCGTACTTTTCCCAAGTGTAATAGCACTACGTGAAAGGCAAACAATCACGGTCAAGATTTGAATTCGGGTCGTCATGTCCATTTCCTTAGACGGTAAATCATATTTGTTGTAAGGACTGAACTCATTATTAACGACTTTCGCGAACGGTTCATTCTATTAGGTTCTTGTACAACCTTTTATAGCTTCGTAAATCTGGATTTGTGCTAACTTAGCCTTGTAGAAAAAAAAAATATGTGTACATAGATGTCTACCCAACGACAAATTCTTAAAAATAGACGTATCCCCTAAATCTAAAAGGTAATAAAAATAGAAAAAAATAAACTGGTTATCATATACTGATACACTCCAATATGTGAAATAAACCTTTCTAATATAAGACTAAGATATATATATATATATATATATATATATATATATATATATGTGTGTGTGTGTGTGTGTGTCTGTGTGTGTGTGTGTGGGTGTGTCTGTGTGTGTGTGTATTCTTGATGAAATTCTTCTGACCCTTCTTGACTTGAGATATGAGCCATTGCAGTCACTGGAAATCACTTCCAGGTACACAGAGTCAGTCAACTTGATTTATACGACGCTGGTCCTTGAGAACTGAACAGGTCATTAGCGCTAAGACGCTTCCTCTATTCAATTGATTCTATTTATATTCGTAAAGTTCGCAACCTACCGTCCACGAGATGAATGCAATCTGGAAATTCTTTTTAGTGTCCCGGTCGCGCCACACGTCACGTCTGCATATCCGCTGCAGGCTACGCAGACACAGCCACCATGATGACCTGTCTGTCTATTTTGATTTGATTCAACTTTCGTTTTTAGCTCAAACTCGTCATGTCTGCGTGTGTGTTTGCGTTTGTGTGTGTGTGTATGTGTGTGTGTGTGTGTGTGTGAGTGTGTATTTGTGTGTGTGCTTTTTTAAACGTGTGATTTTTTGACTTCCATTTATTTAAAGTTAAATTTAAAAGAAAACTATAATATATCCTAAGGATAATATTTGACGTTTCAGACAACATTGAAAAAATAATAGAAAAATAGTTCAACAATTCATTATAGTTACTCAGTTCTCGGGTTAAAGTCAATGTATTTACTTCTAATTTTTTTCATCGCACGACAGGGATAAGTTTATGAATAGCCACTTGAGGCATTAAACTTTAAAACAGTTTTTGACATGTAAAGGTCAGTTTTAAAGTGCTTCATATCTTATTACTGATCAAATGCAATGTCGTTTTTTTTGTAAACTTTTTAAAGTCCTATAAAATGTCTCTCTATATATAACCTACTAGTCTTCCTAACATCGTTTCTTTGATTTGTAAACCTTGCTTAACCAATTCGGTAATGCAGACGATATAACTGAGAAATTCATTTATCCAGGTTCTTGTGACTACTATTAATTCGGACCGTAGTTCAAAACAATTTTTGATGGTGATATTGATTATCCAGGGGGAGCCGACGAGATATATATCATGGAAAAGTTTATTTATTCTGGATTTTCTTTGTCTACCCGTGAAGTGGAAAGGATTGGGAAACACTCCGTACATGGTGATGAAATCAGAAAAACAATGGTTGTCAAAGACAGTTAAAAATTCAAGCTACATGATTTTATGGGTCAGTGTGGCATGGTAAATCTAATAAGGCCTATTACTCCCTATGTTCGATAGACTTTGAGATCACTTTTAGCTGGCTAAAAAAGTGGCTGGTGTATGTGTATGTACATGTGTGTGTGTGTGTGTTGCGCTTGCGCATATGTGTGTTGTTAAAAGCTGTTTGCGTTTTACAATGCACTAATATTGTAAGGCATGAATCCATATTTCCCTTCTTCATCTATGGATAAAATAGTACGGCAAAGTGAACTCTGTCACTTCAGTAGGACAACTAGTCTAGGAGAAAGACAATTCAGGATTCAAACTTCATGTCCGCACATCATGGGTCAGTCTGGTATGGTAAGGTGTATTACTCCTCGTATATCATAGACCTTGATAAGACTTGTAGTGGACTGGGAAAATAGCTGGTATGTGTGTGTGTGTGTGTGTGTGTGTGTGTGTGTGTGCCTATGTATGATCATGCGTGCTATGTGTGTGTGTGTGTGTGTGTGTGTGCCTATGTATGATCATGCGTGCTATATGTGTGTGTGTGTGTGTGCGTAGGTGTGATCATGTGTGCTATGTGTGTGTGTGTGTGTGTGTGTGTGCTAAGACTGCATTTACTACGCAATCATACTTATAAGACAAAAAAATATGTTTTATCTAAAGGCAGTCAATGAAACACCTCGTTCGAAATTAATTTTTCTCTGTCTTTTTATTTGAAACGGAAAACGATTCAATGGAATTTGTATACGGTGTTGAAGGCTATGAAAACAATAATTGTTCTGGAAATGCTAGCGAGATAGACTACTAATTTAAACATTCCACTCCGAAATGCTTAAAAGTTACGAAAGCATTTCTATATTTAATATCTAATTTTCATTCTAACATCAATTAAGTGACACTTTCATGCAAGTTACAATTAATTATAGCATTATTTCATGCGGTAAGAAGCAACAATTTGTTAATGTGATGACTGTTTGTACATTGATTTATTTCCAATTTTTCGAATAATTTCTATTTTGATTTTTATGGTTATGTCTTGAGCGATAGCCATTTGTAATCAACATTTTATCTTTAATTCTAATCGGCTAAAAATGTACTTTTGATAAATCTTGGAGGGAAACGATTTAAATTATTTTGATCCTTCAAAATTTTCGCTGCAAGTCAAATATTGTCGTCTGCAAAGAATTTCAAGAAATTTTAAAACGAGCGTAAATACACGAATTGATTTATAAATGGAAGAATCAGATACAAAAAATTACAACTTCTCTGGCCTATTTTAACGATATGTACCAACGCCTCCACTCGGGCAGGATATGACACAAGGTCAATTTTTAAGCAGAGTTTAACAGGTTTGAAATCAGAGTTTTCCTTCTCCTAGACTAGTTGCTGAAGAACCCTCTCTGTCCTACTATTTACCTATAGTTGGAGGGAGAATAATTGGATTCCTACCTTTCCAAGGGGTATTAGTGCAATGTGAAATGCAATTTGAACTCGTGTCGCCGTGTCCATTTTCTACGACGGTAACCATTACACCACGGGCACCTCTCTAGCCTATTTAACACTTTCATTCGTATGGAAATCTGTTGTGCAATTGTGATCTTTAATTAAAATTGATTTTGACTCGCCCTTTTACTGTGAGAGTTTAATTTTTGAAGTTAAAAAAATATAATATCGTAGATCACTGATTTGTTTCATGTTGTTTGCTAATTAAGCCTTCTTATCAGATCTGGTTACGTTTGAGCGCAATAAAAGTATTTTTAGATTTTTACTGACGTTTACTGCAAAGTTAACAATATGCACTCATTTAAACTCTCTCCACGATTCTTTTCAATTTATAGCAATAGTCTTTTGACCTGGATTAGGTGATATCGTTTTACCTCAAAATCCTAAATAACTTTATGCATTTTAATTTTTTTTATTATTTCCCTCTTTATGAGTTTTGAACACCAGTTTTTTTTTTTTTTTAGCGAGTCTGGGTAATAGCAAGTCTCTTCAGCTCTCCAAGTTTCTTCTGTGTATTCTAGTCATTAAGCTGGGCTCTGTATGAACTCTATTCTTCCTCTGATTTCCAAATCCTCCAGGGTAATTTCCAAGTACAATTGTAACCACCGTCACCCTTATATTCTACAGCTCCGTTAGCTCTTTGGCAAGACCCAATATTCATCTATTTTTCTGCTTTTTTTCATTTTTATTTTGTGATCTGCTAAGGCGTTAAAATCGCCAACATTACATGTTCTTTTTTTCTTGTTAATCAATCCTAAGTTTAGTCTTCTGTCTGTAATTGAGTTATCCGTTTGTATCGCAAAACCCTAGAAAATTTTATGAGTCTTATATTGAATTCCACGCGAGTTTTATCACCGGAGTATAACAAGTTGTCGTTTTCACAAAATCTGAGTGATTTTAAGTCTCCTCATCAAACCAAAACTTTTCGATGTATTCTTACTTATCTCTGTACTGCTGTTGTCTGGATAGTCTTAATTCTTCTGATCTCAAGTTACCCCCTTTTTTTCAGGTTCTTCAGAATTTTTCTAAAGGTTTTAACTATGGTTAGGTTTGGTTTCTTTGTTTAATTGCATATCAACCTTTGAAGGTTATTTAATGCCAAAGCTATTCTTTAAGAAGAACAGTAGTGGTACTATTAAACGCATAGCTGGGAGGATAAGGGGGTTCATACCTTTCCTAAGGGTATTTGTCCGAAAGTGAACATAATAACGTGACTGGAGTACGAATTCACTACGATTCCGCTGCCCATCGCTTTAACCATTACACCACGAGGACACCGCTTAACTATGGTTAGTTTTATTATCATTTTCAGATTTTAAGACTTCTTTCAGTTTTCCTTTTTTTTCACTCTGATCTCCTGAAATGGCGAAGTCCACTAGTTGACATTCATTCTTTCTTCTGAACTACAATTAAGTATGTCCTTCTGGTATAGATTCGGTAATATGTTTATATCTCAACATTTTGTGTGTCTAATTTTTACTTGCTTACTTAGGATAAATCTGAATTTGGAAAATTGCAGTATCTAATTTTCCGTGTTTTTTTCCTTCAGTTTCTTACAATTCATCCGGTTTTATCCAAGACCTAGCACGAGGAAAGATAGTGATTACATGGATGCTATGTATCTATGTTTTTGTTGCATCTTTTTGATGATATTTGTTATATACTCAACCTATGAACATTAATTGGTATATGCCATACCTCATAAATACGTTGGACACTTTTATGAGAGGGTTTAATATGCTGATTAAGTAATACACCACTAGCAGTGGATACCTTCTTCACGCCCCTGGTTAGTATTGTATTTTCTTAATCTTATAAAGATTTCCATTTAATTTCCAACCTCCGTTTTTTGTTATTTCTTATTCAGTAACCTTTGTTAGGTTACAACAATATTTTTCAGTCACATTGATAGTTCTCTCCTAAGGAGATGAGCTGCTCCGCAAAGTGCAATTTTTTTGTTTTCATATAGACTCGGAATTCAAGATATCTCCTTAATGTATCTAAGTGTTCCCTTTTTTTTGCTATACCCAGTGCTCCCGTTATTATTAGCACGCTGGTAGTTTGAAGATGCCATATTTTTCTCAATTTCTATTTCTAGGTCTTTGTAGTCTTTTATTTTATTTCATTATATTCTATGACTGATTGGTTATAATCTGTTGGCATTGTCATATCAATTAGAAGGCCTTTTTTATTGGCTTAAACGTTACATCTGGTCCATTGCTCTTCTATGATTATCATTATTACTTCTTTGGGAGTTTTTCACACCACTGTTAAATGATGGTTTTCCACTGGAGTTGAAATGATAGTTCATCCCTCCAACTCTCCAGGACTCTTCTCAGTATTCTGACTGATCATGATAATTCTGTCGTCTGGATGATTTTCACTTGTCCTCTTATTTCAAAATCTTCCTGTCACTCTTCCAATCCTTTGGAGATTGTTCAGAGTGCACCAATTACAACTGGTATCACCGTCATATTCATATTCCACTGTCTTTTTTAGTTCTCTAGTAAGGTCTTAGTTCTTATTTATTTTATCGCTTTCTTTTTATTTTACTCTGTCATCTGCCAGGACGGCAAAATGCTCTATTCAGCAGCTTCTCTCATTTTTTGTTGGTTCTCACTAGGTTTGGTCGTCTAGACGAGATTAGGAGGTCTGTTTGCATCTGAAAATCCCAGAGACGTTTGTGTGTCTCATTACCGTGCACAGATTCTGGTATTTACATATACCACTTGTTTGAATGGTCAATTTTCAATTTCTTGCGCAATTCCCAGTGGATCACCTTGTCCACCCAGGCGTGTCTAGTCTTTTACACAATTTGAGCTAGTTTGCTGCATTCGCTTATTATGTAACTGATCGTTTCGTCTCTATTCTCACATAAGCTACATTTGCTATTTCTTTACGACTTATCAATTTTTGGTTTAATATAGTTGGTTCTAATGACGTTGTTTTGTGTTGCCATTAAAAAAAATTCAGTTTCTCTCCTAATGTTTCCTTTATTATTATTCACTCCTTGAGAGTTTTTCATATCAGAGTTTGAGTGACAGAAGTCTCTTCAGGTCTCCAGGACTCTTCTCAGTATTTTGGCATTTCTCAGTAATGCAAAAGTTTGAATGGTCTCCACTCGTCTTTTTATTTTCAAGTCCTCCAGTCCCATTATTAATCCTTTTGTGACTGTACCAAGAGCACCAATTATAACTTATATAAACGCCACTTTTATGTTCCACAGTTTTTTCTGTTCCCTAGCAAGGTCAAGGTTTTTATCCTTCTTTTGATTTTCTTTCAATTTTATTCTGAGGTTAGCCGGGACAGCAAAGTCCACAATTTTGCAAGTTCTCTTTTTTGCTTATTATAAAGTCT
Organism: Sepioteuthis lessoniana; assembly: GCA_963585895.1. Classification (NCBI taxonomy): domain Eukaryota; kingdom Metazoa; phylum Mollusca; class Cephalopoda; order Myopsida; family Loliginidae; genus Sepioteuthis; species Sepioteuthis lessoniana. The sequence goes on along the minus strand of OY757905.1, from coordinate 133,062,303 downwards.
GGTCATCTGGCCGAGTTTAGGTAACTCGTTTGTATGTCAAAATCCTATAAGAGTTTGTGTGTGTCATTCTACAGGGCAGATGCTGGGTTGTGCATATACCATTTGTTCGTATAGTCAAATTAAAATTTCGTGCACAACTTCCAGTGAATCACTTTACTCACTCAGTCGTGTCTAGTCTCCTATACTTTCTGTGCGAATTTGCTGCATTCGTTTTTTATGTGAATGATGGTTTCGTCTGTATCCCCACATAACCTACTTGCTATTTTGTTGCGTCTTATCTATTCCCGTTTTGATATAATTGGTTCTTATGGCGTTGTTTTGTGCAGCTATTCGAAGAGACACAGTTTCTCTCTTAAGGGTTCCTTTTCTTAGTCACGTTCACGTTTCCTCCTGTAAGGTGTTGCTTATTAGCCGTCTAAAACGCCCATAGATTTGTTTTTCTAACCATTTTTGTTTTCTGGTTATTGTTGTTCTGTTGGACATCGTGTTAGTATTATTTTTGGTGGCGGTAATCGGTCCTTCTCCAGGCTTTTCTGTGTAGTCTTTGAGTTGTTGTATCGATGCATCAACGCTGTTTTCAAAGTCGGTAAGTCATCTTCCTCCTTCTTTTCATGATACATATAGTCTGTCAGCATTATCTCTGGGATGTAATGCCTTATGCATGGTCATTAGTTTTCTTGTTCTAAGGTCCATTTGCTTAAGCTCTTTTCTGGTTCACATCAAAAATGGTCCCGAATATCTTACGAGGGATAGCCCAGGTATTTATTCCCTTGATAAGGTTTCTGCTACATAGTTTTGTCTCGAGTAGCATTCTGGTTCTCCTGAGATATTCTTTCTAGATTTTTCTTTCATCTCCACTTGTTTGATGGTTTCATCTTCCAATATTCCCAAGTATTTGTAGGTTTCTTTTTCTCCAAGCGTTCTAATCTTGTCTTGATTTGGCAGTTCCATTCCTTCCGTCAGGTGTCGTTTTCCGCTTTTTATTACTAGCATGGCACACTTTTCTATGCCAAATTCCATTCCTATGTCCTGACTGTATATTCTAACTGTGTGTATTAGAGTTTCCATTTTTTTTCATTTTTGGCAAATAGTTTGATGTCGTCCAAGTAAATTTGGTGATTGATCTTTTACTACAATTGACTAATTTTGTATCCGGCTGTGCATTTTCTGAGTATGTGTTAAAGTGGCATCATCGCAATTATGAATAGTAACGGTGATAGTGCATTTCCTTCAAATATACCTCTTGGGATCTTCGCTTCAGCTAAGTTTCTCCTTCTTACTGTCAATTCCACTTTCCAGGTTTTTATGGTTTTCTTGATAAAGTTCATGACTCCATATGATATTTTGTACATTTTGAGGCAGTTTATTATCCAGCTATACAGGACAATTTTATATGCCTTTTAGTCGCCAATCCAGGCCATAGCTAGATTTTTCCGTCTGGTTCTGCTCTCGTTGAGGACGTGCTGATCTATGTAGAATAGCTCTCCTGTGCTGTTGGATCCTTTGCGGAATCTTTTCTGTTTCTCAGGGAACAATCCGCGGTTTGTTAGCGAGTTGTAAATATCTTCTCTTATTTTGCTGTTAATATTTTCACATAATTGGTAGGCAGGTTATGGGTCTGTAGTTGTTTGTGGTGGTTCCTTTGCTTGGGTCCTTTTGGATCAATGTGGTCTCTCCTTTGATCATCCTTTCGGGTACGTGTGCTCCTTGTAGGCATCTGTTCATTCCGAGTACTAGTCTGTCGTGAATGGAGGTGAATTTCTTGAACCAGAAACCATGTATTCCAGCATGGCCAGCGTTTTCCGATTTGATATTTTGTAAGTGTTGTTCTGAGTAAATCGATGTGTATTTCCGCTTTCAGACCTTCTTCAAGTCCTTTTGTCTTGTTGCTTATCCATTCGGTGTTTTTGTTATGTTCTCCTGGTTGCTATATTCTAGTCCAAAATTGTTCGGTTGTTGGTTTGTTTTAGTATCATCTTCCCCAAATTGTTATTAGAATTTCCTTTTGTTGTTTTGGAATGTATTATTTTGTCTTTATTGTTTTGCCTTTTTTAAAAATATGTTTTAATCTTCCTTCTTTCGCCAATACTTTCTGGTTTATTTCCTCAAGTTGTATTGTTATTTTTCCCGTGTTGCTTTTTCCTTTTCTCCTACATGTTCCAGCGTTTTTCCTTTGTTTTATCATTTTAGCCTGTTTTTGTAATTTTTTTATCTGCGTCTCCAGTCGAATTTTCCATTCAAGTATGGTTTTATCCTTGTTCTTTTTCAGGGGACCCCGATTTTCTCGCCAACAAATTTCGTTCGATCATAGATTAGTTCATTTAATTCGGTTATATTATTTGTTAATATATATGTCTTTACTTGATTTATTTTCCGTTTCTATCTTGATTGTTCTCCATTCTATGTTTTTTTAGTTAGGTAAGGTAGTTTTTTTCCATTCATAATTCTCTTTATATTTTCTAATTTTTTTTTGTTTTTGTGTTTGTGTTTTCTCTGTGTTGTTTGTGTTTTCTCTGTGTGGTGTTTCTATAAGCGGTTCATTTCAGTTGGACTGTTCTGGTTTATCAGTACTTGATATGTCTGATATTGTATTACTATCTTGTTCATTATTTGTTTTCTGGTTCATTTCTAGTATTTCAAGGTCAGAAAACCAAGATTCTTTATTATTATCCTGACTTGGTCAGCAAGTCTTTGGCTTGTCTGAAAACTAGCGCATTCTTTCCAGATCTCTATCATTTTTTCAATATCCTCTTTGTGTAGGGTTGGTCCTTAAATAGCAGTGCAGTTCAAGTTGATTGTCTTCCATAGTTCATGTTTTGTGTTTGCATCTCTGATTTGTGTCTTCCTTAGATCAGTGTTCGTGTACCTCAAAAAAGAACAGCCATTATTCGCAGGATGACGATCTGGTCTCCTAAGATGGCTACCAGGGGAGCACATGCCGATCATGACACTCAGGCAGTAATCCTGGATCCAGCGTTGTGTTATATTTTGATTCAACATTTTTATTATGGGTGGTATATTGTGGTTATACCAGACCCAGGGGTTGTTTAAAATCTGCGCTTCTGACACTGACATGACTTGGTTTTCTTAAAGAGAACTCTTAAGCGGGTAACAAAAAAAAAAAAAAAGAGAAAGAAAACATTTTTTTCCTTTTGCTTTCTTTTTCCCCCTTTTAACCTTTGTACTGCCCACCTGTATTTTTCCTTAAGTTTTAACTTAGTAAAAGTTCCCATTTATGCTATTTTGAAATTCAGAGGTATTGTAGGACCCGAGCAATTGGCTAGTATTTCTGGGTCATTGTATGTACTTACGCTATTTAAGGCAGTTGACTAGTGGGAACCAGTTATAGTAAGATTAAGCCCTCTAAAGGACTATTTCTATCTAGCTACTCTTTGACCAACAAATTATAATAGTCATAGTATTGAAAAAACCCCACAAAACTTGTTTATTAATATCAACATTTAAACTATAATTTACTTACCTTCAGGGGTACCTTCAGCATTGGATTAATGCACGACAGTAGAGATCTGCTGACAAGTCCTACTTTAGATTTTAGTTCTAAGACCATGTGTGCGGCCATTTATGTCCCTCCCCACTGTTTTTTGCTTTTTCCCTTTACTCTTAATTACTTTGGTCAAAAATATTTCAATCGAACAGATACTACCCTTACACCGACAATTAATAATGATAATAATAACAATGATAATTATCATGTTAATAACAACGACAGAAAGCATACTTATTAATACCAACATTTGAGTGATAGTTTAGTTACCTTCAATGATCATCAACATGACAGTAGAGCTCTGCCGACTAGTCCTATTTTTGACTTCAGTTCTAAGACTATGTGTACGAACATTTACGTCTCTGTTGTTGTTCAGTATACTTTCTTGAAGCCATATTGTTTATAAATCATTATTATTAGTTTGTGTTTGAGTTTATGGCATATCAACCATTGCAGTTTATTTAATGCCAAATCTATGTTTATACCTATAAACAGTTCTATTTTAAACAATTAATTTTAGCATAGGTAGATAGTTAAATCAGCAAAAACAGTTCTATATCAATATAGAACAATTAGTTTAGCTAAGAACAGATTTTTTTTTTCACAGTTGAATGTAAAAACAGTTCTATTTTTAAAAAAATTAGAGTTTAGTATAAGAACACTTTTTAGATCTATTTGACCCATAGATTGGACCTTATCAGGTGCTACCACACCGGACAAGAGTGAACATGAAAGCGATGGCAATGGAGGGGTATTCTGCATTCCCCAAAGCATTACAAGAGCCTCACCATCGGATAGTTTAGTGTCATATCCAGGCCACTTTTTAGCGGAGAACAACTCTGTAGAGATGCAGCCGTGTATTCTGCAGCCCCAGCCAACTAGGCCACATTATTATTTGATAAAGATTCTTGATATCATATAACTGTGTATAAAGAAATGATTATATAGTCATAAAAGTGTAATAAAACCATGTAATTGAACGTTGAATTCATAATTATTATTACGATCAAACACTTACAAATTAATTGTAAAAGGAGTAGTAATGCTATGAAATAAATAAACCAAAACCAAGCCGAACCAAATATATATATGTATTTATCAACCTCTCCGGACGAGCAGGATGTGACACAAGGTCAATTTTAACCGGAGTGTTGAAAATTGTCTTTCTCTTATACTGGTTCCTATATCAAAATTAGAGGACTTTACAATTTATTCAAAGGAGAATTGGTGGATACATATATTTCTCAAGAGTATTAGCAATCAGTGAAATTCAAACAGCTTCGTCCAGGGTTTGAATACAGGTCAACTCGCTTATTTCTATCGTTGATAACCATTACATCAAGAGTGCCTCTAAACTATATATATATATATATATATATATATATAAACATATATCACACACACACACACACACACATACATATATATATATATATATATATATATATATATATATATATAATGCAAATAAATTTAAATACAGAAAAGAATACGGCAGATATTTTCTTTCGTCTTAATTCAAGTATACGAGGATCATTAAATAAGTTTCCAGACTTTTTCGTATGGGCACTTTTATTGATAGTACACACATGAAACTCTAATCCACTTCGAAGTAATCTCCTCCGGCTGCAATGCACTTGTTGTACTGTTCCAACAACTTCAGGAAGGCCCTATTGAAGTCCTCTTGCGTGAGCGTGTCAATGACCTTTGTCACAGCCTCTTTCATCTCCTCAATTGTCTCATAACGACAGCCTCTGAGCTTAGGGAATAAGCAAAAGTCACAGGGAGCAAGATCTGGACTATTGGGAGGCTGAGGAACTGTCTTGATGCCCATCTTGGTCAAATAGTCTGTGATAAGGATGGAGTTGTGGAGTGGTACATTGTCCTGGTGGAAATGCCACTGACCCGATTTGAAGAGTGCTGACCTCTTCCCTAGGAATCTCTTCCTGAACTCCCTTAAAAACTCAACATAGTATTCCCTGTTGACTGTCTGTCCAGTGGGAACCCAGTGCATGTAGATCATGCCAGTGCTGTCAAAAAAAGGGATCATCAAAAGTTTGTGGCGGGATTTGCTCCGTCTGGCCTTCTTGGGTCTGGGAGAGTCAGCATGCTTCCCCTGGGAACTCTGTCTCTTTGTCTCTGAGTCATAGCAGTAGATCCAGCTTTTATCGCATGACATTTTTTCCTAGGTTAAAACAGAATTTGACGGCACATCGTTCTTCCTCGCGTCCAGATTGTATTTTTGAAATTTACCGGCTGTGAAAATCAGGCTTTCGTAGGGTGTATTTCAATTGCTTCTGTAGCTGTTCATTTGAACCTGAAATCATAAAAATTGGTCAGTCATCTCATAAGATGTATAGCAATAACATAGTGAATTTTCAAGAGTCTACGACAATTTAGATTCCCATACAAAAATAATATCTGGAAACCTAATGAATGCACAACGTACAATTATAGCTACTTTTTCTCTCTCGCAAAATTTCATTTGATAGTTGAATAAGTATGACAGTAAAAATTAAAATCTTTAAGAAGTGTAGTTATCTCGCAACCAGTATATCGTAGTTTACTTTTGTATTCGCATTATTTTAAAATAGACTCTACAAAACTTTAATTCTATTAAAAGAACAACAGAAAATATTATCTTATATCTTTTGCTATTCCATTTATCCTTCTGTGGCCATTATATTCTTGACTTTGAAGGGATGTTAAATACTGAGAGCAGGGTGACATTTTTGGCTACATTTTGTTTTTTAATAGAGAACATTTTATATACCATAAAACATAGCAACAAACTAATAATGCACGCTTCTGAGCAAAACCAAGAGTCCCTTTCAACCAATTCACCAAATCTGTACATTATTTTCAACGTTTTTTATTTTGTGTTCATTTTTTGTTTTAAATTTCTTGTCTCTTTTTTATCTTCAATTTTTTCTTCTCGAGATTAATCCAATCGGTGCTTATCTGGTTGGTTGGTCGGTCAACGATGCATATCCAGTTGCAGGCGTATTTGTCACTCGCTCTGCAGCCAGCCGCCAGGTGGCGTAGGCATCGAAAGTGCGTTGTGGTTGCTGCTGGCTGGTGGCTTGCTCACTCCTCCATTCCTTATATTGTCCCCCCTCTCCCTGTCTCTATCTCTGTCTCTTTTTCGATCGCCTGGCCACATGTCTCCAACAAACCCCCTCTCTTGTAGACGCGTCACTTCTTGCATTTGGCAGAATCCCTCCACACGAGTGAGTGGTCTGTGTGTGTGTGTGTGTGTGTGTGTGTGTGTGTGTGTGTGTGTGTGAGAGAGAGAGAGAGAGAGAGAGAGAGAGAAAGAAAGAGAGAGAGATAGGGGGTGACGGGGTAAAATGAAGGAAGTATTTTTATTCGAGTTTATGCTAGACTTCTGCTTCAGTAAGTCGGTCTGAGATGATCTGAATTGCTGCAAGGAACGAGGAAGTCATAAATCTTGATCGTAGAACGCATGGTGATATTGTCAGAACGGAGAGGGAAAAAAATCACCCCCCCAAAAAAAACCCCTCCCCCAAAAACAAAAACGACAGTGGTGATGGTGGTGGTAATGGTGTTGTAGGAGGAATGAAAAAATCATTTTGTGTATGTGTGGAGTCGTAGACAGTGTATGTATAGCTGAGCTTGTAGCTCGCTTAAAATGGTCAGTCGTTTAAAAAGAAATAAAGAGTGGCAAAAGAAATGATATAAAGACTAGAATAAATAAATAAATAAATAAATAAATAAAAAAGAACAAAATAAAACCCCACAAAAATGAAAAAAGAGCAAAATCAAAACGATACAACAAACAACACCCCAAAATACAGAAGGAAGCAAAATAGCATTTTTTAATGATTCCAGTATTTGGAACATTGCTGTATTTAGAAGTGTTCATATATATATATATATATATATATATATATATATATATATATATATTTAGAAGTGTGCATATATATATATATATATATATATATATATATATATATATATATATATATATATATATATATATATATATATATATGTCTTTGTGTGTATCCAGATTTGTGTAAGTACACAGCTGTAATCTTTCATATATATATATATATATATACATTTTGCAAAATGAATACGGCGATCAGAGTTCAAATTCTAGACGAGGTTATGGGTATTTCACATAGTGGCAATATCCTTGGGAAAGGCATGAATCAAATTATTCTTCTTCCAGCTACGGGTAAACTGTCGGGCTGTCTAAGCTCTTAAACCTTGGTATGATAACCTCTCTTAGATTATGAAAATACTGAATTCAAACTTTTTAAACTCCATTTAAAAATTGACTTTGTATCACATCTTGCTTTAGCGGTGTATGTGGGGGTTGCTGAATACACACACACACACGCACACGCAGGCAGACAGACAGACAGACACACACACACACATGCGCACACACATATACAGAGGGTGTAATGGGTTCATTGTCATCTAAATTACAGAAAAATGATAATAACGTTGATATCTCACTTTATCAAGTATATTCACCAAAATTGCATAAAGATATCTTGAAATACAATGGATTCATTTTATTCAAAGAAATCGCTATTGGCTTCAACCATGGCCCCCAGATGACTTCGGATCCTTCGGTAAGCTTTTCTGATAGTCTCCTTGTTTAAATTGGTAAATGCTACTGTTATCCTTACCTTCAGTTCATCTTTGGGGTCACTCAGTGTTCTGCTGGGTTCTCATTCAACTGCGTCTCACATATTATAATCAAGGGGATTGCAATCTGGAGAATTAGGTGGCTAGATATGGTCACAGAAATTTTCTACTAATCAACACTGACTTTACCTGCTGGTACAGTATGGCACAGATTCTTATTGTTTGAGCTGAGGTATTCCCAGCCACCTTCACGATTCAGGTAAATATTATTTACTCTAGACCCTTGATTTTGGCCTTTGTGTTTAGTCTGAGGCCATGTGTTTAGATGAATAGAATCGTAAAGTCACCATTGCTGGTGAACCCTCTAAGCACTATGATGTGACCTGGATGTTTGGTTTTCATCAATATGAATACGAATTGCTCCTCAAATTGACAGCAAAACACCGAGAAATATTCGTGTTGAAGCTTCAAGTAGTAACGCTAAAGTTGTAAAAAAAAACAATAACATCTCATTCTGTTTTTTTTTTTTATCAACGTCAAGAATACATTCTTTTATGAAGATTTCTTATCTCAAATGAAAATATACCGGTTGATATACCTTTAAAAAATAACCTTTTACTGCTTAATATTGGATGTGTGAATGTACTTATGTATACGCATGCGTACTATTTTGAATAATAAAGAGAAATCCATATTTACATAATGCAGTTATTCTTATGAGTAGAACGCTTGATCTTTCGATTGGAAAAGGTTCGAAGTTTATGTCTGCGTTAAAAATCAAAATTTTTCGTTTTATAGATATTTTTAAATGAATAAATTACTTCCCTTTCATGGAATATTCCTGCACATTAAATATACTCGTCTACCAAATCAGTTTACAGTGTTATCATCCAATGTACATTTATAGCATTGAATATTTGCCACCTGTCTTGACAAAGACTTAATTTTAAAGATATTGAAAAACAAAAAAAAAAAAATACAGAAATTGATCAGCTAGAATTGTACGATAAACCACATAATGCTCACTCGTCTGAACAGTTACGTCTCCGCAATTTTTTTTCACTGGATCCAAACCAACCTTACAGCAATTGTAAGAATCATTCACGGAGAAGTTTTGAATTATCTCAAAAAATTCTGCTTCGCCTGTTTTTGTATATGTTTTTCATACATATACAAAAACAGGCGAAGCAGAATTTTTTGATATAATTCAAAACGTTTTCGTGAATGATTCTTACAATTGCTGTAAGGTTGGTTTGGATCCAGTGAAAAAAATTGCGGAGACGTAACTGTAAAAGTCAGTTCGCTAACACACTCTTCTGTCAGTCATTGCGAGAGACACATGGATCTATCCCTCCTTACATACACTTGGATCTTCTCTGTTGTAGTCACAAGGGGAAAAACTAAAAGGGATTCCAATTAATCTCACCAATTGTCCAGTCTAAAAAAGGCTTAGAACCTATATAAAACAAGTAAAAAATCCCAAAACAACAACAACAACATCAATAACAACTACAACAACAACAACAACAAAAATCCGGTCAATACTGACTCTCCAAGTCTAGCAAATAACAGAACTAAAAATCTGTTCGAAATATTCCACAATTTTCTAGAGTTTCTATGTGTAACTGAACCTTCCGAATGAACCCGAAAATGTCCTCTGTTGGTCAATTTCGATATAAACAAACTAATATCCGTTGAAAATAAACGGTAAAAACAAATCAAACGTTTTTAAATACGAAGTTGCTGTACGTCTTTCATTTTTTATAATGACCATTTTCTATTATGGGTAATCACTTCTGGCATTACTAATTTACGAAATAGTAATGAGATCGCTACTTTAACCTCCAAAACAATTACAACTACAACCATTTTCAGTTTCACATGTTAAATGTTTCGAGATCATTTTTTGAAAGAAGTTGACAACAAAACTTATAAAATTCTCAACATTTTCAATATACTGTTTCGAATATTCATAGTCAGAAACATTTCCAAAGAATAAGTGGTGGTCCAGTTTTATTAGTTATTTAATGTCAAATCCCATTTAAACACACACATACACACACACACACACATATATATATATATATATATATATATACACTACTAGTCAAAAGTATTTGGCCACGCTCAAAATTTTTTCTTATCCTCAAAGAGTTATTTTTAATGAAACAAGTAAAGCACCACAATAGTTTTTAGTATACTAAATAAAAATCTTTTTGAGCCACATTAATAACAAACTGAATCAAAAAGAAAAAAAAACACAACAAAAACCGCAAAAGTAACCCTCTTAAACATTTGATTCATCAAAATGATCCATTTTGGCCGTTATCCTTGCTTCACAGATTTGCGGCATTCTTTCCACCAAAGACTGGACGATAGTTCTGCCGAGGTTTTCTGTAAGAGTTACCATAGGTAAACCATACTTGTCGATTGTTTAGCTCGACTTTTCCGTCAAGTTCATTCCATTGGGATTTAAATCCACTGATTGCACCGGCCAAGAAATCAGTTGAAGGTTATACTGCTCCTCTTTGCTTTTAATGTTCCTCTTGCAGAGTTTACTTTCATGCTTTGGGTCATTATCTTGCATGTGTACAAATCTTTGACCCACAAGCCGGGTTCCAGAGAGGATTACGTGATGCTGCAGTATGCTGTGATAGCCGGTCTGATTCAATTTGCCCTTCACCCGGTGCAAATCCTTGATTTTGCGTTTGGCAAGAATTCCCCACACCATAACGGAGCCTCCTCCATACACTATGGTTGGTGTGATACTGGGGATTGCTGCTCTTTCACCAACTCTTCACCGCACATAGACCCTCTTATTTAACTGAAAGATCGCAAACTTTGATTCTTCAGCCCAAAATACTTTATTCTACTGCTCTGTTGTCGAGTCAATGTGGGCCTTGGTTCACTGGAGCATTTTAACATTGTTTTGCTTCCTCAACAGCAGTAACTGGACAGCAATTCAAATGGTAGGTATGATGTACTTTTGGAAAACGTTTTACTCAAGCTCAAAGAAAAGAAGAAAAACGCCTTTAAATCAATTTTTCAAGAGATATCTGGTTATCATCATCACCATCCTCATGTCATGCCACTAGCACGGATATCCCTGACCCTCTCTCGCCACTTCTCCCTATCATTCATCGCTTCTGGCAGGTCTTCAGGGCTACATCCCGTATCTTCACATAGCTGCTGTATGTATGTTCGAGCTGGTCGTCCTGCTTTTGCTTGGCCATATGACTGGGTCCATAGGAGTATATCACTGATGAGTTCGTCCTTGTTTCTCCAGCAGTGTCCTGCGTGTCTGGTTCGTCTAACTCGTATAGTTTTCGTGATGGGAGGCAGGTGATCGTATAGTTGGTGCCTTGTGGGGTGTTGCCGCCAGGACTTGTTCAATATTGTTCGCAACATTCTTGAGTAATTGCCGTCTAGCTTCTTCATCAGCCGTTTACTTAGCGTCCAAGTTGTGCATCCATATAGCAGTAAGTCACTGAGGAAGACTTGTATTTACTATAATATATAAAAAGATTGTGGTACTTAACTTCTTTCATTAAAAATAATTTTTTGAATGAGAAATAACATTTTTTAGGGTGTATGATTTGTAAATTAATAGTATATAGGTAATATTGTTTTTAATCGAGCTAAAGCTTATTTGTTTGCACATAGTTAAATACTTTCAAATATTGTTAACCAACACAAATAATTCTATCAAATATCAATCATTTGCTTGCGCATAGTTAAATGGTTTTAAGTTTTATTATTTAACACAAATAATTCTATTCCTAGTAAATGATTGAACAGTTCTATTTGACAAATACAAGGGGCCCTAACATGGTTTATCATACCTGGTTAGAGTGGATCTGAGAGCAATAATAATGAATGGGTACTTCTCATTCCCCAACTCCACAATTGGAAGTAATTTAATGTCATAACCAAGATGCATATGTATAAGCATTGTTCCTGGGGATCCATTTCCCAGATAATACCTCCAAATTTTATTAAAGAAGTTAAGTAAAAACCAAGTTCTGTCAACCACAGCAAAATCATGTGGGTCATTTTATTTTTTTACGACACACCCATCTTTATAAATCATTTTTCCATTGGTTATTATGTGATTATATCATGATTATTTACCCCTTTAGAGTTTTTCCACATCAGTGTTAGCTAATGGTCTTTCCCAACAAGTCTCCTCAAGTCTCCAGGACTCTTCTCAGCATTCTGGCCGTTCTCAACAATGAATTTCCAAGTCATCCAGTCCCTTTAATAGTCCTTTAGTTATTATTATTATCATTATTATTATTTACTCCTTTAGAGTTTTTCACATCAGTGTTAGCCGATGGTTTTTCACTGGAGTTTGAGTGACAGCAAGTCTCCTCAAGTCTCCAGGACTCGTCTCAGGATTCTGACCATTCTTAGCAATGCTGTCGTTTGGATAGTCTCTACCCATCCGCCAACTTCCAAGTCCCTCAGTCCTTTTAATAATCCTTTAGTTATTGTGCCTAACGCACCAATCACAATTGGCACAATCGTTACTTTCATGTTCCACAGCTTTTTCAATTCTCTAGCAAGGTCGAGGTACTTATCCTTCTTTTCACTTTTCTTCAGATTTATTCTGTGGTCCGCCGGGACAGCAAAGTCGACAATTATTATTATTATTATTATTATTATTATTATTATTATTATTATTATTATTAATATATGCGCGTTTTTATTAATTTTATAAAAGTCATCAAACGATTTGTGTTGCAAGAAGAGATTATGATCCTATTCGCGATTGAAATTTCCACAGAAAGTCATACATTTAAAAGAGACATGCTGAATGCTTATAAAAGGAAAACAGCGCCATCTAACGGAGAGTTTGATAAGTTGAATAATAAAATACATCAAAGAAATGAGAAAACTTTGCTCCGTCTAAACAGAAATAATTGTTATTAATTTCTCAAAGACGATCAATTATATACATAAATTTTCGCACAAGTCTCTTTAAATGGTCTTTGAAATGAAACTGTACTTTATTCATAGTAATATGAATAATGAATATACTGTTAGCGTAATGGTTTCCTGTTGGTAAACGAAATCAGTTAAAAGAATTCAAATATCGAAGAGGGATTCCCTGTGGTGTAGTGGCTAGCATACTGAACTGTGACAATGTATTAAGTGAGTTCAAAATCAAACGGCGTTAATACGTTCACTTTTGAAATATCGGCCTTGAGAAAGGTTGATATGTCATTAAAGTAACCCAACCCAACCAAAACAAACCATCAAATATCGACTTGTATTGTTTGTGCTCACATCATACTAATGTCATTTGGAAAGGCATGCATTCATTCCTACTTTTCCCAACTGTAAAACAGCACATTTAATTGGATTCATTTGTTTAATGGCATCTCAACCTTCGTGGGTTACTTAATGTTAAACCAACCCTTATAGAAGAACCGTAGTTGTACTATATAATCCATAGCAGGGGAGATAGTGGTTATTCTTATCTTTCTCAGGGGTATTTGTCTGTTTAAGTTTTATGGCATATCAAACATTATAAGTTATCTAATACTAAATCCATTTTTATACAAATAAATAGTTCTACTTCAAACAATTCAGTTTAGCATAAGTACACAGTTTAATTGTCAAAAACATTTCTATTTCCAGCTATTCGGTTCAGTAAAACAGTTCTAATTCAAACAATTCATTTTAGTATATACGTAGTTTTTGTTTACATACAGTTAAATATAAAAAAGTCCTATTTCAAACAAGTCATGTTAGCATAAGTACGTAGTTTAAATGTCAAAACAGTTCTATTTCAAGCAAGTCAGTTTAGTATGAGTACACGGTTTAGTTCTATTTAACCCATAGATAGGACCCTATCAAGTACTACCACACTAGACCAGAGTGGACCTGGGAGCGATGGCAATGAAGAGGTACTCCGCATTCCCCAAAGCTCTAGCATAACAGGAACCTCACCATCAGGTTGTTTAGAGTCATATCCTGGACACTTGTTGGGAGGGGTCTTACCTCTCAGCAGAGATGCATTCGGCGTATTCTACAGCCCCAGCCGACTGGGCAATCAGAAGTATTTGTCCGAAAGCAAACGTAAAAGCACGACTGGAGTTCGAACTCGCTTACTACGATGTCACAGTTAAGAACGTTAGCCACAACACCAGGTGAGCTTTCTTGTAAGACAGAAGAACATACTTAGTTATCAAGCTAGCCCAGTTAGTGGGGGACGTAGAATACACTGAATGCTTTTCAGTATAGGGTTAAGACTCCCCCAACGAGTGTCCTGGATATGACACTAAACTATTTGATGGTGAGACTGCAGTAATGCTGGAGCTTTGAGGAATGCAGAATACCTCTCCATTGCGATAGCTCCAAGGTCTGCTGTGGCCCCGAGTGGTTGCATGTGATAGGGTCCTATCCGTGGGTCAAATAGAACTATTTGACATTTAAACTGAGAGCAAACCAATGACTTAAGCTAAATTGAATTGTTAGAAACAGAACTGTTTGATCATTTAACTGTGTGTAAACAAATGACTAATGTTTAATTGAATTGTTAGTTACACATAGCAATACTTGAAACCATTTAACTTTGACACGCTAAACTGAGTTGATAGAAATAGAGCAGTTTGATCATTTAGCTCTGTGTATCTACGAAATGTGTTTACAAATTCTATATTTAATATATATGTAAAATCAAGATTTGGTATAAAACAAGCAATAATGGTTGATAGGCTATAAAACCAGACCAAACCAAACCAAAACTTCGTTATCCGGCCTAGCTTGAGTAATCAATCTAAGAGGACAAATTTGAATTTTGAAACCTCCTGCCAACGTGTCAGCGTGATAGGATAAGGTTCATCGCTCGCTATAGCTTTTGGGAAGATCTGAGTCTTGTAGTTGACTAAACAATAAGTTGATAAGGATAGGGAATTGAATCGATAACTTAGATGACTGAAAAAAGAACTTTTAAAAGAAAGTAACAATTACTTTGATAGTGACTTGAAAAATAAAAAAGGCAGACCCGCAAAATTGGTTTAAATTAAGAGCTTTTTTTTTCCTCCTAGGCCGGTGTCCAGATCAAAGTAAAAGAGCTCAATCTGCCTTCGTATCTACTCACAGCTGGTGAAAGAATAGTTGGATTCATAGCTTTCCCAAGGGTATTAGCCCTATGTGAAATGAAAACCGTCACATTCAGGATTTGCCAAGTCCATTGCCAACATCGATAACTGTTACCCAACAAGTGTTTCTTATGGTAACTTATGGCACATTTCAAAGATGAGAGGGTTTAAAAGAGAAAAGTTCGTGTTGTATTGCCATGACCAACTATACAAACACATATGCATGCAGAATCATAACGACGACACAATAAAGACGAGTGACACAGTTCTTTAGAAAAATATACCTCTCACTTTATTTGAAAGGGTTGTGTGTGAGAGGGAGTTGGAGACTGAACAGAACTGCAACATATTAACCCCCATTCTTATGGCCATAACAGCGTTTCTTTCCCGTTCTCTTGGGCAGCTCAACCGGGGGCCCACTCTCCCAGGTGCTGGTCTTCTCTACCGCATCTTATCTCCAACTGCTGAACTTCCTGTGCACAGAGCTATATAATAGTTCGACGCTCACCTTCTTCTTGTGGGCGTCACAAATCGCACTCATTCAACCCGTCCATGGTCAAGGTTATATTCTGATATTCCTCGACCGGATGCACCTGTTATTTACACAGGTGCATTTCCTATTTTGTCAGCCCGGCCGGGTCGGAGGTCAATATACAACAGTGTAATGGTTATCGCCTTAGGCAATAGAATAGCCGATCCAAGTTTAAATTTTGGATTAGACTGTTTTCATTTTATACAGAGCTAATGCCCTTTAGAAGGTAATGTATCCAACTATTCTCCCTCCAGCTATGAGTAAATTGCAAGTCTGACTGGGCTATTAAATTTGGTATGGTAACTAATCTTGGAGAGGGAAAATTCTGATTTCAAACCTGTTTAACACTGCTTAAAAATTTATCTTGTGTCGCATCCAGCTCGTAGCGGACTGGGTTGTGTAAATATATACAGCACGTTTGAAACAGTGATTCTCACAAGATCACCGAAAGTAATTAGGATGGGATTTCAGCATTATGATAAGTGACCATGTAAGAACATCAAGTATTGTGTGAAATCTGGGGCCTGAGTGTGAAACGAAGGAAAGCTTTGTAAATTTGAATAATAGTTATGATGCTGGTGTCGACGAAAATAAAAAGCAAAGTCTTCGTTTTTTGTTGATACCATTAAGAATGGTGAAGATATTTGTATCCCTCTTTTGAATTGGAGATAAGAAAAACAATCTCCAATTCTGCTTTTTTTTATTTACGCTTCGAGGATGACATGTCCACATGGACATGAAATCTTTTTTTTTTTCATCTTTAGGAATTGTCATACCTAATTTAGTTCTCTCTCCATTGGGGATTTCTTGCAGGTTGCACTGAAAAAATCTCTTAATACAAGATGAGACGTAAAACAATACAGATAACAATAATAATAGCGACAACAGCAATATTAAAAACAAAATTATGAAACCGGACTTCTGAGAGAGCGAGAGAGAGAGAGAGAGAGAGAGGTTATTTCGTTATCATTTTTCTTTTTCTTGTGTAAGACAAAAGATTTGGTATCGGGGTTTTTGGTTGGCCTTCATCACACAATAATTTATTTTTTTCTGGCAAACGAGTCAAATAATAAATAAATAAATAAATAACGAAGAAAATAATTTTCCACTATTCCGACGAATACGAAACGCTTATTTATTTGTTGTGGATTCACAATCTTCGCCTATTTTCACACGATGAATTTCACGCGAGAAATCGCGAGATCCATTAAGCACCGGCACAATGAACACCGATCCAATTCCATTGTTCTTTTTTTTTTACGTTTATATATTTTCTAAATCTTCTTTTTATTTTTTATTTTTATTTTTTTTGAATGAGTGTCAACTCTAGCGATAAAATCAATAAATGATCTCATAAATTCTTCATAAGATTCTGTTCAACAACGCAACGTTTGTTATAAAACTGGGCACCCGTTCCTTCTTTGTTCCTTTTTTTATTTAATTCTTTCAGTTCAGAGGTTTAAACAAAACAATAGCAACTCCAAATAGAAATGCCTGGTCTTTTCAACTTCAAGGAGACAAATATATCAAGGAGTATATTCTGTTGACGATAGGATAAAATTTGAACAAATAAATAGTATGTTGACTTTATAAACCCCTCAAGCAATAACAGCGTTTAGGATGTTACGCATTTAAAGGGTAAAGGGTCAGCTCGATCTTAGTTTCTTTGTTAAATGGCATATCAACCTTTGTGAGTTATTAAATGCCGAAGTCATTCTTGTAGAATATTTACCTACTTATTTATCTATCATGAAGAAAATTGGAAATGAAAAACATCCAAAGGTAATGAATTCTTACATTTATTCAGCTATTTATTTTATTTCATTTTTGTAATAGACTAGCAATAACTTTATCAAATTGATTTTATTATATTTCAAACTACAGTATTTAAATATATTTTAACTGTAGTTTACGTATATTCAACTATAATTTAAGTTTATTTTCTTTTACGTGTCATCGACTTTTTAAAGTTAGGTTTCTTGAATCATAAGAAAGCGTCTGGAATTATAACGGTCTTTTTTTTTCGCTTTACCATATCAAGAGTATTAGTAATGGCGGTGGGATAGTTAAACGGACAAAAAGACATCGTTAAACTAATATCAATAATAATATAATTATTAATGGACTTTGATTACGGTTAGAGTTTGGTAATATGAATGCGTATGTATATGTAAACAAGCCATATTAGCAAGTCCAGGAGGTGTATGTCAGCTGCTGGGTACACTGGAAATCGTTGCCACAGACCTGGTTACTCAGGCTATATCGTCGCTTCTTACTGACTGGAACAGAAGTAATGTTTGGCAGCCGTCTGAGTGTCTACGCAGCCCACTCTAGGACACCCCTGCAGCATTGACAACTGGCTAGAAAAGGTTCCCCAAACATTGACTGTTCAACCTCACCCAGGCCGGCTTACCACAGTCGGCGAGGACGTCTCTCAGTGCGGTCGAAACAAGAAAGCAAAAAATACCTCTGAACATCACCGTGTAGAACGTCCGCACATTTATTGACCGGGACGACACAGATAGACCTCATGGACGTACCACTCTTATCACTTCTGAACCTGCCAGGTACAAAATCGACATAGCCTCTCTCAATGAGACTAGGTTGGCAGACAAGGGAGAGCTGACTGAGAAGAACTCAGGCTATTCTTTTTTCTGGGGCGGACATACACCCGATGATAAACACGAAGCAGGAGTGGGCTATGCCATCAAGACTTCACTCGTAAGCAAGTTAGCCTGACCCCTGAAACGGGTGAATTACCGCCTCATGACTATGAGACTTTCACTTCATCGCGGGAAAAAGTTGGCTACCATCACCAGCGCCTATGCACCCACCATGACCAATAGGGATGAGACAAAAGACAAATTATATGGAGACTTTGAATATGTTATTTCCGCTGTTCCCGCTGCAGAAAAGCTCATCATTCTTGGTGATTTTAATGGAAGAGTTGGACAATACAGTACCTCCTGGGAAGGAGTACTGGGTAAACATGGGACCGGAAAATGCAACAGCAACGACCTAATGCTTCTTCAGACCTGTGCCAAGCATAATCTTCTAATCACCAACACCCTATCTGCCTTTCTACTCGAAACAAGACATCCTGGTTGCACCCCCGCTCTAAGCACTGGGATCTGATCAACTATGTCATTGAGGGACGGAGAGATAAGTGGGATGTGAGAGTCACGATGGCCTTGTGTAATGCATAATGCAGGACAGATCATCGTCTAATCATTTCTAAACTAAGCATCAGAGTCCAGGCTAAAACAAGACCCCAGGGCAAAAAAGCACCAAAGCGACTGAAACATTACGAAGCTTAAAGACGTTCCAACCAAGCAATCGTTTGTTGAGGCCTAAGATGAGCGGCTTGATACCATCTTTTTGGACGAGCAAGATGTAGAAACAACGTGTATCACCCTCCGGCATAGTTTACAGCACAACTCTGATCAGCAAGAATAGTGGAGAATCAAGCAGACTTGTTGTCACTCAATTCTTGTGAAATCCCCTATTAATACTGATATGAAGAATTCGTTAAGAAATAACGATAAATTTTGCTATTATATGTACGTACATGATTGGGTTTTGAAAAGCTATCGATCCAACCAAGAATAGAATGCGATTTTATTTTTAAAATATCATTATTGAATTTTTTCTAAAATTTTAAGAAGTGTCATGTGAATTTAGTTTTAAAATAAATGCG
Source organism: Sepioteuthis lessoniana (assembly GCA_963585895.1). NCBI lineage: Eukaryota > Metazoa > Mollusca > Cephalopoda > Myopsida > Loliginidae > Sepioteuthis > Sepioteuthis lessoniana. The sequence continues at coordinate 133,042,831 of OY757905.1, read as the reverse complement.
GAATATGACTTACATTTTATGATTCAAGGTATTCAATTCTTAGTCTTGATGAAAAGTTTTCTGCCTGTCCTCAGTCATTTGTTTGTTTCAATATATTGTCATCCACGGACAGCCTGTTTCGTTGTATCACAATTCTTCAATGTGACTAGACACACAAGATTCCCGAAGCTGGGATCGAAATCTGGCTGACTCACACGCCAATCAAAGACTCTACCACTCAGCCACGAGAGTATGGGAAGGAAATTTAAAAGCTTATATATCACATTTGTTTTGCTTTTATATATCCTTTTAACGGCTACCGAGAGCTCAATTCATTTGAAGAATTGAAGCAACCATTGCTTCCCTCGCAAGTGATCTCAATCCCACAGAGGTAGGGGAGCATATATATATATATATATATATATATATATATATATATATATATATATATATATATAAGGTATTCTTCAATCCAGTAAATCTGGAATAGGGAACAATTTAATCAAGACAAATAAAATATTCATATATAGAATATTTAAATATTCCTGGTAAAAGCTCAATGTAAATAAAAAACACAGACAAATGATATTATTATTTCAAGAAAAAACACAATATTTGGTCACATTAGGATGATAAATTTATTTCCATCCTGTTAAAAGCATTGATATGAATCAAAACTCTTAAAGAATTTAAACAGGACTTCATCAGATCCAACAAGAAAATAAAATACAACCAGACAGGAGAGAGAGAGAGAGAGAGAGAGAAAAGAAAGGAAAGAGAAGGAAGAATGAAAACCATTTCACCTATGAACGAGCCTTACGGGATGTAACGCTAGTTCCGGTCTCTTCTTGTTTCAGATTAAGACAAAGACAAAATAACAGTTACAGTAATACATATAAAAATTTCAAACCTTTATAATAAACTTATTAATTTTAAATTTTGTATGTCATCTTTTTTTCTTTGAAAAGTACCAAAAACCCATGCCGGTAATGGAAAGACTTATTTATCTAAGTTAAAATATCTATACCTTTTTAATAATATTAAATATTAACTTTGCCTATATACTAAATTTTTGACTATAATCTAAATATATTTCTATGCCTATATCTTGCAATTAAATCCCGTCCCTGATTTAATATATGATGGCTGAGCGGTGAAGTACTAAGTCAAACATAATGTCGAGCCAGTTTCGATCCCAGCTTGAAGTGTTTTTTTCTAAGCGGATCATTTTCCAATTTAGGAAATATAACTGTTAAATCAAGATTGAAAAAATACTTTTCCTAATTTTTAAGATCATTCAGGGAACACATTTCTCCTTGTTTTACGTTCTTTTCGTGTGTTCTTCGACGCTGGGAAACTACATTTCCTTCGATCTTAAGAGTTGTGATACAACGAAACAGTGTGCATGTCGATAATATATATATATATATATATATTGAGAGAGAGAGAGAGAGAGAGAGAGAGAGAGTTTTATAAAAATATGTATATGAAAATATTAAGAAATTGAATAAAGACTGAATTTCTTGCCAAAAGATTTTATCTAAAGATAAGATTATTATTAGCAATAGTTTTTATCGTGACTAAATTGATAAATAGATATTCTGATTTTTTTTCTGAAAATGAAATAGGTTGATTTATTGACAAGATTTTAGCTGTTGAAGCTTTTGCGTCGTGTTGAAATTTTTTTCAGATACATAAGGATGCATAACACTAGACGACATCACATTCGGTTTTGAGACTAATAACTAATATCTTTTTCCCCCAACTTCCTTTCTTTCTTAAGCGAATAAAAATCCATTGAAAGAATATTTTTATAATTTTTTTTCATTATGTGATCGCTATCTGAAGAGGTTGGTTGCTCTCATGAGTGACCAGCGGAAATAAATTTATAATAGCTATATGACTTTATTGATTTTTTTTTACAATTATATAAAATATATATATATATATATATATATACGTGTATGTGTTTGTGTGTGCTTGTTTATGTATGTGTCCTTATGTGTTTGTGTGTGTGTGTGTGTGTTTGAATTTACCCCCTGCGACAAGAGGTACATGGCATGAAGTCAATTCTAAAGCTGTTTTGAATTAAGAAATTTTCCCCTACATTAGCCAAAGCAAAAGAACCCAGGCTGTCTTGCAATTTACTGATAGCTGGAGGGTGAAGAAGAGATGGATTCGTGCCTTTATCCGAGGCAGTTTCGGGAACTGAAGGGCAAACGATTTCGTCGAGCATTTGATCACCCATTCCTTTTCTAATGTCGATAACCGTAGCCCTAAGCATTATATCTATGCGTATGCTATATATATATATATATATATATATATATATATATATATATATATATATATATTTGCTATATGTGTTATATAGATATTTACTACTCAACTACAGTATCTAAACAGTGGGGTATCTAATGATTATTTTTCTAACAATCTCGGCGTATTTGTCTACCGTTCATAGGAGATTATATTTATCTACTAAGATACTATATTTTCTTAAGGACGGAGCGTTTTGTGTACTTACCACTCGCATTGGTGATTGATGCTCGGGAGTAGAGAATTTTGAATGCTGATTTTGATGCAGACAGATCCTCCCACACAGAATACTTCAGCAACGAAATCTTTCTACACTAATTTCCGTTAATTTGATGTCATATAGGATTTAGAAAAACTTCGAGTTTCTTTCGCATTTCCCATTGTAGAGAACTACAAGAGAACTATTAGTATTTAACTCTGAAAATGTTTTGCGTGTTCAAAAATTATCAAGCATGAATCTTTAAAATATTTGACAGTTTACTATCAATAGTACATCGGTTAGATATATGCAAATAATTTAGCATTTCTACCTTAATGATTCAGATTTATTTAAAGACTAGAACACACCCTTCAATAATGACGGTTGAATTTTGTATAAAATATCTGTGTATATCAAAATAACTCATCATCATCATCTTGTCATGCCGCTAGCACTGATATCCCTGACCCTCTCTCGCCACTTCTCCCAATCGTTCATCGCCTCTGGCAGGTCTTCAGGGCTACATCCCGTATCCTCACATAGCTGCTGAATGTATGTTCGAGCTGGTCGTCCTGCTTTTGCCCGGCCATATGTGGGGGTCCATAGAAGTACATCACTTATGAGCTCGTCCTTGCTTCTCCAGCAGTGTCCTGCATGTCTGGTTTGTCTCACTTAGATAGTTTTCGTGATGGGAGGCAGGTGGTCGTATAGTTGGTGCCTTGTGGGGTGTTGCCGCATGGACTTGTTCAATATTGCTGGCAGCATTCTTATGTAATTGCCGTCTAGCTTCTTCTCCAGTCGTTTATTTAGCGTCTAAGTAGTGCATCCATACAGCAGTATCGATACGACCGCGGCCTGGAAGAAAGTGTGTTTCATTTTATCGGTCAGGTCTGATTTCCATATGATCGATAATTTATCGATAGCTGTCCATGCCTTTGTTAGCCGCGTGTCGATGTCCTTTTCGGTTGATGAGACGCTGCTTCCTAGGTAGGTGAATAGTTATTTTGAATTTGTAGACAAATTCAAAATAACTAAATGAATGAAAAACAAAGGAACTGCAATTTTTTTCAATATAAACTGGATGATTCCATAAATAGGTATTTCATAATACGATGAGCAAAACTTGATATGAAACGCAAAAAAATGACTCAAAAATAAACCTAAGAAACTTCTTTTCATATTAAAAAAAATGAATTCAGGATTTTTTTTTAACTAAAACAAATTATTAAATTTCTTTGTAAGCGGAAAATTTCCAACTTAGGAAGTATTTTTTCTCCTCAGACATATGACTGTTTAATCAACATGAAATAATAGTTTTCATAGCTTTTAAAATCATTCAGTGGACACGTTTCTACTTGTTTCACGTTCTGTTGGTGTCTTCGACGCTGGGAAACTACATTTTCTTTGATCTTTCTTTCTTTTTTACTTTCATTTCTTTCATTCTGTAAGATTTCTAAATCACTAACCTAAACACCAGACAACTCACTTTTCTTTCTTTCTTTCTTTCTTTCTTTCTTTCTTTTAGTTCTCACGTCAACTTGCAGTTCCGACTGTTGACTTGACACCTGGTCTGCTTTCTTTTCTTTTCTCTTTCGATGTAGCAAGCTACATATCACATGATTTCTTCTTTCTTTCTTTCTTTCTTTCTTTCTTTCTTTCTTTCTTTCAAGATTATAACAAAAAATGCCAGAGATCTCATTTCCGTTCTTTCTTTCTTTCTTTCTTTCTTTCTTTCTTTCTTTTATGTGGACAGATACAGAAATGTACTCACAGAGCACTTGTGTTTTATATTATTAGATTATTGTTAATTTCATAAGTATTCTCAGTGTCAATGTATTGGTATAATAATAGAGGGATCTCCAGTGTAAAGCATATTACCGCTCAGTATCATGAATGGAAAGAGTAGAGGATATCTGGGAGGCAACCCCCCCCATCATTTTTGCATTGTGGGAAGCTTGCAAGACTAAAACCTCGACAGATGTCCAGGTGGGATACGCTCAGTCTATCGTCTCGAATTGTGTCAAGCTTTTTCTTCATACGTCAATAGTTAGTGTCCATGTAGTTTGTAAAAACTGGATTTAGCATTAAATAACCAGCAATGGTTGAAATGCCGTAAAACCAAATTGAAACAATTCTATTTAATGCCTTTCACTTGTCTGCAAACAGTTTCAGGTATAGTAAATGATTAAATATTTCTATTTAACCAACGGATGGAGCACTTGCACATTCTTCCAATCCAAATCCGAGTGGACTTGGGAGCAATAGCAATGAAGGGGTATTCCACAGTCCCCAAATGTTCAGAACTGGAGCCTCACCGTCAGATTATTTAGTGTCATATCCAGGACTATCTTTGAAGGGCTTTTTACTCCTCCACAGTCGGCGTACTCTACAGCTACAACCGACGGGGCAGATAAAGGATAAATTTAGATAGATAGATAGATATGAATAGTCTGAATAAATAGATAGATATGAATTGACTTAGATAGATAGTAATAAGATCAGACTGTTAGAGAGATAGATATGTTATAACGTGCATGGGAGCTGCGCAGAAAGCTGAAGTACGGAAATGACAAATTTAGATAGATAGATAGATAGATAGATATGTTATAACGTGCATGGGAGATGCACAGAGAGCTGAAGTACGGAAATGACAAATATAGATGGATAGATAGATAGATAGATAGATAGATAGATAGATAGATAGATAGATAGATATGTTATAACGTGCATGGGAGCTGCGCAGAAAGCTGAAGTACGGAAATGACAAATTTAGATAGATAGATATGTTATAACGTGCATGGGAGATGCACAGAGAGCTGAAGTACGGAAATGAAAAATTTAGATAGATAGATAGATAGATAAATAGATAGATAGATAGATATGTTATAACGTTCATGGGAGCTGCGCAGAGAGCTGAAGTACGGAAATGACAAACTTAGATAGATAGATAGATAGATAGATATGTTATAACGTGCATGGGAGATGCACAGAGAGCTGAAGTCCAGAAATGACATAGATAGATAGATAGATAGATAGATAGATAGATAGATAGATAGATAGATAGATAGATACGTTATAACGTGCATGGGAGATGCACAGAGAGCTGAAGTACGGAAATGACAAATTTAGATAGATAGATAGATAGATAGATAGATAGATAGATAGATAGATAGATAGATAGATAGATATGTTATAACGTGCATGGGAGCTGCGCAGAAAGCTGAAGTACGGAAATGACAAATTTAGATAGATAGATAGATAGATATGTTATAACTTGCATGGGAGCTGCGCAGAAAGCTGAAGTACGGAAATGACAAATTTAGATAGATAGATAGATTGATAGATATAACACAGCTCGTTCGACAAAGTTAGGTGAAAATTATTACAATTTTGATAAACCGTGTTATTTGTATCTCGTCTTAAACAAAAATGATCGATTAGAATTAGTACTCAGTTATTACAAGTCGACAAGACATATTGAGAGAAAAACAGACTGTTTAAATCTTTGTTGCAAAACATTAAATATTACTTTGTAAATATTATCCCCCAAGAACAAACATGAACGCATACATCCCTTAAAGAAAGACAGATGAGCTTTAAATCATTCAGTATAAAAGGTCTCAGTTTTAAAATAATGATTGCACCACGTGTGCTTTACAAACATCTTTAAACACTATGAAAGAATATTGATTTATTCTTATTACGTGCAGCTTTCAACACAAAGTCAAAGACCATCGACGATCGTATAAAATCTCATAGAGATAAGACTAAATGCATATATTTTGTTGTTTAAAAATTTTAGAAACCCCTTTTTTGCAAGAGACACAATAAGAAGCTATATATACATATTATGCAATATGAAATTGATGAACATAAACGAAAGCCCACACAAACAGCAATTCCTGACAATTGAAGGATATTGCCTTCTTAAAACTTTTGCAGTTCACAACATGTTACTATTTGATAATAGAGAAGAAGAAATACATAATATCTATTTATGGCTGTGACATTTTACAAAGCACAGTGTTAGGTTATGTTTGTAATTAAAAGTAATGAAACACAAAATGGAGGCCGGAATTAGTAAGAACCAAACAAATGACGTAGTACGTCCATTTTATTTTTACTAGAAAGTTGGTGCGATAACTTATACGGAAATGATTTGCATATTACATCACTAGTTTGTGCGGTATATTTATGAATTTAGAACGAGAGAAAATCATCAATTTTCACCACAAAAAAAAAAAAAAAAATGGTAGAAGTTAATTTCTTCGAATTGCACTTTGATAATTAAAATTCTGACGGAGAATCTGAAGGATTTGAACCTGAAAACACAGTTTCCTTATTATGTTGATTTAGCGAAAGTTTGTGAAATGAAATGAAATGAAAATGTTTGATTTTATGTGAACCAAGATTTATTTTACATCAATAAATAGTGTATATGGATTGGTTTGGCTTCTTTGTTTAATGATATATCAACCTTTGTAGGTTATTTAATGCCAAAGCTATTCTTCTAGAAGAACAGTAGTGGTACTATTTATAGATGGGAGGATAAGAGGGTTCATTCCTTTTCAAAAGATATTTGTCCGCACGTGAAGCTAATAGCACCACTGGAGTTTGAACTCACAATGATTCTGCAGTCGAGCATTTGAACTACTACACCTCGAGGATATCCCCAGTATATATACTTTGCTTGGTTTCACGATATCCATCTTATGATCAATTTGTTAAAATTGGCTGAGATTAACATACCCAAAGTTATGTATTCAAATAATAACTAAAACATGATTTTTTTTATCCGTATCGAAGGAAGTTACTGTTTTGTCTATAGCTATTGCAACCCAAACATCTTAGTACGATCGCTGCAGACAAAACAGTAACTTCCTTCTATACAGATAAAAAAATCATGTTTTAGTTATCATTTGAATACATGAATTTGAGTATGTTAATTTCAGCCAATTTAAACAAATTGATTCAATATCTGCATGTTAGAGCGCAAACATGTTATCAGTGTGTGTCAAACATCACATGGATATCGTGAAACCAAGCGAAGAGCCTAGTTTTCAAACAGTAAATATATCCACCGATTTAATCCTGTTGATTATCCGATACAAAAAACAAGAATTTATATATCATTATTTTTCCTCCGAACAACAAAATATTAAATAAGTGATACTCACCCAGGCTAAAATTATAGAATTAGTACACTTAGAAGATGTTCCCTTAATTTTATGAATTAATTTATTTTATTAGCAGTAAATAAGATAACAGCAGATAAGACGAAAAACATTTTTATTTTATAGATGAACATTCTGGTTTCATAAAAAAATTTCCCTAAACAAATTAGAATAGATTATTTAAATTAATGTTTTTTTCCAAGCTCTACAAAGGAAAATATAAAAAAATAACCGAATAGCCCCCACTCCCCCCAAAAAACAAATTAGACCTCCTCCAAGAGTGCTCATTCCATAATGTTTCCAAGAGTAATATTTAACTTGTTAGTTCAAAGAAAAAAACCACACTAATTCTTCAATCTGATGGTATTGTTCCACTGGCTTATGATCTATGAAAGGCACCTGAAAAAAATCGGAGGATCAAGCGATCAAAACGTTGTGACTATAATAATGGCTTATATGTACGATTCTGAGTGCATACGTAACAAAAAGAATTCCTCATCTCAGAAATAAAATATTTTTGACAATCAGGCTTTAGTAGGTTGTATTCCAATTGCTGCTGTAGCTGTTCATTTGAACGTGAAATCATCAAAATTGGTCAGTCATCTCATAAGATGTATAGCAACAACATAATTAATTTTCAAGAGTCTAGGCCAATTTTAAGTTCCTGTACAAAAATAAGACTGGAAACTTATTGAATGCATCACGTAATAGTGCGACCGGACTTCGAACTCGCTGAATACAGTCTTGCAGTTCAGTACGTTAACCAATAGGCCACGAGTATTTCCCAAAGATTTGATTTGGTTTGGTTAAGATTTCATGGCATATCGACTACTGTGGATCATTTTATGCCGAATCCTATTTATACATATATATTAAATGTATGATTTTTAAACACATTTTGATGATAACATTTTTAAACAAGCCTGAGCTCGTTATTTTTTTGCACAGAGTTAAAAGGTTTCACTTCGATATCAATTTATAAATCAGTATTTGCAAGAGACACAATTTCAAACTATTCAGTTTAGCATAAGTACACTCTTTTGTTTACATACAGTGTGGCTCAGTCAGTGGAGGCTGTAGAATACACCGACTACTTCTCTGCCGTGGGGTAAGACCCCCCCCCCCACCAACGAGGGCCTGGCCCACTCGACTGGGGCTGTAGATTACACCGACTGCTACTCTGAAGAGGAGTAAAACGTCTCAACAAGTGTCTGACCAAGTCGGCTGGGGCTGTAGAATACACCAACCCAGCTGCTTCTCTGCCGGGTGGGGGTAATACCCACTAAAAACGAGTGTCTGGCCCACGCGGCTGGGGCTGTAGAATACACCGACTACTTCCCTGCAAAAGGGTAAGACCCACATCCAACGAGTGTCCTGGATCTGATGGTGAGGTTCCATTCACCCCTTCACTGTCATCGCTCTCAGGTCCACTCTGACGCGGAGTGGTAGCACCTGGTAGGGTCCTGTGGGTCAAATTGAACTAAACTGCGTACTTATACTAAACTGAATTGTTTGAAATATAATTGTTTTGACACTTAAACTGCATACGTTTGCTAAACCAAATTGTTTGAAATAGAACTGTTTTTTATATTGAAACTGCACTTACGCTAAACTGAATTGTTTGAAATAGAACTGTTTGACTAAATTGAATTGCTTGAAAAAGAGAATGTTTATGGCAATTAAACTGTATACTTATACTAAACTGAATTGTTTTAGATAAACTGATTAATTTATATAAAAATGGATTTTGCATTAAATAATTTACAAAGGTTGATATGCCATAAAACCCAAACAAACAACTAAACAAACTCTAAGTTCATATCTATGGGTTAAATGAATAAGTTTAGATCTATTCATATTCGATCGGACTATGGACATGTAGGGGATAGAAAAAAAAATAGAATTAAATTAAAAATGATTATTAAAAATATGCAGAAACTCCCAGAAGCCCCTGACAAAAAGAGGGGCGACGCATGCGCAAAGAAAAGGAACTGTCCCAACAAAAGAATCTCACTCTCTTTCAGCAGTGAACAGTGAAGTGACAAGACCAAAATCTTTCTTGGTAGTGGTGGAAGGCACCATGCGTCTGTCTGTAGACGACGCGTTGACTAATCTTTCCACTTATAGCAGCTGTCTCTTTTACTAACGATCCACGACTAAAAACACTGAATAATTAACTCATCAGAATCACAATTAAGACACCATACTACTGACTTAATGACTACAACTGAAAACACCGGATTTAGACATATCTCCCAAAAGCGTTTAACATATTCTTAATGCTTTAAATACCAAATTTGAACATATATATATATATTCAAGAATGACTAACACATTTTAACACCTTGACTGGGAGATTCAACCATTTCATTTGTATTCAGGAAGAATTTCCTCACCCACTGAATGGTTGTTGAACCCAGAAATAAAGGCAAAATATAAAAGATATCTTCGTCTCCAATCTTTTACTATCTTCTTCTTCATATAATTCCTTTACAGCCTTTATATCCAAGAAGTTAAACCAACAAGATGACGTGGGGTAAGAATAGAATAACCCAGAATGGAGTCAAATATCATAAATTACCTTTGAAACCCTATATACACTTGAAAAACTCTTAAGAAAAAATTATGCCAAAAATACAAAGATAAAAGTGATTCCCAAACCTCAGAGCATGTATTAAGCCTAAACGGGTTGACATGCGGTTAGAATGAATGATTCATTAAATGTTGGTTTTCTTCTTTACTTTAAAACCTCACACTAACAGCACCTGCTAAAGAAAACTAGAGTTCAGAAGGTTTGATCCCGGTCACTACCCATCACCTAAATTTAAACAATCCAATGAATAGAGTTTTAATTTTGTTATTAAAAACGATTTAATTTTTAGCAACCATATTTAATCAGGACATAAGCCAAGCAACGAGAATCTAGATTCCCGAGGTACGTTTTTTTTTCTTGATGTGTGTTTCCGGATCAGTGATCGACCTTCTGTCTAGGATTTTCTGGGGGTTTTTTTTGTTCTTTTTTTTTTTTGGAAAAATTCCAAAGAACGATTTCTTTGAAAAGCAGGACATTTTATTTTCAGTGATTACCACTTCTGGAAGGTAATTAATCTTGTATTTCTATGTGTTGTTTTGTTTTTATTATAGCATTATTTTTGAGAAAGTGGGTAAGTTTTCAGAGGAAAAAATAAAACAAAACCAAAAAAAAAAAAACCCCAAAAAAACAAAAGAAAAAAAGCATAAATAAAAAATAAAACAAACAAATAAAAAACAAAGAAAAATTAAGAATAAAAAAAAACAAACAGAAAAGGCTTATTCTTTTCGATTGATGTTCTTTGAGTACAAATTGAAGCTCGAAGTATTTGGGGTTTGTTGGATAAACATTTGTAATCATCTGACACAAAAACACCACAAATAATAAAACAGCTATAAGCCCCACTAAAAAAAGGAAAAAAAAAGTTGCCTTTACAAAACTTATAGGTTAAAATTAACAGATTCTACTTATCACAGATTTTACAAGAATATAACTACTTTCTCTTATTTTTAAAAATATAGAATTGTCTTTATCAAGTCAAATTTAAACAAATCCATTGCTTTTTTGTTATAAGCTCAAAAGACTCTCTTCCCGGTCTCAGAGACTTCGCCAATGGTCCGTGAGACCTGGATTCAATCCCAGGTCGAGTCATACAAAAGACTTTAAAAACGGTACTTGATACCTCCTTGCTTAACATTCAGCAATATATGGTACGTATCAAGGGTAAAGTGGAGCAACCAGGGAAAGGAGAAGCGCCCTCGGTGCTGTAGCTATTGAAAAGGGAGCCTTCTAGTCGCCTTCGACTACGGTCGCCAACTTTACTTTTTTATTACTTTCCCCTGTAAGACCCCCTACCCATAAAAATTCGTGTCCTGGATATGAAAGTTTACTGCATCAGATGGTGAGACCCCTGGTTTGGAGATCGGTAGAGGGTTGAGTACCTCTTCATTGCCATTACTCCGAGATTCATTATAATTAGGACTGGTAGTACCTGATAGGGTACCATCTATGAGTCAATTACATCATTTCGAAAATTATTTGTATTAGATAAGAATACTTGATATTACGTGACTTTGTGCGAAAAAAAATCTGAAGTAACAACTATATAAAAAAAAATATGACTGTTAACTTACAAGGAATACAAGTTCTTAATCGCTAGGCATAAAATAAAGCTATACGGGTTGCAATGTCGTTAAAATCAATCAATCGATCAAACAATGAAAAGATAAAGCACATTTACTAGATGAAAAATTATCACAGACACTGGATGGCTTAGAATGTCCATTTAGTTTATTAAGTAAAAATAGAGTAGATTTTTAAATTTATTGAACAACATCTTTATGGCTTTATTCCTCTCATACCAGTAACTTAATTATTCCATCTTCCGAAACTTTTTCCAACTGTAGGCAAAATAATGCCACTATTCTTCCACAATGATGGCTTAAGTATTAATTAACCCAGGAGATTTGATACGCCATTAAACAAAGAAAAAAAAACAAAACTTATCTTTTGTCGAGGTTGGTAATGATGTAACAAGTATTTTCTTCGACTATAGGGCGTCTCAATATACATGGGACCAATGCGACTGCTAATAACTCTACTACTATATTTACCATAGCCATGATAAGGATATGCAAAATGTACATAGACTGTTCATAACATATATACATAGAACATAGGAATCTCGAAACACGAAAAACACTGACGACTTCTTTGTTCAGGTACGAAACTTTTTATTACCTTTGAATTTAAAGGTTCTTCGACATAAGGAGAGAGATAGACATTCTTTCAATTCTGGCTTTTTCATCTGCCTGCTGAAAACTGTCTCAAAATAGATGCAACCTATTGATATGATGATGATTTATTTATATTGTATGTCCTAGAAGCTGTTATAATAATAATTTTTAAAAAAGATTGATTTTTGTCTCAGGCTCAAAGGATGCATTTTTTACGATGTGTTCTGAATGGCTACCATTGCGCTTGTCTTCCTAATGAATCATTATCATAATTAGTAGGTTGCATCTATTTTGAGACAACCTGTATAAAGGAATGTCAATTATTAACAGCATTTATCTCATTGTTCTCATGCTATATTGGTGTCTTTATTTTTAAAGGCATATAAATCTACGTGGGCAATTTAATACCAAAGCTATCCTTGTTTAAGAACAGCAATGATACTATCAAACCCATTGCTGAGGGTGAAGGAGGTTACTACCTTTCCCTAGGGCATTTGTCCAAAAAGGAACGTAATAGCGCGACCAGAGTTCGAACTCGCTAACTACGATATTGCAATCTAGTTCTTTAACCCCGATATCACGAGTACTCCTCCTTACTTTACCTCTTAGGGCAATGGGGTTACTCCTCTTCCATAATCTATTTGATCTTCAGTGTGCCATACATTCGTTATGGTTGGCTGGTTGTTTTGTTCTACGGCGTATCAACCCTTTTCGGGTCATTTAACACTGAATTAAGCCCTTTTGATAAAAATTTCAAACAATTAAGTTTAGTATAAGTATGATATTTGTCTCTGCCTCCCACCAGACAGGACTTGACACAGGGTCAATGGCCCGAAGGTCGATTATAGTGCAGGTTAGGGGAGGGGAATGTCGGTCACGAGCCAAGGCTCGAGCCCTGCTTGGCTATGCTGGTCATTGACCCACTTAGTGCAATGTGAGCCTGATGAGCCTAGCTGGACTTGGAACCAAATCTGGGTCCAGGCACATTTGTCTGATTATAGCTCAAACTGGACCACAGGGTCCAGTGCTATACAAGGGTGACAAAGGTGTCAGTTATGCAGCTCATCCACCCGAAGATTGTTCAGTCGAAGCAGTTTAGTATAAGTATAGTTTTTAGTTTATACACAGTTAAATGTCAAAACAGTTCTATTTTAAACAATTCAGTTTAGCTTATGTACAGTTTTTTGTTTATACACCGTTAAATGTTAAAACGTTTCTATTTTAAACAGTTTAGTTTAGTCTAAGTACGCAGTTTAAGCTCACAGTTAAATGTAAAACTGTTAATTTCTAACAATTCAGTTTAGAGTAATTATACAGTTTAGTTTTATTTGACCAATACATAGGACCCTATCACGTGCTACCAATCCGGACCAGGGTAGACCTGGGAGCTTGTGCAATGGAGGGGTACTCTGCATTCTCTAAAGCTTCTGCATTACTGACAAATGACCATCAGATTGTTTAGTGTCATATCCAGGACACTCGTTGGAGGAGTCTTACTATTCTGCAGAGTCAGTGTATTCTACTACCCGAACCGACTGAGCCACATATCAAAATTCTATGTTTAATGTTAAAACACCTTTTCCTTTCTGCGAAATGGCATTTCTATATCTGAAAATAAAGCAGAAAATATCAAACAGAATTTTGGGTTTTTTCTACACATGTTGTAAAAATTTAAGATCATCTGAATGAGAACTGGTCAGATTACAAAATGAGATTGATTTTTCTGAAACACCGTACATAGAGAATCTGTCGAGAAATGAATAAATGTTATTATCCATAATGATACGTATTCATGAGAAATATATCGTCAAATAGATATTAATTGTTTTTTTCTGGTACAAGGCGTTAGTAGTAGACACTTTGTCAGAATTCAGTAGACTAGAAAGTGTCTGCAAGAATAGTTTATTAAATTTTACGTAATGTGAGGTGCAAAATTTATTGTATTGCATGTTTATTGATAACCATTCTTACAGCAGGTGCCGATAACAAGAAAAATGGCCAACAATGTAGACACTATAAAGTTTTAAAATAATAGTATTAAAAATGAGGGGAAAAAAAGTATACCTTTAAAGGAGGAGCTCATTGTGTAACGGTTATAGGCGTAGAAAGTTGAATTTGCGAAATGAGTTAGAGTTTTTCAGTTTGCTTCATCTAGATTGGTTTTATGGCATATCAACTGTCGTAGGTTATTTAATGCCAAATCTAGTTTATACATATATATTAGATATATATGATTTATAAATAGAAGCCAACAAAGTTAAATAGTTCGAAGTAAACCGACTCATTGTTCGAGTGGGTATTGTGTTCACCAATAGCCCGGGAGACCAGGGTTCAATCCCAGGTAGAGTCACACCAAAGACTTAAAAAATGGTACTTAATACCTCCTTGCTTAACACTTGGCATTATAAGGTACGGATCAAGGGTAAAGTGGAGCAGTCCGGGGGAAGGAGTAGCGCCCTCCCCTACACCTCGGTGTAGTAGCTATTGAATAGGGAAACTTCGGGTCGCTCTCGACTAAGGTCACCAACTTTACTTATTGCTAAGTATCACTAATAATTCAATTAAACATCAGTTATTTGTTTACACACAATTTAATATACAGACAGTTCTCTTTCAAACAATTCTATTTACCATAAGTCATTTGTTTGTACCCAGTTTAAATGTCAAACAGGTCTGTTTGACCTATAGATAGGACCCTATCTTATGCTACAGGAGTGGACCGGAGAGCGTTGGCATTAAAAAGCCTACTCCTCAATCCCCAAAGCTCCCGCATTACTAGAGCCTCACCATCAGATTGTTTATAGTTAAATCCAGGAGACTAGTCAGGGGGTGGTCTTACCTCTCTGCAGAGATGTAGTCGGTGTATTCAACAGCTCCAGTCAACTGGGCTGGCGCTGTTTGGAAAAAAATATAAGCATATTTCTTCCCCTGTCAGCAATAAAACGCCAACTGTATCTTCTTCAGAGCGGTAAGACACCTACCTCATAAACAGTATATTGCTTTTATCACAAAACGGTGATGGTGAGGCTCCAGTTCTAGATGTGTGGCGAGTACCACTTCCTTTCCATTATTCCCAGGTCCACTTAGCGATAGTAGTACCTGTTGGGGTCTCGTTTATGGGTGAAATAGATCTGTTTGAAAGTTATTTGTATTTGATAGGAATACTTGAAACTGTATATCTGTGTGCAAATTATTTGTATTAGATAGAAATACTTTAAACCATATAACTTGGAAGATTATTTGTTATTGATTGGAATACTTTAAACTATATAACTGTGTGCAAACTATTCATATAAAGAATAGCTACTTGAAGCTATAAGGATTATTATTCGTCGTTACTTAAAAGTTTAACCGAAAAAATGATTATTATTGAAGAGAAATAAAAGTTAGTCCTTTGTCGAGGGTGACCTGAAGGCTCCCTTTTCAATAGCTATTACACCGAGGTGTAGGGGAGGGCGCGATTCCTTTCCCTGGACTGCTCCACTTTATCCTTGATGCTTACCTTATAATGCTGAGTGTTAAGCAAGGCGGCATCAAGTACCATTATTTGAGTCTTTAGTATGACTCGGCCTAGGATTGAACCCCGGTCTCCCGGACTATTGGCGAACACTCTACTCAACCAATGGCAGACTTGAAGCCGTAAGGCTCCTGGTTTCGTCTGGGTCACTTTCGAGTGGGTGAGCTGCATTATTGACTCCTTTGCTCCCATGTATAGTACTAGTCCTACCAGTATAGTTTAAGCTATAACCCGGCATCCGTGCTTGGACCCAGATTTGGGTCCAAGAAACAGCTTGGCTCATTTGCCCATATTGCTCTTGGTGAGTCAATGACAAGCACAGACCAGCAGGATCTGAGTCCCAGCTCGTTTTCCACCTACCCATCCCCTTAATCCCCACTTTAATCACTGACCTTGTGTCAATTCCTGTCTGGTGGGAGGCAGAGACAAATATCAGCTCAATGGCCCGGTTGAATGTA
This sequence comes from Sepioteuthis lessoniana, assembly GCA_963585895.1. Classification (NCBI taxonomy): domain Eukaryota; kingdom Metazoa; phylum Mollusca; class Cephalopoda; order Myopsida; family Loliginidae; genus Sepioteuthis; species Sepioteuthis lessoniana. The sequence continues at coordinate 133,026,418 of OY757905.1, read as the reverse complement.
AATACTTACAGTAAACCATCTCGTATAAGTTATTAGTAATAAATAGGAGTACTTGAAACAATCTATGCGCAAACAAATAATTATCAAATGAAAAAGTGCCATAAAATGCCCAAGACAATTGTAAATGTGATTATGGTTATAATAAAACATTTAGAAATTACTCCGATGTCTGCATTAAATAATCTATGAGAGGTTGATATGCCGTTAAATTAAAAAAAACCCAAACGCAACGAAATCAAACCAACGAAAAACCATCTATGTGCAAACAAATGAACTCTAGTTTATTTAAACTGTTACCAACAAAATATTCACTTACAAATCACACACACACACACACACACACACATACGCGTGCACACACACGCAGACACACATACGCGCACATAGGGTACCTGGCATTTGTGCCTGGTGGTAAGAATTCTTTGAACACTTGGCCTAAGGGGGCGTCCCCCCAGGCTTTTACATGACTGCGAGATTAAGTTTATTGCTTGGTGCCTGAGGCGCCCCAATTAGGCAATGCCGACGGAGCCAAGAAATTTTTATCCCTGTTTCGCATGAGTCTCGATTCATGCAAAGGCCCCATCATAAAACGGCCTTGTGCCATATTCTGACACGGTGGGATGTCAGATGAATACTTCCCACATATATTTGTATTTATATATGTATATAGGATTTGTCTTAAGTTAACTTACAAGGGTTTGTATGCCATAAAACCCTAGCAAGTAAGTAGCCAAACCTTATCAAACAAAATCAAACTACCCCCGATAAGCAAAATACCAGAGTTGATTAGAAAGGGCTAAACAGTGTAGAATTAGAAAAGCTTACGAGAAACCACTTCTCTTATCATGGTCTTGTTAATTTCTCATAAAAACATCTGCAGAGAGTCCTTAGCACCCCCAAGTCTTGAAGGGACATTGTATTTTCCTTTGTATTAAAAATGGCACAGTCCTAAAGCCATTTTTGCTGATGTGCTTCTAAGAAGAAACGACCTTGTTAGCTCGGCTAAAATATGTTGACTTTATCTTGCAGAAGGGTAAGACTCCACCGATAAGGATGTCCTTCATATGACACTAAACTGCATCAGATTTTGAGACTCCAGTCCTGGAGATTTGTGGAGTGTGGAGTACTTCTTCATAGCCATTACTCCCAGGTCCACTTTGAACCAGATTAGTAGTATCTGTAAGGGCCCCATCAATAGGTCAAACAGATAAGTTTAAAATGATTCCTATTCGATAGGACCGTATGTAAAAATTAAAAAAAAATACTTATATGAAGTTACAACAGAAAAAGTTTAAATCTGAATGTAGAGGAAACGCAATTCCTTAACCTTTAGGTACAAAATAGGCCTAGACATACCGTTTGGCATACCGTTAAAATCAACATCTCAATGAATCAAACGAATAATGTTGTGTCTAGCGAGCTAAGATAGCAGTTCATTTTAGTATTTATATATTCCCTTTAGGTGCTTTATATTTTTGACCTTGTGCCTAACTAAGCAAAGTTTACTAAATGACTCCTTCAGAGTTGCGGGTGGGGGAGATAAAGAGACTGATGGATTTATACAAGAGAGATAAGGGATAGGGAAAGTCCTAGCGAGAGATAAATAGATAGATTGTTAGAGAGAGAGAGAGAGAGAGAGAGAGAGAGAGAGAGAGAGAGAGTGTGTGTGTGTGTGTATTATGGTTAATCAATTTTCTTGAACTCAAACAGAGTATTAAACCATAAACGTTAGGCTTTTCATTTCTATTCTCCATTGTTTCGAGCAGATATTGGGAGAATGTATTGAAATACAAACATTTCTTCACAAGCAAAGCGAGAATTTAATGGTGAAAAAGTGGTGGGGATTTATGTGAAAGGCAGATTTTGGGTTGTGCTTCATGGGGCACAGATTTCGTTAAGGAACATAAAACAGATATAAGAAAAAATTGGTTTGATTAGAAGCGAGAGCAGAAAGACTGAAAGTGTAAAAAAAAAAAAAAAAAAAAAAAGGAAAAGACTGCGAAAGAATAGAGATAAAACTTAGAAAATAGTGGAAGAAGGTTTGTGCATTTGGGGTGGGGGAAGTGAAGAGAGTTTGGAGATAAAAAGAGAGAAGTTATTTACTAAGCTTAGTTATCGCGCTGTCAGAAATACGGGGGTACCAAGTGGAAATCGAACTCACTTATATTGGTCTGCTACTCTTGCTTGCTAATGATTACACTACGTAAGAAAAGAAAAAGAAAGAAAGTAAAGGGTGAAACGAGAAAATATGTGGACAGAGATAGTATACAAAAGAGAGGGGGAAAGCGAGAAAAATAAGAAAGGATGGAAAAAAGAAAGAGAGAAAAATGGAGGAGGAATTATATAAATGAGGGAGAGAAGGCGGTAGAGTGAAGAAGGGAGAAATCAATGAAATGTAACGAAAAAGAAAGAGTGAAAATGAAATAAAAACCGAGAAAGACTTGATTTGGTTGTTTGATGGCATATCAGTCTTCGTGGGTTATTTAATGCCAAAGCCATCCTTATAGAAGAACATTAATGGTACTATTTAACCCATAGCTGGTGGGATAAAATAGTTCATACCGACCTCAATGGCATTAGTTTGAAAGGGAAAGTAAAAGACGATTGAGATTTGAACTCGCATTCTACGCTATCACATTCAAATTCGTTTGCCACTAGGCCACTTGAACTGACATTTGTTTTAGAGGGACATTAGTAAATTGATCGAAAGAAAGATAATGGATGATAAGAAGATGAAAAATGAAAGGGGGTGCAAAAGAGAGAGAGAGAGAGAGAGAGAGAGAGAGAGAGAGAGAGTTAAAAAGGGGGTCAGAGAGAATGTAAATACTACTCACAGAAACAGTGACTGAGAAGAAATAAAGGAAGGGATAGATTATGCCAGTTGTGTTTTATGGCATATCAACCCTTGCAGACTATTTAATGCCAAATCCTGTTCCTATATATATATATATATATATATATATATATAGGAACAGACACACTGATGAGTTCTGATAGAACGAAACAGATCTGTCTGTGGATGACTATATATATATATATATATATATATATATATATATATAAAATAAAGTATAGAAAATGATTAGATATTTTGATCTGATCTATAGATGGAACCTAAATAGGTACTTCCACTTTGATTCATAGTCGAACTGGGAGTTATGGCATTGAAGGGTTCTTCATATTCCCCAATGGTCTAGGACAGCAGCTTCACCATCATAGTTTAATGTCATCCCTAGGATATTAAAGAAAGCCAGGGAAATAAAGTATCATATAAAAACAAAGAAAACATACTGGAAGTTGATTGAGAGAGAGACAGAGAGACAGAGACAGAGACAGAGACAGACAGACAGACAGACAGACTGACGGACAGATCGAAAGAAGATGGAGAGACAGAGCGAAAGCAGGAAAGAAGAGGGAAGTGTAAGATGTAAAAATGAAGTAAAATAGGGAAAGAGGGATAGATAGATAGATAGATAGATAGGGAGAGAGAGAGAGAGGGGGGGGAGATAAGGAAATAAAGGCGAAGTAAAAGACGTAAAAATGAAGTAAAAATAACGAAAGTGGGATAAGGAGAGAGAGAGAGAAAGAGAGAGAATGCGAAAGACAGACAGAGAGGGGGGGAGAGAGATAATGAAGGAAAGAAGGGGGATTTGCACGATGTAAAAAGGAAATAAAAATAACGAAAGTCGGATAAGAAAAGAGAGAGAGAGAGAGAGAGAGAGAGAGAGAGAGAGAGAGAGAGAGAGAGAGAGAGAGTGCGTGTGTGTGTGTGTGAGTGAGAGAAAGAGAGAGAAAGAGAGAGAGAGAGAGAGAGGTATAAGAAAATCAGAGAGATGAAGTCAAACTACATTCTTTTCTTTTTGTTTTATTGTTTTTTTCCAGTTCACTTTACTTTGAATGACAAACAAGTTTTACAATTTCTCAAATGTGTCAATAGTGTTTTAAGCTGTAAAAGTAATCCCATTAAGACCGACTCACAAGAAAAACGAAGGCTACTTACTACAAAGCTTTTAGACCGACTTCTTCATTTTGATCACTTGCTCATCACAGCCATTTCTTCTTTTTAATTTACCGCTTCACATTTAGCTTCTTTCTCAGTTTTTCATTCGTCATTTTCTACTTCACTCATTTTTTTTGTACTTTGTTTTTAATTGTTTTTTTTTCTTCGCTTTCCACCATATAATTCATTCGTTTCTTTTACCCCTCCTTTTAATTTTTATTATTTATTTATGTTTTTTTTCTAACTTTTTAAACTTTTCGTTTCTTTCGTTCTTTCTTTTCGTCTATTTTAATCAGTGCTTTTTTTCACTTGGATTTTTGTTTTCTTTTCTTTCAGTCAAACGTTACGATTTCATTTATTTGATTTCGTTAGTGATTTTAAGAGATTATTTCTTTCTTTTGGCTTTCACTTTTACATTCTCCATATTTTTCCTTTATTTCTTTTCGTTTGAACTTTCTTTCTTTCACTTCTAATCTTTATTTCTTTGTGTTTAGTTTTTCTTTTTTTCTTTTAAGATTTTTTCAAAAAAGACTCTTTCTTTTTTTCTTTCTTTTTGTTGAAGATTTTTTATATTTCCTTCTTTCCTTACTTCCTTCTATTTTCTTTCTTTTTATTTGTATTATCCTTATATGTTCCTTTTAGATTCGTTTATTGTTTGTTTGTGTGTTTGCTCTTTGTGTACCTTATTTCTTTTCTTTAAAACATAATTTTAATAACTCTTTCTTTTCTTCCTTCAATCTTTCCTTCTTTCATTCCTTTTATTTTCTTTCTTTCTTTCTTTCTTTTCTTTCATAAACATTATTTTCACATACCGTCCTTCTTTTTTTATTCTTATCTGTATTTTCTTTCTTTGTTTTCACTTTCTTTCTTTTTTCTTTCTTTCTTTCTTTCTTTTTTTCTTTCTTTCTTTCTTTCAATATTTTATACTTATTTCCTTCCTTCTTTCATTCCTTCAATGTTTCCTTCTTTCTAAATATTTCCCTTCTTATTGTTACTTGTCCTTTATTTCTTTACATTTCTTTCTTTCTTTCTTTCTTTCTTTCTTTTGTCTTTTTCTTTCAGTGTTTTCTTACTTTCCTTCGTTTGGTATAACTTTCTTTCTTTCTTTCTTTCATTTTTTTTTCTTTCAGTGTTTTCTTACTTTCTTTCGTTTGGTATAACTTTCTTTCTTTCTTTCTTTCTTTCTTTCTTTCTTTCTTTCTTTCTTTCTTCAGTGCTTTTTGTCTTTCTTTTCTTTTCTTTTCTTTTTCATTTTCTTTTATTCCTTTGGGAGTCATTCATTTATTTTTTATTCATCTTTCTAGCTTTCTGTCTAACTTTCCCATATTTTTCTTTTGTTTTTTCTTTTGTTTCCAAATTCTTTTTATTGTAAATTTTTGCTCATCTTTCGCCCACGACGTTACATTTTTATATCTCTTTACTATTTGGATGTACTCTCCCATTGCTCCATTTTTTTTTGTCCTAACAAATTCTCCGCCTACCCCTTCCCGTTTCCCGCCTTCTCTACATTCTAAATTTACCCGCCTTCTGCCATTGCATGTCTGGAAAGCTCATCTCGGTAATGGCGTCTGCTTACGGAGCGTCAAAATCAGACGTCGTTCACACTTAACAAATCACAGAATTTAAAGTCATATCGTTCTTGCAGAGAAGTGGTTTCGTCTATAAATTCTTCAAAATCTTCTGAGTTTTCAAATTCTTTTCTAATCCGATCTCCACCCACTGTTTACCCACTTCCCTTTGTCATTCTTATTCTTCTTATCCTTGAAAATTATTCTCCAAGTTTTTCAGATTTCTCAAATTCTCCTGTCATTTTAGTTACTATTACCTCCTTTTAAAATTTTTACAAAAGTTGCATTTGTGCTGGTTTTCTTTTACGCGCTTAATATTTCTAATTCTCATTCTTGCTTATAAAATCGGAAGCAATTTATCTATGTTCATATATATATATATATATATATATATATATATATATATATATATATATTCTTTAAAGAAAAAACCAAAGACCGGTTATTTTAGGATTATAAATTTATTTCCATCCTGTTTTGCGTTTCTGATGTAAACCAAAATCACGAAGAAAAATATAACAGGATTCTTCAGATCTTATGGATAAAATAAAACAGAATAGACAAAGGGGGGTGGAGGTGGGGAGGAAGCTCTCTACCAGGAAAATTTAAATGTTCAGCACTTGAATGATTTTCTTGTCCTGAAGGAATTACTCCCAACTCTGGTTTAACTGGACCGAATGATACTATATATATATATATATATATATATATATATATATATATTATGAAATATAATAATTATAAGCTTGCCCAGTCGGCTGGTGCTGTAGAATACACTGACTGCACCTCTGCAGAAGGGTAAGACCCCTCCAATGAGTGTCCTGCTTATGACACTAAACAATCTGATGGTAAGATTCCAGTAATGCAGGGGCTTTGGGGAATACTGAGCACCCATTCAGTGCTATTGATCCCAGGTCCACTCTGGCCCGGTAGCACCTGATAGGGTCATATCTATGGGTTAAATAGAACTAACGGCATACTTATACTAAACTGAATAGCTTGAAATAGAAATGTGTTTCACAATTAAACTGTTCTGACATTTAAACTGTGTGCTTATGCTAAACCGAATTGTGCGAAATTGAACCGTTTTTGACATTGAAACTGTACTTACACTTCACTGAATTGTAATATATAGAACTGTTTTGACATTTTACTGTGTAAATAAAATCTGTACTTACGCTAAACTGAATTAGCTGAATTAGAACTGTTTGAATAAACTGAATAGTTTGGAATAGAAATGTCTTTGATAATTAAACTGTGTACTCATGCTAAACTGAATTGTTTGAAATAGAACTGATTATTTACATAAAAATGGATTTGGGGTTAAATAACCTACAAAAGTTGATATGCCATAAAATTTCACCAACCAACCAACCAACTAATTATAAACTTATAAGAAGCATGGGTTTATAAGAAACTTTTCAAGTTTACCTGGCTGTAAAAGAAAAAAATAAACGAATACAAACTACATATGTAAGGTGAATGATTATACATTTTTACATTTAAAAACCTGAATAGGTTGGTTTATGTCGATGTATGATTAAACGTCGTCGCTTAATTTTCTTTCTGATTGGTGTTATTTTTTTCCAAGCTGAAGTCGTATCGATACTGCTATATGACTGCACTACTTGGACGCTAACTAAACGTATGGAGAAAAAGATTGACGGCAACTACATAAGAATGCTGTACGGTCACCTACCACCCATCACGAAAACTATCTAACTTAGACGAACCAGACATGCGAGGCATTGCTAGAGAAGTGGCGACGAACTCATAATCGACATATCCTGATGAGTCCTTCACATGGACGAGTAAAGGCAGGATGACCAGCTAGAACCTATATACAACAGCTCTGTGCCGATAGAGGATGTAGCCTTGAAGACATACCGGGAGCGATGGACGATAGAGACGGGTGGCGAGAGAGGGTCAGGGAGATTCCAACTGGCGGCGCGACATGATGATGATAATGGTGTTATTTTCTATGAAGTAACCGTAATCGACAAATTGACATAATGGTTAGACTGTTTGGCAATGATCTGAGAGACCGGGGTTCAAACCCAGGTCGACTCTTACCAAAGACCTCCAAAATGAAACTTAATACCTGCTTGCTTAGCACTCAGCATTAAAAGTTACGGATCAAGGTTAAGTGGAGCAATCCAGCGAAAAGAGTAACGACCTCCTCTACACTTCGGTGTAGTAGCTAGGGAAAAGAGATACTTCGGGTCGCCCTCACCTACGGTCGGCCAAGTGACATAACTTATCTCTAGCCAGAGTTCTTTTAGCTATGAACTGGCTTACGGTACATCTTGTGAGTCTATGTCCAGCATGTTCATCTGGTTTACCTTTTGAGCTTATGACCTGCATAATCCAGCCGGGCATGAGTCTAGGCTCCTGCCCGACCTCCACCTGCCTAAAACCCCTGTTATAAAAATGACATTGTGTCAAGTCCTGACTGGTGGGAGTTCTACTGTTATGCATTGTTAACTTTGAAAAGAATTGCCGCAGTAGGCGTAGAAGTGATCGTCATTTTGTTTACATTTGCGGTTTAATTCAAGGGCCACAGCAGCATTAGAATTTTACAAGCCAGTAACCTTAAACTGACACTTGACATAGGCTGATTTCTTAGGACATGAAAATTGATATATATATACATAGAGAGAGAGAGAGAGAGAGAGAGAGGGGGGATTTCCTGTAAAATATACTTATTTTATTTATTTTATGTTTTAATGGCATATTAACTTTTGTAGATCCATCCTTATAGAGTTACAGTAGTGGCGCTATTTAAATCTAAAAGGGGTTTCATATATTTCCAAAGAGAGTTAGCTCAAAATTAAACGTAATGCAGGAGCTAGAGTTCAAACCCGCTTACCAATAAGTTAGTCACTCCTCTGAAGGGATTCATATGTTTTGGGGAAAGCATTAAATGTATCAGATTATTTCCGAGATGTCAACTTTCAAAGCAAAATTTAAAAATTTCACGTTTATATTTTTGAATTTATAATTTATGTTTATATCATGAAACCATCTCTGACTCTTGTTTTGACCCACATTCACTCCTCGTGGCGTAATGGTTATCATCGTAGGAAATGGACACGGCGACACGAGTTCAAATCCTGGGCGAGACTGATTGCATTTCACATAGCAGTAATACCCTTGGGAAAGATATGAATCCAATCATTCTCCCTCCAGCTATGGGTAAATAGTAGGGCAGACTGGGTTCTTTAGTCTTGGAGAGGCAACTAGTCTAAGAGAAGGAAAACTCTAAATTCAAACCTGTTAAACTCCGCTTAAAAAATTGACCTTGTTTCATATCCTAGCGGAGGGGTTGGTAAATATGTATCATAAAACCATCTAACATAGATGTCGTCTTTCAAGAAAAATAGCTGTAAGTAAAAAATTCAAATAAAATAATGAAAAATACTTCGAGCAATATATTTCGAAAGACGCAATGAATATCAGCACACTTTCGTTTTTCCGAAATCAGGAGTAAGTGTGCACTCTTTACACTCTGACTCTTGTTTTGACCCACATTCACTCCCTATTTTGTTGGAAAATGTCAAAACATATTAAAAAGAGATAACTGCAAATAGAATACTGCTTAACTGTGGTGCACGTTTTCAAAGACGAATATTTACTTACAAGTTTCAAGTGATTGATACAACACAAACTCCAACTACCCTCAAAGGCATTCACAACAAAAACAAATAAAACGCATCTAGAACTAACTTATCCTTTAGAGTGAACCCCCTACAATCATTTTGTTGAATATAGTTTGGTATGGTTTCTTTGTTTTAATGGCATAAAAAACTATAATGGGTTATTTATTGCTAAAGCCATCTTGGAGAAGAAAAGTAGTGCTACTATTTAACTGATAGAATAAGGAGTTTCACACATTTTCCTGGAGTATTAATTCGAAAGTGAACGTTATAGCGGGATGGTAGTTCGAACTCGCTTACTGAGATGTCACAGTCCAGCATATTAGCCACTACGCTGCAGTGTGTCACTCATTGGAACTGGAATGAAAAAAATAAATACCGAGTCTCTCTGAAGTGCTTCATGACAAAACTAATATAAAGAATCATGAGAGAAAGAAGCGCTGGACGCCAGTTTCCTGGGAGCTTTTAAATCCGAAATTTTATCACGATAAAATAAAATTAAAAAAGAATGATTGAAAATGATATAGTTTGTAATAAATCAATTATACATTAAATAATATACTTAACGATCTTTCATTATAGTTTTATGACATAATCATTGGATAATTAATAATATTCCAATTAAAAGTAAAATCAAATTAAGTTTGATATTGATACGACTATTGTGTAAAAACTTTTACCGGGATACAAAAAATAATCTTCCATAGAAAATTAGCATGTCCAATAGACACGTGTAGGGGGTCACTCTTGAACATTTTTGGACTATGTCTTTGAACTGTGGCTTTAGTTTTGTTTGATTTTATGGCATATCAATCATCGTAGTTTATTTAATGCCAACTCCTTTGTATACATATATATTGAATATATGATTTCTTTAAAAAATTATAGATAACATTTTTAAACGAGCCTGAGCTCATTTTTTTGCACACAGTTAAATATTTACTAATACGAATAATTCTATTTACTATCTATTATTTATTTGCACACAGATGTTTTCAAGTATTGCTATATATCAATTAACAATTCAATTATACATTTGTCATTTACTTACACCCTGTTAAATGGTCAATCAGTTCTATTTTAAGCAATTCAATTTTTATATCATAAAATATACAATTCACCAAAATGAATATAAAATGAAAAAATGATACAAATGAATATATGATTCGTATTTGATTAATTCTAAATTTCATTTTTAATTTTCTTATAATCTACAGGGATGGGTTGGGAGGTGCTCGTGGTGTAACGATTATGATCGTCGGCACGCTTACTCTACTGTAAAGCCAATTTGATATTAAGCCTATCCACATGTCAGCGAACAAGGCAGAATGTTTTTAAATATCTTCTATCGAATAATTTAAAAATTCGTAAAGAAAGCCCTAACAGTAGTTTAGAAGAAAAAGCCTAGAATGCTACTACAGCCCCCCCCTCAGAAAGGGAAAAAGAAAAGAAAAAAAAAAAAAAAAAAACCAACAAAAACGAATTGTCCCCTTCACCCCACTAGACCGCCCCCAAAGCTACCTAAAATATCAGTAGTAAATAAAAGTCCAAACGAAGAAGAGCATTTGAACTCAGGAGCCAAGTGGAAGAAATATGTCAATATTGGTCAGTATGTCTTTAATTCCAATTTAAAATGCTGAATTTTACAAAATGTTATGCTGTATTTTGTTTGTAAAATGATGCTTAAACTATGCGTTTTAAATGTAAAGGCACGCTTACTCTACTGTAAAGCCAATTTGATATTAAGCCTATCCACATGTCAGCGAACAAGGCAGAATGTTTTTAAATATCTTCTATCGAATAATTTAAAAATTCGTAAAGAAAGCCCTAACAGTAGTTTAGAAGAAAAAGCCTAGAATGCTACTACAGCCCCCCCCTCAGAAAGGGAAAAAGAAAAGAAAAAAAAAAAAAAACCAACAAAAACGAATTGTCCCCTTCACCCCACTAGACCGCCCCCAAAGCTACCTAAAATATCAGTAGTAAATAAAAGTCCAAACGAAGAAGAGCATTTGAACTCAGGAGCCAAGTGGAAGAAATATGTCAATATTGGTCAGTATGTCTTTAATTCCAATTTAAAATGCTGAATTTTACAAAATGTTATGCTGTATTTTGTTTGTAAAATAATGCTTAAACTATGCGTTTTAAATGTAAAGGCACGCTTACTCTACTGTAAAGCCAATTTGATATTAAGCCTATCCACATGTCAACGAACAAGGCAGAATGTTTTTAAATATCTTCTATCGAATAATTTAAAAATTCGTAAAGAAAGCCCTAACAGTAGTTTAGAAGAAAAAGCCTAGAACGCCTAATGCTACCACAGAGCTCTAATTCCTGAAGCCTGCTAGGTCCCCAACTGTAGGATGGAAAAAAAAAATGAAAAACCCTTGGAAAAGTCCCAATACAGCAAAAAAGTATAAGTCAGTATTAGTGAAAGTCATAAGAAAGTACCTTAATGTTGGACTTTAACTAAGTTAAAACTTAAAACAAATTCCCCCCCCCCTTTTTATTTATTTTTTATTTTTATTTTTTTTATTTTATTTTTTTTTTATTTTTTTATTTTTTTATTTTATTTATTTTTTTTTTAATTTTTATTTATTTTATTATGTACACATGGGAAGCAGCATGATGTACGTTAAGGTATTTGAATAAACCAATGGACGACCAAAGTCAATACCCAAATGGGTCCTGGACGTGAGTTTGACGACTTTTCGCTCAGGATCGACAGTTCGATCGGGGAACTACTGCTGCTCCTCTATAAGAGTGGCTTCTATAGAAGAGAATAAAACAGCCATCGAAAGATAACCATGACTCATACTCCAACCACTTACACAAACCGCATCGCTCTTCGCGCGGGTAAAAAAGGGGCGCGTCCTGCTGAGGTTGGAGCCCTGGCCTCGGTGTTCGAAAAATCAGCTACAGAGCTCAAACAATCAAAACTACTAAAATGCAAGCAAACACTACAAATAGCCACATTTAACGTAAGAACCTTAAATAGAATAGGACAACTCCCAGAGCTAATCGCATCGGCCGAAGAACATAAAATAGACATAATATGCATACAAGAACACAGATACACACACACAGAAGATATCAAATATCACGAAACTAGCAATGGATGGTCGCTCGCCACTGTATCCGCATGGAAAAACTCTGTCAACGCCGCAGTGGGAGGGGTAGGATTGCTTATAGGACCTAGAGCACTAAAAACGCTTAATAGCATAGAGAAAATACAACCTAGAATGATGGTAGCTACATTTAACGGAAACCCCAGAGCAACAATCATCTCATGCTACAGCCCCACCAATGTTAGTGAAGAAAATGAAATAGTCACCTTCTACGATGAGTTATCCTCATTAGTGCGTAGCATCCCGAAACACAACATGTTAGTCATTGGCGGAGACATGAATGCACAAATCGGGAAAAACGGAAACAACAAATACAGCCTCCACAACACGTCAAATAGAAATGGACAACATCTAACAGATTTCATGATAGAAAATAGATTAGCATGCCTCAATACAAACTACCAAAAAAGAGAGGGCAAACTATGGACATACACGTACGCAAACAATACTAAAGCTCAGATAGACTACGTCCTTATAAACAAGAAATGGAAGAATAGTGCATTGAATTGCGAGGCATACTCCTCTTTTGAGGGTGTGTCCACCGATCACCGAATAGTCACAGCGAAAATACGGTTAAGCCTACGAAAAAACGACAAACGAACAGCGACCACCAAACACTATGACTGGGCCCTATTAAACAACAAAGATGTCAGAGATAAATACGTATTAGAATTGAGAAACAGATTCGAAACACTACAAGAAAAGACGGAAAAAAGTACACCAAACGACGAATACGAAAATTTCGTCAATGCACACCTTGAGGCAGCAGCAAAATACATTCCAACAAAAATTAAAACTAAATATAGAGTCCCATGGGAAACCTTAGCGGCGAGAGAAAAACGTGCACTAGTGAAAACAGCCTCCAAAAACTATCGAAAAAACCCAACAAACACAAATGCCTTAAAACTAAAAACGGCACAATATCAATTAGCAGGCATATATATAAAGGAACAGACAGAATACATTCAAAATCAGATAGATAAGATCAGAGACTCGGTAGAAGATAGACAATCAAGAATTGCCTGGCAAACAATAAACCAAGTGAGCAGAAGAAAGAACACAGCCAAAGCAAAACTTAAAGCAGCAAACCAACAAGAAAGAATAAAACTGTGGAAACAGCACTTCGAAAACTTACTTGGAAACCCACCAAAAATAACGCATGAACCAATCACCAGAATAATTAGCAAACAATTAGACATTAAACTTGGACCGTTCACACAAGGAGAACTCGACTCGGTTCTCAGAAAAATTAAAAATAGGAAAGCTGCAGGACTGGACGAAATTCCCCCGGAAGTATGGAAGACCAGACAATTCGACGACATACTGCTCCGACACTGCAACGCAGTATACAATCAAAATCCGATAGATAGATGGACGAAGGGATGCATACTCCCCTTCCCTAAAAAGGGGGACCTCGGATTAGCCAAAAACTACCGAGGCATAACACTTACATCCATAGCTGCCAAAATCTACAATGCCCTACTACGAAACCGCATAGAACCCAAAATCGACAACATACTTAGAAAAAACCAAAATGGCTTCCGAAGAAATAGATCTACGACCTCACAAATACTAACCATCCGCAGAATCCTTGAGGGTGTACGGGCAAAGAACCTACAAGCGACATTAATATTTGTCGACTTTACCAAGGCTTTCGACTCCATTCACAGAGGAAAGATGGAACAAATCCTACTAGCGTACGGCATACCTAAAGAAACCGTAGCGGCAATAACGATTCTCTATAGAAACACTAAAGTAAAAGTACGATCACCAGATGGAGACACAGAATACTTCGACATTGTAGCAGGAGTACTACAAGGGGACACGCTGGCTCCGTATCTCTTTATCATTTGTCTAGACTACGTACTTAGAACATCGATTGACAAAATCAAAGAGAATGGCTTCGAACTGACGAAGAAAAGAAGCAGAAGATATCCCGCAACAACAATTACCGACGCTGACTACGCCGATGACATAGCGATACTGGCAAATACACCTGACCAAGCCGAAACACTTCTGCATAGCCTGGAACGAGCAGCAGCAAGCATAGGCCTCCATGTTAATGCACACAAAACGGAATATATGTGCTATAACCAAACGGGGGACATCTCCACTCTAGAAGGAACCCCTCTTAAACTAGTAGACAAATTCACGTACCTAGGAAGCAGCGTCGAATCAACCGAAAAGGACATCGAAACGAGGTTAACGAAAGCATGGACAGCTATCAATAGGCTATCGACTATATGGAAATCAGACCTAACCGATAAAATGAAACGCAGTTTCTTCCAGGCAGCGGTCACATCGATACTGCTATATGGATGCACTACATGGACGCTAACAAAACGGCTGGAGAAGAAACTAGATGGCAATTACACAAGAATGCTGCGTGCAATCCTCAACAAGTCCTGGCAGCAACACCCCACAAGACACCAACTGTACGGCCACCTGCCCCCTATCACGAAATCTATTCAAGTTAGGCGAACCAGACATGCAGGACATTGCTGGAGAAGCAGAGATGAACTCATAAGAGATGTACTCTTATGGATCCCCACACACGGCCGCGCAAAAGCAGGACGACCAGCACGAACGTACATTCAGCAGCTATGTGAGGATACAGGTTGTTGTCCTGAAGACCTACCTAGGGCGATGAACGATAGGGAGGAGTGGCGAGAGAGGGTCAGGGATATCCGTGCTGCCAGCACGATATGATAATAATGACGATCTAATGCCAAATCCTGTTTTTTTTTACATATATATAAACAATATGATTTGGAAACACATTTTGTTTATATAAACTGTTAAATGATCAAACAGTTTCATTTTCAACAATTCAATTTAGCATAAGTCAACAAAGTGCAGTATATGTATCGCTAACAATTCAATTAGATATAAATGATTTGTCTTTGAACCGTAGAGACGTTGTTTTTATTCCTTTCTTTGAAAGGTAAAGCAACATGGCTATCTCACTTACACTTATCAAATAAGACTTTTTCTTAACTCCACCCACATACTGCTTGTTCGTGGAACTTACTGTTGGGATGCGCTTGTATATGCTTTCTTTTTCGTACCATTGTATGTGTGTGTGTGTGTGTGCACGTACTTGGGAAGCAGTTTTTCACTTAAGCATGTTTAATCAAATAATAAAAACATATTTTGTCTAATTGAATTTAGTAAGATCCTTTTAAGTTTCCTGACAAGTGTTTTGGTTTTAGGGTGGAATTGAGAGATGAATTTACCAAAACTGTTCCGAGTGCTTTTGGACCATTCATAGACCATCATCAAGGGTTTTTTTGTATGTGTAAAGAGTGTTTTTTAAAAGTTTTTAAGTTTTTTTATAACATTACAAAATTACGTAAACGCAAACTTGGATAAAACTGAGATGTCGATGACATCAAACGAACTTAAAACAGAATGCTATCAACGGAAATAGAATATTATCCAGAGAAATAAAATATTACAAAAAGCAACAAAACACACACAAAAACACTTTTTACACATGCAAAAAAAACCTTATGGTGGCCTATAAAAGTTCTGAAAGCACGCATAATAATTTCGGTAAATCCATATACGAACTTCAACTTAAAACCAAAACTCTTGTCAGGAAACTTGAAATGATCTAAAAATTATATACGCACATGATAAGCATGTTTGATTAAATAATAAAGATACACTGGGCCTCTCTCTCTCTCTCTCTATATATATATATATATATGCTCCCCTACCCCCGTAGGGTTGAGCTCTCTAGCGAATGAAGTAATCGTGTTGCCATTAGCCTTCATGCAAGGCTCTTCATATATGAATTGAGCTCTCGGTAGCTGTTCAGCGGATGTATGTAAAAAATAGTAATTGTGATTCATAAACATATAAAATTTACTTCGCTGCTGCTGGTTCCTTCGTGACTGAGGGGTAGAGACTTGGATTGGCGTTTGAATCAACCGGGCTTCGATCCCAGCTTCAGTAAAGCTAGTATGTCTAGTCACACTGATGAGTTCTGTTAGAATGAAACAGATCTGCCTGTGGATATATATATATATATATATATATATATATATATATATAGCGTAATTTGCTGAAAACTCAAAACTTGGTTGAGTCGTCATTTTAAATTTATTTCGGCGAAGAATATTACTATACTCTCCGTCTCGTCACATAACTTTTTACATGCTTTTCTCGAAATAATTTGTATTTAAATAATTTGTATTTTTATTTTTTTTATTTCTTTTTTATTTCCCATCTTTTTATTTTTATTTTTTGAATAAAAACTGTAATTCCACATTTGCTGTTCTGCAACTTCGAGAGAAGCATGTAAATAGTCATCTGACGAGACGGAGAGTATAGTAATATTTACCGCCGAAATAAATTTATAATGAAGACTTAACCAAGTTTTGAGTTTTAATCAAATCGCATTATATACGCTCTGAATGGGAATTTTGTTATATCCGAGCAAATAATAAGGGACTAACAATAGCCATACATTGAGCACGCACATAGATTTATTTGATTTTCCTCATATATTCTATAAAAAATAATCCACACCCACTGTCTTTGGACGCTGATTGGATATTATATATATATATATATATATATATATATATCTGATAAATGTGTAAATGATAGAATGAAACACCGATCTAAAAATTCAGTACGTTTTATTTCTTTAACTTGAGTAAAAAGTTTGTTGAAATATAAAAGTTACAAACCATTTTCTTGTTAAAAAAGATAATTTTATTCAGTGCGTAAACATTTTCAATATTAACATTACAAGAAACTAAAGGTCATGCATGAAATCTATTACTTTGTGTTGTAAAAGATCTTTGGGTAAGTATGTGACTATGTAGGAGGGAAAGTATATTTATATGCTAATATGTAAGCGGCTACAATGAAAATAATTTTTATCGGCCAGCGTAGACAATAATAGTTGGACGAATAAACAATATTTTCATTAAATTTAGAATCTTTCAATGATGCTGAAATTAAATGCAACTTGAAGGAAGATAATTTTACATTTTCATTCAGAGGAGATATCGTCACAAGTTTTGAATCGATTACAAGATAAATCTACAAACCAACTGAAGGTGTATCTATTTTATTTTATTTTGTTTATTTATAAAATTGAAGAAGGTTCCAAATTTGAGAAACATTTGATTACTTATCTATGATTCTAATTGATTAAAAATGTATTTTTATCTATCTAAGAGAGAAAAGATTTCTTTTATCATTTTGAGTCTTCATCCTTCAAAATTTTCGCGGCAAGTCAAATATTGGCATCTGCGAATCTCAAAGAAATTAAAAAAAACCCAGATAAACAACGATTGTTTAATAAATAAAAAATACAGATACAAAAATCACAGGTTCTCGAGCCTATTTTTGCACAAACATTAACTCTTTTTTAGTATGGAAATCAGTTGATTTTCTCTCTCTATATATATATATATTGTTATCCACAGACAGATCTGTTTCGTTCTATCAGAACTCATCAGTGTGGCTAGACATACTAGATTCCCGTAGCTGGGATCGAAACCCGGTTGACTCAAACGCCAATCCAAGTCTCTACCCCTCAGCCACGAGGAAACCAGCAGCAGCGAAGTAAACTCTAAGCAATTATGAATCACAATTACTATTGTTTACATACATCTGCTTAACGGCTACCGAGAGCTCAATTCATATGAAGAGCCTATATATATACGAAGGTGAATCAAAAAGTGATGTCTTTTTCTTTTGTACTGGAATAATTATCGGCACAGAAACATCTATCGTACATCAAAAGGAAGCTGATGCACTCTGGATCACATCCCTACTTCTTAACATAGTCACCGTTTCTCTCAATAGCAATGTTCCACCTTCGAGTGAAAGCATATATCCCTGCCTGATGAAATTCTGTTGACTTCTTTGAGCCACATCATCAATTCAGTTTTCACTTCCTCTTTACTGGCATAATGTTTGCCTCTTAAACTCTCTTTCACGGTGCCGAAGAGATGTTAGTCTGAAAGTGCCAAATCTGGGGAGTATGGGAGATGCAGTAAAGTCATCCATCCGAATGAGGTGATTGTCTCCCGTATTCTGAAGCATGTATGTGGTCGAAAATTGTCATGCCGAGGGAGAATATTATAGATTGGCAAGAATTAGTGCCTTGAGGCTATTATCTCTTCAGGCAAAGAGAGTTTAAGAGGCAAAATTCATACCAGTGACGAGAAAAGGGAGTTGCTCAAGGAGCATGCTGGCGGAAATTATTGCAACAGCATCTTAGAAAGACCCATTCCTTGGTGATTGGTATGTGAATGAACAAGACGTTACACTGTGGGTGAATACGAGCCAACATGCCACCGGTGTTGTCTGGTAGAGATTGATTTGGTTTTGAGGGGTGTCAACTTGACGTTGCAATGGAAGGCAAGTGTGATTCACCCGCGGACAGACTCGGCATGCGTGCACCGTTGGATTTCTGACACCTACTCCAGGAAGACGAGGGTGTGCACCAAAGCAACGTCAAAAATGTTAATTAGGCATCGGCCAACTATCCTTCGGGAAAGCGTCTCAGAATATGAACAGTCGATCGATATAAAGCTTGTTAAATCCCATGAGAACCGAGTCGCTAAACTCACCAGAGTACCTCATCGATGGGTGAAATCTAGAAAAAGACAAAACCCATAGAATAGGCATGTGCTGCAAATATAAACGAGTGGGATTCCACTCGTATACGAAATACCCATCACGTTAGTAGACACTTCACGAGAAGCGTACGCTAACCCATAGAATTGGAGTGTGCTGCAGATTTAAACGAGTGGGATCCCACTCGTATACGAAATACCCATCACGTTAGTAGACACTTCACGAGAAGCGTACGCTAACCCATAGAATTGGAGTGTGCTGCAGATTTAGACGAGTGGGATCCCACTCGTATACGAAATACCCATCACGTTAGTAGGCCTTTCACGAGAAGCGTACGCTAACCCATAGAATTGGAGTGTGCTGCAGATTTAAACGAGTGGGATCCCACTCGTATACGAAATACCCATCACGTTAGTAGGCCTTTCACGAGAAGCCTACGCTAACCCATAGAATTGGAGTGTGCTGCAGATTTAGACGAGTGGGATCCCACTCGTATACGAAATACCCATCACGTTAGTAGGCCTTTCACGAGAAGCGTACGCTAACCCATAGAATTGGAGTGTGCTGCAGATTTAGACTAGTGGGATCCCACTCGTATACGAAATACCCATCACGTTAGTAGGCCTTTCACGAGAAGCGTACGCTAACCCATAGAATTGGAGTGTGCTGCAGATTTAGACGAGTGGGATCCCACTTGTATACGAAATACCCATCACGTTAGTAGGCCTTTCACAAGAAGCGTACGCTAACCCATAGAATTGGAGTGTGCTGCAGATTTAGACGAGTGGGATCCCACTCGTATACGAAATACCCATCACGTTAGTAGGCTTTTCACGAGAAGCCTACGCTAACCCATAGAATTGGAGTGTGCTGCAGATTTAGACGAGTGGGATCCCACTCGTATACGAAATACCCATCACGTTAGTAGGCCTTTCACGAGAAGCGTACGCTAACCCATAGAATTGGAGTGTGCTGCAGATTTAGACGAGTGGGATCCCACTCGTATACGAAATACCCATCACGTTAGTAGGCCTTTCACGAGAAGCGTACGCTAACCCATAGAATTGGAGTGTGCTGCAGATTTAGACGAGTGGGATCCCACTCGTATACGAAATACCCATCACGTTAGTAGGCCTTTCACGTGAAGCGTACGCTAACCCATAGAATTGGAGTGTGCTGCAGATTTAGACGAGTGGGATCCCACTCGTATACGAAATACCCATCACGTTAGTGAACCCTCGGCGTGAAGCGTACGCTGTAATTTTACGGATGGGCAATCCCGAGGTCCTTAAAGTAGCAGTCTGAGATGTGGTCAGAAACTGCGACAAATGTTAATCCGTAAATCCAGCTCCTGTTCATTGGAAGATGGGCCGACTAGACATGCGTCAGAATTCAAGCAAAGTCGTTATGTACGTGACCCTCTTTAGGGGTAGCTATTACCTAACGCAAACAGATTGCGGTCCCAGTCGATTTGCCATTTGGAGGCCGTTGCCACGCCAGGACTCTGCCGGCATTACGCGACAATTGGAGATTGTATTCTACGAAAGAGGACCACCCATTGAACTGCTTACTGATAATGGTACAGTATTTTGTGGAAAGATGTTCACAAAATTCGCTGAGGTGTGGGACAACCGGATGATATTTCAGTGCATCTTCGTACCATCGTGTAATGGAATAGTAGAGAGATCTCACCATACTATCAAGTGCATTATCGCAAGATCACGCTGCTAAATCATAGAGGCAGTATATTGGTACAACGTAACTACGAAGGATGACACAATAGCTTCAACAGCACCAGCCAACTCAACAGACACATATTAAGCGCGCATAAAATGCACTGATGAGGCAGCCCCACGTGAACACACGTATACTGCAATCGGCGACGTTGGAGATGTGGTGTGAGAAAAGACCCCCACATTTTCGATATCCTACACAATTCAAAAAAGGAACTGTTACAGAGGCCTATAGCCCACATTCAATTCTTGTTAATGGAGTGCCTAACCATATCAGAGACCTCCGCCTGCAACAGATATCTACTCCGTCGGATGATGACAGCAGTGATAAGTCATCTGAGAGCGACTCAAATTCGCTGTTGGTTATCAGGGAAGGGCCAGACGATTCATCTGCAGAACCAGAGCAAAAGGATTCTGATGACGACAACGATGATGACAAGAACGAGAGTGGCCAAGTGAGCACATCTGGAGAAGAGATAGGCAGATCCCATCAATCTTAACGTTTAATCACTCCATGAAGGCAAACACAATCTCTGTATCATCTATGTGATCAGGAGATCAGGTAGGAGTGTTGGAGAGGGAATGACTTACCCCGGGTGACAAAGCGAGTACAAAATGAGTGGTAGGCTCGATAGAAAGAAAAAAAGAAGGAAAAATGACAACCTTAACACCAAAGATAAAAGGCTGTCTTGAACGACGGGAATTTGCAAGAATGGCGTATGTAAAATTTTTCAAGTGAACATACCGGCCAAGCATAAAACATCATTTGCGAGAGAAATAACAAGTTGTTTATCATATTTACCCAACCCCTCCGCTGGGGAAGGATATGACACAAGGTTAATTTTTAAGCGGAGTTTAACAGATTTGAATTCAGAGTTTTCCTTCTCCTAGACTAGTTGCCCCACCAAGGCTGAAGAACTCAGTCTGCCCTACTATTTACCCATAGCTGGAAGGGGAATAATTGGGTATTAGTGCAATGTGAAATGCAATCAGTTTCGTTCAGGATTTGAACTATTGTCGCCGTGTCCATTTCCTATGACGATAACCATTACACCACGGGCACCTCCTAGCAAGTTGTTTATCGTTGGTGGAGGTTGTACGATACGAAGATATTTTTGTTGGTGGAAATTCAGATCTGCAAGTGCGATACTGGCGCGGGAAGACCGATGTGAAAGGGATTACTCGGATCTTATTCACTCAATTTAATTACAGATATTAAGATATCAATAAATCTAACACCGATGGATTTGATGTGATGTAGGGTTTACATTATAGGGGTCATTTATACCAATTGCTTTCTTAGGTAAGTTACTCTTTGTTGAAGGGACAACTCGAGTGTGTAGAGATGAAAAATCAACGAGACTTCATAAATGAAAGTGGAGAGAGAAAGAAAACATTAAACCATATAATCAGCAGCAACGTGACACAGGAGAAGTAAAAGAACAGGGATGCATGAGTGGAGAAGAAGATCGACTGGGAATTGTGCAAGGATTAAACTTTGACCATACTGACATATGCTAAATGCTAAATCAGAATCCCCCCAGGAAGATGAGAAGCATCAAGTTACCTTTCATTAAGAGATAAAAGAAACACCATTCACTAAAAAGCTATCAGAATAACAGTTGTGTTCAAATCATCCAGCATACTTAGAATCGTCGAGGGGATATGAGAAGAGTTTCTGTCACTGAGACTCTGGTGAAAAACTACCAACTTAGAGCTCGTGTGAAAAACTCCTGAGGAATAATATGATAATAACAGCGCATAATCAATGTATTATGTTTTCTTCATTTTATTTCTGCTACAAGTACTACTACGGCTGCTAATTATAATAATGATAAATAATAATGAATAATAATAAAAAAGATGATCCACTGGGAACTGTGGAAATTAGAGCAGATTGCCAAATTGTATTTGCAATTTGGTTTGGTTTCATCGCATATCAACCATTGTTGTTTATTTAATACCAAATCCTGTTTTTACATATATATTAAATATATATGTAAAGTTGGCGACCTTAGTCAAGGGTGACCCTAAGGCTCCCTTTTCAATAGATACTACACCGAGGAGTAGAGAAGGGTGCTACTCCATTCCCTGGATTGCTCCACTTTACCCTTGATCCAAACTTTATTGGGCTGAGTGCTAAGCAACGCGGTATCAAGTACCATTTTTTGAGTCTTTGGTATGCCTCGGCCTGGGATTGAACCCCGGTCTCCCGGACCATTGGCAAACACTCTACTCATTAGGCCAATGTGAAAATTTTTTGTAGATACTCAGAGTTAAATGATCAAACAGTTTCATTTGTAACAATTCAATTTAGCATAAGTCGATAAAGTTAAATGTTTACAAATATTGCTATGTATCATTAACAATTCACTCAAACATCTCTCATTTGTTTAAACACAGTTAAATGATCAAACTATTCAATTTCTAACAATTCAATGTAGCATAAGTCATTGGTTTGCACTCAGTTTAAATATCAGATAGTTCTATGTGACCCATAGATAGAACCCTTTCAGGTGCTACCACTCCGGGCCTGAGTTGATCTGGGAGCGATGCAATGAAGGCGTCCACCGCATTCCCCAAAGCTCCAGCATTAATGGAGTCTTACCTCTAGATTGTTTAATGTCATATTCAGGATACTTGTTGGGGGGTACCTTCTGCAGAGATACAGTCTGTGTATTCTACACCCCCAGCCAACTGGGCTAATTGTATATGCAGTTGTCAGAATCCGACCTTGAGAATGAGATGCAAAAATTTCCCTGCTATTTTCAGACACAAACAAATCAATTAATCCAGGCCAGAAAATCAGACAGTATAGATTAACACATACACACTCACACACAACAGCCGTTTTGTGGATTTTGCTGTTTCGGTTGACCATCGAGTGAAAATTAAAGAAAGCAAAAAAAAAAAGAAAAATTGACAAATACTTGAACCTGGCCAGAGAAAAAAATCTGTGGAACATGAGGGTGAGGATGATATTAATTGTAATTGACACGTTCTTTTACTCGGAAAAAAAAACCCTGTGGAATTGGAAACCAGAGGAAGAATCGAAATCATTTAAAAAAGAGTATTACTGAGATCGGCCAGAATACTGAGAAGTGTCCTGGAGAGCTGAGGAGACTTGCTGTCATTCAGACTGCAGTGGAAACCATCAGCTTACGCTGGCGTGAAAAACTCTCAAAAGAGTAAAATGATAATAAAGGCCTTACATATCATAGATGGTATAGACAGATTATGTGTGAAGAAAAAGATGCAAGATAGCGTCGATACATCGATAAGCTGATTTGAAGATTACATAAAAAGAGCAAAGAAAGACTGATTACAGCAACCAGAAAAAATACAATCAACAGAAGGAAAAACAGAATAACCATCGGTAGAAAAAAAAATTGGAAGAAAAACAACTGAATGGATATTTCAAGATACAAATAAACGAGAAGACAAGGACATGACAAAAAAGGGAAACCTTAAGAGAGAAACTGAATATCTGGTAAGAGCAGCACAAAACAATGATATGAAGACCAACTATGTTAAAGTAAAAATAGAAAAGACACAGCAAAATTGTAAATGTAGGTTTTGTGGTGATAGAGACGGAACGATTATTCATATATTAAGCGAAAACAGTAAATTAACGCAAAAAGAGTATAAAACTAAACACAACTGGGTGGGGAAGGTGATTCACTGGGAATTGTGCTACAAGTTTAGATTTACCATGGCAAAAAAAAATTATATGCACAGATGGGAATCGATTCTGGAAAATGAGACGCACAAAGTTATTTGAGATTTTGAGATACAAATTAATCACTTAATCCCGGCCAGACGACTAGGCCTAGTGATAGTCAATGATAATCATAAAAAAAACTAAAATAAAAAAGAATAAAAAAAGAGATAACCTGCCAAATAGTGGACTTTGTTGTTCCAGTAGTCTACAGAATGATATAAAAGAAAGCAAAAGGAGAGATAAATATCAAAACCTTGCAAGAGAACTAAACAAAAACTATGGAACATGAAGGTGGCAGTGATACCAATTCTAACAGGTGCACTTGGAACAATCCCCGACAGAGTAGTAAAGGGAACGGAGGAATTATACAAATGTATACCGCCTAGACTACAGCATCATTAAGATCGACCAGAATACTGAGAAGAGTCCCCGAGACATGATGAGATTTGCTGTCACTCAAACTCCTGTGAGAAACCATTAGCTAACGCTTGCGCGAAAAACTCTCAATAATAATAATAATAATAATAAAATAATGAAAATAAGAAGAATAAGAAGAATAAGAATATGCAGGAACCTTATAAAATGGATAAATACCTGGGCTGTCCTCCTCGTAAGATACTCGGGACCATTCTTGAAGTGGAACAGAGAAGAACTTAAACAAATAGACTAGAGAACAAAAAAACTATTGATTTTGAGTAGGGCCTTTCATCCCAGAGAACACGTTGACAGACTATTTGTATCAAGAAAACAAAGAGGAAGAGGACTTGCCAGCAGTGAAGATAGCGTTGATGCATCGATATAATAACTTTGAGACTACATAAAAAGCGCGAAGGAAGACTGATTACAGCCACCAGAAACAATACTGATAACACGAGAATCAACAAAATGAAAATATCTAGAAAATAAAAATGGGAAGAAAAACAACTCTATGGATATTTTAAGCGAAAAACAAGCGAAAACTCACACGAGAAAACTAGTAAGTAGCTTAAAAAATAGAAACCTAAGAGAGAAAACGAATCTTTTCTAATAGCAGCATAAAACAACGCCATAAGGAAAAATTATATCAAAGCAAGAATAGATAAGATAAAACAAAATAGCAAATGTACATTATGTGGTGATAGAGACGGAGCGACCACTCACATAATAAGCGAATGCAGCAAACAGGCGCAAAGGGAGGATAAGACTTGACTCAACTGGATGGGCAAAGTGATCCGCTGGGAATTGTGCAAGAAACTGAAATTTGACCATACACGCAAATAGTATATACACAAGCCAGAATCTGTCCTGTTGAATGAGAAACTAAACTCCTCTGGAGATACAAACGGATCACCTAATCTTGTCCTGACGACCAGACCTAATAATAGTCAACAAAAAGAGGACTTGTTGAATTGTGGACTTTACTGTCTAGGCTGATCATAGAGTAAACCTGAAAAAAGCGGAAAGAAAGATTTGTACCTGGACCTTGCTAGGGAACTGAAAAAAAACTGTGGAAGATTAAAGTCACGGTGATACCAACTGTAATTGGGGCTCTTGGTTCTATCACCAAAGAGACTGGAGGACTTGGAAATAAGAGGTCGAGTGTAGACCATCTGGACAACAACATTATTGAGATCGGCCAGAATACTGAGATGAGTCCTGGAGACATGAGGAAAGTGATTTCTAGTTAATAGATTCGGATACCTTGAAAAATTAGATGACACCATGGAAAAAGACAAATAACACATGCTATTTCACAACATCAAGTTCGGGTTTTTGTTGTATCAGTCGAAGTTGAAAATTTTCGTCTACAGAAATGTTGCCTCTGTTAACAGTTAAATGTCAAAATAACGTCTAACCTGAAAGCACAGTGAATTTCACCTAAAAGTAAAATGTACACATTCACACAAATCTCTACGGAATACATCAAACAAATGATGTGAACAAAGTATGACAAGTTTCATCAGTGGCGAAAGCAATGTCAATAACACACCTGTCAACTCCCATTAAACAAGAACAGGTTAATTAGCCCATCCACGCGAATCGAGTCAGTAAAAAATGGACTACACCGACATTTTCCTATGAACGACATTGTCATTGCTGATGATGAAAACAATTATAAGACGTGCTTGAAATATATAACAACGAATGATGAATTTAAGATTGTTTCATTTTGAACACAGAATTCATTATATGTTTTTTAAAATATGAAGTGATTTGTATATATATATATATATATATATATATATATATATATGTATATATATATGTATGTATTACTTTACTTCTTACAGTCGTTTTTATAACCTTTTGCGTCATTAACAGTGAAAAGAAAATATTTCCTCAAAATAAAATTTTTAAGTACATTACATTTGGCAAGGGCACAAATAACTTTTCTAGGTATTTTATTAATTTGAAATCAAGAATGTTTTAAAATTAAAAGTTTCCAGGAAAGCATATAATAAAAAAAATCCCAACAAAAAGCAAGCTTATAAACTTCTACTTACTTCAGAACAATAAAATAAAATTTGGAATATTTATAGGTTTCAATTTAAGAGCCCAAAGATATAAGTAGTGACGAACATTTTTCAGAAAGAGAAAATTATTTTGAAACTCCGTTTTAATTCTTCCATTACACGAATTACTTTAAATACAATTATATATATATATATATATATATATATATATATATATATATATATATATATATATATATATATATATATATATATATAAGCAGAGGAGAAAAGCATCAAGCAAAAATATATATAATATATAAGCAGAAAAGAAAAGCATCAAGCAAAAAAGAAAAATCCCCCCCCCAACAACGCAAGCACAAGATGATAAGTTATTTGGAATATGAATTGTAGAATGAAGCATCTAGTTACACTCGAACTTAGTAACAGTCGTCAGCTAATCTCGCTTGATAATCATTGGAGGTGACCGTGGTGTAATGGTTATCGTCGGAAATGGACACAGCGACACGAGTTCAAATCCTGGACGAGACTGATTGCATTTCACATTGCACTAATACCCTTGGGAAAGGTATGAATCCAAATATTCTCCTTCCGGCTATGGGTAAATAGTAAGGCAGACTGGGTTCTTCAGCCTTGGTGAGGCAACTAGTCTAGGAGAAGGAAAACTCTGAATTCAAATCTGTTAAACTCCGCTTAAAAATTGACCCTGTGTCATATCCTGCTCCAGCGGAGGGGTTGGGTAAATATGATAATCATTGGATCAATTACTCGGAAACTCAGTACATATGCCTAACAAATATTGAAAGCCACGTAATTTGAAAGGGGTTTAACCTACCTCAGCTGTTGAAGAATTCTCACACAAACTATGAGGAAAATTGTCTTTTCTTTTTTTTTAAATCATTATCATTGACTATTTTTGGAAGAGTTAAAAAAGTTGATTAATAATGTAAACATGTAAGTACTATGACTTTGTTTGTTTGTTTGGGTTTTATGGAATATCAACATTTGTAGCTTATCTAATACCAAATCCATTTTTATACAAATAAACAGTTCTACGTCAAACAATTCAGTTTATCAGAAGTACACAGATTAACTGTCAAAAACATTTTTATTTCACGCTATTCCGTTAAGTTAAACAGTTCTAATTCAAACATTTCAATTTAGTATCAGTAAAAATTTTTTTCACCCACTATAAATGTCAAAAAGTTCTATTTTAAACTATTCACTTTTACGTAAGTACAGTATCAATATCAAAAACAGTTCTATTTCAAACAATTCAGTTTAGCATACAAAAACAATTCTATTTCAAACAATTCTGTGTAGCATAAGTATACAGTTTATTTCTATTTGACACATAGATAGGAACCTATCAGGTACTACCACTCCGGGCCAGAGTGGACCTGGGAGCCCTAGCAATGAAGGGGTACTCTGCATTTCCTAAAGCTCCAGCATTACAGGAGCCTAGCCTAAAAATCAGATTGTTTAGTGTCATATACAGGATACTCGTTGGGGTTCTTACCTCTTTGCAGAGATGCAGTCGACGTATTCGACAGTCTCCCTCCCAGCCCTAATAACTTTTGGTTACATTCTTCTTGGGCAAGTTGAGAAAAAATTTTGTACCTCATTCTTGACCGGTTAATTATAGCATAAAACGAACAAATATATGTATATACCATCATCAAGTTAATCTTATAGCACGGCTTTTCACGACTCTCTCTCTCTCTCTCTCTCTTTCTCTCTATCCGTCCCTATCATTCATCGTCTCCGATAGTTCCTCAAAAATACATCCTGTGTCCTTAGAGAGCTTATGTAAATAAGTTCTTTTAGTAGGTCAACAATAGCACGTCCGTGTGAAATGGTCCATCGAAGAACGTCATTTATGAATGTTGTATCATGGTAAGGAAGAAATGCAATTATTTATCAACTGAAGTGTTACAGTCCGACGAGTAGTATAAGTCTTGCGCTGTTGTTGTTACGTCCGAACAGCTCTCTGTCTGCTTCTCTTTCTGCTTCTCTGTGCTTCAGAGACACAACGTCTTTTATACTTCTGCGATTCCGGAGCTGCTATACAACAATGAGTTTGTCCTAGTTTCTTCAGAGAGGTCCAGCATGTCTTGTCCGTCTTACTTGGATTGTTTTAGAGATAGGAGGTAAGTGGCTATGCAGATGTTATTTTGTTGGGTATTGGTTTCAGGATTTGTTCAAAATAGCTCGTAGCATTATTGTGTAGTTCCAATCTAGCTTTTTCTCCTTGGGTTTTGTTAGTGTCCACGTGGTGGATCCGATAAGCAGTATGGACACAGACACTGTTTTGAAGAAATCCCATTTTATTTTATGGGATAGATCAGACTTCCATATGAAGTTCTGCACGAGCGGAGGGGTTGGTAAATATGTATAAGTATTTTAGAATAAGGAGTTACTTTTTAAAATCTCTCTCTCTCTCTCTCTCTCTCTATCTATCTATCTATCTATCTATCTAAATTTGAAAAAAAAAAACTGTGGTTGTGATAACCTGCTTGGACCCTCCCA
Organism: Sepioteuthis lessoniana; assembly: GCA_963585895.1. Classification (NCBI taxonomy): domain Eukaryota; kingdom Metazoa; phylum Mollusca; class Cephalopoda; order Myopsida; family Loliginidae; genus Sepioteuthis; species Sepioteuthis lessoniana. The sequence continues at coordinate 132,997,027 of OY757905.1, read as the reverse complement.
AAATTTATAAAAACAAATCTGTAAGATTTTTATCCTATTTACCAACCCCTCCTCTCGGGCAGGATATGACACCACGGGCACCTCCACAAAAGATTTTTATCGATACATTTATCCGTTACTGGGCGCCTTGGTTGGAGTAATGGTTAGCAAGATAAACTAGCAAACCTTCACGAGTGAGTTCGAGTCTCATTAGGCGCTCCATTCCTTCGGCCTTGTGCCACATCGAAGCTAAAAGCTTCGTAAATTACAACATTTATTTGTTACTTTCTCGAGAAAGCACCCGGAACCACTGCTGACTCTCCAGCTTGAATTTTCACAAACAGAGAAATTACTCGAGTTGATATCTTTCCTTGGCGATTCTTGGTGATGTTCCAAGAATTTCGGAGCTAACACAAATCAAAATCTTACAACTAACTCTTCGGTTTCAGCAGTTCTCGTCAGATCAATCACTTTGCAGAGCAGACGCCCGAGTCAGACAGTGTGAATTTATCTTAGTCGTGTCTCAAATTCACGACTAACTGGAAAACAGCCACCTGGTCTACATCGGAACGGATCGAGGAGTGCCAATGCCTCAGACACCACCCACCACTCATTCCGAACTCTTTTGTACTCGCCACACTTCCACCCCCCATTATTTTTGTTTTTCGTTTTGTTTTCTCTTTTATTTCTAAACGTTGGTGGGCTTTTACTGCTCTCAAAGAATTATTTTTTTCTCAATCTAAACCACGTGATCCTGTAACGTGACTTTTTGTTGATAAATTGTTTTATTTTCTCTACATCGATGGAATAGACTTGTAAAATCTTTAGATATATTCATCAATTTAAACGGTATTTGCAAAATATTGTTCTTGTTTGGTAAATGGTCACTAATTTTGAGTACCCTCTTTTGATCGAAGTCGACTTGTAGAAATAGTTTCCAAGACTTGCCAGCTAAGCTATAGTCAGCAGGGTATAGATTTATCCAACCATTTCACCACAGGCAGGATGTGACTCAAGGGCAATTTTTCAAGTGGGATAAAATCCTTTCTTTGATTTGTTCCACTTTACCTTTGATCCTTACCTTATGGTGATGAGTGTTAAGCAAGGTAGCATCAAGTACCATTTTTTGAGTCTTTGGTATGACTCGATCTGGGATTGAACACAGGTCTCCCGGGCTATTGGTGAACACTCTAACCATTATACCAATGCCCGGTTACTTATCCCGATGTCTGGTTAATGTATTGGCAAGCATCTTTACATATATACAAATATTTCCGTTATCTGTTGATGGAAAGGGGTGAGACGAAGGAAGAGAGTGTGAGAATTGTTCAATCAGATTTTCTTTTTCTTTCTAAATTTATGGGAGCTAAAGGTTTATATATTTGAATATCAAATGTTTGTTTGGTGGGGAATTTTGTTGAGTAATGATGATGATGTTTAAAATTAAAATCATGACCACGTTGACTTTTCTTTTTATGGTATTTATGAGCAGGTAATAAGGTAATAAAAATGATTGGTATTAGTTAGGGTGTGTGCACACGTCTTAATTTAAATTCGAAATAAAATTTAATCTAATTTCGAATTAAAAAAAAATCCAGTTTTATACTTTTAGATCACACACACAAACACACACACACACACACACACACACACACACACACATATATATATATATATATATATATATATATATATATATATATATATATATATATATATATATATAAATATACACTTTCTGTAAAGAAAAAACCAAAGACCGGTTTTTTCTTTAAAGAAAGTATTGCTCTGTAAAATTAATTACATTGAACTCTCTACCAGGAAAATTTAAATGTTCAGCTCTTGAATGGTTTTCTTGTCCGGAAGGAATTACTCCCAACTCTGGTTTAACTGGACCGAATAATACCTATATATATATATATATATATATATATATATAGAGAGAGAGAGAGAGAGAGGCACTGTTTCATTGTATCACAACTCTTCAGTGTGGCTAGACACGTTTGATGCTTAAAGCTGGGATCGAAACCCGCCTAACTCTGCGTCTGACAGAAAACATTCCTCTCACCCATTTAGCGACCCAAATCCAGCACAGCAATTTAACGCTTATGTAATTAATTTCGTTTGTCTACATTTTTACGCCATCGGATATCAGAGTGTTCATTTCGTTGGAAGAGCTTTGCATGACACGGGTGACAGCCGTTAATTCCTTTACCAGAGTGCTCAACTCCTGTGAGGTAAGCGTGTATATTCTCATCCACAGACAAACTGTTTCGTTGTATCACAACTCTTCATTGTGGCTTGACACGATGGTCGCTTCAAGCTTGGATTGAAACCCTCCTAACCATACGTCTCAACGATAACATACCTCTACTCTTCTGTTGATCTCGATATAAGAGTTCTCAGCAGTTTACTTAAGGCTGCAAATTGTTGGACGAACTTTTCAGGTAATTTGTCTTCAGTGACAGTATAACACCAGCCAGACTTGGTGAGCATGAAGCAAAGCACCAGCCATAGATTGTGTGTGACTTTGCATCATATCCAACGATGAGCTTAAGTAGCGCTTCTACCAATGGAAAACTCACTGGAATAAGTGTGCCAAGTGCCAAAAGGACAGTTCTGAAGTAAAAGTTTAATTCCTTGTTCTTTTCTGTTTTGATTAATATCGATTCAGTATCGATACTTTTAGAATGCAGTGCGTATTAAATCTCTTCCGTCAGACATGGCATCGATATATCCAGCAATTCAATTAAAGTCAACAGCAAGGCTGCGTAACAGGAGATTTGTTTATAGCGGTGAAGGCTTGGGTAGAACCAGACACACGTTTTGGGTGAGCTGATTACGGAAGAATGGCGCACCAATGGCTCACAGATTCTCCAGAACAACACTTCTCAAGTTTTGAATTCAGTTTTTCTGAGTGGTGGGTGCCGGTTGCACTACCAAGGCTAGAGAGCTCAGTCTAACTAATAATTTTAATGTGTGTTTCTGGGTGTCGAATCAACGTTTGTGCAATAGAATGTCTAAATTTTTAATGAGTAGATTTAATCATATAAAACTAGTTGTCTACCAATCTGATCACATTATTTTGTTATCTATCTATCTATCTATCTATCCCAGTCGGTTTCTAGGACGGTCAGAAGGGTTTTGATTCCCGAGGAACAAAGAAATTTATGTGAATTTTTGAAGACTAGAGAAAATAAGTAAAGTAAACTTCGCGACATTAGTCGAGGCCGACCAGAAGGCTCCCTTTTCAATTGCTACTACACCGAGGTGTACATTGCGAATACGTAATAGCATAAAGGCTTTTAGACCGGCCGTGTGGAAAGAATCGTGTTGCTTATTTTATCGCGAAATTTCTGTTATGAAATTAGTGTTAATGGAAAAAGAATACCCAATATGTCGATCAAAGGAAATTGTCAACCTTGCCAGAATTACGAAATGTGGACTCCTAAAAAAGAATTTATGATCCGTTGTTAAAATGTGGAAATTATAAAACAAAGTGTTGACATTTCAAAGTTAATCGTCCAGATCAAAGTGACCTTTCTGTTTAAATTTAGTCCCAGAATTCGGTTTAGAATTCCACTGGATAGCCTTTTGAAGTCACGTGCCACACTGGCTCTGACCGAGTTATGAATATACATAAATTAAACCGACAGAAAAATGGAAATAGATTGGAAGGGAGTTGGAATATAGTCAGACGAAGTGAAATGGAGCTACTCGAGAAATATTTATTTTATCTCAAAGATTAAGTTAGATTCGAAATTAGATAAAAAAAAAGTTGGTGATTTATCAACGATTCTAATTGGTTAAAAGATTTCTTAAATTATTTTGGGTTTTCATACTTCAAATTTTTCGTGGTATGTCAAAAATTCTCGGCAGCGAATCTCAAAGAAATTTTTAACTAGAGCATAAACACTGATTGGTCTATAAATACGAAAATGCAGATACTGAAATTATAGCTTCTTGAGCCTATTTAACTCTATCGAACAATTAAAACGTCTTTTTAGCAGAGAAATAACTTGATTCCCCAATCTCTCTTTATATATATATATATATATATAATCAGTAAGTTGTCAACTGTAGTTGGGTGACCCGAAGGCTCCCTTTTCATTAGCTAGGGGAGGGCACTACGCCTTTCATTGTATTGCTCCACTTACCCTTGATCTGTGACTTATAATGCTGAGTATTAATTCAAGTGACATCAAGTACCATTCTTTGGTATGACTCAACCTGGGATTGAACCGAAGTCTCCCAGACCGTTGGAACACCCTAACCATCATGCCAATAATCAAATCGAGTTTATGAAGCGGTGTTCTCTGATACTCAGTCACCACCCATCCTTATTATCTATTGTTCCTGGGATGTCTTTTAGACGGCATTCAGTGTCCGCTTAAAGCTGTTGTATGCAAGTCCTTATTGGAGTCCATGTATAGGAGTCCATAAGAGAAACCCGCTTGTGAGTTCATCCTTACTTCACCAGTAGAGCATCGTTCGTCTTACTTGGATGGTTTGTAAGATGGTAGGTAAGTGACCATACATTTGCTGTCTTGTGAGGTGTTGCATCTAGGAGTTGTTCAAAACATTCTGAAGCATTCGTATTATGCACACATATATATATAAATATATATATATATATATATATATATATATGTGGTGGAGTTGTAGATGTGTATGTATAAAGCGCGATATCATTTTATATATAAATATGTGTTTCTTAACAGACGATAAAATGAAGAATTAAAGAAGGTTATTAAAATATATGAGTACATTAAACAGTATAAATTGTAAATGAATAGAGCGGAGAATAATAAACGAAGATTTTAAGATTTTAGTCAACAGTTTAAGTTGGAAAACGTTGTATCATGTCAAAGTCAGTTAGTGAACGGCAACATTGTCGAGCATAATGTTATAAATAGATTATACACTATTTCTACAAAATATATTTGTCGGAAGATAATATAGTTATTTTCGGTCATTCTATTACAAAATAAGATTTATTTTCAGTAAGGAAAAAGAAACAGGCCCATAAAACGATCGGCCTTATAGGCTTTTCAAGGAAATAAGCTGAATAGTACGACGAAGAAAATTTTGATCAAATAACAAAATTCTAAGTTTCCAAGAAAAGAAAATAATCCTGCAATGCATAAACTAAAATTTGATTTATTACAGAAAATATGTAATTTATAGATTTTATATATTGACTAACGATCATTTTATTGCTGATTGTGTGTTTACATACACCCCCTCCACACACACACACACACACACACACACATATATATATATATATATATACAGCAATATATAGACACACAAAGAAAGTGAGGACAAATCACATCTATCTCTCTCTCTATCTATCTGCGTATGTATGTATGTATGTATGTGTGTGCGTGTGCATACATAAAACGAGTATATATATATATATATATATATATATATATATATATATATATATATATATATGTACAAATTGCGGAAAGACATATTATATCAATATATCTATCTCTCCCTCTGTGTGTGTGTGTGTGTGTGTGTGTATTCGCCGTTCAAAATGTAAACACGGAATGGTTAAATATGCTGAAAATGCATAACACAAATTTATATATGAACAGACAAACACACGCAGACATATAGACAAGCACACACACACACACACACACACACACACACACACACACACACACACACACACATACATATATATATATATATATATATATATATAAATGCATGATTAATTTCTATAGAAACTTTTTCTCAGTTTCGTTAGAATATAATTGGTGCAACCATACAGAAGTACCGATAAATATATATATATATATATATATATATATATATATATATATATATATATATATATATATATAGAGAGAGAGAGAGAGAGAGAGAGAGATAGATGGGATATAAAAAAAATATATGCTGATATCAAAAATACCCGTGTTGGCAGATAGTTTTTCCTTAGCTATTTTCTGATTGATTATTTAAAATCTCTTATTTAAGATAATTATGTTGGCTGCTTGGTCATTTTTTTAATAGCATATCAACTCTTGTGGGAAATATAATGCCAAATTTTGTTTTTTGTACATATGATGTCGTGTATATTACTATCTTACTATCAATAATTTTCATTAATTTGTTCTCTCGATGCAGTTGACTTTCAACCACTAACTTTTAGCACCTTTACGATGAAAAGGCTCGGGTGTTTTGATCATATAGGCGCTTGGGTTTGACATGAACCGGCGATTGATCAGATCAGGCATCTCGGGGAGTCTGTCTAGCCCAGGCAAAGGCCGAAGAGGAATGTTGCCGGTCACGTGATCATTTCGTACCCGAGTCATGGACGGCTAAGCCACGCCTGGCCAACAAGTGACCCCATTGTGGAAGGTCTTGCCCTTCTGCAGAATAGTCGTCAGCGTATTATATATCCGCAGCTGACAGGCAGTCAGACAATTATGACTGGCACTTTTATTATTGAGCAACAAACGGGGACATCAATACGTTAACGTTGAAATCAGTATGATTATTTGTCATATTGTGGACTATGCCATCTCTGCGGAGCACAGAGTGTAAATCAAAGAAAGCGAAAAAAGATATGAGTACTTGGACCTTGCCAGAGAACAAAGAAACCAGTGAAATATGAGGATGGCGTTGATACAGATAGTTATTGGCACGCTTGGAACGGTCTCCAAAGGTTTGTAAATGGGACTGGAAGAGTTGGAAATCGGAGAACGAATTAAGACCATCTAAAATTCAACATTGCTGCGATCAGCCAGAATACTGAGAAGAGTGCTGGAAAGAGAGAGAGAGAGAGAGAGAGAGAGAGAGAGACAGAGAGAGAGTCCAGGGAATCTGTGATGCAGGAAGGAAAATTGTTTAAGGAAAAATATATTTCGCTTTAAATGGTTGTTTGAAAATTTATCATATGTAATCTAAAAAAATTTCTTCGCTTGCGCTGGTTTCCTCATGGCTGTGTGGTAGAATCTTGGATTGGCGTTACAGTCAACCAGGTTTTTATCCCAGCTTGAGGAATCTAGTCTGTCTAGCCACACTGATGAGTTCTGATAGAACGAAACAGTCTGTCTGTGGATGACAATATATATATATATATATATATATATATATATTTATATATATATATATATATATATATATATATATATATATATATACATATATATATATATATATATGCATTTGTGTTGTTGGGCAGCAGTGTTTGATTAAATAATTAAGGCACATTTTGTCTATAGCAGTGTTTGATTAAATAATATATATATATATATATATTTATATATATAATAATATATATATATATATATATATTTATATATATAATAATATATATATATATATATATATATATATTTATATATATAATAATAATATATATATATATATATATATATATATATATATATATATATATATATATATATATATATATGCATTTGTGTTGTTAAGCAGCAGTGTTTGATTAAATAATTAAGGCACATTTTGTCTATAGATCCTTTCAAGTTGTTTGATAAGTGTCTTGGTTTTAGGCTGGAATGTTTTGAAACATTTTTAGTCTTTTTTTTTAATATTCTGTTTTTCTTGAAATTATTTCATGTCCGTTGATAGCGTTCTGTTTTAAATTCGTTCGATATCATTGGCATCTCAGTTTTATCCAACTTTGCATTTAGGTAATTTTGTAACGTCGTAAAAGACCTAAAAAAACTTTTTTTCAAAAACACTTTTTACACATGCAAACAACCCCTGATTATGGCCTCTGAAAGGTCCGAAAGCACTCGGCACAATTTTAGTGAATTCACCTCCCATTTCCTACCTAAAATTAAGACACTAATCAGAAAACTTGCAAGGATATTAAAATCATAAAGGCAAAATGTGTCTTTATTATGACCGATTATGACCGATTATTAAGGGTCTATAAATAAATAACTCAACACGGAGATATGATGTGCCACACAAATGTATCCAAATCTCTGAGGAGGGTTTCCTTGGTTCAACGTACACGAAGAGGGGCAAAGTGCTTACTACAGCTACTGCGGCTGATCTTTATTGTACCAACTTGATTAATATACCCTTTGAGTAAGTCCATTATTCTGGTCATAGGTGAATCACCTACAACATTTATTTAATCAAACATGCATGCGTAAAAATGATTATATATATGTGTGTGTGTATATATATATATATATATATATATATGCATAAAAATGATTATATATATATATATATATATATATATATTATGGACGCCTACTTAAGAGCAGGATTCGACATATGGTCAATTTTTAGGGGAGTTTAATGGATTTGAATTCACAATTTTATTTATACTAAACCAGTTGCAATACCAAGTTTAAAGAGCCTAGTGTGTGTTATATAATAGCCGAGGGATTTCGGTTCATGCCCTTGAGTTTAGTTTCGGCTCAGCACATGGGTTAGTTTGGTGCAACATTGAGACAGGTGTTAACGCGGGCGCGCACGGGCGTATGGAGATGTCACTCAGATGTCACAATACTCCGAGACAAAACGGGTGACGGAGTGCTAGTGACGTCACGCACCGGAAGCGCGCAGAGGTTTGTGGAGATATGAAGAAACTTAGAGAGTTGAGATTAGACACTGGACGAAGACGGTCGACTTTTGGAGCTCGCTGACGTGAGGCGAACTTGCGCCCTATGTGGGCCGCTCGAGATGGGGGCCAAATGAATAAGACAGCATAGAAGATTGTGTCTCTCCTCCTTACGTCGAAACCTTTAAGTTAATAAAAAGGTTTCGTACCAGAACAAGAAGTCGTTACGTGTTTTTGAATTTCGGGATTTCTATGTTCTATCGTTATGAACATTATATGTCCATTTCGCACATGGCGTTAATTGTGTATATGGTACAGTGTGCTCTACAATTTATCCATTGAAGGAGGGAGAATAGTTGGATTCATACCTTTTCCAATGAGATTAGCGTTATGTGAAGGATTTGAACTCAGATCACCGCGTTCATCACTTTGGACGATAACTATTACACCACGAGCGTGCGCAAAAACACACATACATATTTGTATATACATATATATATTTGTATATACATACATTTGTGTGTGTTTGTGTATATATATATATATTTTTTTTTACGTACGCAACAACACTTTAAGTTTGTTTTATTTTTACGGCACATCAACCATTGTTGGTTATTTAATGCAAAATCCTGCTTTTACAAATATATCAAATATATGATTTGTAAATACATTTTGTAGTTACACACAGTTAAATGATCAAACAGCTCTTTTTGTAACAATTCAATTTAGCAAAATTTGATAAATGTAAATTATTCTTAGAATTGCTCCGTAACACCAACAATTTAATTAAACATCAGTCGTTTGTTTACTCGCAGTTGAATGGTCAAACAGTTCTATTTTAAGCTATCATATTTGGCATAAGTTATTTGTTTGCACGGTTTTATTTGACCCATTGTCAGGTGCTACCATGCCGGGCCAAAGTGGAGCTGGAAGCAATGACAATGAAGGTATACTCCGCATTTCCCAAAGCTCCAGCATAGCGGGAGCCTCATCATCGGATTTTTTAATGTCATACGAGGACACGCATTTGGGGGAGGGGTCTTTCTCCCTGCGCAGATGCAGTATGTGTATTCTACAGCTACAGGCGACAGGGCTGCAATCACACATCAGAATATACATATATATATATGCCATCACACACATTAATGCACACATATACACATAGAGACTTATATATATATATATATATATATATATATATATATATATATATATATATATATATGTATTATACCAGTGTTGGTTGTCACTAAATCACGTTGTGGGTTTGTGGCGAACCAAGTGCAATTTAATATGGAGAGTCCGCAATATCTAGGATAGAGATATCATATAATAATGATAAATAAATATATAATAGACTTATATATTCAATGTCGTGAAATTTAGGCTGCCATCCCTGGGTTTCATGAAGTTTTTACAAAACAACAATCATCAAGCAGTTAAAATTTTGTCAACTGCTTGATGATTGTTGTTTTATAAAAATTGTATGAGACTCAGGGGTCGCAGACTAAATTCGATGGCATTAGCAATATTGAACAAGTCCTGGAAGTAACATCCCACAAAGCACCAACTATACGACCACCTAACTCCCATCACGAAAACTATCCAAGTTAGACGAACCAGAAATGCAGGATACTGCTGGAGAAGCAGGGACGAGCTCATAAGTGATGTACTCCTATGGACACCCACATATAGCCGAGCAAAAGCAGGACGACCAGCTTGAACATACATACAGCAGCTCTGTGAGGATACGGGATGTAGCCTTGAAGACCTACCAGAGGCAATGAACAATAAGGAGAAATTGCAAGAGAGTGTCAGTGATATTCCTGCTGGTGGTACGACATGGTGATGATGATGATATATGTATATATATATATATATATGTGTGTGAGTGGGGTATGTAGAAGTGTATTATAGCTGAAAGCTTGGTAATGTTGAAAGTATTGCCGAAAAATGATTTGCTTGGAGGCCATTAAAGCAACGTGAAAGTGTAAACCAGAAACTTGCTTGTAATGAGCCAAGTTTTAGTTTTCTTTTCGACGGTGAAAAACGATGAATAAATTGGATTAGAAGCTCCTCGCTTTGATTTATTAGTTTCTCTATTTTGTTTTCAGCCATTTTGTCCGATAATCCATATTCGTTAATCAGCCGAGGATATTTCGAAGTCAAAAGGCAAATAGAAAGCGGTAAACTATAAACTCATTTGAAATAGTGGAGGGAAGGTTATCACAATATTCCACGCAAACATCGTTTCACGCAAACACACATACACACACTAACACCGATACGCACACACAAAAGCACACATACGCACATATGCACACACACATAAAAGCACACATGTATACAGACACGTACATATGCACTTACAAACACACATATGCACTTACGAAAGCACACACATACACATACACTCACGCGCACGTACACACGTAATCACACAACATCGCACATACACAATCATACACACGTACACACACGCGTATACATGCATGCAAAAACGCAGAGATACATATACACACATGGATGCGCACACACGCACACATACACCTATAAACACACACACTTACACACACATACACACAAACACACATGCAAATATACCATCGCACATACACACATAAACATCGACGAACACTCACGCACAAACACATTCACACATATGTAAAGACACACACACACACACACTCACTCACACACACACACACACACACACACTCACACATACTTACATAAGCACACATATTTATAATGTTGCTTGAATATGGTTAATTTTACATTTAATAAAATAAAAAATCACACACACACAAATATATATATATATATATATATATATATATATATATATATATATGCACGTATACATATACATATATTGATGCTCACTTGTATATCCATATATGAACACACAAATAAAGATTGCTTTTATATGAATATATAAGTAAAGTAAGTAAAGTTGACGACTGTTGGCAAGGGCAACCCGATGGCTTGCGTTTTATAAGCTCCAACACTGAAGGGCGCTACTCCTTTCCTTGGAGTGCTATTCTTTACCCTTGATACGTACCTTATAATGCTGTGTGTTAAGCAAAGAGATATCAAGTTCCATTTTTTTAATCTTTGGGCAGACTCGACCTGGGATTGAACCCCAGTCACTCAGGTCATTGGCGGACACCTTCATGCAAATATACGTCACTTATGAATTTATATATATATATATATATATATATATCAACGTGAAACTCGAAGTCGTGAGTTTTTTTATCCTGTTTTTATTGTCATCCTCTTTTATAGTTGAAATATAATAATATTCCTATGCCTTTTTTGCATAGAGCTCTGTAAAGATTTTACTGATTCAAAACGCTTTTACTGCGGCTCATTGACCTATTGGGTAGAGTGTTCGCCAATGGTCCGGGAGACCTGGGTTCAATTCCAGGTCACGTCATACCAAAGACTTTAAAAATGGTACTTGATACCTCCTTGCTTAACACTCAACAATATAAGGTACGTATCAAGGGTAAAGTGGCGCAATCCAGGGCAAGGAGTAGCACCCTCACTAACATCTCGTTGTAGTAGCTATTGAAAAGGGAACCTTCAGGTTGTCTTCGACTACGGTCGCTAACTTTACTTATATATATATTATTGACCTTTTTGGTCAGAGTTTAAAGAAACTTAAGTGTGCTGACTTGCGTATATGGAAAGGTTTTTACGTCTCATGACAAGCACGACGATGACCAAATATCACAGAAAGTACCTGTACTTGAATTACCTCAACGGAGACTTTTTGCAGTTTTCAAGCTACCTTTCAGCTAAGTTTCGACAACTTGCCATCAAGAAAAAATGAATAAAAACTTGAAAAACAAATATTTGCCTATTATTTTGAACAAAATATGACTACAAGACCAGCTGCTCCCTAAATACTCATTATATATATATATATATATATATATATATATATATATATATATATATATTGGGCTGACTTCTATATGATCGATAACCTATAAATAGCAGCCCATGCCTTCGTTAGGCGCATTTCAGTAGATGACACGCTGCTACCGAGGTACGTGAACTTGTTCCCTAATTTCATTTAGTTTGGACATGTCTCCTTGTTGATTAAAACTCATGTACTCCGTTTTGTCTGTATTCACATGGAGGCCAATAACTCCTGTTGTCTACTACAGACTATGCAGTTGGAATTCGACTTCGGCAGGTGTATTTGCAAGAAGGGCGATATCATAAAATAAAACGCAATTTCTTCCAAGTTCCTGTCGCGTTAAAACTACTATGTGGATGCACCATGTGGACGCTGACAAAGGGTATAGAGAAAAAGCAGGACGGGAACCTCACCAGAATGCTTCAAGCAATATCAAAAAGAATCATGGAAGTATCATACCATGAAAAAGAAGCTGTACGGGCACCTACCTCCTATCTCTGAAACCTATCCAATAAGACTGACAAGACATGCAGGGCACTGTTGGAGAAACAAGGACGAACTCATAAGAGACGTTCTCCTATGAAGCCCTTTCACACGGACGTGCTAGTGTTGGCTGACTAACAAGAATTTACATACGACAGCTCTGTATGGACACAGGATGTGGTCTAGAAGACCAGCTGGAAGTGATGGACTATTGGGACGAAGGGACGAATGGCACGAGAGAGTCAAGGAAATCCATGCTAGCAGCACGACCTGATGATGATGATGATATAAATATGATATATAGAAGATTATATATATATATATATATATATATATTTAAAAATGGTTGTTGTAGGTCCAAAGAAAGAATAAGGATAGAAATTAAAATTGGAAGGCCCACGAAGAGATTTGTATTTTTTAATTTATTTATTTATTCAATTTTTTTTATTTTTCTAATTTTTTTTATTTTCATATATATATATATATATATATAATGTGAATTTATGCAGATGAGGTTTTTATATATGTATACATATATATATATATATATATATATATATATATATATACACATTATATATGTATATATATATATACACACACATTATATATATATATATATATGTATATACACACATTATATATAACTATGTAAAGTTGGCGACCTTAGTCGAGGGTGACACGAAAGCTCCCTTTTCAGTAGCTACTACAGCGACGTGTAGGTGAGGGCGCTACTCCTTTCCCTGGATTGTTCCACTTTACCCTTGATACGTACATTATATTGCTGAGTGTCAAGCAAGGAGATATCAAGTACCATTTTTTAAGTCTTTGGTATGACGCAACCTGGGATTGAACCCCGGCCTCCCGAACCATTGCCGAACACTCTACCCACTAAGCCAATGAGCCGGTATATATATATATATATAATACAGTTTATATGAAATGGAAACATAAAATAATTATTAGCATAATTGTTATATAGGCATTCCAAATTAACAAATAATTCTTGATAAAAATAGACGGAAAGAGATGGACGTACATATGATTGGGCACACAAATACACACTCACATTCATGCACAGAGACGAAAAAATACGTATGATTATAAAATGTTATCCAACCATACAAAGTTGATTAATCTGTAAAATGTTGTTTGATGTTTTACGTGTTTTTCATCTCATATATAGAAATGCCTTTCACCGGAAGAGAAATGCAGTTGAAATATTAAACATAGAAATCTGTGTTGTTTCAGTGTGTGCTGTTAAAATTTTGGATTATTTGAAAGGGAATCGGCCAATTTATTGGATTACGAATTCATATCAGTTTTTTTAAACATCCTTTATTCTAACCCCTCTACATACTAGGGAATGCGCGTGCGCGCGCGCACACACACACACACAGATATATGCATACATGCTCATATAGACACACATTTATACGTAGAGACACTTCTAAAGTAACCCCGAACCTTTTGATTAATTAAGTTGATTAATATAAGAAACCGTCAATGCATTTGCCATCGCACTAGCATATTCATACACATGTTCCATTTGTTTTTGCACTCGTCCGTGCGTAATCAAAGTCACAGCAGCGTAATTTCTGGTTCAGGTGAGAATGTACAACATATCTCATTATATCACGAATACCGAAACATTTTTTAATCTTAGAGTCGCTGCTCGTGTAGCCGATCTTAGGCAGGAATAGTTTGAGCCCATCCCTCTCCAGGTCTATTACTGGTTTTAATTCAGTTTTCTTTCCATCTGACTAGTTGCCATTCCAAATTTAAAGAGTCTAGAATAATTGGATTCATACCTTTCCCAAAAGTATTTGATACTGTGAAATACAAACAGTCCCAGCCTTGTCGGCTAATATTGTTGAATACACTAACTGCATCTTTGCTGAGAAGTAAGACCAACCCCTAACGAGTGTCCAAGATATGACATTAAAAAATCTGATACTGAGGCTCTAGTAATGCGGGGAGTTTAAGGAATGCAGGGTATCCCTTCATTGCCATCACTCCCAAGTCCACTCCAGCCTGGAATGGTAGCACCTGATGGGTGCCTATATATGGATCAAATAGAATTATTTGACATTTAAACTGAGAGCAAACAAATGGCTCATGCTAAATTGAATTGTTAAAAATAGAACTGCTTGACCATTTAACAGTGTGTAAAAAAATCACTGATGTTTAATTGAATTGTTACTGATACATAGAAATACTTGGAAGCATTTAACTTTGTGGACTTATGCTAAATTTAATTATTGGAAATAGAACAGTTTGGTCAATAAATTGTTTGTATCTACAACATGTGTTTACTTGTAATATAGTTCATATATATGTAAGAAAACAGTATTTTACATTAAATAACCAACAATAGTTGTTGAGCGATAAAACTAAACATAACAGTCTCGATCAGTATTTGAACTCGGATAGCCAAATCTATTTCCAAAAAGTATTTGTCCGAAAGTGAACGTAATGGGGCGACTGGAGTTCGAACTCGTTTACAACAATTTCACAGTCCAGCGATTTAACCACTATACCACAAGGACACTCACTCAGTCAACACGAAGGGAAAACAATTGAGAAAAGAGAAAGGAAAAATCAATTGAGCAAAGAGGAAGGAAACATACCAATTTGGCAAAGAAGAAATAAACAAACTAATTCAGCAAAGAGGAAGAAAACAATTAAGCAAAGAGAAAAGAAACAAAGCAATTCAGAAAAGAAGAAGGAAACAAACTAATTGAGCAAATAGGAAGAATAGAATTGAGCAAAGAGGAAGGAAACAAACCGATTCAGCAAAGAAGAAAAAACACACCAAGTAAGTAAAGAGGAAAAAGAGTCAGCAAAGAGAAAGGAAATAAACGAACTGAGTAAAGAGGAAAGAAAAAAAAACGATTCAGTAAAGAAGAATGAAACAAACCAATTCAGCAAAGAGTAAGAAAAGAGTTGAGTAAAGAGAAAAGAAACAAACCGATTCAGCAAAGAAGGAAGAAAGGAACCAATTCGCCAAAGATGAAAAAAAACTTTAGCAAAGTGGACGGAAGCAAACCGATTCAGCAAAGAAGAAAAACATACCAATTTAGTGAAGAGGAAAAAATCAGCAAAGAGAAAGCAGACAAACCAACTGAAAAAAGAGGAAGGAAACAAAACGATTCAGCAAAAAAGAAAGAAACAAACCAATTCAGCAAAGAGGAAGAAAAGATTTGAGCAAAGAGAAAAGAAACAAAGTGATTCAGCAAAGAAGTAGAAAACAAATTAATTCAGCAAAGAGAAAGAATTGATTTGAGTAAAGTGGAAGGAAACAAACCGATTCAGCAAAGAAGAAAAAAAAATACCAATTTAGTATAGAGGAAAAAAATTCAGCAAAGAGAAAGCAAACAAGTCAACTGAGCAAAGAGGAAGGAAACAAAACGATT
>OY757905.1:132938143-132973143 GCA_963585895.1 Sepioteuthis lessoniana | reverse complement strand
GTTTTTTATCATTAAGGGTTTTCGGACTATTGTCTTCATCTTTATTGTTATTTCCACAACATTTCAACTGATATGTCGTCTGACCTTCTTCAGTTGCTTGTTGAACTCGACAAACACCTGAAGAAGGCCGGAGGACATATCGAGCGAAACGTTATGGAAATAACAATAAAGATGAATACAATAGTCCGAAAACCCTTAATGATAAAAATCATCAAACTTCGTCTGAGAAATTTAGACAGCTAATATTCATTCGTTTGCACACAGTAATTGGGTTCCAAGTATTGCTATATAATATTAATTGTTCATTTCTTGCACACAGTTAAAGAGTTTCAAGTATTTCTATTCAACACTAATAATTCTATCCAACGTTTCTAATTCATTTGCACACAGTTGAATGATTTCAACTATTGTTATATAACACAAACAATACAATATCAGTCATTTGTTTGCACACTGTTACATGTTCAAACAGTTCTATTCGGCTTATAGAGCGGACTCTATCTGGTTCTATTACTCCGGATGAGAGTGGACCAGGGATCATTCCTTAGAGTTCCTGGATTGGACACTCACCATCAGATAGTTTTGTGTCATATCTTGGACACTAGTTTAGTGTGCTGGTCTTACCCCTCTGCAGAGATGCAGTCGGTGTATTCTACACCCCCAGGCGACTAGGAAGAAACGAACTCGGATAATTCCGATTACCGCTTTTCTAAGGTCTGATGTTATTGCTGCCATCAGTCTTGTCGGAGTTTTGGGAACGCAGGTCGATGTGTCGATTGGAATTCATGTAAAGTGGAGGTGCCCGTGGTGTAATGGTTATCGTCGTAGGATATGGACACGGCGAAACGAGTTCAAATTTTGGACGAGACTGATTGCATTTCATATAGCACTAATACCCTTGGGAAAGGTATGAATCCAATTAGTCTCCCTCCAGCAATGGGTAAATATTAGGGCATACTGGGTTCTTCAGCCTTGGTGAGGCAATTAGTCTAGGAGGATGAAAACTCTGAATTGAAACCTGTTAAACTCCGCTTAAAAATTGACCTTGTGTCAAATCCTGCCCGAGCGTAGGGGTTGGTAAATATGATTTAAGTAAAACATTCAAGTCAGCAGAAGAAAGAAAGAAAGAAAGCAAAAAAGAAGGTTCGTGAAGAAGAAAGCGAAGAGAGAATAAGACGGAAGAAAATCGAAATTGAAAAATAATCGAACAACATAAAATGGCACCCATAATGTCGTTGACCATAACATAGAACGACATAGCAAGATAATGAAAAGAAGTGAGAATCGAAGTCACTGTCAATAAATAATTTGCTAGCCTTTTTTGATAACCATTACTGAGCGTTGGCTGTCTTTACTATGTTACTGCATAGCCAAAATGAACAGAGTAAAATCTTCCGAAGTGCATTCTTGGAGAAAAGATACACTCTGTGAACCCCCAGTAAGGACCTATATCATACCATCACTGTGATAATAACAAAGAAAAGCTTTTCCAACTTTGCTCTGCATATTTAGCGGCTGGTATATCAGGACAAGAAATTGGTGCTGCAATCTTCATTGCACGAAGTAGTTGAACAACAGAAAAGAACAATCAGTTGGCCTAAGGTCTCTCTCTCTCTCTCTCTCTCTCTCGCGCACGCGCGTAATGGGACATTTCGATGGATTTTAATGCTGGGGGAGAATAGTTTGATTCATAAGCGCTATTTGAAATGCAGTCTCGTCCAGGTTTGAACTGGTGTGACCATATCCATTTATTAAAACGTTGACCATTACACCTCAAAAGCCTTTTTTTTTCTTTTACTATTTAACCCATAGCTGGCGGCGGGGAATCAAAGGGTTCATACCTTTTCCAAGGGTATTAGTCCGAAAGTGAACGTAATACCGCGATTGACGTTCGAACCCGCTTACTACTATGTCACAGTCCAGCACGTTAACCATTACGCCATCGGGAACAAGTAAAAAAAAAAAACTTTAATGAATTTAGAGGGATCTAACATTTACAAATTAAATAATAAACACTTATTAATCGATGACTACGTCACGTAAATTTGTAAATTTTCCTTTTTTTTTCTGGTCTTAATTGCTCTAAATTGCACATTTCCTTTTGAGAGAAATTAATTGGGTCGGTGTTAATTTGTCTATTTTTGTTTGGTTTTGTTTTTGTTTTTTTCTCGTCAAATTCGCTTTATTCTATTTTTATTTTCGAAAGGTATTTTATTGTGAAAATAATTCAAATGTGTTAATTAGTGAGAAGACGTTGATGACTAAAATATGGAAAGAAAAAGAAAATTCTGGAGAAGGGAATTAACCGACTTCCCACTAAATTGATATATGACACAGGGTCATTTTATTGTGAGGAGCCACACAAAAATCGACTCATGCGCTGTTTGACTAAAAAATACTTTGCCCCGTCGGCATCCCGCTAATGGGCCACCTCAGCAATAAACTGAAACCTCAAAGCAGGTATAGCCTGGGAGGAAGGCCCCCTGAGAAACAGGTGATCAACTTTCCATTACTCAAACGGTGTGAATGCTTGGTGGACATTCTCGGTAGCAGTAAAAAGTAAAGTAAATATTTTACGGAGGAAAAAACTACAAAAATGGAATGACTGTTGATGTCAAAATGATTTGGAACAGGAAATATTTTCTCACTTTTTGCTGTTATTTCATTTATTTTGTTTTTGTTTGTGTTTTTGTTTTTAAATTTCCCTATCATTTCTTTTAATACTTCATGCATATTTTGTAAAATTTATCTCTGATAGATATTTTTTCTTTCCAGATTTCAATCTTCAGCGTCTTTTCACTGGCACCAGTAAGCAATATATTCGAATTATTAGAGTTCTATGACTAACAATTCAATTTCGCATAAGCCATTTGTTTGCACTCAGTTTAAATGTCAAACAGTTCTATTTGACCCATAGATAGAACCCTATCAGGTGCTAACATTCTGGGCCAGAGTGGACCTGAGGGATATGGTAATAAAGGGATATTCCGCATTCCTAAAAGCTCCAAGGCTGGAGCCTCACCATCAGATTGTTTATTGTCATGTAGAAGACACACATTTAGACGCATCGTACCCCTCTGCAGAGGTGCAGTTGGTGTATTCTTCAGTCCCAGCCGACTGGGCCATATCTGATTTTAGTATTTATTGTTTAAATCTTATTCTGGCCAATTATTTCAATCGTAATTGTATAAAAAAACAATTCCTTAAAATTTAAGTGCCATCTTTGTTAATTTTCCATCACTTCCTTCAAAATTTGATTCTGTTGGTCTATGTCCAAAATCAAGAGCATGATTTTAATTTTGATCTGAATTTTGATTCGTGACAATGCTTGGCCACATATTGCCTGATTGACTCTGCAAAAGCTCATTGACTCTTCATATGAAACATTGCTCCATCTATCATATTCCCCTGATCTCTCGACTACCGACAACCATTTTTTCAGGCATCTAGACTTTTTCCTTACACCAACAAAAATACAGTTTCAAAGGAGAAGTAGAAAGATTTCCTGGCATCAATACTTGTAGATTTTTATCGTACAGGTATAAATAAAATTGCTAATCACTAGTAGAAATACATTGATGTTCACGGATCATATTTTGACTGATTCAAACACTGCTTCAGTTTATTAATTCAGGAATAAAAATTTATTCTAAAATCGGACATTATTTTCGGAGCAACCTAATATCTTCAACATTTTGGGGGTTCTGTCTGGTGTCAAGAGAAAACCTACACGACATCTGAGTATTACAATATCTCTGAATATAACAATATCATTGAAAGCCGATTGAATAAAGGTTACAACTAAAACATAACGATTAATCCTTGTTCGCCTACAGTGGCGCATTGTTTTGAGTACTAATCTCGCAGATCAGTACACAAATAAAACGAATTCGATTCTCGTGAGTAGACACCAAACGTCACCTTGTTAGACTAAACAAATATCAACTGCTAAGATGTTTGTTCTATTCAAAAGTGATAAACAAGCTAATACAATAGACAATTATTTTTTATGTCAAACACAGCTGGGGACCAAAATTCACGGCCTTGTATCTAAATGAACATTCAAATTTAATGTGGAAAAGAGTTGAATATGCCATGTGATTCCTATTGAGGTTGGTTGTCGTGGTTTCCTAGGACACATTTCGTTTCTTTTAAAAATAGGAATCCCTGACTGCAGTTTGAAAGTTGCCTCGTTTCGTCTTTGGACCACGGTGCAATATGCATCAAGTTGGATTTGGTCGAGAGCGAAAAATGTTCAGCATGAATGAAATGCATGCGGAGCCATCATTCCAGCGTGATTTCGTAACATCAAGAAACGGTTACTGCAATGACATTAACGGCTGAAAGTAAAAGCGTTTTTAAAAATCACAAACTACATTAAAAGTGAAGATGAACGGACAATGTATTTTCTCCTTTTAGTATATATATATATTTCTTTTAAATACCCTGTCCGGTGGCAGAAGCTGCTTGGTAGCGCCAGGAGTGGCAGTACCGCTACCGAAACTGCGTTATCACCCCTGGTTGGCGGCTGATGAGGACTGGGTATCTCACGTTATTTCACACATCGTATGATAATATATATATGTATATATATCATCAACATGTCGTGCCGCTAGCACGGATATCCCTGACCCTCTGTTGCTACTTTTCCCTGTCGTTCATCACCTCAGGCAGGTCTTCAGGGCCACATTCCGTATCCTCACATAGCTGCTGTATGTATCTTCTAGCTGGTCGTCCTGCTTTTGCCCGGCCATATGTGGGGGTCCATAGGAGTACATCACTTATGAGCTCGTCTCTGCTTCTCCAGCAGTGTCCTGCGTGTCTGGTTTGTCTAACTTGTATAGTTTTCGTGATGCGAGGCATGTGGCCGTATAGTTGGCGCCTTGTGGGGTGTTGCCGCCAGGACTTATTCAATATTGCTCTCAACATTCTTGTGTAATGGCCATCTAGCTTTTTCTCCAGCCGTCTTGTTAGCGTCCAAGTGGTGCATCCATGCAGTAGTAACCCTCTGAGCAAGTAGCATGTATTACGAAGTCAATTTATCAAGCGGAGTTTTACAGGTTTGAATTTTCCTTTTCTTTGACTGATTTCCATGACAAGGTTAAAGAGCCCAGTCTGCCCCTATAACTGGAATGAGAATTGTTGGATTCATATCTTTAGCAATATTATGTAATGATAACAGGTTTTTCCAGTATTTAAATTTCCAGTATTTAAATATATATATATATATATATATATATAGTAAGTTGCAAGTTAGCCGACTGTTGTCGAATGCGACCCGGGGGTCCTCTTTTCAATACCGGAGTGTTAAGATAGGCGCTTCTCCTTTCCCTCAACTGCTCCACTTCCCCTTTCTCCGTACTTTATAATGCTGAGTGTAAAGTAATGAGGCATCAAGTTCTGTTTTTGCATCTTTGGTATGACTCGACCTGGGATTGAACCCCGATGTCTTGGACCACTGGAGAAAATTATGTCCGTGTGTATATATTTATGTTACCTAACCATCGTGTTACCAACAAGATGCGACACAAGGTCAATTGTCAGATAGAATGTAGCTAATTTGAAATCTACCACACGATAACAAAAGGGTGAAACCTCTGTTCAAAAAGAATATTCATCAAAACATCGATTTTTCTCTTTTATTATCAGCCTGTCATATTTACTGATTATCTTACATGCCAAGTATCGGAGCAATAGAAATTACTTGACAGTGCCCATCTTCTCTCTAAGAAATAATTCAATTTTGTTTTGGGTTATACAATCTGTGACCTGACCAATGAATATGGCAATTATTATGAAAAATGAAAGTCTTAAACCTAGGTCCGATACCAGATGAGGTTGTTTATTAGGCTAATATAGCAGAATATTTTTGTGAGGTCGATTCTCACAAAGTGCTTCGTATTTCTTGTTTAAGCTTAGTAAATTAATACTGCTGAACGAATCGTACTGTATGATCTTTATCAGGATAGTACTGCTGATCATTTAACTGACTTCGATTCTCACCTGGCGCCTCGTACGTCAGCCCTTATGCTAAATTAAAGAAGGTGTAGTAAATGAGTATCATCAACCGCACTAGATCAAAACTGAAGGATTGTATTTCTGAAGAGGTTTTTTTTTTATTTAATTTTATTTTCTCTTTGTCCGGGATGAAGTAACAGTCATCCATAGTAAAAAAAAATGTACATTGAAAGTGAGTTCGAATAGCAGATGAGGCTGTTTATGCGACAGAATTCGAAAGCAAATAAGGATGAAGAATAAATAGGAAAGATTGGAAGCAGTGAATCTTTGGCGGAATTCTTTCTTGGCCAGCTTCTCTACAAACCAAACAACGCCGTCGGCTATCGGCCGAAATTAAACATTAAAAATGGCCGGCGTTGCTTCACTCACCAAGACACAGTGACTTACTAAACTAAATTAATTTTTTTTTCTCTTTTCTTTCTCGTGTTTACGGCGTTTCTCTCGTTGCAAGTTGTCTCTTTCGTTGGTAACACATGGAGGTATGTGCAATAGAGTAACATGAATATCAAGAAGACAAACGGAATCGGCGGAGCGGGTTCGAATTCTTGTTATAGCTACTTACATTTATTTTCCACCAGTTCCTTTGGGAAAGACAGGGATCAGTTTATGTCTAGCCTTTATTTTATATAACCGACTCATTGGCCTAGAGGGTAGACTGTTCGCCAATGGCCCGGGCGACCTGGGTTCAATCGCAGGTCGCGTCATACCAAAGACTTTTAAAATGGTACTTGATACCTCCTTGCTTAGGTTTGGTTTGCTTTCTTTGTTTAATGGCATATCAACCTTTGTAGGTTATTTAATGCGAAAGCCACTCTCCTAGGAGAACAGTAGTGGTACTATTTAATCTATAGCTGGAAGGATAAGGGAGTTCATACCTTTCCCCAGGGTATTTGCCCGAAAGTGAACGTAATAGTGCGATTGGTGTATGACCTCGCTTACTACGATTCCGCTGTCCATCGCTTTAACCATTACACCACGAGGACACGCCCTCTCCTTGCTTTGCACTCAACAATATAAGGTGTGTATCAAGAGTAAAGTGGAGCAATCCAGGGAAAGGAGTAGCGCCGTCCCCTACACCTCGGTGTAGTAGCTAATGAAAGAGGAGCCTTCTGGTCGCTTTGACTACGGTCACCAACAACAACTTATCTTATATCCTGGCTAATACCACAAGTATAGGCCAAATCCCTTTTATCTCTTACCGCTTTGCCATTATTGTCTTCTCTCTCATTTTCTTATGTCTGCAAGATGCAAAAGATGATGTCATACCTTTTAAATATTTCAAAAGAAACTGCAACAGATAGAGGGAGCACAATAACACTGTTTTCAGCGCCAAAATACTTTCTTTACATATAGTCCCCATAACTTGTTATGCAATTTCCTCGACGATGTACAATAGTATGCATGTTGCAGTCGTAAAAAAACAGTAATTCGCCTCAATTGCGTTTGTTTTTTTTTTCAGGTAAAGTTAACTTTCGGAATAATACCTTTGGGAAAGGTATGAACCTCCTCATCTTCTCTCCATTGTGGTTTGAATGGTATCATTGCTGTTCTCATACAGGCATTGAAAAACACACAAAGGTTGATATGTCATGAAAACAAAGAAGCTAAGCCAAACATCATGCAAGTTCAAGCTGATCACTGGCAAATCTGTCTTTCTATTGATGATGACTATGTGAAAACTTGTTCTATCCAACCGTGTTTTTTTTGTGTATTGATTTGTTCGACTTCCCACTAAATCAGATTTGAGACAAGTTCATTTCTAAAATAGGGGGCTTACGCATGAATCAAAATTTATGAGTGGTCATCACAAAAATTAATTGGCCCCGACAGTATTCCGGGTGCTAAGCCATAAACTTTGCCTGGAGAAAAGCCCCATCCACCCTGGATCAAGCGATCTACTTTAATATCACCCTCCAATGTAAACTTTCAGTGGAACCAGAAAGCTCTATATATCTGTTGTATTGTCTTTTGGAGAAGCCCTCTGAAAAGAAGGAAGCAAAACAACTTTGGTTTGGTTTGGTTTGGTTTTATGGCACATTAACCATTGTAAGTTATTTGATGTCAAATCAATTTATATATATTAACAGCTATATTTCAAACAATTCAGTTTACTATAAATATAGTTTCTTGTTTATTCAGTTTAGTGTTAAAACAGTTCTATTTTAGATAATTCCTTGGAGCGATGGCAATGAAGGATTACTCAGCATTCCCCAAAGCTCATGCATTACAATTAGATTGTTTATTATCATATGTAGGACACTTGTTGAGGGGGTCTTACGCCTCTGCAGAGATTCAGTCAGTATATTCTGCAGTCCCAGCCAACTGGGCTTGGTAAAACGGATTTTTCTCTTATTTTTAGGCTTCAAAGTCTTTTTATCCACCCTTTCTTCTCTGGCTTCTACTTTGTTCAACAGTCACTGTTATCAAGTGGGCGTTCTTCCATGATGTCTGGTCCAGGCCCTGCACAGTGAGTGTTATGTAAATTCCTGACAGTCCACTTCTATTGGCTGGCTTTTAACTGTTGGTAGTGCCAAGTGTACGTCGACTATATCACTGCAGAGGTGCACGACTCCCAAACTACTAAAATAAAGGCAATCCACGATATCACATAAAACTGCATCTGGTAGTGAAATTCTACCTCTGCAGTGTGGGGAGTCAACCGTTCGTTTCTATAACTCAGAGGTTCAGTCTAACACTGAGTAGAAGTGCATGTTATTATCCTATATATGGCTTGAGTAATCTGTACGAAAATTATCAGCATTAGAAATATTTGAAGCAATATTACTTTCAAAATAATTAATCGAATATCTGAATATGGTTAACAGTTTTTCAATATTTCTCCTCGAATTGGAAATTTACTGTCCAGACAGTTTTCAAAAACAAAGTCTATCAACCAGTTGGATTTCTTCTTTATAGAATAACATATTTTCGACAAAAAACTACCTTATCAGATCTAAAAAGCAATGGTGTACAAAACTTTAAGATTAGATTAGACGATTTTAAAAATATTGATAAGAAAAAGAGTTTAAGAGGACATTTTTAGGAACTACGGAAGAATTACTGGACAAGGAGGAATTCCCGTGATTTCGTGGCTTATGTGTTGGACTGCGAATTCGAAGTGAGCAAGTTCCAACGCCAGTCACCCTATTTCGTTCAATTTCGGGTTAATATCCTTGGGAACCGCATGAAACTATTAATCCCTTGGTATGTGTTAAACAGTATCACCGCTGATCTACAAGGATGACTTTGGCATGAAATAAGCCACGAATGTTGATATGCCATTAAATAAAGAAATCAAACAAACCCAACCGATTACACAAGAGAATTTATTTATAGATATTATATTGGTAGTGTGTTAGTCTTGTGCAAAAATTCTCTTTTTAAAAGGTTCATTAGAAAAGAATAGTATAAAGGGAAGATACCTAAGGAGACATAACAAACAAACAAACAAACAATAATAATAATAATAAATTTTATGTATTGAGAATTCTTTAAAGCTTTGGTTTGGTTTAGTTTTATCTCATGGTACATCAGAAATTGTTGGTTATTTAATGCCAAAACTGTTTATATATATATAAGGGTGACTCGAAGTCTCCCTTTTCAATAGGTACTACACCACTCCTTCCCTGGATTACTCAACTTTATCTTTCATGCTTACTTTACAATGCTGAGTGTTAAGCAAGGCGGCATCAAGTACCATTTTGGACTAGACCTAGGATACAACTCCGGTCTCCCCGATCATTGGCAAGCACTCTACTCATTAGGCCAATGGCCCGGTTAACTTATATATATATATATATATATATATATATATAATTTGTGAACAAATTTTGTTGATACCCACAGTTAGATGATCAAACAGTTCTATTTCAAACAATTCAGTTTGACATAAGTCAAGAAACATGAATGGTTCTAATATTAATATCTATCACTAACAATTCAATTAAATATCGGTCATTTGTTTACACACTATTAAATGCTCAAACAGTTGTATTTCAAACAATTCCATTTAGCATATCATTTGTTTGCACTCCATTCTATTTGACCATAGATAGGACCCTAGCGGGTGCTACCACTCCAGGCTTGAGGGGACATGGAGCGATGGCAATGAAGGGTTACCCCACATTCCGAAACACTCCCGCATTACTGGAGTTTTATCGTCAGATTGTTTAATGATATATGCAGGACATTCGTTTCCGGGGATCTAGCCCTTCTGTGGAGATTTAGTCGGTGTATTTTACTGCTCCAGCCGATTAAAGCTATGATTATGTCAAAATTATTGGTGGCATTAGTTCCTTAAAATCGAATAATTACTTAAACAGAAAGATTAGAAGTGTGATTTTGACACAATGAAAATTAATTATCCCTTAAACCAACCAACCAGCCAACTTTTTACTTTTTATTTTAATTTCTATGCTATGTTCGCTCATTATATTTATTTGCTGACTGGCGTTCGTTAACCATAAAAAAGATTTATCCACAAATCTTTTCTTTGTGTTTTTTTTCCTCACACTGAACTTGATGATAAAACACAGTAAGAAGAGTTTACAATAAAGGGTGGTAAACATTACGCTAATATTCCGCTACCTCATTAAGAAAAGCAGAACATACAGTATTACTGGTAAGAATGTACACCGTGAATTTAAAAAAAATTCTTCTAATCCAAAGATAACAGCATAGAATTATACAATCAAAATGGATATTATTAGGTGTTATTTATGACTAAAGTCTTCAGCAATAGCCTTTTAATTGGTATGACTTAGAATTTACTGAAATTATCACCTTCAGAAAATAAAAACTTCGAAATGGTGTGTTTTAGGCATGACACTAAACTGTATTTAGTGGTAAAACTCTTTTTCTGAATCCCAGAGGAGTTTGGAAAACTCTTTCATTGCAATTAATCCAAAATTATTTACTCATTAATTAATAACTCATTAATTAATTACCCCCAGGCACACATTAATCCGATGTAGTGAGACTCGCTTCTATGCCTAAATTTTGATATTTATACAACTCGTGAAAACTGCCCCCAAAAGCTATCGGAAGAACCTAACAAACACAAATGCCCGAAAACTAGAAAAAGCACAATATCAATTAGCAGGAATATATCTAAAAGAACAGGCAGAATACATACGAAATCAGATAGATAAGATTAGAGACTCGGTGGAAGATAGACAATCCAGGATAGCCTGGCAAACAATAAACGAAGTAAGTAGAAGGAAGAGCACAGCCAAAGCAAAATTGAAAGCTGCAAGCCAACAAGAAAGAGTAAAACTGTGGGAACAGCATTTCAAAAATCTACTAGGAAGCCCACCGAAAATAACGGATGAACCGATCACCAGAATTATCAGTAAGCAATTAGACATTAAACTAGGGCCTTTCACCAAAGAAGAACTCGACTCGGTTCTTTAAAAAATTAAAAATAGGAAAGCTGCAGGGCTAGACGAGATCCCCCCCAGAAGTGTGGAAGACTAGACAATTCGACGATATACTGCTCCGGCAATGCAACGCTGTCTATAGTCAAAATAGGATAGAAAGATGGATGAAGGGATGTATCCTTCCTTTCCCTAAAAAAGGCGACCTCGGATTAGCCAAGAACTAACGAGGGATAACACTTACATCCATAGCAGCCAAAATCTACAATGCCCTACTACGAAACCGCATAGAACCCAAAATAGACAACATCCTTAGGAAAAACCAAAATGGCTTCCGGAGAAATAGATCCACAACCTCACAAATATTGACCATCCGTAGAATCCTTGAAGGCGTCCGGGCAAAAAACCTTCAGGCGACATTACTATTTGTCGACTTTACCAAGGCCTTCGATTCCATCCACAGAGGGAAAATGGAACTAATCCTACTAGCATACGGCCTACCTAAAGAAACCGTAGCAGCAATAATGATCCTCTACAAAAACACAAAAGTGAAAGTACGATCACCAGATGGAGACACATAATACTTCGACATTGTTGCAGGAGTACTACAAGGAGACACGCTAGCCCCAAACCTCTTTATCATCTGTCTAGACTACGTGCTTAGAGATTCGATCGACAAAATCAGAGAAAATGGCTTCGAGCTGACTAAGAAAAGAAGCAAAAGGTACCCCGCAAAAACAATCACAGACGCCGACTACGCTGATGACTTAGCGTTACTGGCGAATACGCCTAATCAAGCAGAGACACTACTGCATAGTTTGGAACGAGCTGCAGCAGGCATTGGCCTCCATGTCAATGCGCACAAAACTGAATATATATGTTACAACCAAACGGGCAACATTACCACTCTAGACGGAGCCTCTCTGAGGCTAGTGGACAAATTCACCTACCTAGGAAGTAGCGTCTCATCAACAGAAAACGATATCGACACACGGCTGACGAAAGCATGGACGGCTATAGATAGGCTCTCAATAATATGGAAATCAGACCTGACAGATGAAATGAAGCCCAGTTTCTTCCAGGCAGCGGTTGTATCGATACTGCTATATGGATGCACTACATGGACGCTAACCAAACGGCTGGAGAAGAAACTTGACGGCAACTACACAAGAATGTTGAGAGCGATATTGAACAAGTTCTGGCGACAACACCCCACGAAACGCCAACTGTACGGCCACCTGCCTCCCATCACGAAAACTATACAGGTCAGACGAGCCAGACACGCCGGACACTGCTGGAGAAGCAAAGACGAGCTCGTAAGTGACGTACTACTATGGACCCCCACATATGGCCAAGCAAAAGCAGGACGACCAGCCCGAACTTACATTCAGCAGCTATGTGAGGACACAGGATGTAACCCAGAAGACCTGCCGGAGGCGATGAACGATAGGGAAAAGTGGCGATAGATGGTCAAGGATATCCGTGCTGGCGGCACGACATGATGATGATGATGATATAGGAATACTTGATACCATATAACAGGTAAAAAAAAAATTTAAAAAACAATCCATTATTAGTTGTCTAAATTTCTGAGACAAAGCTTGAAGATTTTTATCATTAAGGGTTTTCGGACTTCATATTTATTGTTATTTCCACGACGTTTCGGCCGATATGTATTACGGCCTTCTTCATGTGTTTGGTGAGCACGGGAGCTTTTACAGAACTTCGAACTACGTCCTTTATTGAATCCATGGGGGTCGCATATTCTGCTTCCGTTTGCCATAACCGGGTACAAGTGTTAAGTATTCCTGTATTGTCACTCGTCAGCAGTCAGGATTGAACCTGCAACCTCCAGATAATTGTCTCCTTAGAAGCTTAGGGAACCAAAGCCTATAACCGTTACGCTATGTGTCCTGCTGTAAATAAGTAAATATGCAATATTTAAATATAAATGAATATACATAATTCTCTAACCTCTTCGAATAAAATAACCCCGGACAAACACTCATCTATAGCACTGAAATGTTGCAGTTAAAAAATAAACACAAATCATACATATACAGGATGTCTGAAAAATGCAACCCATTAATATGATAATGATTTATTACTGAGACAAGCGCAATGACAGTTATTTTGAACACTTCCAGTAAAAAATGCATCCTATGAACAAGAAACATTAACTCAATATTTTGTTGTTATTATTATATCAGCTTCCGTGACATGCAACATTTTTTTAGAGTTTCTTGTCTCAGTAATAAATCATTATCATATTAATGGGTTGCATCTATTTTGAGACAGTCTTGAATGATTTTGTTTCCAAATAAGTAGTGACGCAAATATTTTCCCTTTCTAATCTAAGGCATTGGGATCGAGGATTAATAGTTGTTATAATATCCTATTTTCAAATCTGAAACAAAAACCACGCAACATTTTTAGTTGTAAAGTTACTAGCAGTTGCAGGGTTCCCTTCTATATTAAGACACCCTGTATAAATTTATACAATGTTGAGAGCAATATTGAATTACACCCCACAAGACGCCAACTATACGGCCACCTGCCTCCCATCACGAAAACTATCCAAGTTAGACGAACCAGACACGCAGGACACTTCTGGAGAAGCAGAGACGAGCTCATAAGGGATGTACTCCTATGGACCCCCACATATGGCCGAGCAAAAGTAGGACGACCAGCCAGAACATACATACAGCAGCTATATGAGGATACGGGATGTAAACATGAAGACCTGCCTTAGGCGATGAACGATAGGGAAAAGTGGCGAGAGAGGGTCAGGGATATCCGTGCTAGCGGCACGACATAATGATGATGATGATGATGATGAAATATTGGGTGGGTCACCCCATAGGGTAATGGCTAAAGTGCTGCACAGCGGCCTTGAAGTAAGCAAGTTCGAAATCCATTTACGCAGTTATGTTTACTTCAGAACTAATACTTTGGTAAAGACATGAACCTTCTTATCCCTTCAGGTATAGGTTAAACAGCATCACTGCAGTTTTCTAGGAAGCTTGATATGCCTTTAAATAAAGAAACCAAGCAGTTCAATGTAATAAAATGATCATATGGACAAAACTATGTCCTGTTTTAGTAGAAATAACGAGAGGAATACTATATTCTTAAAGTTCAAAGTTGCCCCTTCTAAATATTCACTCAGGATGATAGCGGAATAGACATCGGCCATTGTTAAAGTGGTTCTGATGATCGAGAGTTCAAGCTCTGAGTCGGACAGTGTACCATGAGTCATCCATATTTACCAACGCTCCTCTCGGGCAGGATATGACACAAGGTCAATTTTTAAGCGGAGTTTAACAGGTTTGAATTCAGAGTTTTCCTTCTCCAAGACTAGTTGCCTCACCAAGACTGAAGAACCCTGTCTGTCCTCCTATTTACCCATAGCTGGAGGGAGAATAATTGGATTCATACCTTTCCCAAGGGTATTAGTGCTATGTGAAATGCATTTAGCTTGGTCCAGGATTTGAACTCGTTTTGCCGTGTCCATTTCCTACGACGATAACCATTACACCACGGGCACCTCCAACCATGAGTCATCGTTTGATCCGAAAGTACATGAACACGTAATCGGGGATGTGATTAACTGATCTAAGATATCAAATTATGACCATGGTTTAAATAAACTAATCGATTTAAACTTACTAGAAATTTAACGCCCTAACAATAAATTTACCGAAAATAATTTCGATTGTTTTAGATTTGATCACCAATAGCATTCTAAATGCGTCTATAACGTCTGGCCTGCTTTCAAGTTGTTGCTAAGGAAAAATAACCAATCTAATTGCAGTTCCAGAATAGCCATTTACTATACATTTTCCTAATTTCATTGTGACCATTCTTATCCCTCTGCAGAGGTACTGTCGGAGTACAATCAATTAGATGAAGGAACCAATCTGGCCAGGGCATTTGGAGTCCACTAATTAATACCTTTGGGAAATACATAAATTCTTTTGACGAACCTGAACCCTTTTCGCCCTATTTACCCCATCACTACGCTGCTCACAGTTTAATTTAAAGAGAATACAACTGGTTTGAATTTTCCCTTCTCTCACATCGTTTGCCGTACCAAGGGTAAAGAACCCAGTCTCGTCTACAATTTACTTAGAGGCAAGAAAGAAGAGATAGGTTCATGATTTTTCCGGGAGCATTAGCACAAAGTGAAACGCAATCAGCTTCATCGTTGATTTAAACTTGGCTGGTTGATTATAAATAGTTGTCTTAGTGATAAATTATTTTCGATTTCTAAAGGTCAAAACTTTGTTGTGCATACACGTATCAGCTGATGTCAAAATAAAGTGTGACAGCTTTATTTTGAAATCAACTACATAAGCGAAATATTATATATATCAGCTGATATTTAGCTATGACGTGGCCCTTAAAAAATTTTGTGATTACGTGTGATTAATGGATTAGTTAGAGAGAACAATAAGAACATATATAAGGAGTCGGAAGTTGGAGTCTAGCGATTGATTCAAGCTGTCAGTTGGAGGAGAGACCCCGATGTGGAAGTGGTGGTGGAGTCAGCCCACGGTGAGGTCATACACACACAACTGGCATACGAGCAGGGAAGAAAGAAACTAAGTGCCTACACATTTTCGTACAGCAACTATATCTCTGTCTATATCGTCTCCTCACATTATTTATTGTAGCTGAGCGGAAGTAATTCTCAGTTTCTATCTCCCTTATTTCGCGATTTCTACGAAAAAGGTAGTCAAAATAAATTTTCTTATCAGAAGAAAAACTTAGTCGTTTTGAATTATGTGGTGGGACAACTTTCTATATGGAAATTACAGTATAACTTATCATACATTACTTGAGGAAGACATTGACGCTGACATGTAATGCAATTGCCATGAGGAAAAACAAGAAAGAGACGCAATTATCTCGTCAACCTAGCAATCTAATAGCTTAGGAAATAGAGTACTATCTAAATGGGTAATTTCAAAGTACACTTTCACATCACAAATTAATAATTTTATGATTTAGAATAAAGACATGACCAATACATTGTCGAAGTTCTCCCGTGTCAGATTTTACCTGCGTCGAAACGCAAAGCTAGGTAGCTATGAATCAGCACTCAGTTGCTTAACAAGTTGAGTTACGAGTTGAAGTGAGATTTATTTCCTTTATAAAATTTTTTTATAGAAAATTTACTAAGAAAGCATGAAGCCCCATTTTTTTGTGATGGAGGGGAAGACTATGAAACTAAGGGTCCCAAACAAGCCACATTCGTTGACCCATTCATACAATATATATTTACAAACTCCTCCGCTCGGGCAGGATATGACACAAGGTCAATTTTTTAAGCGGAGTTTAACAGGTTTGAATTTAGAGTTTTCCTTCTCCTAGACTTGTTGCCTCACCAAGGCTGAAGAAATTCAGTTAACCCCACTATTTACCCAGAGCTGGAGGGAGAATAATTGGATTCATATCTTTCCCAAGGGTATTAGTGCTATATAAAATGCAATCAGTCTCGTCCAGGATTTGAACTCGTGTCACCGTGTCCATATCCTGCGACGATAACCATTACACCACGGGCACCTCCCATTCATACAATATAAATAAGTCATTCATCCTTCACCATGCATGCCCCAGCCACCAAAAAACTGCATTTCTTCTCTGAGAAGAATCCCATATAAACCTCGGATGAAAAATGTATGAATTTTATTTAAAAGGAATGATCTACATACAATTGATGGATATGAGAGGAGATAGGAGAAAAAACCGAAAGAAAAAGTAAAATAGAACAAAAGAAACACCCGTTTAGTTACCCTCCTATCCCCTTGTCTGTAAAATGGGGGCCGACTGTTTTCAAGTCTCTAAAAAGACCGAAAACAAACCGGAACTTCCCTAATGGGAACTAGACTAAAGGGGCAAAAGAAATGCAATGTGGGGCGCGTTGCGGGAGATAAAGTGGGTTACGAGGATGAAATTATTGTAATGAAAATCCAAGATATCTGGAAAAAAGCCGGACTGGATCAAGGGTTTAGGAAACCACAAAGAATGGGGGTGGGGAGGATCTTGGAGACAACTAGATGACAGGAAAATGGCTCACAACATACTGTTAACTAGGGAAAGAAGGGAGACAAGTAATTTTACGTACAGGGGGTGGGATCCCGAAGTCCATAGTCGCCATGCGCAGGAAGAGGAGGGAAGTTTGACTCCAACATTGCCCCTTTTCGTACGACCAGGCTCGCTGCATGCACCTACCTTCTGTTGAATGTTATGCAGTCCAAGCGTTTTTTATTGCATCTAATTTTGACCCTAAGCTGATGCCTAAAGAACAAAATCAGATCACGATGAGAAAAGTTTGTATCATCATACAATCCTTTCGCAGACGAATGGTGCTTCACCCCTCGGATTTGCGGTCTGACTTAAGGTGAGGAAAGGTATCTATCGCCTTTTGCATTCACGCCGTGTCCTTGGAAAAGGATTGGCCCAAGTAAGTCAGTCTTTTAGCGAACCAGTAGTTCTCCAGATCAGGCATACCTAGAGCATCATTACGTAGACGTTGACAACAAACCTGTCCACGTAATTTGGAGAGGGTTCGTTGAAGTGCCATTCGATGATTCTTAGACAGAGGAAGTACAGACAAACGGTTAAAGATCAACGGGAAGATGTACATGGCACAAACCTTCGCCCTGCCCTTTAAGGACAACCACCTTCAAAGCCAGGTACCCACTTGAGCATTTACCTAGGCCAGTACCTCCCACCAATTTCGCTCCAGTTGGAGGCCGGGTCAGAACCACATCCCGAGCATGAGGACTAGTCCGTTACTCCAGCGGAAATGCCCAAGCAGGGGATTGCTATCTCTTCAGGCACTGAGCAGCAAATCTTCACTCTTATCAAAGTTAATCATACCTTACAACCACCTCTTCAGGGCCTTTATGTTCAAACGGCGGGGCACAAAGACAGTGATATCATCAGCGTACGCGGATACCTTTGCCGAAAGGGGCGAGCAAAAACGATACCACGCAGGGCTGGACTTGCCTTCTCATACCTTAACCTACGGAGTCGGGGATCCAAAGCTATGACATAGAGAAGAAGAGACCAGAGATAACCCTGCCGGACCGAACGCTCGATCGTGAAAGCCTCCGAACGCTTGACGTTCACCTGCACTACTGCCTGAGGGTTGTGGTATATCATGCTAATTCATTTGCAGAACTTCATTTTGAATCCGACGGTTTCCAAAAGAGTCGCCAAGAAATGATGGTCAAACCTATCGAAGGCCTTGTACCGATTTAAATTGATCAGCGGGACGTTAGTGCCGTCTTCTAACCCCGCTAAGACCACGTGCACTTAGCGCAGGTTGTCTTGGATTGATCTTCCCTTCACAGCGTAGTTCAGCTTAGGTCCGATCAAATCGCTAATGATAGGCTGCAAACAGTTTATTAAAGCCCGGGCCAAAATCTTTAACTCTGCCTTAAGCAGAGTTATGTGCCTGTAATCATCTAAGTCCTCCCAAACATGCCTGTCACCTTTCTTCAGTGATCTGATCCCTCCCTTGGTAACGCAACCAGGGATGGCTCCCTGGGCAAATCAGCGGTTGAAGGTATCCGTCAGAATAGGGACAAACATGTGCGGTAGACTCAAGTATACTTGGGTGGGCAAATCGTCTAGTCCTGGCGATTTGTTGAGTCCAACCTTCTTCAACGCATCACGGACTTCGCATTTAGTAACCACACTCTCGCAGCTAGCCGCTTCCACCTCCCGAAGGCGATGGAAGTCCGCTAAATAGCCTCAAAATTCCTGAACCGGAAGGTCAGGACAGCAATCAAAGCGATCACAGAAGTGCGACGGAAAAGCCCCGCGCATCTCACGATTTGACACAAGCACGTGCCCTTCCGGGGACTTGATCGATTCGGTATATCGAGAGGAAAACCTTCGTACTTTTTCCTCAAGCGAACTTGCGTTGCATTTCACGGCTTCGATGGGAACTCTCTATAACCTAGATGTAAGTACGTATCCCTTATAGCGCTTGCTAGCCTCACGTTCAATTACCAGTTGAAGTGAGTCCCAAAACCGAGGAAGGAGAGATTTTATGGACATTGGGGCATTCAATTACGCGCATGTAGTAAAGTCCATTCTCTGGACAGTGATTGGTTGCTGGTTCAAGTTTGCTGCAGTCATGTCACAGGGCCTATATTGAGTTACAGCCCGTTTTATTTTTGTCTGCCTTCTAGACGCTAACTGGGACCACTGAGCCCGTAAGTGTTGTTAGTATTGTTTATTCTCCACGTTAGAGCAGTACTTCTACATACATGAATATATATTTTGCCTAATTCCTCCGCCAAAATGCAGCACAAGTTTCCCTTTGTCTAGACTGGTTGCCATAGCAAGGTCAAAGATCAAAATCTGACCTACTTTGACCCATATCTGGGAGAGAATAGTTGTATTCATACCTTTCCCAAGGGTTTTAGCGCTACGCGAAAAGGATATAATCTCGTTCAGGATTCAAAGTCTGGTCGACGGGCCCACTTGCTACAATAATAACCCTATCATCACATGCGCAACCAATACAACACGAAATTGAATGTTTCTCATTGAATTAAAATTCCAGAAAATTAATTTTTACATAGATTTCTTCACAATCATTTCGTATTTTTATGCAAAATGCTGTATATTATGCGAGCGAGAAATTTTAATTGACTTGGTATATAATTCATTTTGATTTCACGGTTGGTTACAGAAGTAAAGCCATCAACTACTACTGCTTTCTCTTTTTAGCTTGCACTAGAATTCGAAGCCGCTCCGCCGATTCCGTTTGTCTTCTTGATATTCATGTTACTCTATTGCACATACCTCCATGTGTTATCAACGAAAGAGACAACTTGCAACGAGAGAAACGCCGTAAACACGAGAAAGAAAAGAGAAAAAAAAATTAATTTAGTTTAGTGAGTCACTGTGTCTCGGTGAGTGAAGCAACGCCGGCCATTTTTAATGTTTAATTTCGGCCGATAGCCGACGGCATTGTTTGGTTTGTAGAGAAGCTGGCCAAGAAAGAATTCCGCCAAAGATTCACTGCTTCCAATCTTTCCTATTTATTCTTCATCCTTATTTGCTTTCGAATTCTGTCGCATAAACAGCCTCATCTGCTATTCGAACTCACTTTCAATGTACATTTTTTTTTACTATGGTTGACCGTTACTTCATCCCGGACAAAGAGATAATAAAATAAAATTAAAAAAAAACCTCTTCAGAAATACAATCCTTCAGTTTTGATCTAGTGCGGTTGATGATACTCATTTATTACCCTTAGTTTAATCTAGCATGAGACCTGACGTACGAAGCGTCAGGTGAGAATCGAACTCGGTAAAATGATCTGCTGTACAATCCTGATAATTATTATACCGTGCGATGCGCCTAACAGCATTTATTGGATATCCGTAGTTTAGTTTAGCGCAAGATCGGAAGTACGAGTTACCGATTGAGAATCGGACTCAATAACAATGGTCTACTAGCCATGCTCGTTAACCATTATACCAGTGGAGGCACCCAAGAATTACGAATTGTTTTTTTGTTAAAAAAAACTGCGTAGAGAGCTGTTATTTTCGAGGCTTTTCATAATCTGATACTTGTATCTCAGTTTGTTTACAGGGATTGTTGTTATTAAGTAGCCCAATGTCAGAAATAAACAGGCTCTTCATTGCTTAACTTCCGCGGTATGTCGGGTAGCAGTTTTCGGAGTGCGATTTGACCGTAAATCAAAACTGTAGAAAAAGATATCAGCAAAGACATCATTGAAGAAGATTAAGTTGGGTGGGTTTTATGGCATATCAACTTTTGTAGGTTATCTAATGTCAACTCCTATGCATACAAATATTAAATATATGATTTGTAAACGAATAGTTTGTTGGTGATATTTTGAAACAATCCAGAGCTTATTTGTTTTCACCCAGGTAAATGGTTTTAAGTGTTGCTCTCAAATACGAATAATTCTATTTACTATTAATCATTTGCTTGTACACGATTAAACGGTTTTAAGTATTGCAA
Organism: Sepioteuthis lessoniana; assembly: GCA_963585895.1. Taxonomy (NCBI): domain Eukaryota; kingdom Metazoa; phylum Mollusca; class Cephalopoda; order Myopsida; family Loliginidae; genus Sepioteuthis; species Sepioteuthis lessoniana. The sequence goes on along the minus strand of OY757905.1, from coordinate 132,951,730 downwards.
TGTAACACTAACAATTCATTTCAACATCAATTTGCACACAGTTAAATGGTTAAACATATTTGATTTGTAAGTGATTAGTTTGTAGATAATTTATCTTAAAATGCGTTAGAGCGAATTGTTTGTAAACAATGAAATGGTTTTCCTTATTGCTATCAAACACTAATAATTCTATTTAATATTGATTATTTGTTTGCACACAGTTAATGGTTTTAAGGACTGCTAGCAAACATCAATAAGTCTATTGAATATAAATAATTTGTTGGCATACAATAAAGGGGTTTTAAGTATTATCAACACAAATTATTAAATTATTCCAAGTATTACTATGTAAAACCAATAATTCAATTTTTGGATATAATTAAAGGGTTTCAAGAATTAGTATTCAGCACAAATAATTCTGTTCAACATTACTCATTCATTTGCACATTAAAATGCTTTCAAGTATTGCTATGTAACATTAACAACGCACTTTGACATGAGTTATTGGTTTGCGCACAGTTAAATGGTCAAACAGTTCTATTTGAGCCAAAGATCGGACTAACAGGTACTATCACTCTGTATCAGAGGGGACCAGGGAGTAATGGCAAAGGAGGAGCACTCCAAAATCCCCAAAGTTGTAGTCATGAAACCTCTACTTCAAATTGTTTACTGTCATATCCAGGACACTCGTTGGGGGAGGTATCTTTCCCCACTGCAGAGGCGCAGTTCTACATCCCCAGTCGACTGGGCTATATTGAAGAAGAGACAGAGAAAATTACACAGGAGAATTATGTACCCAACAATTTTTCGTATTTTGTATGGTTTCTTAGTTTGATGGCGTATGAACTCCTGTGGGTTATGTAATGCTAAAGGCGTTATTGTACTATATAACTCATGGGAGGATAAGAAAGCTCATACCTTTGCAAAGGGAATTAGTCCTAAAATGAACGTAATAGCGCGACTGGAGTTTCAACATGCCTGCTACAATTCTGCCATACAATTCTGGGCCGGGGTGATAGCACCTGATTGGGTACTATCTCTCTGGGTTAAATAGAACTAAACTGCGTACTTATGCTGAACTGACTTGTTTGAATTAGAACTGTTTGACTTAACTGATTAGCTTACAATAGAAATATTTTTGACATTAAAGCTGTGTACTTATGCTAAAAAGAACTGCTTTTACGTCGAAACTGCGTACTTATGCTGAAGTGAATTGTTTGAATTCGAACTGTTTGACTAAACTGAATAGCTTGAAATAGAAATGTTTTTGACAATCGGACTGTGTACTCAAGCTAAACTTAATTGTTCGAAATAGAACTGACTATTTGTATAAAAATGGATTTGGCACTGAATAATCTACAAAAGTTGATATGCCAAAAGACCCAACCAACGAATCGACTACTAATAATGTGTTCTTTTTGTTTTAGATTTGAATATACTATAACAACTATTAATCTTTGATCACAATGCTTTGGACAAGACAGGAAAAATATATTGCTTCACTATGTTTTTGGAGACAAAATCATTCAAAACTATCTCAAAATAGATGCAACCCATTAATATGATAACGATTTACTACAGAGACAAGAAACTCAATAAAAAGATTGCATGTCTTGGAAACTGAAATAATAACAATAAAAAAAACATTAATTTGATGTTTCTAGCTCAATGTTTTACTGGACATGTTCAAAATGACCGCCATTGCGCTTGTCTTAGTAATAAACTATTATATTAATGGATTGTATCTGTTTTAAGACAACATGTACATATACAAATATGCTGATAATTTATCTTAAAATGAGTTTGAGCGAATTGTTTTGCGTATGATTAGTAAATGAATAGTTTGTAGATATTTTATTTATAAATGTGTTAGAGCAAATTTGTTTGCACACAATGAAGTATTGCTATTGTTTCAACACTGTTAAATAGTTTCAAGTAGAGCTATTTCACATAAATACTTTTATTTAACGTTTGTTTGCCCACAATGAAGTGGTTTCGAGTACAGCTATTTAACGCTATTTATCTTTACGCCGTCAAATGGTTCCGCGGGGGGTGTCCTCGTGGTGTAATGGTTTAAGCGATAGACTGCGGAATCGTAGTATGTGAGTTCGTAAATACCTTTCGGAAAGGTGCGAACCTCTTTATCCTCCCAGCTATGGGTTAAATAGTACCACTACTGTTCTTCTAGGAGAATAGCTTTGGCATCAAATAACCTACAAAGGTTGTTATGCCATTAAACAAAGAAACCAAACGATCAAATGGTTTCAAATATTGCTGCGAAATACCAATTATTGGTGAAGGGATGACTTATTGTTGTACTCTAATTGTTTTCAAGGATTGTTATGTAATACTAACAATTCAATTAAACTGTTATTTTATACACAGTGTATCTGTATACAGTTAAATCGTTAAACAGTTCTATTTGACCAATCGATCGGACCCTTGCTGGTACTAACTATTCAGGTCGGAGTGGACGTGGTAGTAATGGCAATGAAAACATACTCCATAGTCCCTAGAGCTCGCTGAGTAGAGCTTCACCATCAGATGCATTTTAGTGTCATTTTTAGGACCCACATATGGGATGGTCTTACTCCTCAGTAGAGATACAGTCTGTGTATTCAACAGCCTCAGCTGACTGGGCCAGTCAAAGCAGGACACTCGTTGGTGAGTCTTACCCCTCTGCAGAGAAGCAGTCAATGTATTCTACGGCCCCAGCCAAATGGGCAAGATATCCAGGACACTCGTTGGTGGTTTCTACCTCCTGCAAATAAGCAGTCGGTGTATTCTACGGCCCCAGCCAAATGGGCAAGATATCCAGGACACTCGTTGGTGGTTCTTACCTCCTGCTCGTGGTGTAATGGTTAAAGCGATGAACTGCGGAATCGTAGTACGCGAGTTCGTACTCCAGTCGCGCTATTATGTTCACTTTCGGGCAAATACCCTTGGGAAAGGTATGAACCCCCTTATTCTCCCTCCAGCTATGGGTAAATAGTAGGACGGACTAGGTTCTTCAGCCTTGTTGAGGCAGCTAGTCTAGGAGAAGGAAAACTCTGAATTCAAACCTGTTAAACTCCGCTTAAAAATTGACCTTGTGTCATATCCTGCCCGAGCGGAGGGGTTGGTTAATAGTACCTCCTGCAAAGAAGCAGTCGGTGTATTCTACGGCCCCAGCCGAATGAGCAAGATATCCAGGACACTCGTTGGTGGTTCTTACCCCCTGCAAAGAAGCAGTCGGTGTATTCTACGGCTCCAGCCGAATGGGCAAGATATCCAGGACACTCGTTGGTGGTTCTTACCTCCTGCAAATAAGCAGTCGGTGTATTCTACGGCCCCAGCCAAATGGGCAAGATATCCAGGACACTCGTTGGTGGTTCCTACCTCCTGCAAATAAGCAGTCGGTGTATTCTACGGCCCCAGCCGAATGGGCAAGATATCCAGGACACTCGTTGGTGGTTCCTACCTCCTGCAAATAAGCAGTCGGTGTATTCTACGGCCCCAGACAAATGGGCAAGATATCCAGGACACTCGTTGGTGGTTCTTACCTCCTGCAAATAAGCAGTCGGTGTATTCTACGGCCCCAGCCGAATGGGCAAGATATCCAGGACACTCGTTGGTGGTTCTTACCTCCTGCAAATAAGCAGTCGGTGTATTCTACGGCCCCAGCCGAATGGGCAAGATATCCAGGACACTCGTTGGTGGTTCTTACCTCCTGCAAAGAAGCAGTCGGTGTATTCTACGGCCCCAGCCGAATGGGCAAGATATCCAGGACACTCGTTGGTGGTTCTTACCTCCTGCAAAGAAGCAGTCAGTGTATTCTACGGTCCCAGCCGACTGGGCTGTTTTAGGTGAAATTAACTAAACTATTTCACTTTAATACATGCATTTTATATTGTATATTAACGTACTGTTCAAACACGCTCAGGAAACTTTTGCGGTGACAAAATTGTTAAGTCATTTACTTTGTTTTTTTTTTTTAATGGCATATCAACCTTCGTGGGTTATCGAATGCCAAAGACATTATTGTAAAAAAGTAAAGTTGGGACCTTAGTCGAGGGTGATCCAAAGGATCCCTTTTCAATAGCTACCACACCGAGGGGTAGAAGAGAGCATTACTCCATTCCCTGGATATCTCAACTTTACCCTTGATCCTTACCTTATAATGCTGAGAGTTAAGCAAGGCGGAATCAAGTACCATTTTTAGAGTCTTAGGTATAACTTGACCTGAAATTGAACGCCGGTCTCCCGGCCCATTGGCGAACACTGTAGAAGAACAATAATGGTTCTATCTAACTCATACCAGTGGGAATAAGAGAGTTCTTACCTTTATGAGGGCCATTTGTCCAAAATCAAACGTAATAGCGTGCCCAGAGTTCGAAATCGCTTACTTCGAGACTGCAGTCTATCAGGTTAGCCATTATGCCACGGGAGACTTCCCAAAGGCGAATTTGTTTTGGTATTGTGAAGAGAGGGGAGATTCGTAGGTTTTCTAAAGAACTTTGCTTAGACCTGTTCCGAGATACAGGTTTGGATCCATAGGGACCTATGAGACTGATAGATTCTAATATATCATAACCGCTATAACATCAGAAAATGTTTTTTTAATACCAATAAGAATGTTATGACTCCAGATTTATTGTAATTTTCTTGAAATAACTTTCGATTCTTATCTACAAATTTTCTATTTTCTCCACCTCCTCTTTTTTCCTTCTGTCTTTTTTCTCTCTCCCTTTTTCTCTCCATCTCTCTCTCTCTCTCTCGCACACACACACACACACACACACTGGGGCTAGTTAGATTATTTTCGTTATTAGCAACAAGACAAACTATTTGAAATAAACAAATATACTGCTGAAAAAACATAAAGATCAACTAAAATAACCACAGGTGACTTCTGAAGAAAAATTAAGCTTTAAATTCAATTTTGCTACCATTTATTTGAGGACTGCGGTAATATATGGAGGATTTTTAAAAATTCATGTACAAACATTACGAAACCAAGTTCATTAAAATATAAACTAAATATTTGCAATGTATTACCACTGATAGTATTGGAGGATCTGTCGGGAGCAATAGATGATAGGGACAGATGAAGAGAGAGAGAGAGAGAGAGAGAGAGAGAGAGAGAGAGAGAGAGAGAGAGAGAGCGTCCAGGAAATCCGTGCTGTCAGTACGAATTAATGATAATGATGATGATTATACTGCCTTTCAAACACATTTGCTCCATTCGCGATTTCTCTCATCTCTATATTCATTGTTTTTATTTTACACTCATATCATCAGTAGATTGGTATTGCTTGTATGGAATATCAACCATTGTTGGTTATATAATGCCAAATTCTTTTTATACATATATATTGAATATATATGATTTGGTTTGGTTTAGTTAGGTTTTGTGGCATATCAACCATTGTAGGTTATTTAATACCAAATCCTATTTATACGCATATATTAAATGTATATGATTAGGTTTTGTTGGGTTTTATGGCATATCGACCATTGTTGATTATTTAATGACAAGTCCTATTTATACGCATATATTAAATGTATATGATTAGGTTTTGTTGGGTTTTATGGCATGTCAACCACTATTGGTTATCTAATGCTAAATTCTGTTTATATATATATATATATATATATATATATATATATATATATATGATTAGTAAACTCATTTTGTCGACACACTCAGTCAAACAGTTCTATTTCTTATAATTCCATTTAGCATAAATAAACAAAGGTAAATTGTTCAAAGTATTGCAATATATCACTAACAATTTAATTAAACATCAATCACTTGTTTACACTCAGTTAAATGATCAAAAAGTTCTATTTCTAACAATTCAATTTAGCAAAAATCAACAACATTAAAAGGTTCCAAGCATTGCTATATATCACTAACAATTCAATTAAACATCAGTCATTTGTTTACACTCAGTTAAACGATCAAACCATTCTATTTGTAACAATTCAATTAAGCATATGTCATTCGTTTGCACTCTGCTTAATTGTCAAATAGGTCTATTTGATCCATTGATAGGACCCTATCAGGTGTTAACTCATCGGGTCAGAGTAGACCTGGGAGCCACGGCAATGGTCAGGTATACCGTATTCTCTAAAGCATCAGCATTACTGGAGTCTTGCCATCAGATTGTTTAGTGTCATAATCAGGACACTCGTTTGGTGTGTGCGTGTGTGTGTGTGTGGGGGGGTCTTACTCGCTGCATAGATGCAGTCTGTGTATTCTACAGTCCCAGCCAACTGGGCTAAGATTGTTTAGTGTCATATCTTGGACACTCTTTTGGTGGGTGAGTCTGACCCTCTGCATATATGCAGTCTGTGTATTCTACAGGCCCAGTCAACTGGGCTGAGATTGTTTAGTGTCATATATAGGACACTAGTTTGGTGGAGGGGGCTTACCCTCTGCATAGATGCAATCTGTGTTTCTATAGCTTCAGTCGATTTTGCTATACTGTTAGTAGAATATTTAAATCTTATTTATCATCATATTATTGAAAGCATATTTTTATATTTTGTATTGTTATCAATGAATGTTACTTTATGGCATTCTGATTTCTATATAATGGTCATAAGATAGAAGAAAAAATTTATAATTCAAATTTTTGGTTTTCAAAATATCGTTCTTTCTTACTTGATGATTCTTGGTATTTCGTAGAAAAATTATCAGTTATAACATCTTATTCAAGATGACCCGAAACAGTACAAAAGCATGGTGAACGACTACCTTAAATATTTAATATTTCATTAGAAGGTAAACCTGGAAATTATTTAAAGAAAAATCTCCAAGCAACTTAGCCATGTTAGTGTGTTTTAAAATACGCTAAATGTATCTCTTGCGCAGGGGTAAGACCCCCACTCCCCAGAAAAGAAGTAGGGTGTCTTGAGTATAAGATGAAACTGCATTTAATGGTTAGCTTCTAGTTCTTGAGTTATGTGGAGTATCCTTTCATTGCCATTACTCCCAGGTCCACCCGGATTTGTAGCGCCGTTAGGAGCTCATCTATGAGCTAAACAGAATTTTTAAAGAAATTATTCGTATTAAATACGAATCCAAGATACCATATAGCTTTGAATTATTGGTGTCGCGCATAGTTACTTGAAGATGTAATTGTTTACTAAGTATCATTATGAATAACTGAAACCATATAACAGTTTGCAAATAAATGGCGATTATTAAATAGAAATACTTGAACCATATAATCATTAGTATTAAATAAGAATACTTGAAACCATACAATTATTCGCACATCTTTTGTATTAGAGAGGAATAACTGATAAAATATAAATGTGTGTAAAAAATCCATAATAAACGATTATCATATTTACTAAGGAATCATTTCTGAGATTTAATATGAGGAGTTTAACCATACGAGAGGTACACACAATTTGTGCAAATAGCAGACAAAAGCTAGGCCTACATATTCCAGCTCCAATTCTTTTTTTAGTTTAGTTCTCATAAAGCCGCAAAATACTTGAGTAGACAGAGAATGTAATATAAACGTACAATGAACGCAATTTCCTAACCTGTAGTCATTAAATAATCCTAGTCGGGTTAAAATCAATCAATTACCCAAAAAACTAATGTAATCTTTTTGGCATGAAATTTGGTATTTGATATTCGATTTTCTAAAATTTTGACGGAAACTTAATTTGCTAAATGAATTTATAAAATTGTTAATTTTTGCTTGCCGATGAATATGAGCGTGCAATAATCTTTAACATCTGCTCACAGCGGCTTGTTCATTCGTATTTTTGTAAAATCTCTGATCCCAACGGATGTAAACATCAGTAGATTAAGCATTCGATAAATTGGTGGCTTTTTACAGTTATTTTGCACATAATGTCCTGAATGTTCATCTTAATGGATATTCTTAACGGGGAGTTGGTGTTTCCCGAGACATGAATAGGAAAAAAACCCAACAAAAAACAAAAAAAACAAACAAAAAAACGGAAAAAGAAAAAAAAAAAAAAGAAGAAAAAAGTGAAATCTTAGCAGAGGCAAAAATGGCAATATTTTCAATAAGTGATGCTTCGATATTTTGTCATAAAATCCAGATTAGAGGGGGAAAAAAAGTAATCTTTTTTTTTTTTTTTTTTTTTTTTTTTGCAATTGTGAGTCTTAAGTGTCAGAATGTTGTATCTGCAATAGAGGACAACATTTACAGTATTGATCTCAAGTTGAAAGATATGAAGTTCATTATCTGTAAATGACTAATTTATTGAAAATGATCTTTGGTAAAGGCATCTTTTTTTGTTCTTTTTTCATCTAAAAAAAAGAGCAAAAAAAAAAAATACACTATGTATATTAATACAAAAGTTTCCAGAATTATTTTTTAACAAAAGCTTTTATTCCTATTAATAATGTAGTGTCCTTATACAGTCATTAATTATTGATTGGTTAAGTGAGTAATTCTAACGGCATGTCAACGCGTCAAGGATTACTTTATGTCTTGATGTTAAAGAATTGCATACATTTTGGTGCAGTAGTTTCTTAAAAGGTTTTTTTGCCTATGGTTCTATTTGACTCAAAGATGGTACCCAAACAGGTACTATCACTCTATTTGACACATAGAGGGGACCCTAATAAGTACTACCTCTCTATTTGACACATAGAGGGGACCCTAACATGTACTACTACACTATCTGACGCATAGATGAGACCCTAACAGGAACTATCACTCTATTTGACTCATAGGTACTACCACTCTATTTGACATATAGATGGGACCCTAACAGGTACTACCACTCTATTTGACTCATAGATGGGGCCCTAACATGTACTATTACACTATTTGACATATAGAGGGGACCCTAACAGGAACTATCACTCTATTTGACTCATAGTGGGGACCCTAACAGGTACTACCACTCTATTTGACTCATAGATGGGACCCTAACATGTACTATTACACTATTTGACATATAGAAGGGACCCTAACAAGAACTATCACTCTATTTGACTCATAGTGGGGACTCTAATAGGTTCTACCACTCTATTTGACTCATAGATGGGACCCTAACATGTACTATTACACTATTTGACATATAGAGGGGACCCTAACAGGAACTATCACTCTATTTGACTCATAGTGGGGACCCTAACAGGTACTGCCACTCTATTTGACTCACAGATGGGACCCTAACATGTACTATCACACTATTTGACATATAGAGGGGACACTAACATATATTACCACTCTATTTGACATATAGACGGGACCCTAACAGGTATAACCACTCTATTTGACATATAGAGTGGACCCTAACAGGTACTACCACACTATTTGACACATAGATGGAACCCTAACATGTACTACAACACTAATTGACATATAGAGGGGACCCTAACAGGTACTATCACTCTATTTGACACATAGAGGGGACCCTAATATGTACTACCACTCTATTTGACCCCTAGATGGGACCCTAACTGATTTTTACTTGAATTCTTAGTGATACATAGCAAAACATAGGACAGTGTAACTTTGTTGACTTATACTAAAGTGAGTTATTCAAAAGAGAAGTTTGATTATTTAATTGTTTATATATAAAAATTTGGTTTACAAATTATATATATATATATATATATATATATATATATATATATATATATATATATATATATATATATATAATGGTTGATATACCATAAATGAAACCAAATGTAAAAGAAACTATTATCAATTATATATAATCAATTATTGTAAGTGATATTGATATATTTTTAAACAGATCTATCTGACCGATATATGGGGCGTTTACAGTAACTATCAATCCGGTCAGATTGGACCAGGAAACAATGGCAATGAAGGAGTATTCCATCCTACCCACATCTCTTGAACTGGGCCTCACTATCATATGCACTTTAGTGTCATACTCTGAATGCCTCTTTTTATGAAGGGTTTTTTACGCTCCCCAAAGGATGCAGTTTCCGTATTATAAGCTCAGCCGATCTGGTTTCTCATCTAATACCCGCTGATTTATACACAATTAAATGGTTCATAAAAATCATTTGTTTTGACTCGATTATAGAGTTTCAACGGCCAAGATCAAATAGTTTGATCGGGGAACTTCTGCTGTTCATCTATAATGGTGGCTTATATAGATAAGAATAAAAACAGCCATCGAAAGATTACCATGACCCACGAAAAACCTTGACGGCATAGAATACTGCGAACAATATTGAACAAGTCCTGGAGGCAGCACCCCACAAAGCAGCAGTTGTACGGCCACCTACCATCCATCATGAAAACTATCCAAGTTAGACGAACCAGACATGCAGGGCACTGCTGGTGAAGTAAGGACGAACTCATAAGTGACATACTCCTGTGGGCCACTTCACATGGATTAGCGAAGGCAGGACGACCAGTTAGAACCTATACACAACAGCTCTGTGCCAATAGAGGATGTAGTCTGGAAGACCTATCGGGAGCGATGGGTGATAGGGACGGGTAGAAAGAGATGGTCAAGGAGATCCGTGCTGGCGGCGTGACATGATGATGATATGGTTTCAAATATTTTTTTAAAATCAATAATCTGCAAGCAGTTATATGGTTTGAAGTAACATCTTATAATCTTTAGGTTTCATTTCTTCTTTGCATTGATAATTCTATTTAATAATAATTGTTAATTAGCTCTCAGCTTTATGGTTTCAAGTATTCTTATTCAATGCTAATAATTCATTGTGCATAATCTTACGCTTCTTAAGATGACAAGTGGTGAGATTACTTTATGGATGCAGAAGTTGCCACCCGAGTTCAACAATGATTTACAGGATCACATTTGTCAGAAGGAAACAAAGATCGTCATGCGTCAAATCTACCGACCAAATTCCTTTTTACGAATTACAATGCATCATTCAGACGAGTTAGTTGTTTATTTCAGATTTAAAGAATACACAGCTTATCCAGGTTTCAGAAATTCACAACAGAATTTTTTTTTATTCTACCGAACATAAGTAAGAATATTAGATATTTTTATTATGTTACTTTTATTCAGAGTTAACATGAATAATATAAAGAGTTGTTTAAGGCCTTGTGACCACTAAGGACCCTTGAAAGCTTTTGATTTTTTTAGTGAAGGGCTAATGATGTTCTCTGTCAGCTAGTACACCTTAGAATAAATGACAGTATATAAAATAAAAAGTTGATTTTTTTTTCACAGCAAGCATGCAGATGATCAAACGCTGAAAATAGTACAACTTTGCAATAATGTAGGGCGGCGACAAATAAAATCCTACTTAAAAGCTTCGGTTGACGCTCTGGCGCAGAGTTAACCCCCTGTGCCGGGGGTGGAGGAGAAAAGCTAATAAACTGATGTCGACCCGTCATTTAAAAATTCTAAAGAATTCTAAAGAAGGAATCGTTTAGAACACACAAGCTATCAAACAGTGAATTTTGCTCTAAGGATCATGAAAATAAACTTGATCTTAATATTATATATGAATTTACCCAACCCCCTCCGCAAGAGTGGGATGTGACTCAAGGTCATTTTTAGCGGAGTTTTACAGGTTTCAGTTAAGAGTTTTTTTTCTTCTCCTATACTGGTTGTCATATCACGGTTAAAGAGTTCAACCTGCCCTACAGTTTACTCATAGTTAGTTTCATACCTTTCTCAAAGGTATTGGTGCTATGTGAAATATGCACAGCCTCATCCAGGGATTTTAACTCGGGTCATCGTATCCATTTCTTAGGAAGATAACCATTTTATGACGGGTGCCTTCTTAATAAAATAGTAAATGGAGACAATCAAAGAAATGGAAGTCGCTATTTACAAAGATGAAGTCACCGGAAGTACGCTTATCGGAAGAAATCATTGTTCAGATGGAATTGGTGACACGACTTCAGATCCTGGACGAGGCTGTTATCGTTTCTTTTAGTGCTAATGTTCTTGGGAAAGAGCATACATCCATCGCTTGTTTCATCAAGCTCAGTGCAGACACTGGATGTAGTCTAGAGGAACTGCTTGGACAGATGGATGAGAGGTAGAGATGAAGAGAGAGAGAGAGAGAGAGAGAAGAGAGCGAACAAGAGAGAGAGAGAGAGAGAGAAAGAGAGAGTGAGAAAAAGAAAGTGAACGAAAGAGACAGAGACAGAGCGAAAGAGAGTAACAGAGAGATCGAAAGAGATAGAAACAGAGAGTAAAATAGCAAGCGAGAGAGAAAGTGAACGACAGAGAGAGAGAGAGAGAGAGAAAGATAGAGATAGATAGAGAGAGAGGAGTGGAGAGAAAGAGAGGAAGTGAACGACATAGAGAGGGCGAGAGATAAAGCGAACGAGAGAGAGAGATAGATCGAGAGAGAGAGAGAGAGAAAGAGAGAGATACTGAACGAGAGAGGGATGGTTTGGTTTCTTTGTTTAATGGCATATCAACCTTTGTAAGTTATATAATACCAAAGCCATTCTCCTAGAAGAAAAGTTGTGGTTCTATTTAACCTATAGCTTGGAGGATAAGAGGGTTCATGCCTTTCTCAAGTGTATTTGTCGGAAAGTGAACGTAATAAACCACTACACACACAACAAAAACAATAAAACAAATAGTAAAGAACAACACCAAAAACAGATTCCTTGTCCAATGCATGTTATATAAAGTAATATAACGTCACAAATCCGTATCTCAAACCACAAAACGCCATTTATATAATAAATTCCACCACATGACATAACACATTTTGAACAAATCAACTAATATTAAGCGAGATCTACAAACCCAGATAAAGACATCTGATTGAATCAAAACTTATCTATCATGATTATTTCTCATACTAAAATGATTTTGATAAAACACTTTTGCATTCAAAAAAACATTGAGGTTGAAACGTGTTGGCAAATAAACAAACCATAAAATGTATTTTTCTTCCGTTTTACCTTTTCCACGTACATCAAGTCAGATTCAACTTATTTCTTCGTACATGTGTGTGTGTGTGATTAATAAATGAATATTTTGTGGGTAACATTATTTTCAAGAGGAGCAGAATTTATTTGTTGACACACAGTTAAATGGTTTCAAGTATAGCTATTCAGTACTAATACTTCTTTTTTATATCACACCTTTGTTTTCAAACCGTTAAATGGTTTCTCGTATTGACTTTTAACATAATTCTATTTGATATAAATAATAATCTCTAGTAAAAGATTAATTACACAAGAATGTTGAGAGCAATATTGAACAAGTCCTGGTGACAACACCCCACAAGACACCAACTATACGGCCACTTGCCTCCCATCACGAAAACTACACAAGTTAGACGAACCAGACACGCAGGACACTGCTGAAGAAGCAAGGACGAGCTCATAAGTGATGTACTCCTATGGACCCCCACATATGGCCAAGCAAAAGCAGGACGACCAACTCGAACTTACATACAGCAGCTATGTGAGGACACAGGATGTAACCCCGAAGACCTGCCTTAGGCGATGAATAATAGGGAGAAGTGGCGAGAGAGGGTCAGGGATATCCGTGCTGGCGGCACGACATGATGATGATGAATGATGAAAAGATTAATCAGTTCTATGTAACTCATACACGTACAATAACGACAGGTCCGAGAAGACCTGGATGTAATGGCAATGAAGTGGTACTCTCCCTTCC
>OY757905.1:132925643-132930643 GCA_963585895.1 Sepioteuthis lessoniana | reverse complement strand
TAATAATAATAATAATAATAATAATAATAATAATAATAATAATCCTTTGAATTGACCAGAGGTCTTCACGTATGATAAACTCTATTAGAAATATAACACTGGAATAAAACAAACTCAAACAAACTGTATATAAACGAATGTATTTACACGTTTACACAAATACACACATTCAAGTAAAGAGAGAGAGAGAGAGAGAGAGAGAGAGAGAGAGAGAGAGAACAGTTACAAAGAACATTTACTTATATATACAAAGAACATCTACAGAGACTAGAGGTATTCACAGACAATTAACCCCAATGGAACATTCAAAGGCACAAATCCTGAATGAGAAAAGATCCCATCCTCTCAAAATACTCTCTTCTATCAAAACAACAACCAAAAACTTTACTTTTCAAAATCTCCTAAAGAAGCTGTGAAATCTAAAACACATGTAGAGCACAAGTATATGCATTTATAAAAACTTAAATAACAAATCTGAAATCATTTGCGAACCGGATCAAGTTTATATATATATATATATATATATATATATATATATATATATTGTCATCCACAGACATATCCGTTTCGTTCTATCAGAACTCTTCAGTGTGGCTAGACAGGCTAGATTCTCGAAGCTGGGATCGAAACCCAGTTCACTCAAACGCCAATCCCCGCTCTTGGGGAAGGAAAACGCTGATTGACGGCTAGAAGCACTTCACTTAATACTGACCTTCATTCTGGTCGTAGTGGAGAGGCTGGGTAGGTACATACAGCAAGAATGTTATCATTTTTATACCCATCTATAACGCTATGTTTTTCTCTGATTATTGTAATTTTTTCTTGTTATTACTTAAAATATTTGGATTATTGACCTTGTTTTCATTGCTGTAATCACAAGGTTCGGCCTTTTTCAGTTGTTTTATGTCGAACTAGGAATCCACACAGAATCTCGAACTGAACCTTTTATTTGAACCTCAGGGGTAAGTAAAAGTAATGTTGGCGACCTTAGTGGAGGGTAACCCGAAGGATACCTTTTCAATAGCTACTACACCGAGGCTTAGGAGAGGGCACTTCTCCATTCCCTGGATTGCTCCACTTTACCCTCGATCCTTACCTTATAAGCAAGATCAAGTACCATTTTTTGAGTGTTTGGTATGACTCGACTTGGGATTGAACCCCAGTCTTCCGGACCATTTGCGTACACTCTACTCATGAGGCCAATGGCCTGTTAACCATAACCGGGTACAAGTGATAAGTTATAGTAAGTATTCCTTTTTAGTCTTACCTGTTGTTGGTATTGAACCTTCAACCTCCAGATGATTTCACTCAAGAAACTTCCAACCCAAAACCTTATTCATTCGCCATGTGTCCTTGGAACAATGTATCCCTGTGGTTCAAATGAAGGGTTCAGTTCGAGACATTGTGTGGACTCCTGAGTTTGACATGAAACACCTGAAGAAGGCCAAAGGAAATATCGGCCAAAACGTCGTGACTATAATAAAGAATAGGTCAATAGTCCGAATATTCTAAGTAATAATAATTATCAAGTTTCATCTCATAAATTTTGACAAATAATTTCATTTTATTATACACTAGTAAATTCAATATTCCAGGTTTTTCGATTTTTTTACTTTCCAGCAGTGTTCATTGTCAGTTATCTAGACCTCATCCAGGAAAGAGTGAATGCTCTCAAGATATGATCTACGAGAACAGATGTCAATACCTCATCTCTGAATATAGCTTTCGTCTGTTCTCAACTCTTTCGAGAAATATCCTTTATGGTGAGAAAAGGGGACAATTTTTAATAAAGTTAACAGTTTTTAGGATCGTTTGTTTATGCTTTGGTAAATACAGCTTCAGTCACGATACTTTTTGAATAAGACTCAGATATACTGGATCATTTTTTGTCGAACTATTAAGAAAGGGTGAACATTTTAAAAATATGCTGTAGTAAAAATTGAAACAAACACTGGATTTATTTTTGACTTCATATGTGGCGATTGAGTTTGTCTTGTACCGCAAGAAACCAACAAATAATTAAATAAATAATGAAACGTTATATCAATGTTTTATGAACACGTTGTCATATTTCAGCTGGGAAAAAAGCTCTAATATTTGATATTTTTAAAAGAAAATACAAGAATCTAGGGGATAATTTTGAGTTTAAAGAGAAGGGAAAAAACGAATAAGAGGGAGCTTGTCAGCGATAAATTATGCTGTTCCGTTCGAAGAAATTTTTTCAAAGTAGTCCCCATTATTAAAACATAAGGCAAATCGGCAAATTCTCTTACATAGATAACCCCCATTCCAGTAGATTTACATATGCATTATATGATTAACATACACCGATATATATGTATATATTTATATACGCCTTATGTACATATGAATAATATCCATAAAAACCTGTATATTCAAGTACATATAAGAAAAAAACGTGTTTACGTAAGATAACACCAGCTTATGCTTTCTTTCTCTCTCTCTCTCTCTCTCTCTCTCTCTCTCTCTCTCTCTCTCTCACATATATATATATATATAATGTAATGTAGCGAGAAGAAAACTCAACCACGTTTAAAGTGCCATCATAAATTTATTTCGACGAAGAATACTATCTTCGCCTCTTTGGAGGATATACACACTTCTTCTGGGGATGAGATCAGCAAATGTGGTTTACAATATATATATATATATATATATATATATATATATATATATATAAAGAAATGCCCAGTCGAATAGAGAAAGGGAGTTAACCAAAGACAGTAAGAACCTAAAAAATGAGTGCCCCATTGGTCGGCTCACTCCAACATGCCGGGGAGCATTTAAGCAACCCTTCCATCACGAGGACGATGTGGCACAAGGTCAATTTTGAAGCGAAGAGCAGCTGGTTTGAATTCTGTGTTTTCTTCCCCGATATTGGTTGCCGAACCATTACATGTATGATTAAAAAACCTTTTTCTTGCTAAAATCAGGAGCTGTCCAGTACACGAAGTTATTCAATATTCGAGTATATGTCTCCCTTAGAGAATGTTACTTATGTGTTCGTCCTAACTTCTCATCTTACTTAAATGGTTTGTCAGATAGGAAGTGAGTGGCCGTATAGAGGCTGTTGTGGGAGGTGCTGCTAATAGCATGTATTTAAAAAAGCAAGTAGCATCCTGGCAAAGTTCATATCAATGTTTTTCTCCAGTTGTTTTGTTAAAGTCCAAGAGGTGCTACTATAGCATAGTACTGACAGCTTGGAAGATTTCCTTTTTATTTTATCAGAGAGATCCGATTTCCAGATTGTTGTTGACTTATCAATAGCATATCTATGAGAATATTGGCATCACTGTTTAGAATATTATTTAATTTCTACATGTTGCTTTTTGTTCAGGTGTCTAAAAAAGCTTTGTTTACTAATGCATTGCATATATTAGATAATTCTAATTGAAGATCTTTGGTCTATGTTAATATAGAAGAGATTGAGTAATTAGTTAAAAATTAGCTTTCTTCAATTTGTTCTCTGATAAAAGCCCTACTGTTAAAGAAGGCACACTGCGATTTTGAGAGCTAATTTTAGCATCATCTTGATTTCTAACTCAAGCAAGTGGAGCAATGATTATGTTATGATACTAGGATGAGCAAAGGGTTTTGCAATATTTTGTTTGTACGCGAAGACACAATTCGGCAGCTCCAGTGGCTTTCACCGAGGTCGTTAAGGGGACGAACAATGCTGAAAATGAGATACTAAGCTCGCCTGATTCTCTCCAAGTGCTACTCGCTGGATTTGCCCCAATTACTTGGAGCACTGCCTCGGAATCCACGGTTTAAACCTAAGAGTTCTTGTCTAATCGTCGAAGTTATTTTAAACCGATAAAAATTTCTTCGACCATCTGGTAATTGTACTGTGATCAATTGCACTTTTTTCATCTTTTGCACAACAAATGTATTTGGTCTGTTGGGTTTAATGACATATCAACTTTTGTAGGTTATTTTACGCCAAATCCATTTTTATGTAAATAATCAGTTCTATTTAAAACAATTCAGTTTAGCGTGAGTACACAGTTTAATTGTCAAAAACATTTCTATTTCGAACTATTCAAGCAATTATATGTAACAATTCAGTTAAGTGTAAATACAGTTTTAATGTCGAAAAACAGTTCTATTTCAAATAATTCAGTTTAGCATAAGCACGCAGTTTAAATGTTAGTACGGTTTTATTGCCAAAAACATTTCTATTTCAAGCTATTCAGTTTACTCAAACAATTCATTTTAGCATAAGTATGCTGTTAGTTCTATTTAACCCACAGATAGGACCCATATCAGGTGCTACCACTCCGGGCCAGAGTGGACTTGCGAGCGATGGCAATGAAGGGGTACTCCGCTTTTCCCAAAGCTCCAGCACTGCTGGAACCTCACCATCTGATTGTTTAGTGTCATATACAGGAAACTCGTTTGGGGGGTGTCTTCCCCCTCTGCAGAGAAGCAGTCGGTGTATTCTACAGCCCCAGCCGACTGGGCAAAAATATTTCTGGTTGCTTCCTCGGTGTTATAGCCTCGTTCAAACTATAAAAGCATAAGATACAGAATAAGATTATGGTTAAGGTTAATTCTTGTGGTTTTCAAATCACACATGGAGTGAAGCAGTGTTCAGTATGTCATCGAATCAACTAATGGGATACAACCAGGCTCACTGAGTATCTGTCACGGCTTGAACGTTTTGGTCATATGATATACACCCTGCAAACACACACAAACAAAACATTTGATTCACTTTGGTAATTTTACTTTAAATTTTTATAAAAAAAAAGAATATTGTGGGTGTACTTATTTATGGACGATGTTTTATAAAGTTATATATGCATAAAGATTTATATAGGTCTTTTTCTCTTCGGACATTAAATAGTAAAAACTGATATATCCAAACATATATTTGCATCAACATCATATAATCTGTGTCAATAAGTCATAAAGTTTTTTCCCGCTGGACGCCCTTCATGGAACTATATTGATTTACTTCATCTATCAGACTTTTG
>OY757905.1:132912658-132925443 GCA_963585895.1 Sepioteuthis lessoniana | reverse complement strand
GAGAGAGAGAGAGAGAGAGAGAGAGAGAGACAGACAGACAGACAGACAGACAGAAAGACAGTCAGAAATAACAAGTTCACGGTCACAGAAAGACATACAAGCATACGGACAAACACAGTCGTACCTCCCTCTCTCTCTCTCTCTCTATATATATATATATATATATATATCAGCCTTGTTAAATTCAGTTAAACGTTTATGGAGGACACATGATGGACATCATATCTTTCTCTCTCTCTTTCTTTTTCTCACATTCTCTCTCTCTCTCTCTATATATATATATATATACGCAGAGAGAGTTACACAGAAAACAACACATAAATATAGACAAACAGCCACACACACACAGACACACAGATATATATATATATATATATATATATATATATATATATATATATATATATAATGGGAATGTAATGGTATTGAGGTAGATGAAAAGCCGTAGACACTTTGACGAGAGCCAATCATAAAAACGACCTCCTGTCTTATTCTTTTTTCAGTTGGAGAGGCAGGCAAACTCCACGATGATCAGCAAAGGTTCTTCACCTCTGTTCAACCAGAAGAGAAGGTTTTAACTTTCGACCAAAGTAATAAGATAACAGGAAGTTTAATTAGAAGAAGAAATGAAAAAGAGATAAAACAAATATTATTCTACTAATAATTGACGCTCACATCTACATAAATATCAGAAGGGCAAGGATTAAGGGCGACTGATGAATTGTGGCGCGACATTTGATTAATTCCATTTTGCTTTATTACTTAGTGTTCAATTATGGGGTTGTGGAATTGACCTCCAGAATTAATATTGATTGATTGTGGTTACAAGTTTTACTTGAGCCAAAGGAGATAAACTAAGTATCATTTGTCGATATTGGTGACATCTATTCGCCGAATCTGTCTGTCTTCGCCTTTGCTTCTTTGTCTTTTCCTATATATATATATATATATATAAAGAGTGAGAAAAATACAAGGAAGCAGAAATGAAGACATATATATATATATATATATATATATATATATATATATATATATATATATATCTGTCTTCACTTCTGCTTCCTTCTTTTTCCCTATATATATATATATATATATAATCTGAGGAAAAAATCCAAGGGGTTGGAGTATCCAATTCGAGTGCTCAATGTCAACCATTATCGACGTATAATTAATTTAGGATTAAAAATACATCAACTCTCAACGTGCAGAGCTAAAAAAAAATCTTTTTATATAAAATGAAAAGAAAAAACTTACTTCCTTGGTATCATTATAAATTTATTTCTGGTCGTGATGACCATCATCTAATGTTACAAAAAAGTATTTGGGTGTTTTTATATTGCTTCCGGTGAGAATGGGCTTTGAAAAAAAAATTAACTAAAATACTTTTTTAATTAGAATAGTTTTTTAATATATTTTTATCAAATTTTTTAATCAAGAAAAAATTTTTTTAGTGGAAATATATCTATTGTTTTTTTACGTATACAATGTTTATTAGTAAAGTAAAATTGGCAACCATAGTCGAGGGGAACCCATAGGCTCCCTTTACGATAGCTACGACACTGAGGTGTAGGGAGGGCGCTACTCCATTCTCTGAATTGCTCCACTTTACCCTTGATCCCTACCTTATAATGCTGAGTGTTAAGCAAGGCGGCATCAAGTAACATTTTTTTAAGTCTTTGGTATGGATCGAGTTGGGATTGAACCTCGGTCTCCCGGATCACTGGTGAACACTCGACTCATTTGCCCAATGGCCAGGTGTTTATACAATCCTATAAAAAAAAAATAAATAAAACGTCGGAAGTAATATAAGAATGCCTAAATGAATATTGTTTTTTTTATTACATCTTATAATGGTCATAACGATCAGAAATAAAGGAGTGCATTTTTTTATATGAAAAAGGTTTTATATTTATATATATATATATATATATATATATATATATATATATATATATATATATATATATATATAAGTAAATTTGGTGATCTTAGCTACTACACCGACGTGTTGGGGAGGACGCTACTCATTTTTCTGGATTGGTCCATTTTATCGTTGATACGGATCTTATAATGCTGATTGTTAAGCAAGGAGGCATTGAGTGTTTGGCAGGACTCGACCTGGGATTGAATCCCGGTCTCCCAGGGCATCGGCGAACACTCTTCCCACTAAGCAAATGGGCCGGTATATATATGTATATATATATATATATTCGTTTATCAATTGTTTTCCCGGCGTATCTACCTATTACGGGTCATTTAACGTCGAATTAAATTTTAAAAATGTAGTCTAGTATATGGATAGTTTTGTTTACAAACAACTAAAACTCAAAACAGTTCAATTAAATGTCAAAATAGTTCATTTTCAAACCATTCAGTTTAGCATAAGTACACAGTTTAGTTCTATTCAAAAACAGTGCTGTTTCTAACAGTTCAGTATAGCATAAGTACGCAGTTTAAATGTCAAAACATTCCTATTTTAAGCAATTCAGTGAAGTAAAAGTTCTTAGTTTAGTTTTGTATTTGATCCATAAATAGGATATCAGGTGCTACCACTCCAGGCAACAGTGGACATGGAAGCAATGGCAATGAAGGGGTTCTCCGCATCCCCAAAGCTCCAGCATTACTGTAACCTCACCATTAGATTTTTTGTGCTATATGCAGGACACTCTTTGGTTGTGGTCTTACCCCCCTGCAGAGAAGCAGTCGCTGTATTCTACTGCCCCTGGTGACTGAGTCATAGGGCACTCGTTGCTTGGGATATTACCCTTCTTTGGAGATGCAGTCGGTATATTCTACTTCCCCCCACCAAAGAAAAAAGAAGTATAGTGCAACGCTTCGCCGCTGAGTCTCGGAAAACCAATTCTAACATTTGAATTCAGACCTATTTTCCTCCACGACGGTGAATTCTAACAACACACACACACACATACATCCTCCATATATATATATATATATATATATATATATATATATATATATATATATATATATGGAGTGGTGTAGCGGCTATTGTCGGAGGAAATGGGCACAGCAACACGAGTTCAAATTCTGGATGAGGCTAATTACTTTTCACATAGCAACAATACATTTGGGAAAGGTAAGAATCTAATTATTCTCCCTCCATTAATGGATAAATAGTGGGGCAGACAGGCTCTTTAGCCTTGGTTGAGCAACCAGTCCGGGAGAAGGAAAACTAAATTCAAACCTGTTAAACTCAGCTTAAAAATTGACCACGTGTCTGATCTTGGTCGTGCGGATGGGTTGATAAATACACACACACACACACACACACACACATATATATATATATATATATATCATGAACATGTCATGCTGTTTGTACGGATTACCCTAACTCTTTCCAGTCATCTATCTCTATCATCCATCGCTTCCGGCAGGTCTTTCAAGCTACAAACCCCTTGTGTCCATACAGAGCAGATGTAGATAAGTTTTAGGCGGCCGTCCTACATCTACTCGTCAATCTGAAGGTGTTCATAGGAAAATGTTTTTCATGCATTCGTTCTTACTACTCCAGCAATGTCACGCATGTCTTTTTCGTCTGACTTGGATGGTCTTCTAGATAGGAGGAAGGTGGCCGTACAACTGTTGTTTTGTGGGAAGTTGCTCCCAGGATTTGTTTAATATAGCTCATATATATATATATATATATATATATATATATATGCTGTACGGAATGTAATGATGTAATGATTAATTCAAGAATAAGCATTTATTTCTGATTTAATCAGTCAAAATATTATCCCTGAACATCTACACATTTTAGCCATCGATTATCGAGATTATTTATGCCTATACGGTAAAGCGCTAAAGGTTTTCATCCCAAGAAATCTTAAAATACAGTTTCTTGTTTTTCTTTGGATTGAAATGATTTTAAGCGTAAAAAAAGTGTCCAAATGTTCGAAAAATGGTACTATTTACCCAACCCCTCCGCTCGGGCAGGATATGACACAAGGTCAATTTTTAAGCGGAGTTTAACAGGTTTGAATTCAGAGTTTTCCTTCTCCTAGACTAGTTGCCTCACCAAGGCTGAAGAACCTAGTCTGTCCTACTATTTACCCATAGCTGGAGGGAGAATAATTGGATTCATACCTTTCCCAAGGGTATTAGTGCTATGTGAAATGCTATCAGTCTCGTCCAGGATTTGAACTCGAGTCGCCGTGTTCATTTCCTACGACGATAACGACTACACCACGGGCACCTCCTCAATGTTTGAAAAATGGTAGTCGGTGGGTGAGAGATGAGGAGCATATGGTATCTCAGGTCTGTAAGCTTCTGGAATGTCATCTTAGTTATATGTGACCGAGCATTGTCTTTAAGCAAAAGTGTAACCAAACTTGAAAAGTAAATGCATCACTTCTTTTTTATGTGTTTATGTTTAGGGGCATAAAACGATCAAATTCAAATTCTGGAAAAAACGATAAAAGATTACAAAAGATCATCCTTTAATTTCTAAGAATATGATTTAAGAAAAAAAACTACTACGAAAATAATTGGGTGAAACAGAATTTAAACATTTGACATTATTTATCAAACAATCTCATATAGATAGCTGACTAAACAAATCGTTTAAAAAGTGTTAGAATCTTTGACACTATTTTGGTCTTTTTTAAATCAATGAATCCAGTGTTGGTAATCCAAAAGATACGTCTTCCTGGTAAAAATTTCAACCAGTAATTGAATATCTGAGGTTTTTTAGGATAGTCGCAACTAATTTATATGCTTTCAGTCCTCGTCTCTGATTGGCCAAATTTTACCGGAAGTACCTACTGCTGACAGAAAATTACATAAATAGGAACGACGATCCTCCGTACATTTTTCTTTCTTTTTTGGAAAAGTGCTCAGTATAGTCCAGTAGATCAAGATAAAAACAAACCTTTCGTTATTGTTAGTTTCTTGTATTAAAAATTAACTATTCTCAGATGCGAATACATATATATATATATATATATATATATATATATATGTATGTGTGTGTGTGGGTGTGTGGATCGTTGTTGTCCAAAAAAAAAAGAGAAGTAAATATTTTAAAATGAATAAGTCCACATATGATTACAAATTTGGCATTTAGATGTTTATTATTTTATATTCTTGTGTTCTGCACGTGTTTCAGCCTTTACGCCTTCTTCAGAAGATTTTCAATAGTTAAGTTTCGGTTGTTATTGTTAGAATAAGGATTGTTTTGAGAGGATGCGATCTTTTTAATTGCCAGATTTGTATCAGTGAATGTCACGCTGATGTCCACAATGACCGCTAGTTTCTGTAGATGTTCTTTGTACAAAAAGTAAGTGTTCTTCGAATGAATGACTATGTATTCTTTGTATTTGTATGCATGTGAGTGTATGTGAATACATGTAAACATGTAAGTACATTCATGTATAATGGGTTTTATTTAATTTTGTTTAATTCCGGATTTGTGTCTGTGAATCCTTCTTTAGTTAATTGTCTGTGGTCTATGTAAGTAGATTATATAAAAAAATGAATATATATATATATATATATATATATATGTATGTGTGTGTGTGTTTGTGTGTGTGTGTGTGTACATGAACGTACAACCATGTACACACGTGTACTGTCTGATGTGGGGTGTTGATTTTTGTTCTTTGTTTTGTCGTCACTCTCTCTCTCTCTCTCTCTCTCTCTCTCTCTCTCTCTCTCACTCACTTTCACTCTGTATCACTCTGTCAAACACCTCTGTGTTCATGAACGTACATCTATGTACATATATATACTGTCTGACGTGGGGTGTTGATTTTTGTCCTTTGTTTTTTTGTCGCTCTCTCAATCTCTCTCTCTCACACACACATACTCTCTCTCTCTATTTCTCTCTCTTTCTCTCTGTATCGCTTTCTCTAACATCCCTGAAAATATATGTGCGTACGAGTGTGTGTGTGCATGGGTGCACGTGCACATATGCATCTGTACTCATACATACACACAGAATATATAATAATAATAATAATAATAATAATAATAATAATAATAATAATAATAATAATAATAAACCTTAAAATTGACCAGAGGTCTTCACGTATGATAAACTCTATTAGAAATATAACACTGGAATAAAACAAACTCAAACAAACTGTATATAAACGAATGTATTTACACGTTTACACAAATACACACATTCAAGTAAAGAGAGAGAGAGAGAGAGAGAGAGAGAGAGAGAGAGAGAGAGAGAGAGAGAGAGAGAACAGTTACATAGAACATTTACTTATATATACAAAGAACATTTACAGAGACTAGAGGTATTCACAGACAATTAACCCCAATGGAACATTCAAAGGCACAAATCCTGAATGAGAAAAGATCCCATCCTCTCAAAATACTCTCTTCTATCAAAACAACAACCAAAAACTTTACTTTTCAAAATCTCCTAAAGAAGCTGTGAAATCTAAAACACATGTAGAGCACAAGTATATGCATTTATAAAAACTTAAATAACAAATCTGAAATCATTTGCGAACCGGATCAAGTTTATATATATATATATATATATATATATATATATATATATATATATATATATATATATATATATATATATATATTGTCATCCACAGACATATCCGTTTCGTTCTATCAGAACTCTTCAGTGTGGCTAGACAGGCTAGATTCTCGAAGCTGGGATCGAAACCCAGTTCACTCAAACGCCAATCCCCGCTCTTGGGGAAGGAAAACGCTGATTTACGGCTAGAAGCACTTCACTTAATACTGACCTTCATTCTGGTCGTAGTGGAGAGGCTGGGTAGGTACATACAGCAAGAATGTTATCATTTTTATACCCATCTATAACGCTATGTTTTTCTCTGATTATTGTAATTTTTTCTTGTTATTACTTAAAATATTTGGATTATTGACCTCGTTTTCATTGCTGTAATCACAAGGTTCGGCCTTTTCCAGTTGTTTTATGTCGAACTAGGAATCCACACAGAATCTCGAACTGAACCTTTTATTTGAACCTCAGGGGTAAGTAAAAGTAATGTTGGCGACCTTAGTGGAGGGTAACCCGAAGGATACCTTTTCAATAGCTACTACACCGAGGCTTGGGAGAGGGCACTTCTCCATTCCCTGGATTGCTCCACTTTACCCTCGATCCTTACCTTATAAGCAAGATCAAGTACCATTTTTTGAGTGTTTGGTATGACTCGACTTGGGATTGAACCCCAGTCTCCCGGACCATTGGCGTACACTCTACTCATGAGGCCAATGGCCTGTTAACCATAACCGGGTACAAGTGATAAGTTATAGTAAGTATTCCTTTTTAGTCTTACCTGTTGTTGGTATTGAACCTTCAACCTCCTGATGATTTCACTCAAGAAACTTCCAACCCAAAACCTTATTCATTCGCCATGTGTCCTTGGAACAATGTATCCCTGTGGTTCAAATGAAGGGTTCAGTTCGAGACATTGTGTGGACTCCTGAGTTTGACATGAAACACCTGAAGAAGGCCAAAGGAAATATCGGCCAAAACGTCGTGACTATAATAAAGAATAGGTCAATAGTCCGATTATTCTAAGTAATAATAATTATCAAGTTTCATCTCATAAATTTTGACAAATAATTTCATTTTATTATACACTAGTAAATTCAATATTCCAGGTTTTTCGATTTTTTTACTTTCCAGCAGTGTTCATTGTCAGTTATCTAGACCTCATCCAGGAAAGAGTGAATGCTCTCAAGATATGATCTACGAGAACAGATGTCAATACCTCATCTCTGAATATAGCTTTCGTCTGTTCTCAACTCTTTCGAGAAATATCCTTTATGGTGAGAAAAGGGGACAATTTTTAATAAAGTTAACAGTTTTTAGGATCGTTTGTTTATGCTTTGGTAAATACAGCTTCAGTCACGATACTTTTTGAATAAGACTCAGATATACTGGATCATTTTTTGTCGAACTATTAAGAAAGGGTGAACATTTTAAAAATATGCTGTAGTAAAAATTGAAACAAACACTGGATTTATTTTTGACTTCATATGTGGCGATTGAGTTTGTCTTGTACCGCAAGAAACCAACAAATAATTAAATAAATAATGAAACGTTATATCAATGTTTTATGAACACGTTGTCATATTTCAGCTGTGAAAAAAGCTCTAATATTTGATATTTTTAAAAGAAAATACAAGAATCTAGGGGATAATTTTGAGTTTAAAGAGAAGGGAAAAAACGAATAAGAGGGAGCTTGTCAGCGATAAATTATGCTGTTCCGTTCGAAGAGATTTTTTCAAAGTAGTCCCCATTATTAAAACATAAGGCAAATCGGCAAATTCTCTTACATAGATAACCCCCATTCCAGTAGATTTACATATGCATTATATGATTAACATACACCGATATATATGTATATATTTATATATGCCTTATGTACATATGAATAATATCCATAAAAACCTGTATATTCAAGTACATATAAGAAAAAAACGTGTTTACGTAAGATAACACCAGCTTATGCTTTCTTTTTCTCTCTCTCTCTCTCTCTCTCTCTCTCTCACACACACACACACACACACACACACACACACACACACACACACACACACATATATATATATATAATGTAATGTAGCGAGAAGAAAACTCAACCACGTTTAAAGTGCCATCATAAATTTATTTCGACGAAGAATACTATCTTCGCCTCTTTGGAGGATATACACACTTCTTCTGGGGATGAGATCAGCAAATGTGGTTTACAATATATATATATATATATATATATAAAGAAATGCCCAGTCGAATGGAGAAAGGGAGTTAACCAAAGACAGTAAGAACCTAAAAAATGAGTGCCCCATTGGTCGGCTCACTCCAACATGCCGGGGAGCATTTAAGCAACCCTTCCATCACGAGGACGATGTGGCACAAGGTCAATTTTGAAGCGAAGAGCAGCTGGTTTGAATTCTGTGTTTTCTTCCCCGATATTGGTTGCCGAACCATTACATGTATGATTAAAAAACCTTTTTCTTGCTAAAATCAGGAGCTGTCCAGTACACGAAGTTATTCAATATTCGAGTATATGTCTCCCTTAGAGAATGTTACTTATGTGTTCGTCCTAACTTCTCATCTTACTTAAATGGTTTGTCAGATAGGAAGTGAGTGGCCGTATAGAGGCTGTTGTGGGAGGTGCTGCTAATAGCATGTATTTAAAAAAGCAAGTAGCATCCTGGCAAAGTTCATATCAATGTTTTTCTCCAGTTGTTTTGTTAAAGTCCAAGAGGTGCTACTATAGCATAGTACTGACAGCTTGGAAGATTTCCTTTTTATTTTATCAGAGAGATCCGATTTCCAGATTGTTGTTGACTTATCAATAGCATATCTATGAGAATATTGGCATCACTGTTTAGAATATTATTTAATTTCTACATGTTGCTTTTTGTTCAGGTGTCTAAAAAAGCTTTGTTTACTAATGCATTGCATATATTAGATAATTCTAATTGAAGATCTTTGGTCTATGTTAATATAGAAGAGATTGAGTAATTAGTTAAAAATTAGCTTTCTTCAATTTGTTCTCTGATAAAAGCCCTACTGTTAAAGAAGGCACACTGCGATTTTGAGAGCTAATTTTAGCATCATCTTGATTTCTAACTCAAGCAAGTGGAGCAATGATTATGTTATGATACTAGGATGAGCAAAGGGTTTTGCAATATTTTGTTTGTACGCGAAGACACAATTCGGCAGCTCCAGTGGCTTTCACCGAGGTCGTTAAGGGGACGAACAATGCTGAAAATGAGATACTAAGCTCGCCTGATTCTCTCCAAGTGCTACTCGCTGGATTTGCCCCAATTACTTGGAGCACTGCCTCGGAATCCACGGTTTAAACCTAAGAGTTCTTGTCTAATCGTCGAAGTTATTTTAAACCGATAAAAATTTCTTCGACCATCTGGTAATTGTACTGTGATCAATTGCACTTTTTTCATCTTTTGCACAACAAATGTATTTGGTCTGTTGGGTTTAATGACATATCAACTTTTGTAGGTTATTTTACGCCAAATCCATTTTTATGTAAATAATCAGTTCTATTTAAAACAATTCAGTTTAGCGTGAGTACACAGTTTAATTGTCAAAAACATTTCTATTTCGAACTATTCAAGCAATTATATGTAACAATTCAGTTAAGTGTAAATACAGTTTTAATGTCGAAAAACAGTTCTATTTCAAATAATTCAGTTTAGCATAAGCACGCAGTTTAAATGTTAGTACGGTTTTATTGCCAAAAACATTTCTATTTCAAGCTATTCAGTTTACTCAAACAATTCATTTTAGCATAAGTATGCTGTTAGTTCTATTTAACCCACAGATAGGACCCATATCAGGTGCTACCACTCCGGGCCAGAGTGGACTTGCGAGCGATGGCAATGAAGGGGTACTCCGCTTTTCCCAAAGCTCCAGCACTGCTGGAACCTCACCATCTGATTGTTTAGTGTCATATACAGGAAACTCGTTTGGGGGGTGTCTTCCCCCTCTGCAGAGAAGCAGTCGGTGTATTCTACAGCCCCAGCCGACTGGGCAAAAATATTTCTGGTTGCTTCCTCGGTGTTATAGCCTCGTTCAAACTATAAAAGCATAAGATACAGAATAAGATTATGGTTAAGGTTAATTCTTGTGGTTTTCAAATCACACATGGAGTGAAGCAGTGTTCAGTATGTCATCGAATCAACTAATGGGATACAACCAGGCTCACTGAGTATCTGTCACGGCTTGAACGTTTTGGTCATATGATATACACCCTGCAAACACACACAAACAAAACATTTGATTCACTTTGGTAATTTTACTTTAAATTTTTATAAAAAAAAGAATATTGTGGGTGTACTTATTTATGGACGATGTTTTATAAAGTTATATATGCATAAAGATTTATATAGGTCTTTTTCTCTTCGGACATTAAATAGTAAAAACTGATATATCCAAACATATATTTGCATCAACATCATATAATCTGTGTCAATAAGTCATAAAGTTTTTTTCCCGCTGGACGCCCTTCATGGAACTATATTGATTTACTTCATCTATCAGACTTTTGCATGTGTAGTGAGCCTAGAAAAAAAGTTTAATAATAATATTGGTGATTAAGGTAATGCTTTTGTAAGCGAATTATTCAACCAGACTGAGTTCGATGCTCATTCCCTGTAAAACTTGTGACATATTGCGTGTCCCAAACAGAGGCAACTATTGAAGTATCGGATTGCAAACTAATCAACGAGACTGTTGCTTAGAGAGATCAATGTTTATTGGTGTCCGAATTGGCCGAATCTGATATGTTAGCGAGTGGAACAGAGTTATGGTTAACGAGTTCATCTGCCAGATCTTTTCAAGTGTTGCTTGATTTAATCTGTGAAGTTCAAGACAGTTTCCATGATGTAGTGCTTAATGTGCTTGGATTGCAACATTGTAGGAGTGAGTTCGAACTCCGATTCATAACCGGCTGATTGGTCTAGTGGTTAGAGTGTTCGCTAATGGTCCGGGAAACCTGGGTTCAATTCCAGGTCACGTCATACCATAGACTTAAAAATAGGTAC
Source organism: Sepioteuthis lessoniana (assembly GCA_963585895.1). NCBI lineage: Eukaryota > Metazoa > Mollusca > Cephalopoda > Myopsida > Loliginidae > Sepioteuthis > Sepioteuthis lessoniana. Next base: position 132,913,902 of record OY757905.1, on the reverse strand, counting down.
TTGATACCTCCTGGCTTAAAGCTCAGCATTATAAGGTACGGATCAAGGGAAAGTGGAACAATCCAGGAAAAGGAGTAGCGCCCTCCCAACACCTTGTAGTAGCTATTGAATTGGGAGCCTTCGGGTCACCCTCGACTACGGTCGCCAACTTTACTTTACTTTAGATTAATAAGAATGGGAAAGTCATATACACCATTATCACCCCATCTATGGGTTCAATCGTATCACTAACGTTCTTCTACGAAGACGCGTTTGGCATTAAATAAACTTTGAAGGTTGATATGCCATTTAACATACGTGGATTTCAACCTTACTTATCGTAGACCACACACACACATACACACATATACTCATACATACAACTATGTGCGAATAGAGTATAGTAGAGCCGACCCAATGCTTTATCATATTTACCCAACCCCTCCGCTCGGACAGGATATGACACAAGGTCAATTTTTTAAGCGGAGTTTAACAGGTTTGAATTCAGAGTTTTCCTTCTCCTAGACTAGTTGCCTCACCAAGGCTGAAGAACCTAGTCTGCCCTACTATTTACCCATAGCTGGAGGGAGAATAATTGGATTCATAACTTTCCCAAGGGTATTAGAGCTATGCAATCAGTCTCGTCCAGGATAACCATTACACCACGGGCACCAATGCTTTATTCTTCGTTAGGCAACCTATTTAGGAGAAGAAAAACATTGAATTCAAACTATCCGAGAGGAGCTGTTTAAACACGATATATGCATACGTACAGGGGTTGAACAAAATAATGGAGACATAAAGAAGCTTAGTATTATAATTTTGAAACACCAATCATCATCATTATCTTGTCGCGCTATCAGCACGGATATCCCTGACCCTCTCTCGCCACCCCTCCCAATCGTCCATTGCTTCTGGCAGGTTTTCAGGGCTACATCCTGTATCGGCCATGAGCTGCTGTATGTATGTTCGAGCTGGTCGTCATGTCTTTGCACGTCCATGTGAAGGGGTCCACAGGAATACATCACTTATGAGCTCGTCCCTACTTCTCCAGCAGTGTCCCACATGTCTGATTTGTCTAATTTTGAAACACCAATCATCATCATCATCATCATCATCATGTCGTGCCGCCAGCACAGATATCTCTGACCCTCTCTCGCCACTTCTCCCTATCGTTCATCGCCTCTGGCAGGTCTTCAGGGCTACATCCCGTATCCCCACAGAGTTACTGTACGTACGTTTGAGCTGTCCGTCCTGCTTTTGCT
>OY757905.1:132860158-132907658 GCA_963585895.1 Sepioteuthis lessoniana | reverse complement strand
ATAGCCTCACCATCAGATTGTTTAGTGTCATATCAGGATATTCGTTGTGGGGTCTTATCCTTCTGCATTCGGTGTATTTTATAGCCCCGGCTGGATAGGCTATGGATGCCCTGTTGATGAGACTTTGTATACGTTAACTATATTCCTCTATCCCAAATAGTAGTGTCCATGGTATAACATGGTGAGGATATAGTTCTGGAAATCTAGGGAGTATGGGGTACTTCTTGATTACCATTACTTTCTGGTTCAATCTGACTCAGAATTGTGGTATCTGTCTTTGTCCAATCTCCTGGCCATATAGGTGCGTTCGAAAATTATTTGCATTAAATAGAACCGAGTGCAAAAAGAAAAAAATCTCATGAAAAAGCTACAATCAATCTCGGTCTGGATCACCAAACTTTTTTAATGATAATCTGCAAATATTACGGGGTTGTCCTCATGGTGTAATGGTTAAAGCGATAGACTGTAGAATCGTAGTAAGCGATTTTGAACTCTAGTTCCTCTAATACGTTCACTTTCGCATAAATACCATTGGGAAAGGTATTGAACCCCCTTAATAGAACCCCCTTATCCTCCTAGCTATGGTTTGAATACTACCACTACTGTTCTTCTTGAAGAATGCCATTAAATAACCCAAGAAGGTTGATATGCCATAAAACAAAGAAACCACACCAACCCAAACCAAATACTACAAGAGATTTAGAAAGCCCTTTTGAATTTGGTTATATAATATATACATGGACCGGTCGGCTGGGGCCGTAGAATATGTCGATTGCAACTTTACAGTGTGTTAAAATACCCCTTCTAGTGTGACAGTAAACCATCTGATGAGGAGGCTTGATTCCAGGATCTTCGGGGAATATGGAGTACCCCTTCATTGGCATTACTACAAGGCCCACTCAAAGCTGGTGTGGTAGTACTTGTTTGAGTCTCATGCATGTGTCAAATTGAACTGTTTCATTATTTGATATCCTGGAAACTATTTAAATGTGTGCAAGCAGATGATTGATATTAAATTGAATTATGAGTAATAGAGGCAAATGTTTCAAACCATTTAATTGAGTGCAAATGAATGATATTGACTTGAGTTATTAGTATTAGATAGCAATACTTGAAACCAGTTAACTGTGCAAATAAACGAGCTCAGACTCGTTTAAAAATAATTTTATCTATAAACTATTTGCCAACAAATCATATATACTTAATATATATTTATAAAATCGATTTGGCATTAAATAAGCTACAAGTGTTAATATGCCATGAAAACCAACGAACCAACCATTGATATATATACATATGCACACATTTTTCATTTTCCTTGGTTAAAATGATAATTACCTTTCTATAAAGTAGAAAAAGCAAAATACAGATTAAATCTTTAAAAATTCATGAAATAGATGATCTTATCTCAATCAAATAATTGTAATCAGGATATTAAACGACTCGATTGCTTTTGCAGTTTCATCAAATTGTCTGATTGTACTGAGGGAAGAAACAGTTTGATATTGTTAACAAAACTTAAACGTTTAATGTGATATGAATACTTCATTTGATATCAACAAATTCTACCCAGCTTTTCGGTCACACTTTGCTGATAAGGTTTTTTTTTTGTCCCCATGAGCTCTGAAAAACTTTTCCAACCCTTTGAGATCGTCCGAATCCAGATTAACAACTGATGCTCTTTCGAAAATTTTTCAGAACCCCCTTTCATCAAGAGTCAAACTCCACTTAGTACATAATGTAATCCCCTAAAAAAAATTTTGCTGAATATTTTCTTCCTGCAATACTTCCAAGTCTTGGTTTATCATTTTAGGAAGTAGAATTAGCACATTGATTATTATTTTTATATATATTTATACTGAATAGGTCTTCGATAGAATATTAGTGGTATGACGGAAGACCGTGAATCTAATCACTAATAAGTGCCATTTTTACCAAGTAACAGATATCAGCTAAGAAGTAGTCTGGCAAAATGGCGTCTGACATGAAAGCAGATATGTCGTTAAATTGATCTATGTGATAAAAACGAACTCATTGAATTTCATTGAAGCATACTGAACAATTATATAAACGCAGTAAATTTTATTTATAAGTAATACCTAAGCATATCTGTTTTGTTTCTGTGATGTTCTACAGGAAATAATAGGTTTATGAAAGTTAGTTTTTTCCTTTTATTTCAGCAATATTTTGTCATAATTTGGCAATATTTTTTTTATCTTAGATGAAAGGGTAATGAGTTTAAAAGATTTTTGGTAGTATTTTTAACTAACAAAAAATAAGAAGTAGAATTCCAAGCCCACTAACAATCGCCTTATTCCTGAATAATGCAACTAAGAAGAAAACAAATAACTACTGTGCATGACAAAAGTCATGAAATATAGACAGGGACTAAACACAGTGCCGACTACGACGAATCAAAAATCCAAGATGGCGTTTAGGTAATTATTCAAACAATCACCTCCACATCTCTCTCCACCTTGTGTCTCCGCCCCATTTTCCATCCATTCATTCCGCAGTTGGTCCATCAAGTTAAGTTGTAATAGTTGGAGCATTTCACGCCATTCCAGTTGAACAGGCTGCTTCTTTGCGCATGCCTAATCAGCCGGAACCAACAACCAGGCATTGGCAATCTATCACTCGCTCAATTATTTGGTTATCGTTGCAGACGACAAAAACGGACTCTCAGGAAAAGAAAATGGCGACGCCGCGTAAAAAGAAGGTGGTGGGGAATGAGAAGAAAAAAAAAGAGGAGACGTTAATGGAAAGAATTATTCCCGAACATAACGTGCATTTGTGGCTTGGCTCAGTGGTAAGCAAAGTGAACCTATGGCTGTGTGGATGGAGATTTCCACACTGACATTGGGGTGTATTAAAAGCAGTTTCGTTTTTTTAATCAGCTAAGAGATCATGACGATTCACGAAGTTTACGAAATATTTTATTTGGGGTATCTTTTCAATAATCCCAGTTTGATTGCTGTAAAACTTTACAATTTCATCATTGATGGATGTTCAGTTTTAAATAACGTCATGAAATTTCCAGGATTTCAATATTTTTATTCGCTATTCTAACAAAATTTATACCATAATACAGTCATACTCCTACGTCATTAATTAGTTATAAAAGCCTTGATGTCAACCCGTTTTGAGTACAAATTTAAGAATTACTTAAAATGAGAATAAACACCTTAAAACTAGCATAAATAACTTACGAAAGAATATAACCATCGCTAAGCCTGACGGAACTCTTAAAATACATTTTAGGCATATTTTTGAAGATAATGCGAAAATACTTATTACATTACATTTGTTTAAAATGTTTCAAGGTAAATTGTTTTATATATGCATATTTTAAAGTGTTTTATTGTATTTCAAATTCTTAATATTCTTGTATATCATTAATCTAAATTTATTTTAGAGGAGAAATTTATTAATTCCACTTATTTTTCATGACGTACGTGACATTGGTAAGTGACGTAAAGTCGGACGTAATGACGGTCGCTAAACTAAAATTTAGTTTAGAACAGAGTTAAGGTAAAATTGACGTAAGTCGAATTGACGTAAAGTGTGGTAATACTTACTAGGTTACCCATAATGCCGTTGGTTTACCGCTGCAGCAGGTCGAATCATACTAAAGACTTTTAAAGTGGTACTTGATACCTCCTTGCTTAACACTCAGCAATATAAGTTACGTATCAAGGGAAAATTGAGCAATCCAAGGAAAGGAGTAGCGCCCTCGCCTACACCTCGGTGTTGTAGCTATTGAAAAGGGAGCTTTCTGGTCACTCTCGACTACGGTCTCCAACAACAACAAAGATACACTTTAAAAATATATATCTTTCTTTGTGCAAAGCCAGTATTGACAAAGTTAGTAGTTCGGTTCTCACTGCGTTCCCAAATTTCCGGCTTAATGCTTATCTTATTTAAATTGCACGTTGAAAACCGAAACAAGATTGTTTTAATTTCACATAACGCTAATACCCTTTGAAAAAGGTATACCATTAACTATTTTGCCTTCAGCTATGGATAATAAATTGGGAAGACTAGGAAATTTATATCTTTGAATAACAACCGAAAGGAAATCTCTGAATTCAAACCTGTTAAACTTCGCTTAAAAATTGATCTTGTGATGCATTCTGCCTGTGCAGAGGGATATATATGGATAGATTGTAGGCGTCAGTCATTCAGCAATATGTAGCTGGTTAGTCTTGCAAACAATACGCTAATGTATTGATAGAATTTCTCAATGACAACTTTTTATTGTGATTCATGTCAAACTAAGTAAAAACCTATGTAACAAACGAGAAAATATTTTTATATTGATGGTAGATTTTTTTCATGGCACTGATCGAATTCAGTCCGCATTTCATGTTCAATGGTTTTCTATCAACTAACATAATTAGGACAATGCTGTAATCAAGAACATACTTGAGCCCAGTCGACTGGGGCTGTAGAATACACTGACTGTATATCTGCAGGGAGGTAAGACCCCCAATAAGTGTCCTGGATATGACATTAAACCATCTGATGGCAAAGCTCCAGCCTTGAAGATTTGGTGAATGTGGAGTACCACTTCCTTACCATCACTCCCAGATCCACTCTGACCCAGGTCTTATCTACGGGTTATATAAAGCTGACATTTAAACTGCACAAATAAATGACTTATGCTAAATTGAATTGTTAGAAATAGAACTGTGAGATCATGTAACTGTGTGTAAACATATGACAGTCTAATTGAATTGTTAGTGATGCATAGCAATACTTAGAAACATTTGTTGTGTAAAGGAATGAATAGTGTTGAATACAAATGACTAACATAGATCGAATTGTTAGAAATAGAACAGTTTGAAATTTAAGTCTGTCAACAAATGATTGATGTTTAATTAAATTGTTAGTGATACATAATAATACTTGCAACCATTTAACTGTGTGCTAACGTATGAGTAATGTTGAAAAGAATCATTAGTTTTGATTCGCAATATTTGCAACTCTTTTGCTATGTACCTACATTAAATAGTTAATATTACATAGCGATGCTTAAAACCTTTTAACTGTGTGTAAATAAAACTATTTATGTTAGCAATATTTGAAACGATTTAAGTCAGTGCAAATAAATGATTAATACAAAAGATAACTATTTGTGTTCGAATATTTGGAATCATTTAACTATGTGCAAACAAATCAGCTCTGACTCATTTAAAAATAAGATTATCTTACAAATCATAATATAAGCATCTAACTGTATGCAAACAAATGAGTTCAGACTCGTTAAAAATTTTATGTATTAATTATGCGTTGATAAATTATATGAAATATGTTTAAAAAGGATTTGGCATTTAATGACCTACCATGATTTATATGCTATAAAACCGGACCCGACTCAACCCAACCAAAAGAAACCAAATCAAACCATTCCTTAATATATAAAACTCTGATTTCTAAAAGGTGTCTGTTTTCAAGAAATTCGAACAAGAAGTCATATATATATATATATATATATATATAATATTTTGTTAGCTGTTGCTAACAACACAAAATTCTCTATATCTTAAAGAAGGGTCTACATCAAAATCATTGACTACTTTAAATCGTTTGTCATTGTATTTCAAGTTTCATGCAACTATTGTTAAAATCCTTAGCTACAGTTTATCTGAACGCTTGTTTTCCAGGATTTTTTCAAAACAGCATGATGGATTAGAGAGTAGTCCCCGTGTAGCTTTTTTTTTCTACGTGTTCGTTGAAATACAAACAATTGTACCTACACATTCATAAAAATGGAAAAATGTGTTTTATTTTATCTGAGAAACCAGATTTCCATATAATGAACAACCAGTCCATAGCAGTCCTCGCTTTTACTTCGTACATTCACATCGCTTTCAATAGATGAGATATTGTTGCCATGTTATGTGAACTGGTCTACTAAAGTGGAGAGGGCTCTATCTTTTTTAAAACATGACCTCTATTTTATCAGAGTTCACGTAGAGGCCAATACTTTCTGCTGCCTGTTCCAGGCTATGTAACGAGGATTCGGGTTTGACAAGTGTATATCCGAGAAGTGCTAGATCATCTGCGTAATCTGCATCTATCATAGCTTCTGCGGGAAGCGACTTCTCATATGGATTCCTACACATGGAGGCACCGATTTGCATACATCAGCTTAGTGTGGACATATGACGAGATTGGTCCTTACTATAGACATATATCGTGTGGCCCGCTTTATGAAGTATAGTTAATAACCGTACACATGAACATAATCGTTTGTGAATTTCATAAAGGAGTTTTATTCTATATTAATGTCGAATTAAATCACTTTTGTCAGCTTAATCTAACTTACTACAGGTCCATATCATTGCTCAGGGAATAACTTATGATAGAATAAGTCTATATGTCAAGTTAAATTTTATGACTAAATTAATCTAACAACAGATCTATTGCGTAATTTAAGGATTAATTTAAGCTAAACCCCTACCAACAAAAGTGAGTACACCCTTAAGAAACTACACCACTAAAAGTCCAAATTGAGTACTGTTTGTCATTTTCCCTCCAAAATGTCATGTGACTTATTAGTGTTACTAGGCCCATGTGTTATTAGGCCCATGTGCATAGGGAGCAGGTGTGTTCAAATTTGTAATGCAGCTCTCACACTCTCTCATACTGGTCACTGAAAGTTCCAACATGGCCCCACATGGCAAAGAACTCTCTGAGGATCTTAAAAGACGTATTGTTTCGCTTCATAAAGATGGCCAAGGCTACAAGATTGCCAACACCCTGAAACTGAGCTGCAGCACAGTGGCTAAGATCATCCACCATTTTAATAGAGCGGGGTCCACTCAGAACAGGCCTCGAGTAGGTCGTCCAAAGAAGCTGAGTGCACGTGCTGAGCATCACATCCAAATGCTTTCTTTGAAAGATCGGCGTAGGAGTCCTATCAGCATTGCTGCAGAGATTGAAGAGATGGGGGAGTCAGCCAGTTAGTGCTCAGACCATACCCCCACTCTACATCAAATTGGTGTGCATGGCTGTCACCCCAGGAGGAAGTCTCTTCTGAAGACGATACACAAGAAAGCCTCCAAACAGTTTGCTGAAGACATGTCAACAAAGCACATGGATTACTGGAACCATGTCCTATGTTCTGATGAGATGAAGATTACTTTGTTTGGTTCTGATGGCTTCAAGCATGTGTGGTGGTAACCAGATGAGGAGTACAAAGATAAGTGTGTCATGCCTTCAGTCAAGCATGGTGGTGGAAATATCATGGTCTAAGGCTGCATGAGTGCTGCAGGTGTTGGAGAGTTATATTTCATTGAGGGAAACATGAACTCCAACTTGTACTGTAAAATACTGCAGCAGAGCATGATCCCCTCCATCCAGAAACAGGGTCGCAGGGCAATGTTCCAGCATGACAATGATTCCAAACGCACCACCAAGATGACCATTGCTTTACTTAAGAGGCTGAGGGTAAAGCTGGCCAAGCACGTCTCCTGACTTGAACCCAATAGAACATATTTGGGGGATCCTCAAGCGGAAGGTGGAGGTGTACAAAGTCTCAAATATCTGCCAGCTCCGCGACGTCGTCATGGAGGAGTGGAAAAGCATTCCAGTGGTTACCTGTGAAGCTCTGGTAAACTCCATGCACAGGAGAGTAAAGGCAGTTCTGGATAATGATGGTGGCCACACAAAATATTGACAATTGACATGGTGTATGTTAATATTGACAACTTTCCCTATGGGGTGTACTCACTTTTGTTGGCAGGGGTTTAGCTTTTAATGGTTATATTTTGAGTTATTTTGAGAGGAAAATAAATGAACTGTTATATAAGCTGCACACAGACGACATTTCATTGTGTTAAAATGTCATTTTGTCAGTGTTGTCCCATTAAGAGATATACTTAAATATCTGCAGAAATGTGAGGGGTGTACTCACCTTTGTGATACACGGTATATATATATATATATATATATATATATATATATAATATATATATATATATATATATATATATCAAATATGATTTGTAAACATATATTGTGAATAACATTGTGCTCATTTTAGCTTTGCATGCAGTTAATTGGTTTCAAGTATTGATATGAATTACTATTCTATTAAACATCAATCCGAACACAGTTAAAAGATCAAACAGTTCTATTTCTAACAATTCAATTTCGCATAAATCATTTCTTTGCACATAGTTTTAGTGACAAGCAGTTCTATTTGACCCATTGATAAGACCCTATCAGGTACTTTCACTCCGGCTCTGAAATGGACCTGGGAGCAATGATAATGAAAGGGTACACAACATTTCCCAAATGACAGGAGCCTCACCGTCTGATAGTTTTTTGTCATTATCCAGGAGACTCGTTGTGGAGATTCTTGCTCCTTTGCAGATGCAGTCGGTGTATTCTACAGCTACAGTCGACTGGGCATAAATAATAATGATGATACTACAACTACTACTACAAATATTTCTACTACTAATAATAACAATAATCGATATTAGAATTCTGCTTGTATTTCATAATGTAATAATTAACATCGTAGGAAATGGACGGGGCGATCCGAGTTCAAATCCTGGACGAGACCGTTTACATTTTACATAGTGCTTATACTCTTGGAAAGGCATGAATCCAAATATTCTCCCTTCAGTTATGGGTAAATAGATGGGCAGACTAGGATCTTTAAACTTGGAGTAGCAAACAGTCTGGAAGACGGAAATCTCTGAATTCAAACCTGTGAAACTCCTAAAAAAATCAACCTGGTGTGGAGGGCTTGTATAAATATATATATATATATATACTTCATTCGTAAGCCCGAATGCTCATTGACATATCCTCCCCGTTGCCAAGTGGGATATTCTTCTATTCTCCTCCTTAACCAAGTGAGAGATACTGCTTCACGGCCTTCCTGTAACCAAGTGGAATATTTTTCCAACCTCCTCCTCAAACATTCTTCATAGATGTTGCTTCTTCAGATTAAAAACTGCGTTTTTTGTGCAATTCTTTGTATTTCGAAAGTTAAGTGAAAAAAAGTACTCAATACGTTTTTTCAGAATTTTAGGCCTAGGCATGACTTCAAGAAAAAGGAGAGAAGAATAAACCCCACAGAAACCCAAGTAAGTAACATACAATTTAAATGTATTCAACTTTATCTTGCTGCATTCATACTGAAATAATAAACATGAGATTTGGAGCGAGCTCTGCCATTAAATTCCATAGTCTGCCAGAAAGCGGACCATGTCTACCGTTGTCGAACTACCTTCTCACCTTCCGCCATAAACAGATATTTTATGAGGGGCTAAAAGTCCAGAATACGAATATTTTAGTGGAGGCTCCTTCAGGATACAGAAAGACTTTCTCGCTCCAGACTTTTACCTGAATCGTTTTTTGTTTTTCTTTGTTTTCCTTCTTTTATGCAATAAAAGAATATTGTTTTTAATCCTGTTAACTCAAACACGGCAGTTCAGAGCCTTATTTTCTTCTAGGAGAATTGTGTTAGTCAAACACCTTGAATTTAAGGGGGAAAGCCAGCCAGTTAGCTGTGTTGACTTTTAATAATTCACCGAGAACTCGCCTAATAGCTTTAATATGTGGTTCTGCTTGGGAGTTGGTGATATCTGTGACATTGAATAGTGTTCGGTAAACCACAGCTAACGTCTATGCCCGGCTTTACATGGTGGACTTGGCACCCTGCAAGCCCGCTGGGCACATGGCGGCGTAACAATATATATATATATATATAGCTTTCGGAGAAATCGATCCACGACATCACAAATTTTGACTATCCGTCGAATTTTAGAAGGTGTACGTGCAAAACAGCTAGAGGCTACAATATTATTCTTCGACTTCTTTAAGGCCTTTGACAACATACATAGAGGGAAGATGGAGCAAATATTACTCGCGTACGACCTACCCAAAGAAAATGTCGCGCCCATAATGATGCTATATAAAAATACGAGTGTAAAAGCCCGCTCCCTGGACAGAGACATAGACTACTTCGACATTGTAGCCGGTGTACTGCAAGGAGACACATTAGTCCTATACCTCTTTATCATCCGTCTAGACTACGAGCTTAGAATGTCTATTGATAAAATAAAAGATACCGGTTTCAAGTTGGCAAAGGATAGAAGCAGAAGATACCCCCCACAAGCAATATAGACTATCAGTCATATGGAAATCAGACCTGACCGAGAAAATAAAGCGCCGTTTTTTTTCTCCAAGCAGCGGTAGTGTCTATACTGCTATATGGATGCACAACATGAACGCTAACTAAACATATGGAGAAAAAAGTTTGACTGCAATTACACAAGAATGCTGCGAGGAATATTGGACGAATCCTGGTGGTAGCACCCCACAAAGCGGCATCTGTACGGCCACCGGCCACCCATCTCGAAAACTATCCAAATTAGACGAACCAAACATGCGGGACACTGCTGGAGAAGTAGGGACGAAATCGTAAGTGATATACTCCAGTGGACCCCCTCACATGGACGAGCAAAGGCTGGACGAGCAAAGGCTGGACGAGCAAAGGCAGGACGACCATGTAGAACCTATATACAACAGTTCTGTGCTGATACAGGATGTAGTCCTGAAGACCTCCCGGGAGTGATGGAAGATAGAGACGGGTAGCGAGAGTGGGTCAGGGAGATCTGTGCTGGCGGTGTGACATGATGATGATGATGATATATATTCTTATATGATCCAAATTTGAGCGTTCAATACTAATTGCTATTGATGTATAATTAATTTTAGTGTAATTAATTTGGTGTAATGGTTATCGTCGTAGGAAATGGACACGGAGACACAATTATTATTAACCATTTATACCAACATATACGTATTAATGTTACTCCTAATTACCTTGCATCTAAAGTTAAAATAACACGGCGACACGAGTTCAAATCCTGGACGAGACTGATTGCATTTCACATAGCACTAATACACTTGGGAAATATATGAATCCAATTATTCTCCCTCCAGCTATGGGTAAATAGTAGGACAAACTGGGTTCTTCAGCCTTGGTGAGGCAACTAGTCTAGGAGAAGGAAAACTCTGAATTCAAACCTGTTAAATACCTCTTAAAAAATTGACCTTGTGTCACATCCTGCCCGAGCGGAGGGGTTGGTAAATATCTGTATAATTAATTTTGGATTAATGATAAATCAACATTCAACATGCAGAGCTAAAAAATCTTTTCATATAAAGACAAAAAGAAAAATGAACTCGAATTATTTAAGATTTTGGAAACAATTATATTCTTTGATATTAAACCTAGCACCGTTTTTTGTAGGTTTAATTAATCTAGCCTTTGTATTATGATCCTTAAAAATAGTATATGCATCTTTTCTATTTAGTTTACCTAATTCATTTTTAATATTGAGTTTAATTGTGAAATTACCTGACCGATAAAATGAAACGCAGTTTCTTCCAGGCAGCGGTTGTATCGATACTGCTATATGGATGCAATACATGGACGCTAAGTAAACGGCTGGAGAAGAAGCTAGACGGCAACTACACAAGAATGTTGAGAGCAATATTGAACAAGTCCTGGCGACAACACCCCACGAGACACCAACTATACGGCCACTTGCCTCCCATCACGAAAACTACACAAGTTAGACGAACCAGACACGCAGGACACTGCTGGAGAAGCAAGGACGAGCTCATAAGTGATGTACTCCTATGGACCCCCACATATGGCCAAGCAAAAGCAGGACGACCAGCTCGAACTTACATACAGCAGCTATATGAGGACACAGGATGTAACCCTGAAGACCTGCCAGAGGAGATGAATGATAGGGAGAAGTGGCGAGCGAGAGTCAGGGATATCCGTGCTGGCGGCACGACATGATGATGATGATATGTATTCTTATTAATTGACCAATGATTAATTTGCGGCTCATTTGCTTTGTGGGTAGAGTGTTCACCCAAGTCCCGCAAGGTTGGTGTTCAATCCCAGGTCGAGTTATACCAAAGACTTAAAAAATGGTACTTGATACCTCCTCGCTTAACACTCAGCATTATAAGGTACGTATCAAGGGTAAAGTGGAGCAATCCAGGGGAAGGACTAGTGCCCTCCCCTACATCTTGGTGTAGTAGCTATTGAAAAGGGATTCTTCGGGTCACCCTCGCCAACTTTTCTTTTTACTTACTGATTAATTTTATCAATGATAACGTCTTGGTCTAATTTTTATTTCTCTTTTTTTTTATCATGGCAACAAAATGTTGGAAATATTTTAAGAAGACTTATTTCAACTAGTTGAAAAAATCAAATTAAATCTATTAATGATGAATTAAAAAAAGATTAAAAATTGTGGTTGACATTAACAATTCGAATAAGATGTGGATCAAAGCTGATAAATCAATAAACTTATCAATAAAATTGATCCACCAAAATATAAGAAATTATTACATGATAAAATAATAGAGGAATATAAATTTGACCAAGATGATATCAATGATCAAATTATTAAAGAAACATAAAAATTCACGAATAAACTCAGTATTAAAAATGAATTAGGTAAACTAAATAAAAGAGATGTATATATTATTTTCAAGAATCATAAACAGAACTTTGAAAATAATACACAGGCTAGATTAATTAACCCTACAAAAACGGGGATAGGTTTAATATCTAAAAATACAGTACATATAATTGTTTCCAAAGTCTTAAATAATTCGAGATATATTCAGTGGAAGTACTCATTAGATACTATTAAATGGTTTAAGAATATCAAGCATGAGAATAACACTACCTTCATACAATTTGACATTACAGATTTTTACCTTTCCATAATTAAAGAATTATTATTACAAAGCATCAGTTTAGCTAGGAATTATACCAATATAGTATTGACATTAACAATTCGAATAAGATGTGGATCAAAGCTGATAAATCAATAAACTTATCAATAAAATTGATCCACCAAAATATAAGAAATTATTACATGATAAAATAATAGAGGAATATAAATTTGACCAAGATGATATCAATGATCAAATTATTAAAGAAACATAAAATTTCACGAATAAACTCAGTATTAAAAATGAATTAGGTAAACTAAATAAAAGAGATGTATATATTATTTTCAAGAATCATAAACAGAACTTTGAAAATAATACACAGGCTAGATTAATTAACCCTACAAAAACGGGGATAGGTTTAAGGAGGAATTGTATATTATATTAACATGTAAGAAATCTTTTCTTTGTTTTTAATGGCATATCAGCTCTTTTTAGGTTATTTAATGCCAAATCCATTCTTCTAGAAGAACTGTAGTGGTACTATTTAACCCATAGCTGGGAGGACAAGGGGGTTCATACCTTTCCCAAGGGTATTTGCCCGAAAGTGAACGTAATAGCACGACTGGAGTACGAACTCGCTTACTACGATTCCGCAGTCCATCGCTTTAACCATTACACCACGAGGACACCCCCTGTGTAAGAAATCTGTACTTGTTTACAATAATACTACTTACGAAAAGAAACCAACTGATAACGTTACGATGGGTTCATTTGACTCTGCCGAAATTGCAGGCTTAGTAGGAATATACATTCTAGGCACTCTAGTGTGGTTTTTAGATTTTAGAAATGTCAGAATTTATAGAGATAATGGATTAATTTCTATGCTTAATAGCAATGGGCCCTTAACATAAAAAAATACAAAAGAAGGTAATTAGGGCGTTTAAATCTATAGAGTTATGGATGGAGATTAGTTCTAACAATTTTTTAGATGTATCTCTCAATCTAAGTCACAATTATTATTAACCATTTATACCAACATATACGTATTAATGTTACTCCTAATCACCTTGCATCTAAAGTTAAAATAATTCCTAATGGGATTAATATTAGAAAATACTGATTATCATCTTCTAAAAACATATTTATTAAACATGAGGAATCTTATTATGAGGCTTTATATAATAGTGTTTATGAAAATGAACTTAATATTTAGATGCCAAGAAACATCACATAAATAGGGGCAATAATATAGGAAATAAGGGGCACAAAAATAGGGAAAACAATGGAACTAATAATGTAAATATGGATAATAGAATAAGTAACAATTTCAATAAAAACAGGTATAGAAATATAGGCAAATATTTTCGAAGTTTAATAAGTAAACATTTGAAAGATGTTAACCACCATAGAAAAATAATTAATAAGAATAATGTAAAAATTAGCTATTCTTGTACTAACAATATTTCTAAAATTATTGACAATCACAACAAGAAATTGATAAACTTGACTGGAATAATAATGTGGACTTTAAACTTTCATGTAATTGTCAAATAAAAAAAAGGATGCCCTCTAGGAATTAAATGGAACCTTGACGATATTATGTATCAAGCCAACATTTCAGCTAAAGGGAATGATAATAATTATAAGGTTACAGAGGTATGACAAACTTAAACTGGAAATTTAAATATTACAACCACTTATAAATCTAAACTTAAGAAATCAAATTGCCCTATTACTGGGTTCTATTAGAACAAGGACTAACATCTGTAATAAATTGGAAAATAATAAAAAGATATTTTTCGCCAAAAGGTTACATGGTAAGCGTAATTTATGTTTAGGGGAGAAAATACGTATATTAAGATATTTCATTAAAAAAATTGCTTAATTCTTGAAAAGAAATGATTTCGATGTGTAGACATTGAACAAAATTCTTAGTATGATTTAACGTGATATATTATTAGAACTAGATATTTAAGAACCATAAATTAATTAAGTGATTTATTCATTGATATACCGGCTCATTGGCCTACTGGGAAGAGTGCTCACCAATAGCCCGAGAGACCAGGGTTCAATTCCAGGTTGAGTCATACCAAAGACTTAAAAAATCGTACTTGATACCTTCTTGATTAATACTCAGCATTAAAAAGTACGTATCAAGGGTAAAGTGGAGCAATCCAGGAGAAGGAGAAGCGCCCTTGCCTATACCTCGGTGTAGTAGCTATGGAAAAGGGAGCCTTCGGGTCGCCCTCGACTGCAGTCGTCAACTTTACTTTACATATTGATATAGTAATCCATAATTTTTCACGGAATAAACTTATCAATTATTCACTTTAATATTTTTCTAATATAGGATACAATCAAATTTGATAGATAAAATATAAACATATGTTTTTATAATATGATATAATAAGAGATAAAAAAAAATATTATAAATAAAAATAGGACGAATAGACTTATAACGAGTAGGAATTATCCCATTACTACACCGGTTTTTTTGTTACACCGTTTTTGCTATAGATAAACACAAAGTTAAGTATAGAATATTAAATTTCTTATTTTACAAATTATTAGTTATGTTAATGAAATATTTATTACAGATTAATTCTTTACTTATTACGATTACTTAACGTTCACTATGTGAATTACATATCAATTCTTTGTTTATTACGATTGACTTAACATTCGACATACTAAATTATTCTTAATATCAATAGGATTTTTCATTATAATTTGAATAACTAAAGCTAGTTTTTTTAAAAAATTAAGATAGAATTCATCATTATTTCACGATAACACGAATTATATTTTTAATATTGATAAAACATAATAGTTTCAATGAAAGTAGAATATAAAGTTTATCTATTGATTAAAAGTCGCGTCCAACGATTTACTTTTTCTGGAATTAGGTGTTTTAATTTTCAATAGTATGTAAATTATTATTAACGTTTTTCTAAAATCATTTTTATTGGGTTGTGTAAATATATAAATGAAATGATTATGGATATAGTATCTTCAACTTTTTTAAATTTTTTCTTGATTAAAAAAATATGATCAAATATATTAAAATTGTTTTGATTAAAATTATTTTAATTAAAAAAAAAGGAATTTTTTCAAATTCCATTCTCACTGGAAGCAATTTGAAAACATAAAAATAAAAATTTTAAATTATTCATCTGAGGAAGGTTTAAAAAACCTGAAATAAATTCATAATGATACCAAGAAAGCGAATTTTTCCTTTTTGTCTTTATATAAAAGGATATATATAGATGTCCCTCAGGAGACTGTGTCTCCAACGAAAATAATACGTACGTTGGTCTTACTTGTACGACTCTTTCAAGACGTCTTACTATGCACCTTAATGATTCTAGCTCCATAGGCATACATTCTAAAAGCCACTCTATTCCCGAATCCAAATTTCGAAAAATTCAAGTTGAAAACACCATTATAATAGCACAACGAAATTAATAACCTACGGCTACAAATCCTAGAAGCTCTACATATAAAAACAAAAAACAAAAAAAAAAAACTAGAATTTATAGAATTAACTTTGAAAATTGTGACAATGATTTGAAATGCTTTTGGTCTTTTTCCGTTGATTGCGTTCTGTTTTAAATTCGTTCGATGTTATCAGCATCTCAGTTTAATCCAATTACACGGTTACGTAATTTTGACATGTTATAAAAACATAGAATTAAAAAGAAAAGTCTTTAAACTTGCAAACAAACACTGATGATAGCCTATGAAACGTCTGAAAGCGCTAGGGACAATTCCAGTAAATTCATCAACCAACTACAACCTAAAAGACACACACACACACACACACACATGTATTTTGAATTGTTTGAAATAGAGCTGTTTAACTAAACTGAATTGGTTGAAATAGAAATGTTTTTGACAATCAAACTTTATTCTTATGCGGAACTGAATTGTTTGAAATAGAAATCATTATTTGTATAAAAATGGATTTGGCATTAAATAACCTAGAAATGTTGATATGCCATAAAACCCAATTAAACTAACGCAATTATTAAATATGCCTAAATTTTTGTTTATCGACTTGTTTCCAAAATTCAACTCTGGAGTTAAATGTTGGTTGTTTATTTTTTTGTTTTTGTTTAATGGCACATCAACATTAACGGATTATTTAAAACCAAAGACGTCCTTTAAAAGAACATTAGTTATATCATTTAACCCTCATCTGAGGGATAAAACGCTTCATACATTTCTCAGTCGCATTCCAGCACGTTATCCACCACATCACAGGGATTTCCCCATATTATGAAACAGAAATTAAGTAAAGTTGGCGACCTTACTCGAGGGTGATCCGAAGGATCTCTTTTCGATAGCTACTACACCGAGATATAGGGGAGGGCGCTACTCCATTCCCAAGATTGCTCCATGTTACCCTTATTCCTTACTTTATAATACTGAGTAAGCAAGGCGGCTTCAAGTACCATTTTTGAGTTGTTGGTATGACTCGACCTGGGATTGAACCCCGGTCTCCTGGACCATTGGCAAACACTCTACTCATTAGCCAATGGCCTGGTAAGTAGCAATAATTGAGACAATATAACTGTGCTCAAATTATTTGTATTAAATATGAATATTGGGTATCCAATGAAAATACACTATTTATATTCGGAATAATTACTTAAAGCGATTACTTTTTTTTCACTAAGTATGAATATTATTAGTTATTTAAAGCCTAAAACCTTTCTGCAAACAAATGGTCTTGGGTATGACGCGACCTGGGATTGAACCCAGGTCTCCTGGACCGTTGGTGAACACTCTACCCATTAATCACTAGAAACAATATAATTCTTTGAATTAGATATGGATACTTGAGATCATTCAATTGTATACAAATTTTTGATGAAAGATAGGAATACTTAACATCACAAAACGTAGTAGTCATTTACAAAGGTTTTTTGCTTATATGTGGCACAAGGCCATATAAATTGGGCACCCAATGAGACTTGAACTATTCGAGTAGGTTTACTAGTCTAGTTTGCTAACCATTGCACCATCTGAGGCGCCCACACCCCAAAAATATAAAGAGAAAAACGACACAAAAATTGTGATCGCACCTGTGTACAAGAAACATTGAGTAATAACTAAGGAAAAAATGAAAATATCAATGTCCAAAAAAAAAAGTGATTCCCTATTCTCTTGGACATGAAATAACCCAAGACGATTTGACATGCCGTTAAAATAAATCAGTCAATTAATTTAAAGTTCCTATTATAACATTTCTTATCGATATTTTTGTATAAGTGCTATAATGGAGATTTGTTAAATAATGCACGGAAAGTCTTGAGTTTCTTGTGTCTTTGCCGACCGGAATGTTTCTTTCTCTGTTTTCCAGTAATTTTGTTCATTATATTTGATGGTCAGTTTCTACTTACCTTCCACTCGATTGCACAGCCAACTGTCACACTAACGACATTTCTTTCTGGTTTTCCAAACAATTGAACCAAGTCAGCAAGTGGCTTCAGTAAAAGTCTTTCAGCGAACAAGCAAAAAGAATTTTAGGAACAGTAGTGAGGATGGTGACGTTAAAAGAAAAGGCACAGGTTAGAAAAAGAAAAGGATAAGATCGAAAAATGGCGTTTAAGTGGAAAGTGGCATGGCTAGGGCAAAAAGGGGAGATAACTGAACCTCGCAACGAAGCAGTTAGAGTCACGATTCCGGAAAACGGCCGATATCAGCAACAATCAGACTTAAAATCATTGTGTGTAAATTGAAATACTTATTGCTGTTCAGTGGGCTGATGGTACACATGATTTAGCACGTACGCAGAAGACCCTTGTGAGTACGAAACACACATGCTCACAAAGTTGTGTACACAGTTTGGAAATGAAGTATTTTCATTATTCTGCCTGTTGTCACATCGACAAGAATTTTTCTCTTTGCTGTGTTTTATATCAGAAAGTTTTAGTTGGTATGTTAGTTGGGTCAGTGTTTTGAAGCTCTCAAGAGTGTTACCTTGTGTTTCTTCTCTTCTCAGGATTAATCAAGTAATACATTCTAACATATATATATATATATATATATATATATATATATATATATATATACAATGTTTTCAACTATCGAATAGAAATATCAATAGACACAGGATAGAAATTCTTACTCTAGATTTAATTTTGCCGATCACCAGGTAAGCCAGTATCAACCGATCTATGTCTTTCTTTCTTTCTTTGCACACACACACACACACACACACACACACACACACACACACACACACACACACACACACACACACACATATATATATATATATATATATGGGGGGTAGAAGAGGCTTCAGTCTAATTACAAAGCCGTCGTGAAGGCAACCCTTCTTAGAGAAGTTAACTCGAAAATCAAAACTGCTGTTGCAAGCTCCAGAATGAAACTTCTGCTGACTTGTTGATATTCATTGACGGGAAAAGTCTAAGAAGTTTGGTTTGATTATATTTTATGGCATAATAACTATTGTAGGTTATTTAATGCCAAATTTTGTTTATACATATATATTAAATATATAGGATTTGGTTTGGTTGGGTTTTATGGCATATCAACCATTGTAGGTCTTTTAATGCCAAATTTTGTTTATACATATGTATTAAATATATAGGATTTGGTTCGGTTGGATTTTATGGCATATCCACCATTGTAGGTCTTTTAATTTCAAAGCCTGTTTATGCATATATATCAGATATACAGAATTCGGTTTGGTTGGTTTTTATGGCATATCAACTATTGTAGGTAATTTTATACCAACTTTTGTTTATACATATATATTAAATATATATGATTTGGTTTGGTTGGGTTTTATAGCATATCAACCATTGTAGGTTATTTGATGCCAAATCTTACTTATATATTCATATTAAATATATACATGATTTGTAAACACATTTTGCTGATAATATTAGTGTGAAAGACGGCTATCATCTGTCAATACGTGGCAGGGAGAGCAATATTGAACATGTCCTGGCGACAACATCCCACGAGACAGCAACTATACGGCCACTTGCCTCCCATCACGAAAACTACACAAGTTAGACGAACCAGACACGCAGGACACTGCTAGAAAAGCAATAACGTGCTCATAAGAGATATACTCCTATGGACCCCCACATATGACCAAGCAAAAGCAGGACGACCAGCTCGAACTTACATACAGCAGCTATGTGAGGACACAGGGTGTAACCCTGAAGACCTGCCAGAGGCGATGAATAATAGGGAGAAGTGGCGAGAGAGGGTCAGGGATATCCGTGCTGGCGGCTCGACATGATGATGATGATATCATCATCATCATATCGCGCTGGTAGCACGGATATCCCTGACCCTCTCTCGCCACTCCTCCCTATCGTTCATCGCCCTAGGTAGGTCTTCAGGACAACATCCCGTATCCTCACATAGCTGCTGAATGTATGTTCGTGCTGGTCGTCCTGCTTTTGCACGGCCATGTGTGGGGGTCCATAAGAGTACATCTCTTATGGGTTCGTCCCTGCTTCTCCAGCAGTGTCCTGCATGTCTGGCTCGTCTAACTGATGATGATGATGATATATATATATATATATATATATATATATATATATATATATATATATATATATATATATATATATATATAAAGTTTGATATTACAAAAGGGTTGAGGTTGAAATTTTTAAATTTGAATATCTAAATGAACACGTAGATACATCAGGCGAAATCATTTGATAAAGTATTTATACCATGGTGATTAGACTACTATCTATACGTTTTAGACAACTTCTATATGTTTGGGCTTTTACTGTAGACAAGTCAGTCCTGATATCTGAGAAATAAAATTATGATGGTAATCTTGATTCTTTTGAATGAAAAGATTTTTACAGAAACACATAATTGTACAAGTTCCACAACTCAAATATCCAGTAGACCTTCTCTTCCGGGTGACTTCATGTTTCTTAAACAGAAATTTCCAATCAGACATAAAAAAAGACATGGCGGGTATTTAAATAGATGCAATGGTCAAACTTCACCCGAAATAAAAGAAGAGTTTCATTTAAGCTTTCAGCTTTAGAAAACACGCAGTTTGCCTCTCCCTCTCCCCCCTCTCTCTCTATCTCCATATATATATTTAACAAATCCCGGAAGAAACATCCCACGAAACAAGAATTGTACGGCCACCAAACTTCTATTTCTAAAACCATCCTAATAAGACAAACAGTATTTACCAACCCCTCCGCTCGGGCTGGATATGACACAAGGTCAATTTTTAGGTGGAGTTTAACAGGTTTCCATTCAGAGTTTTCCTTCTCCTAGACTAGTTGCCTAACCAAGGCTGAAGAACCCAGTTTGTCCTACTATTTACCCATAGCTGGAGGGAGAATAATTGGATTCATACCTTTCCCAAGGGTATTAGTGCTATGTGAAATGCAATCAGCCTCGTCCAGGATTTGAACTCATGTTGCCGTGTCCATTTCCTACGACGATAACCATTACACCACGGGTACCTCCAAATAACACAAACAAGGGACACTGCTGGAGAAGTAAGGATGAAGTCAGAAGAGACGTTCCCCCATAGATCACTGAACATGGACGTGCCAGTGTTGACTAACCAACAAGAGCTTACTTACAACAGTTCTTACGGACACGTGATGCAGTCTAGAAGACCTGACGGAAACGATAGATGATAGGGAAGAACACCGAAAGAGAGGGAAATCCGTGCTAGCAGAGTGACTTGATTATGATCATGCTATATATATATATATATGTGCTTGTGTGCGTACGAGTGTGTGTGCATGGGTGCACGTGCACATATGCATCTGTACTCATACATACACACAGAATATATAATAATAATAATAATAATAATAATAATAATAATAAACCTTAAAATTGACCAGAGGTCTTCACGTATGATAAACTCTATTAGAAATATAACACTGGAATAAAACAAACTCAAACAAACTGTATATAAACGAATGTATTTACACGTTTACACAAATACACACATTCAAGTAAAGAGAGAGAGAGAGAGAGAGAGAGAGAGAGAGAGAGAGAGAACAGTTACAAAGAACATTTACTTATATATACAAAGAACATTTACAGAGACTAGAGGTATTCACAGACAATTAACCCCAATGGAACATTCAAAGGCACAAATCCTGAATGAGAAAAGATCCCATCCTCTCAAAATACTCTCTTCTATCAAAACAACAACCAAAAACTTTACTTTTCAAAATCTCCTGAAGAAGCTGTGAAATCTAAAACACATGTAGAGCACAAGTATATGCATTAATAAAAACTTAAATAACAAATCTGAAATCATTTGCGAACCGGATCAAGTTTATATATATATATATATATATATATATATATATATATATATATGTGTGTGTGTGTGTGTGTGTGTGTGTTATTCAGTCCAGTTAAACCGGAGTCGGGAATAATTCCGTCAGGACAATAAAATCATTCAACTATGAACGTTTGAATTTTCCTGGGAAAGAGCTCAATGTAACTGACATCACAGAGCAATAATTCCTTACAAAAAACAAAAACCAGTCACATTAGGATTATAGATTTATTTCAATCCTCTTATAGGTTATTGATATGAATCAATAACACCGCCCCAAAAAACGTGCGATACCCTGTCCACATCAGACACCAACCAGGAGTGACAACACAGTTTCGGTAACTCAAGGCGTTTAAGCTACCGATAACTGTGTTATCACCACTGGTTGGCGGCTGATGAGGACAGGGTATCGCACGTGCTTTCACACATTGTATGATGAAAAAAATACATATATATGATATCGAAATAAATAAGTAGAGAAAGTGGAGGGCGTTAAAGCATATAAAGACTGAATTCGTCAAATAGGATCTTGTCTTATTTTCTTTCCACTCCCTTGTTAATTGTTAAAACTGGAAATGAATGGAAGACTTATCCAAACTCACCAGGTATCACGTGATAAGTGCTTGCATCTTAACACAAATTTTAGCGCCAATATTCCTTTGTACTTCCATTAAAGTAAATATACATTTCTCTTTTGCCAAATGAAACAAGCAATGAGATACAACTGATGTGAAAAATCTGAAGAGCAAAATACAGCAACAACAATTACAACATATAGCGTTATATAATTAAGGTAATGGTTTTTTATGTTAATCATTTTTCGTTAAGGATATTTTATTACTTAGTTTGCTAAGGCTTTGATCTACTCGGTGTCTCTTAGTTCAGGTGCATAGTCAGATTGACCCTTTTACCATTTTAAAATTGAAATAAAGCAAAAAGAGAAATAAGTACCTAGACCTTGCTAGAGAAAAAACTATGGAACGTGAAGTTGACGGTGATGCGAATGGTAATTGGTGCGCTCGGTAAATTTCCAAATGATTGATAAAAGGACTGGAAAACTTGGAAATAAGAGGAAGGGTGGAGGTGCCCGTGGTATAATGGTTATCGTCGCAGGAATTAGACACGGCGACACGAGTTCAAATCCTGGACTGATTGCATTTCACATAGCACTAATACCCTTGAGAAAGGTATGAATCCAATTATTCTCCCTCCAGCTATGGGTAAATAGTAGGGCAGACTAGGTTCTTCAGCCTTTGTTAAGCAACTAGTCTAGGAGAAGGAAAACTCTGAATTTGAACCTGTTAAACTCCGCTTTAAAATTGACCTTGTGTCATATCCTGCCCGAGCGGAGGGGTTGGTAAATATGATAAGAGGACAGGTGGAGACCATCCAAACTATAGCATTACTAACATCTGCCTGAATACTGAGAAGAGTTCTGGAAACTTAAGGAGACTTGCTGATACTTAAACTCGAGTAGAAAACCACCAGCTGGTGTGAAAAATTCACTAAACAGTAATCATAATAATGTTGTGTTCTTATTAACGCTCATGACAAATTTAAATTTTTGAAAAATAACATTAAAACTGAAATCATCCATAGTTTATCATAATCATCTTCATCATTATCATCCTCAAGTCTTGCTGATATCGTAGACTTCTGTGACTTTCTCTCTGCATCCGTTCCTATTGTTCATCGCTCCTGGCTGGTCCTGTAGACAGCATCCGGTGTCCATATGTAAGATTTTGCTGGTTGGTTAGCACAGACATGTCGACGTATAGGAATCCAGAGAAGAACATAAACTATACAAGAATGTTTTGTGCTCTTTTGAAAAAATTCTGGAAGCAGCACCCCACAAAATAGAAGCTTCACGGTAACTTACCTCTTATCTCAAAAACCATACAAGATGAACAAGCAATGCTGGGCATTGCTGGGTAAGTAAAGACGAATATAAGTAAAGACACAATATGGGTTATATATTGTGTTGGTGAGAATAATTATTTGATCTTGATATAATTTCTTTAGATAATTTGCCTCAAAATTGGACAACTTTGAGGGAAGATTTGTGTTTTAGGAAAGATTTGAGATTTATACGAAGTTGATTGAAATACTTGATAATCTGTGAATTTATTTTGAAGACTTGCTATCAGTTTATCCACATTATTATATAACTTTGTTGTAACTCCTCTAAACAGAACATGCGTTTGTTTCTATGATGGGTCGATGCTAAAAAATGATGGCGCTTAGTAGACTTCTTTATATTTCAGTTAAATTCTTAATTCATCGCTTTTTAGTGGGATTAATAGACTAGCGAAAGAAGGAGAGTCTCTAACGTCATTTAATAATGACTCACCGCCAAATACGACGTAGATTTGGCTTTCGGTTGGATATATATTATATCAAAAATCAGTGGTGCTATACTGTCTTCTTGAAAAAAAATCCTCCAAAGTCGACTATTAATGAAAGAAAAAAAAACTATATATACTATCACGTTCTGGTGGGTGGGTTGGTTGGGTTTTATGCCACATCAATCTTAGTCGGTTATTGAAATCCATTTTTATACATATCGTCAGTTCTATTTCAAACAATTCAGTTTAGCATGCGTGCACTGTTTAATTGTCAAAGCATTTCTATTTCAAGCTATTCAGTTTATTCAAACAGTTCTATTTCAAACAATTCAGTTAATATCAGTATAGTTTTTGTCCACACACAGTTACATGTCAAAACAGTTCTATTTCAAACAATTCAGTTCAGCATAAGTTTCTACCACTCTGGCTCAGAGTGGACTTGGGAGCGATAGCAATAAAGGGGTACTCCGCATTCCCCCAAACTCCAGCATTTCTGGAACGTCACAATCAGATTGTTTATTGTCATATGCAGGACACTCGTTGGAGGAGGTCTTACCCCTCTCCAGAGATGCAGTCGATGTATTCTACAGCCCAAGCCGACTGGACAATTACTCGTTCTGGTTGATATTTGTATCATATACTATTGAACAGCAAACCCACTTATGCGATAAGTCACTTCATTGGGGTTGTTTCATTCGTTTTGCTCGCGTTAAAATGTGGTTAGAGTAACTGACAACTGATGGTACGAAACAGAGCCGACAACCAAATAAATTAATGCAATAGTTTTCTTTCAATATCTGGCTTTACGGTGTTTCTCTTTTGTTTTTGTGTAACCCCTCGAGTTATGAAACGGCTTTCATATTGATCTAGCAAAGCAACAATACTCTACCACCAGCACATACAGAAACGCACGTAAACTAACAAACAAACAAACAAAAAAAAAAACAGCCACTCATCTTCCAAAGACTCATCGGACATTCCAAGTCCTAATTGTCTAGTGGACTGAGTTCGGCGCTTACGACGAGGAAGATAAAAAGATAAAATAAATAAATAGATAAATAAATAATAGATTAAAAAATAAAATAAAATAAAAAGATGTTATAAAAATTGGGGGATTATTTTTATGTCGCAAGTAGCTTACAAACTTTTCACTACCGATTCCGCAACAAGACTGTATACATACGCAAAACGATTACGCCTGAAAGATTAGATGAAATGGCCGTCGAAAGCTTCATCCAACTTTATATTTGAAAAAGAACAAAAGAACACAAGTCATTTTGCGTACAAACCAGTGGACGGGATTCATATCGCAATAAAGCAGTAATTGATTTTCCCAAAATCACGATAGAAAGGGTTAATGGACCCAGATGAAGAAAATGTCAATAGTGCTTTTCAAACTACGAAACCCTTTGTACTTAATAAAGACTAATTATCGTGCATTTTAAAATGGAAACATTAAACAACACTTTGGTCGATGTGGTATTGTAGAAACGTTTCAAAAACCTATTTATTTAGTGCAGTCATCTTGATCTTAAGTAATAATAGACTTAATTCTTTTTGCCTCTGGCAATGCGGAATTCAACACACACCAAATCTTAAGTGCTATGTTTATGGACCCTGGCATTTCCAAGTTAGAAACAAATGACTGGTGAACGTGGGTCTCATGGTTGAAAGCTTTCTAATTGTTTCATCGGGATTTGCTTTGGCTAAACTGACTGATCTGAACGGTTCCATCTCTAGCAATCATCGCTCATGTCGCTACTGACATCCAGAAAACCAGTGACCTTTAGAACTAGAAAGGTGCAATCAATGGCTGTAAATCGCTTTCATTAATGGTTCTTAATTTTTGAAATGTGAAAATGTCCGCCTTCGTTGATTGTGCCTAAATCATACAGCAGCAATAATAATGATGCATTAGCACTAAATCCATCTCTGTCTATCTCAGCTATGACAAGAAAAAAAGAGGAGCGTACAAAGGCATGAACTCTCAAATCCCATTTCCTTCAGATCAAAATGCGCTACTCACACACAACCGGATTAAATCAAGTTAGTTGACTGAGGAAAATTCTTATCTTTAAGGGCTCGAATTCTGGAGCTCTTTCGAGTGTCGAGTATCTTTCCATTGCTATTACTCTCTAGTCCACTCTGTCCGGGAGTGGTTGTATCTTTTAGGATTCCGTTTATGGTTCAAATAGATCTGTTAAAAATGATTAGTATTCAATGAGAACACGTAAATAAACTCTTTACAAACTTCAGAATATATCTAAAAATAAATGTACAGTGAACACGATTACCTAACCTTTAGAAATAAAATAACCCTACGTGGGTTAAAATGCTTGAATCAATTAATCAATTTATTGTCGTTAAGCAAATAAAATTTACCCTTTACTTGTTTGTTAAGCTCCAGTAGTAAGGACATTTGAAAGGATTGTTGAGTTTTATACCTATTACACACACACACACACACACATATATATATATATATACATATTTTAAATAAGTTATATATATATATATATATATATTTAAATAAGTTATTGATGGTTAAAAACCAATTAATCGCAAGGAAGACATATAGGTTTAGGAAAAATATTTATTGTTAATATATATATATATATATATATATATATATATCATACATATATATACATATACATATCATCATCGTCAAGTCACGATGCAATCATGGATTTCACTGACTCTATCTCGCCATTCGCTTCTAGCATTCATCGCTCGCGGCAGGTCTTCTAGACTACATTCTGTGTCCGTACAGAGCTTTTGTTGGTAAGTCCTTGTGAAGAGGTCCATCGGAGAACGTCACTTATGAGTTCGTCCTGGTTTCTCCAATAGTGTCCCGCGTGTCTTATCCGTCTTATTTAGATAGCTTTAGAGATAGGAGATCGGAGGCCGCACAGCAGCTGCTTTGTGGGATGTTGCTTCTAGGATTTGCTCAATATAGCTCGCAACAGTCTTATGCAGTTCTCGTCAAGCTTTTTCTCAATACATTTTGTCTGCATCCAAATGGTGCATTTATGCAGTAGAATTGACACAACCACTGCATGAAATATATTGCATTTTATTTTATCGGATAGGTCAGACCTCCATATGATCGATAACCTATCGATAGCAGTCAATGCCTTCGATTGGCGCATACAGATGTCACTTCCAGTAGTATATATATATATATATGTGTGTGTGTGTGTGTGTGTTGTTGTTGTTGTTGTGTAGTTGGGCAGCAGACCTTTATTTATGCATGTTTGATAAAATAATAAAGAAACATTTTATCGATCTCATTTGATAAGACTCTTTTGTCATGACAATTGAAAGGATCCTAATCCAATTTTTAGACAAAATGTCTTTCTTATTACACACTCATATATATATATATATATATATAGTGTTGAGGACAAGAGAGCACAAATTCTAAAAATTGCCAAGTTGTGCTTTTTTGATATTTGTATCAGCTCAGAAATGCAAAGGGATATTTGCATTTATCCGGCCCCTTGTCACAAGATGTGAGACTAGGTGTTGTATAGTGGCTCGTACCACGTGACTCCCGGTATCACAGAAGAATAAAAGACGTGTTTTCTAAGCACAGTCAGTACTGAAAGATCTCTGTCAGTAGTAAGACAAACTTCGGACGTAACACCAACAGCACGAGACTTATCATATTTGTTGGACTGTACAACTTTAGTTAATAAATAATTAACTCTATTTCACCGTGTATCTCTTCCTTACAACGGAACAACACTAGGTCATTTCTTAGGCGGAGTAAAGCTGGTTTGGATTTAGTTTTTCTTCCTCTAGACTGGTCGCCTTATCTAGGTGAAAAGACTCCAGTCTCCTATTTACCTATAGCTTGGGGTAAGAAGAGATGGATTCATGCCTTTTTCTAGAGTATTCTCCTGAAGGGAAATACAGTCTCATCTAGAATTTCAACACACGTCACCGATTCTATTTCTTAGCAGTAAAGCTAAGTACGTCCCCAAATGACATCATACGATATTGGTTACAATATAGACATCTATTTTTGGTCTTAAATTTAAAAAATATCTCATTACAAAAAAATAAAAACGATCTATTTTTAACAATAAATCTTATTACAAAATAGGATGCATTTTCAGTGTTTTCATCATTTTTGTATTTTTTAAAGGTCGAGTCTAGGGTTGTAGGAATTTTAAATGACGATTCGCTGAAACATGATAAGGAATCCACTTTGCAATCGTAGAAGATATGTTAGCCGTGACTCTCACCATTTTTAGATAAACGTTGACAGGCACAGACAGACTAGCAGAAAAGACTTTTTGTATATGTTAGGAATGATCAGGATTTATCAATCTTGAAGAATTCCTCAAAATTTTGGTTATCACGGATTCGAAAGTGTGAATAGTCTTATTCTGGCCTATACGGTTAATTAGTTAATTTCGAAAGCCATGACATAGCCAGGATATTGACTTAGACAGCACGTAATACTTTAAAATGATTAGAAATGAGAACAAACTTCGTAAAACTAGCGTAAATAACTCACGAAAGAATATAGCAGACTGGGTTCTTCAGCTTTGGTGAGGAAATGGACACGGCAACATGAGTTCAAATCCTAGACGAGGCTGATAGCATTTCACATAACACTAATACCCTTGGAAAAGGTATGAATCCAATTATTCTTCCGCCAGCTATGGGTAAATAGTAGAACAGACTGGTTCTTTAGCCTTGGTGAAGCAACTAGTCTAGGAGAAGGAAAACTCTGAATTCAAACCAGTTAAACTCTGCTTAAGAATTGACCTTGTGTCATATCCTGCCCAAGCGGAGGGGTTGGGTAAATATGATTAATTATAGAAGGTTGTTTAACTCATTCCTGCTAGATATCATAACAATGATACGGCAACTTGAAAGGATGAATACAAAAATCATCATCATCATCATATCGTGCTGGCAGCACGGATATCCCTGACCCTCTCTCGCCACTCCTCCCTATCGTTCATCGCCCTAGGTAGGTCTTCAGGACAACAACCTGTATCCTCACATAGCTGCTGAATGTACGTTCGTGCTGGTCGTCCTGCTTTTGCGCGGCCGTGTGTGGGGATCCATAAGAGTACATCTCTTATGAGTTCATCTCTGCTTCTCCAGCAATGTCCTGCATGTCTGGTTCGCCTAACTTGAATAGTTTTCGTGATAGGGGGCAGGTGGCCGTACAGTTGGTGTCTTGTGGGGTGTTGCTGCCAGGACTTGTTCAGGATTGCACGCAGCATTCTTGTGTAATTGCCATCTACTTTCTTCTCCAGCCGTTTTGTTAGCGTCCATGTAGTGCATCCATATAGCAGTATCGATGTGACCGCTGCCTGGAAGAAACTGCGTTTCATTTTATCGGTTAGGTCTGATTTCCATATAGTCGATAGCTTATTGATAGCTGTCCATGCTTTCGTTAACCTCGTTTCGATGTCCTTTTCGGTTGATTCGACGCTGCTTCCTAGGTACGTGAATTTGTCTACTAGTTTAAGAGGGGTTCCTTCTAGAGTGGAGATGTCCCCCGTTTGGTTATAGCACATATATTCCGTTTTGTGTGCATTAACATGGAGGCCTATGGTTGCTGCTGCTCGTTCCAGGCTATGCAGAAGTGTTTCGGCTTGGTCAGGTGTATTTGCCAGTATCGCTATGTCATCGGCGTAGTCGGCGTCGGTAATTGTTGTTGCGGGGTATCTTCTGCTTCTTTTCTTCGTCAGTTCGAAGCCATTCTCTTTGATTTTGTCAATCGATGTTCTAAGTACGTAGTCTAGACAAATGATAAAGAGATACGGAGCCAGCGTGTCCCCTTGTAGTACTCCTGCTACAATGTCGAAGTATTCTGTGTCTCCATCTGGTGATCGTACTTTTACTTTAGTGTTTCTATAGAGAATCGTTATTGCCGCTACGGTTTCTTTAGGTATGCCGTACGCTAGTAGGATTTGTTCCATCTTTCCTCTGTGAATGGAGTCGAAAGCCTTGGTAAAGTCGACAAATATTAATGTCGCTTGTAGGTTCTTTGCCCGTACACCTTCAAGGATTCTGCGGATGGTTAGTATTTGTGAGGTCGTAGATCTATTTCTTCGGAAGCCATTTTGGTTTTTTCTAAGTATGTTGTCGATTTTGGGTTCTATTCGGTTTCGTAGTAGGGCATTGTAGATTTTGGCAGCTATGGATGTAAGTGTTATGCCTCGGTAGTTTTTGGCTAATCCGAGGTACCCCTTTTTAGGGAAGGGGAGTATGCATCCCTTCGTCCATCTATCTATCGGATTTTGATTGTATACTGCGTTGCAGTGTCGGAGCAGTATGTCGTCGAATTGTCTGGTTTTCCATACTTCCGGGGGAATTTCGTCCAGTCCTGCAGCTTTCCTATTTTTAATTTTTCTGAGAACCGAGTCGAGTTCTCCTTGTGTGAACGGTCCAAGTTTAATGTCTAATTGTTTGCTAATTATTCTGGTGATTGGTTCATGCGTTATTTTTGGTGGGTTTCCAAGTAAGTTTTCGAAGTGCTGTTTCCACAGTTTTATTCTTTCTTGTTGGTTTGCTGCTTTAAGTTTTGCTTTGGCTGTGTTCTTTCTTCTGCTCACTTCGTTTATTGTTTGCCAGGCAATTCTAGATTGACTCGGTAGAAGATAATACAAAAATACGTAGACGAAAAATGTCTATATTTTTCAGTCAAATATGTATTAACAAAGAAATGCTGCCCAAAAACCACAGGCATATATTTGCGTGTATATATATATATGTGTGTGTGTGTGTGTGTGTGGTTAGGCAGCAGTCGTTCATTTAAGCATGTTTGATTAAATAGTAAAGACACATTTTGTCTGTATAATTTGTTTAAGATCCTTTCGAGTTTCCTGATAAGGGTCTTGGTTTAAAGTTGGAATTGGTGGATGAATTTACCAAAATTGTCTCGACCGCTTTCGCACCCTTCACAGGCCATCATCAGGGTTTATTTGGGGGTGTTAATTTTTTGTCTATAGTCGTTAATTTGTCTTTTTTACGGCCATATTTTGGGTGTGGGTATCGTGGTGAGCAGCCGGATCATAGTTTTTGAAGTATGTGCTGTTAGGCAACAGTCGTTGATTGAAGCATGTTTGATTAAATAGTAAAGACCCATTTGCATATGTATTTCTATTCGCCTGTTTCCGCCTGTGAATATGCATTTGTATATGTACCGTTGGATTGAGATCATTGTGATTATGTAACATTGGTTTTATAGCATATCAACATTTGTAGGTTATTTAAAGCCAAATTCATTTTTATACGAATTGTCAGTTCTATTTCAAACAATTCAGTTTAGCATGAGTACATAGTATAATTGTCAAAAACATTTCTTTTTCAAGCTATTCAGTTTGGTCAAACAATTCCAATTCAAACAATTCAGTTTAGTATGAGTATAGTTTTTGTCATAACACAGTTAAATATCGAAACAGTTCTATTTCAAATAATTCAGTTTAGCGTAAATACAGTTTCAATGTCAAAACTATTCTATTTCAAGCAATTCAGTTTACGAAATTTACGTGTCGAAATTTAGATGTCAAAATAGTTCTATTTCAAGCAATTAAGTTTAGCATATGTACGCAGTTTAAATGTAAGTACCCAGTTTAATTGTCAAAAACATTTCTATTTCAAGATATTCAGCTCTAATTCAAACAGTTCAGTTTAGCATAAGTACGCAAAATAGTTCCATTTAATCCATAGATAGGGCCCTATCAGGTGCCACCACTCCGGGCCAGAGTGGACCTGGGAGCGATGGCAATGAAGGGGTACTCCGCATTCCCCAAACTCCAGCATTACTAGAGCCTTACCATCAGATTGTTTAGTGTCAAATCCAGGACATTCTTTGAGGTGAGGTCTTACCCTTCTACTGAGAAGCAGTCGGTGTATTCTACAGCCCCAGACAACTGAGCCAAATATTTAGTCTAGAAAATTTGAAGTTAGTCGAAATGACGTAAAACTGGTGATTGTTGTATTCCTTAAAGTTAGAACAGTTTGTAACGTTTCGACACTAGCGCTAGCAAAAGTTTCGCTAGGATGTGAAATTTTTGCCGTGTTACGGTAGCAGACAAACATAAAAATTGGATTATTATAATAAAACATTTTTTCTATTTTTTACTGCCGAACTTTTTTTTTGGACAAGAGAATATGAATTACCTTATTCTGACATTGCTTAGAACATAAATTTTAGATTTTTGTAATTAAGTTATATGATTTAATTTATCAACATTTTTCACATCCCCGTGTCAATTAAATGGCATTTCATTTTATTTTTTGATTGCACATCTCTAATTTGATATCCGTTTTCGACAAGTTGAATACTTAGTTTTCCTTTTCAGGTCGAAAACTGATTGATTATGACAAGTTTTTAAAATTAGGGCCTTTTCGTATGATCGTTGTTTTCAACAGGCAATTATCCAAACAGTTTAAGTTTTGAGGATGTAAGTTTCGAATACACAGCCATGAGAAACTAATCATTGAAATTGGTGTAAACTCATTTCAATCTTTGAATTGGTGGCCCTAAGGGGTAAGATCTCCTCTCCCAATGAGTGTCCTGGTAATATGACGCTTAGCAATCTGATGGTACTGTTCGAGTCTTGGAGATTTGGGGAATGTGGAGTACTCTTTCATTGCCATTGCTCCCAGGACCACTCTGACCCGGAGTATTAACCCCTGATAGGGTAATATCTATGGGTCATATAGATGGTTGGTTGGTTTTTATAGCATATGACCCTTTGTTGGTTATTTAATGCCAAATCCATTTTTATACAAATAACCAGTTTTATTTCAAACAAGACAGTTTAGCATGAGTACACAGTTTGACTAAACTGAATAGTTTGAAATAGAAAAGTTTTTGACAAACAGTTCTAATACAAACGATTATGGCATATCAACCTTTGTAGGTTATTTAATGCCAAATCCATTTTTATACAAATAACCAGTTTTATTTCAAACAAGACAGTTTAGCATGAGTACACAGTTTGACTAAACTGAATAGTTTGAAATAGAAAAGTTTTTGACAAACAGTTCTAATACAAACGATTATGGCATATCAACCTTTGTAGGTTATTTAATGCCAAATCCATTTTTATACAAATAATCAATACTATTTCAAACAATATTGTTTAGCATACAAAAACAGTTTCAATTCAAACAATTTAGTTTACGCAGTTTAAATGAAAGTACACTATTTAATGGTAAAAAAATACTATTTCCAGTTACTAAGTTTAGTAAAACAGTATTATTTTAAGCGATTCAGTTTTGCACAAATACGCAGTTTAAATATCAAAACAGTTCTATTTCAAGTAATTCAGTTTAGCATAAATACGCAGTTTAGTTCAATTTCATTTATCGAGAGGTCCCTATCAGGTGTTACCACTTCGGGCCTGAGTGGACCTGGGAGCGATGGCAATCAAGGTGTGGTTCACATTCCCAAAAGTTGTAGCATGACTAGAACCTCACCTTCAGATTGTTTAGTGTCATATCCAGTACACTCGCTAAGAGGGTCTTACCCCTCTGGAAGGATGCAGTCGGTTTATTTTACAGGCCCAGCCGACTGGGCAATACACGGAGTTAAATGTAAAACCAGTTTTATTTCAGATGATTCAGGTTAGCAGAATTACGCAGTTTAAATGTGAAAACAGTTCGATTTTAAACAATTCAGTTTGGCATAATTATGTCTAAAACAGTAAAGTCCCAAAACCACAGTTTAGTTTTATTTAACCTCTAGAGAGGACCCTATCAGGTGCTACCGCTCCTGGCCTGAATGGACCTGGTAGCGATGACAATGAAAGGATGCTCCGCATTCCCCAAAACGCCATCAGATTGTTTCGTGTTATAATCAGGAAACTCGCTTGGGGGTGGGGGGAGTCTTACTCCTCTGCGGAGATGTTGTCGCTGTATTCTACAGTTATTGCGCAAGGGTCACATACTACTGTTTGACATCTAAAGGGCGTGCAAAAATGACTTATAATAATTTGAATTGTTTGAAATAGAACTGTTTATCTTTAAACTGTCTATAAACAAACCACTGACGTTTAATTGATTCGTTAGTTATACAAAGCAATACATGGAACCATTTAACTTTGTTGTCTTATGATAAATTGAATTGTTAAAAATAGAACTGTTTGATCATTTAACTGTGTGTATCTACACAATGCGTTTACAAATCATTAATATTTATATGTATAAACAAAATTTGATCAAATAACGGAAAATATTATAAGATACTAGTAAAGAATATATATATCCTATTTGAAGCGGACGTATTGGGTAGGATAATACAAATTCTTTAGCGAAATCCAATTAGTAAGTGACACACACACACACACACACACACACACACACACACATATATATATATATATATATATATATATATATACAAACCAACATATGAGAACAAACAATTATTTAAAAATTGTTTCATAAATAAAAAGTTTTCAAATGCTGGCTAGTAGAGCAGCAAAAAAAACTGAACTCCATTTTGATCTTATTTTCTTAGCATTTAAAAATTTTATTAGTGTTTACATATATATATATATATATATATATATATATATATATATATACGTATATGTATTTATACATACGTGTGTGTTAGTATATATATATATATATATATAACATCATATATATATAACATTTACATTTTCTTTACTGCTTATATGAAATATTTTCATTGTTTTCAGTGTATATATATATATATATATATATATATATATATATATATAAAGATTCTGTGGTGCTTGCGAAATTTAAAAATGACCTTAAAAAGTTCGTACATTTTAGAATTCTAAAATGGGAACTGTTTTCAACACGTCTCATCGAAACGACGGGTTCTCTTTTTTAAGATTTTCAAGTATTTCAAAATGTACACGCTTTTTAGAATTTGGTGGAGATATCTATTAATTAATTATCTGTTAATACAACGCTTATATATTCTTTTTAAAAAATCCATTACCACTAATTTAAATACGAATGAAAATAATATATATATATATATATATATATATATATATATATATATATATACACTCTTGAGTACTATTTTTTCTTATCATACAACGTTTGAAAGCACGTGCGATGCCCTGCCCTCATCAGCCGCCAACTAGGCGTGATAACAGTTTCTGTAGCTCAAGCGCAACTAAGCAGCTTTTGCCACCGGGCAGGGTATCTAAAGAATTATATATATATATATATATAATGCTGAGTGTTAAGCAAGTCGGCATCAAGTACTATTTTTTGAATCTTTGGTATGACTCTACCCGGGATTGAACTCCGATCTTCCAGAACATTGGCGGACAGTCTACTCATTAAACCAAATTTTAACAATTATCTTTTTATTTTATGTGGATAACAGAGCAACTGCAGTGAGAAATACACAACTATCCTTGCCTTTGATAAGTATAGTTATTTAGAAAGATTCATTTAATCTAACAGAAATGTGAAGTATCGAGTGAGGATTGATCTCACGAGATTATTACCATTATTTTCTGGAGTTTTCATTTCCCAAAACTCGTATTTACTCGTGCTTTTCTTCAAATATCGATTTCTGTATATTTTTATTTATGATTATATATTTCTAGTGGTGTTGGAAGTATTAGAAGATGACATTTCACAATAACTATCAGACCCTGCGGTCATCAAGTGACCATGTAATGATCGTAGGGCCTGTTTTGGCCAGTACTTAATGGCTGTAATTTCGTCTAAGACGATGATTTTTTTTGTGTCCATAAGAAAGAAGCTGGTCGGACGGTCATCGTACAATAACAGCCAATGGTCAGTTTTCAGCCGTTGGGCAATCGGTAATTAGCCGTGTCCGTGAAATTAACGGACCCTGAAAATAAAACTGCTCTGAATTGTCTTAAATGGGCAGCAGAAGGTGAGGCTAAATGCAACAGCTTCGGTCCTCAACAAAAAGTTCCACAAGACAAAACAGAACGTGACGGTAACGGAATGTAACCAACGTGCTGTTAAGAAATTAAAACCCCTTGAACAAAGTAGAGGGTAGGAAATCAAATAATTACGAGGTCTGACTCAAAATTAATGAGATTGATCGTGTAAAATAATACTATCGACTTTAAGAAGTGGGTTAAGCGTAACTGTAATTATCGTGGGAAAAAGAATCAGTGACCCGCGTTCAAATTTTGAACGAGACCGTTTGCGTTTCACGTCAAACAAATGCCCTAGGGAAAGGCATGAATCTATCTCTTTCATCTCTGGCTCTGAGAAAATTGTAGGGCAGATTGTGTTCTTTATCCTTGGTTAGGCAAATATAATTTGCTTAAAAAGGTGATGTTGTGTTACATCCTGCTATTGGGAGAAGGATTTGGTAAATACATACTATCGGCTTAATAACGAATTAACATTATGACTCTCTGAATATTTCTGTTGGAAACCCTCACACCAACGAAGATATTGTTGCGATTCTTGGAGACAGTGGTGTGGCTAGTCTTTAACTAGCATTGCCTTTATTTTGCATATTTTCAACAGTTCCTGCGTGTTGACAATGATGGCAAGTTTTGATTTTGGGGGGAAAATAGTCTCCACAATTCAGATCAGAAGTAAAGTATCTGTGGCATCACAAGACAATTTTTTGGTCAGGAAATCATCAAAGGGTTTTTCAAAGAACTAATGAGACGGGTTTATTTAACTTTTTTTGGATGGGGGGTCGAGAAATGTGATTAAAATTCAACTGATCAATTCTAAGTCATCACCAATCGTTAGCCCTGATACACCGTAAAATTTGTTTCAAAATAACTACGTATATAAAATAAAAGTAAAATTGGCAACCGTTGTCGAGGGTGACCCGAACGCTCACTTTTCAAGAGCTACTACACTGAGGTATCGGGGAGGGCGCTATTCCTTTCCTTGGATTGCTTTACTTACCCTTGATACGTACCTTATAATGCTCAGTGTTAAGCAAGGAGGCATCAAGTACCATTTTTGAGTCTTTGGTATGACTCGACCTTGGATTGAACCCCGATCTCCTGGACCATTGGCGAACACTGATGATGGCAATGGGCCGGTATGCTTTACTTTTTAAAATACAAAATCACAAAGCTAATATCTCAACAAAGGCTTTTAATTAAACTAATGTAGGTGTTGCATAATTCAATTTTTATATCATTTATATTATTTGAACACATTATTTGCGCCAGTGTAATGAATAGCAAACAATCTTTATTTTCTTATTTAATAAGCTTCGTTTCTGTAAAGGCGATGCGATGTGGGGATAATTTGGATTGAAGTTATGGCAAGGTTAGAAACAAGCTAAACCTCAACCTTTCCAAAACAAATCTCGTGTAATGAACGATTCCTTGTGGAAATTTCATCTTAAAAGTCGTTCATTACACGGGTAAAAACAGTATCACTTTAAAGAAGCTCCAGACACAACATTATTGTGATTAATCATTGATTCAGACGCAAAATTATTGTGATTGATTATTGATTCAAAGGCAAAATCATTGTGATTGATTATTGATTCAGACACAAAATTATTGCGCAGGTAATGGAGAACACATTGTGAAAGACATTGAGGAATGTTTAGTTCCCCTTCATTGCCATAACTCCTAGGTCCTCTCTGTCCCAAATCAGTTGTATCTGTTTGGGTCCCATCAATGATCCAAAAAGAAGAGTGCGATAATTTTCTAAAGGATTATTACTAGTTGCTTGAAGCTATTTAGCTCCGAGCAAACAAATGATTAATACTAATGGAATCTTAAATTTTAGATATGAATACAAGCAACCATTTACATTTGAGCAAAGAAATGATTAATTTTGAATAAATCTATTAGTGTAATATAGCTATACTTGAAAGCATTTAATTGTGTAAAAATAAATGGTACTTGATACCTCCTTGCTTAACACTCAGCAATATAAGGAATGTATCAAGGGTAAAGTGGAGCAATCCAGGGAAAGGAGTAGCGCCCTCCCCTAGACCTCGGTGTTGTAGCTATTGAAAAGGGAGCATTCTGGTCGCCCGCAATTACGATCGCTAACTTTTTACTTGATTGCTAAAATACTGGAATGCTGCCTTTGAAATAAGTGAGTTCGAACTCCAGTCGCGTTATTACATTTACTTTCGTGCTGATAAACCTTCAGAAAAGTCTGAACACCCCTTATCCCTTTATCTATCTTGCCCTATCGGCTGAGACTGTAGAATACATCAACTGCACCTCTGCAGAGGGGTAAGACACCCCAACGAGTGTCCTAGATATGACACTAAGAAATCTGATAGTGAGGTTCCAGTAATGTTGGAGCTTTGGGGAATGCGCAGTACCCCTTCATTGCCATCACTCCCAGGTTCACTCTGATTCGGAGCAGTAGCTCCTGATAAGGGTCCTATCTATGGGTTAAATAGAATTAAACCGTGGTTTCTCGAGTTTACTGATTTTTTGCTTTTAAACTGCGTATTTATGCTGAATTGAATTGTTTGAAATAGAACTGTTTTTGACATTTAAACTGCGTACTTATACTAAACTGAATTATCTGAAATCACACTATTTTGAAAAAGAAATGTTTTTGACGATTAAATTGTACTTACATTTAAATTGCGTGCTTATGCAAAACTGATGTTTGAAATTGAACTGTTTTTGACATTGAAATTGTACTTACATTAATCTGAATTGTTTAATATAGAACTGTTTTGACATTCAACAATGTGTAAACAAAATCTGTATTTATACTAAACCGAATTAGCAAAATAAGAACTGCCTGACTAAACTGAATAGCTTGAAATAGAAATGTTTTGACAATTAACCAGTGTACTCATGCTAAACTAAATTGTTTGAAATAGAACTGACTATTTGCATAAGAATTGATTTGGCGTTGAATAATTTACGAAGGTTGACATACCATAAAACCCAACCAACCAACCGACCCTTTAGCTCCCGATTAAAAGATATCACAACTATTCTTCCCTAAAGATAGGGTAACTCACATCTTTGTCCGAAAGTGAACGTAATAGCACTACTGGTGTTCGAACTCGTTTACTACCTTTCTCCAGTCGACTGCTTTACCCATTACACCACGAGGATACATTTGCTGGACTCCCCCGTAAAAATTTAATTAGTTATCTAATACAAATGGTCAGCGGGCTTAGCTTGATAACCATTATTTACAGTTACTTATATACAGAAATCTTTTTTTATCTCTATCTACGGAAAATTCAAAAAAGTCAAAGGACTTAATAATCTACACTCTCATGCAAAGATCCCATTATATATATATATATATATATATATATATATATATATATATATATATATATATATATATATATATGCGTGTGAGTGCCTATTTAGATGAATAGGTCCACAAAGAGATTTTCAAAAATTACTTATTCTACTCTTACACTTGTTTCTAGGTTTTTGTTGTCGTCAGAGACTGTTTAATGATTTCGGTGGTGTCGTCTTTGATTGAAAAGAACTGGCAACGCTATCACAGCGGTCGCCTCTTTATAAATCAAAGACGACACTGCGGAAACCATTAAACGCTCTCTGACGACGAAAAGAAGCTAGAAATACGTGTTAGAGCAAAATGAATAATTTAAAAAATAAATCTCTTTGTAGACCTATTCGTTTTCAAATACTTACTTTTTTTCTCTCTTTCGACCATCAAATAAAGAAAAAATCCGTCCATCAGCCAATCTATATTAATTTACAAATAAATGAAATCATTATTTTAATGAAAGGTCGACTAAAATAATTCCTAAAATAAATTCTAAGGCCCCTTTTGACTGACTCTTTTCAAATTAAACGTCGAGAATTGAATAATAGCCCGAATGTAGGATGTAATATCAAAAGTTATTTGGAGAAAGAGAAGAAGGAGGAGAACATTTTTCCCTGAAATCACAAATCGTCTAGTTTCTGGGTGAGTTCTCTCTGCCTACATTAAGCCAGACACTGTGTAACAACTACAACAGTCTCCAAGATATTAAGATGGTATTTGTTCCGGACCTTATGGAAGACAAAGAACTCGTCTAAATAGCGTTCACTACAAGTATTTAAACTTAATAAACTGCTGACAATGGCGGTCTCAGGAGTTTGTCAGTGCCCGAATGTGGGTACTTTGTGTTTTTACGTCTACAGCTTGGAATGTACTGAGCAATTCTCACCTCACACAGACATCTTAATCGGTAAACGTCTAAATTTCGTTGAAGGTTAGCAGAACATTCTTGAACAGAGAAGAATTAAAAAAAGGGTCTTTCAAAAAATCTTTTGGGAAACTCCCAGACTTCTTTAAACTTTGCATCAAAAAATTATCATAACATACATATGATCTCTGGTAAAACATAATTACTTTCTGAACGACCTTATATTTCCGTCATATATCTTTGAAAAACTGTTTTAATCGATACACCGAAGAAAAGGGTGAGAAGAAACATGATAAATAATAAAATATCGTTGATATACAAGACGAAATTTTTTTTTAACACTTCATATAAATGAATGTAATTGAGGAAAATAATTTTAATAAGGCAAATGGGTCAAATTGAATTACTAGAAGCTGCATATTTT
This sequence comes from Sepioteuthis lessoniana, assembly GCA_963585895.1. Lineage (NCBI taxonomy): Eukaryota > Metazoa > Mollusca > Cephalopoda > Myopsida > Loliginidae > Sepioteuthis > Sepioteuthis lessoniana. The sequence goes on along the minus strand of OY757905.1, from coordinate 132,866,721 downwards.
CAAATATATACAGCCGTATGAGCATGGAAGCACATACACAGGTCTTTATATATATATATATATACAGAAAGAGTGAGAGAGAGAGAGAGAGAGAGAGAAAGAGAGAGAGAGAGAGAGAGAGAGAGAGAGAGTTATTATAGGCATTAATTGAAACACAGTCATCTTACATGTGAAAATATTCAAGTATATAATCGTCAACGATTCATTGCACACACACACACACACACTCATATATATATATATATATGTGTGTGTGTGTGTGTGTGCGCGCACGCGTGCGTATATGTATGTGTGATCAAACTTGCGATGTTTCAATATAAGCAATTTAAGTTAAACATGTGTGTTCCTGTATCGATTAATTTAGTTTATATATATATATATATATATATATATATATATATATATATATATATATATAACACACAAACACACACGCACACACACATGCACACAAACATAATAACAAACATACAAACACACACACAAACATACATTTGCACACATATATATTCCTCTCCATGTACAAAAATGCGTGTATGGTTGCATGAATACATACGCACTTTTTGATGCGTCACTCCCTCTTGGTATATGGGTGTATGATGCATATATTAAATCGGTAAGTATATATATATATATATATATATATATATATATATATATATATATACATACATGTATCAGTTCTATAAGCGTACTTGATATATATATATATATATATATATATATATATATATATATATATTAAGTACGCTTATAGAACTGATACATGTATGTGTGTTTCTGTCTGTCTGTCTCTTTGTAGAGAGATGTATGCTTGTATAAACATGACCATATACGTATATATACTTGTGGATAAAAGTATATACTTGTATAAAATACATGTAACCCTGTCATAAAATGCCAGAAACAGGATAACTGACGCGAATCATCATTCAATCTAGTGTAATTCAAACCATGATTTGATGTTGTTTCTTCGGCTTCGCTTTTCATTTCACTTCATCGACGTTGATTGCGAACCTGTCGAGCGAAAGGTGGACTCCATTGACGCTTATTGACCAGACGTTAGGCATTCTATCACACAGCATCTATCATAATAAACATTGTTATAAGTTCTGATAATAATGGCCAGCACGATAATGATAATGATTAATATAACGATGAAAGAGACATGCTTGTGTTATATTTGAATCATTCTTATTTTCTTGAGAGTTATTTGAAGGCATAACATTTATTTAAATTCTAAAGAAGATTCTATAAATATTTGTGCCTTGTTAAGGCTTGTTACAGATTTTTGTTGCTATTGTCTCGGCAGGTAAGTTGATTATAGTAGAGGGGTTGGCCGTCTAGCATCATTGAAGAGACGCTCGTGATGTAACACTATTGATTGTAGAAAAAGGACCCAGTGACTTGTGTTCAAATCCTGCTCAGGGCTGTTTGCATTTCACATAGTGCTGATAAACTTGCGAAAAGAGTGAATCCTATAGTCATCATTGCAGTCGGTTATACTGGGCTCTTTAGCCTTGTTTTGACAACCAGTCTCGGAGAAGCAAACTTCTGAATTCAAAGCTGTCAAACTCCGTTTAAAAATTGCTTATGTGTCATATCCTACTCATGGTAGAGGGGTTAGCTAAATGCATATGATCAATGAAGATATGTTTGTGAAGATATTTGTTGTTAAGTGCGCAGTCAGGGAGATACGTTCATGCCTTTTTAAATAGCTTTAGTGTAATGTAAACCAAGGTACTCTGACCTGGAAGTCGATAATTATTTGAGGACTTAATTTAAAAAAAAAAATTAACTGCGTAAAAGGCTTGCTCTAAATCAGACGCAGCTATGGGTCAAATAGTGCCATGGTGTTCTACAAAGATGGATTTGGCAGTAAATTACCCTCGAAAGTTGATATGCCGCTAAAACGAAAGAAAACCAAAGAAAACAAAACTATATCAGAGCTTCTCAAACTTTTTACATGGTGTCTTCCCATTGTTAGCAAATTTGATTTCCATTCACCACCAAATACATTTATTGAATATGGCTGGATTTTTTTCTCGGCTTCACTGGATGTCATGATAAGACGAGGTGATTTTTTGAATGTTTTCGATTTCAAGAGTAAAATTTTCACAAATTACAGAAAGTACCGATTAGATGTTATTTACCTAAATTTCTAAGATGAGGTCTGATAATATTTTTTATCATTTAGAATATACGGACGATTGTTTTCATCTTTTCCTGTATAGTCATGTTTCGGTCGATGTGCCCTTAAGCCTTCTTCAGGTTCATTATGTCACACTTGGGAACCTACACTAAAGTTCTAACTGAACCCATTCATTTAATCTACAGGAGTAAATTGTTTTACTTCTGTTAACCACAATTATATATTCCGTTAAAGACGCCGAACAATTCCGGACGTTTTCGGCGTCATTATCGACGCATATAATCGTATTTTCACGAAAGAAAACGTATATATATAAATTATAACACAGTTGGTTGTCACTAAGTCACTTTGTGGGTATGTGTCGAACCAAGTGCAATATAATATGGAGAATACTCAATATCTAGGATAGAGCTAATATATAATAATATTAAATCAAGATATATTAGATATATTTTAAATTCATGGAATTTCGACTGCGACCCCTGGGTTTCATGGAGATTTTTGCAAAACAACAATTATCAGGCCGTTAAGAAAATGAAATGAATCGAAAATCGAAAAAAGTGTGGTTGTAAGTGTGTGAGTGTATGTGCGTATGCGTTTCAGTTACGTATGAAGGCGTGTTTTTATGAGGTTAAGCCAAGTTACAAACGCAGCATTATTTTATTTCTGTATGTGTAGGTGACTATAGCTGAGGAACAAAACATTAACACTGCATGTCGGAGAGACTGAATAAAGATCTGATTTGTAGTAATTTACGAAGGTCTTTACTTCGATTTAGCACAAGGCCAAATGAATGGGGCACCCAATGAGACTCGAACTCACTCGTGTAGGTTTGCTAGTCTAACTTGCTAACCATTACACCACCAGAGGTGCCCTAAAGATTTGATTTGTAAGCGTATTTAAACGGTTATATTACGGTAGACCAGAATCACAATGGGTATAAGTAAGGGTATATTGTATTGCAATGTAATATTGTACAATGTTGGTGTAATATTTAGGGAAGGAATTGGGCTAGGGTATAATAATAATAAATTGTTGAATCAATTCATTTTGATGACATGACTCTATCACTCTCCCTCCATCGTTCCTACCATATCCTCTAGACTGTATACAGTGTCTGCAAAGTGGGTGGTTTCCAATATTTGTGTGTCCCGGTGGAGGTCAACGTCTCTGATGAGTTCTACCTCACTTCTTCTGCTGTGTCCAGTATGACTTTCACGACTTACTTTGATAGTTTGAAAGATAGACAGTCAGTGACTGTATAGTTGCTGTTTTGTGGGTACTGCTTCAATCCGAGTTCCTGTTGCATATCGTTAACCAAGTAGCAATATGTATTGACTTTTGGCTGAATGATAAAATAGGATTCATGTCTTTTAAATAAAATAGAGCCTTCTCGACTTTAAGAGGCAAGCCTTTGAAAATAAAAATCCGGGTCATATACCTCGGTAACCATATCTTATCTACTGAATGCAATGTAAACATACGCATAGGGAAGGCACGAACTGTTATTGACCAGTTCTCGATCATACGGAAATCAGATCTCTGATGAAATAAAACGCAATTTCTTCCTATCTGTGGCCATGTTTGTATTACTGTATAGTTGCACCACCTGAACTCAGATGGAAAACTTTGTGAAAAGGCTAATGTTGTACGTTAGTCACTAGGGACTCCTCCTATATATATATATATATATATATATATATATATATATATATATATATTCATTTCTCAAGATTTCAGAATTACGGTATATATGGCATTGTAAGGATGACACCGCATATAGATAAGATATAAAAAGAGCAGCCGAAAGAAAGATGTGTTAACAGAGTTCAATATCTCTTCCAGTTGTATTAAGATAGTTCTGACATAGCACTTCGGACCCAGGCCTCTAAGGTGATTGGGCCTGAAAGATGTCACCCAACCGACGACGAAGAGCAGCAGGGGGAATGTTCTGTGAAACCCAATATATATATCTATATATATATATATATATATATATATATCACGGGTTTCGTGATTTAGTCTCCTTTTCTCTTCTATTGGTTAGGGTACGAGTATGCAAAAGGCATTCATAGAAAACAGAGAATCAACCAAATATACGAGGAGAGACCTGTTCCTAAAAGAATGGAGAAGTCGGTGGTGTCAGTCCTCTATTTTTCTCTCTTTCTACTGTCACACAGGCTTAATAGAGAGTGACTAAAACAATGAAGGTTCGAAAGCTAAATTGTATTTTTTGTGTTGTCCTCTTCTTCTCAGCCAATGATAAACCACAAGACCTGGGAAAGTTATTCTCAATTTTAACCAATATGAACGTTTTTTAATTCCATACTATGTTTGTCTTTTTTATTCTGTACATTTTCGCAGTATGCTAAAAACAATAAATGTCAATAAAATAACCTTTAGAGATTTATTATACACGTGTTGGAAGTAACAAGGAAGGGAGATAACTCCAAGGTTAATCAAGAGTTATCCCACTGGAAATGGGAGCATGCCTCGTGACCGCTGACGTCATGGGGACAATTCAAGATGGTGGACTGACACTGAACACGTGTAAACCTCCCTCTCTCTTCATTTTCCACAAATTCCATATGTAGAGTAGTGACTCTTAAGTTATTATTTTATATAACATAATACTGTTAACTAGAACGTTCTTGGTGATTATTTCAATTCAACAAATGTACCTCTCGACATAAAACACAAACACAATAACAAGCAAATTAGCTACCAAAGTATTATTCATGCTCCTAAAGTTTATTTAAACAATTTGTTATGGCAGGAAAAAACATCAATAGTTTAGATTTAGACATGCCTTACAAAACTATTACACACACACACACACACACACACACACACACACACACATATATATATATATATATATATATGTGCGTGTGTGTGTGTGTGTTGGGCAATAGCCTTTCACACAAGCATGTTTGATTAAATAATAAAGACACATTTTGTCTATATAATTTTATTAAGTTCTTTGAAGTTTCCTGATAAGTGTCTTGGATTTAGTTTGGAATTGATGGATGGATTTACCAAAATTGCCCCGAGAAGCACTACATATAAAAAAAAGAATTAAAAAAACTAAAATCAATAGAATTAATCTTAAAAATAGCGACAATGTTTTGAATTGCTTTTAGTTTTTATTTTATTTTTATCTACTTTTTTTATTTAAAATTTTTTTTCCATATTTCTTGATAACATTCTACTTCAGTTGATAGTCTTCTGTTTTTTAAATTCTTCAGCATCTCAGTTTTATCAAACTTTGTGATTACGTAATTTTGTTTTGTTAAAAAAACATAAAATACCTTTTCAAAAAATCTTTAGAAGCACTCTTTATACATGCAAGTGACCCCTGATGATGGCCTATGAAAAGTTCGAATGCATTCGAGAAAATTTTGGTAAGTTCATTCACCAATTCCAACCTGAAACCAAGACAGTTATCAGGAACCTTGAAACGATCTTAATAAAATTATATCGATAAAATGAGACTTTATTATTTAATAAAAACACACACACACACACACACACACACACACACACACACACACACACACACACACACATATATATATATATATATATATGTTCCCAGTTGGCTAAGGCTGTAGAATACACCAGCTGTATCTCTGCATATGGGTAGGACTCCCTCAACGAGTATCCTAGATTTAACATTAAACAATTTGATGTTGTGGCTCCAGCCTCTGAGCTTTGGGGAATTATATATATATATATATATCAGTTAGGAAAGCGTAGACACGGGGTCAACGTAGTTTGGTGAGTATTAGTTTCTTTCAAAACGGTCATCGGATAAGTGATCTCAAAGACCAGAAACTAATAGTCACTAAGCACCGATGAGCCTGTGTCTATGCTATCCTTTCATATTTTTATACAAAAACTCCGCGCGAGTAGAAAGCTACATATGACTAATTTTCAACCGGAGTTTAACGGTTTGAATTTAGTGTTTTCCTTCTCCTAGATCAGTTGCTATATGAAGATTAAAGAGCCCACTTTATGCTATTACTTTATCATACCTGGAAGGAGTTTGATTCATAGTTTTCCAAAGGTAATATATATATATATATGTGTGTGTGTGTGTGTGTGTGTGTGTGTGTGTGTATATAAAATAAAAGTTTGCTCGTAGTGTCAAGCCAGCCAACTGATCAGATCAACACTCTCCAAACACCTGTCTAATTTAGTAAAGGCCAAAAAGAAATGCAGCAGGTTATCTGACCACTTTTTCTGCTGGGCCACTGAGAGCCTGATGTGACCTACTATCTCTCCATAGCTGGAAGTAGATATATTCCTACCTTTCCCAAGGGTATTAGCGCTATTTAAACAGCTTCCTCTTGAATTTGAACTCGTGTCACCATGCTCATTTCCTATGAAAATAACCTTTACACTACGA
>OY757905.1:132677658-132857658 GCA_963585895.1 Sepioteuthis lessoniana | reverse complement strand
TTAGCATTAAATACCCTACAATGGTTGATATGTCATAAAACCCAACCAATCCAAATACTGTAGACGTTTTAGTTCTGATCATCTATTTTTATTTTCCTTTCATTCCTTTTTTTCTTCCCAAAGAAACTTGAATGTACTAATAAAGATTAGTTTCTTTGTTTAATGGCATATCAACCTCCATGGTTTATTTAGTACCAAAGACATCTTTGTAGAAGAACAGTAGATGTAATGTTTAACTTATAGCTGGGAGGTTAAGCGGGTTCATGTCAAGAGTATTAATCTGAAAGCGAACACAATAACGCAACTGTAGATCGAACTCGCTTACTACGAGTTTACAGTCTATCATGTTAGCCACTCCGCCACAGGAACTCTCCCAATCTGATAAAGAGTTAACTGAGCAATTACATTTAAGTACTGACCTAACATAACTTTTTCCCCATCGTAATCTTTTAAACAGTTGATTCCTCAGCCTTTATGAGGTATTTAGTTAACCGATGACATTTGAGGGATTTTCAAGACGTGATGTTCTTAAATCCCTGTTTGTCATGGCTAATATCCGTCGTTGGGATTGAACCCAAAATGCCAATCTTATCAGCACGCGTGTAACGACCATTTTCCTAAGTGGACGTAATCTCTCTTCGTGATGGTCTCTTTCCTCAATGGACTGTACGACTCTCCCATATTAATTGATAAGACAGCTTAGTGATGAACTGTCCAGTACAGAGATTGAACTCATGATCCCTAGGATTCAACGGAAGGAAAACAAAAAGCCAAATTTGCATCCAAGAGGCTTTTGTCCTATTAGGGAACGCGTTGCACATTTAATGAAAGCCGGAGATTGCGCCGGTCAAAATGTTGTGAAAATAGGCGGGAAAAAAAACCACAACTCTAACGAGATGGTGTATCCAGAGAATTTGTTGAGTCATAAACGAACCTCATTTTTAGAATGTTTGAGCAGCTTTAAAACAATGTTAGCTTAACGTGTATAATTTAAGTAAGATCCATTACGTACAACATTTATTGAGCAAAGTGTAAAAACAAACATAATGGAAAGAAAAATCTAAAGGAAAGAGAAAAGAAAGTATAAGAAGTTTTAAGACAGAGCCGTTAGGGAGTGGAGACATGGGCAACGGAGATTAGTGTATTTTGAAAATCCCCGGATGGACATTATTAGAACGAAGCAAAATGTCTGCCATTTTGATGGAGAATGTTGTGGTCGGCCATAATCTCGCGGTTCTATACTTAGGCTGCCATTTCCTTTGCTGGCAGACAAAGGAAGAAGAATAAAGAAAAGAGAGAAAAAATAAATAAATAAAACGAAAGTAAAGAGAAGGAAAAGTAAAAAGAAAAAAAAAAGGAAGCGAAAGAAAAAGCAAGTGTGGTTTAAGAGAATGAACTCTGAATCAAATTAAATACACAATGTAGTGAAATGACGGAAAAGTGGAGAACAATGGAGATGAAAATATATTTGGTTTATTTAACGGCATATCAACTTCTTATGGGTTCATTAATGTCGACATTTCATTCATTCGTGAATGTTTGGTCACAGCCAGGATAATATTTTCAATGTTTCTTAGCAATTTTTCAAATAGCACTTTTTTTATTTGTCTATAATTAGTGATTTGCAAGTTCTGTCTAGAGTAGATAATTTGCTCAATCTTGAATGGTTTAAGTATTTCTATCTTATATTAACAATTAAAACAAAATTATATGGTTAAATAACTATTTCAAGTTATTTCCAAGGGTTAATAAAAATCTTTTGCAATCAAGTAACTATTTTTAACTCAAACAATGTCCATGCAGTTAAATGGTGTCGATTAATAATCATTACAATATTTCCAGTGTTCGTTTGTAATCATTCATTTAATAGCACTTCCATGGGATTATAATAATCATTTGTACGCACACAATTATGTAGTATCAAGTATTCCATCTAATACGAAAAATTTCAAATATAATGTTTCAAGTATTCCTATCTAATACTAATAATTTCAAATTAATTGTATGGTTTCATGTAGCTTCACCTATTTTATAATCTTTCTTTGCCCATAGTAAGATAGTTTCAAGTAAATAATTATAGATTTACCTTACTTTAAACTATATTTACAACTATTACTACTACTACTACTGCTAATAATAATAATAATAATAATGCAGAATCCAGCACTTGTCCTAGAAAATGACTCGCATAAACTCCCGTGGGACTTTAGCATACAAACGGATCACCTAATCCCGGCCAGAAGACCAGGATTAATAATAATCAGCAACAACAAAAAAGAGAATCTGTAAAATTGTCGACTTTGCTGTCCCGGCGGCCCACTGAATAAATCTGAAGGAAAGTGAAAAGAAGGATAAGTACCTCGACCGTGCTAGAGAATTGAAAAAGCTGTGGAACATGAAAGTAACGATTGTGCCAATTGCGATTGGTGCGTTAGGCACAATAACTAAAGGATTATTAAAAGGCCTGGAGGACTAGGAAGTTGGTGGACGGGGAGAGACTTTCCAAACGACAGCACTGCTAAGAACGGCCAGAATCCTGAGACGAGTCCTGGAGACTTGAAGAGAATTGCTGTCACTCAAACTCCAGTGAAAGACCATCAGCTGACACTGATGTGAAAAACTCTAAAGGAGTATGATAATAATAATAATCATATTAACTAAATTGGAGAACTTGCCGAATCGTGGACTTTGCCGTCTCGGTGGACCACAAAGTGAAAATTAAAGAAAACGAAAAAAGAAACAAATACTTGGACTCTACCACCCAACTAAAAAAGACTATAGAACATGAATGTGACGGTGATAGGAATTGTAATTGGTGCGCTTGGAAAGATTCCCAAAGACTTCGTTAGGGAGCTGGAGGATTTAGAAACCGGAAGACGAGCCGAAGACATTCAAACTCCAAGAGAAGTGAGAAGACTTGCTGTTACTCATACTACAGTGAAAGACCATCTGCTAACTCTGGTCTAAAAAACTCACAAATAATCCTTAATAAACTATCATAGCTTCAAGTAATTATTCGTAATACAAAAGATTTATTTACATCTATACAGTATCACATATTCCTATTTAATATAAACAATTTTAAAACAAGGTCAGTGGATCTGGGATTAATGGCAATGAAAGAGTGACTCCCCTCTGCATAGAACTTCAGTGGATGCAGTTCACTGTCAAACTCAGAACACCCCTCTTGGTCAGGGGTAATATCCCTCTGCAGTAAATGCTGTAGGGATATTGTAAACTCTATAAAGGTGAGGGAAGGGGGAAAAGAAATGTAGAGAGTTAGAAATAAAGAAAAAATAGAAGAAAGTAGCAAAAATTCTAAAATAAAAGTTGAAATAGAGAGAAAAGAATGACAAAAAAAAACGAAAAATAAGTTTTAAAAAAATGTAAAGCCTCGTAAAAAAAGAAACCAGATAAAAAAGAAGTAAATAATCAAACGAAACGAAATAGAAAAAAGTGAAAAAAAAAAAAAAACTAGAAAGAAGAAAACAAATAAATAAAAACATAAAACAAAGAAAAGAAAAGAAAATAATGAAAGAAAAATCCCAGAGGTAAAAAAGAAAAAAAGAAAAAAGAAAATATCTAAACCTTTAAATAAACCACATTGTATAGTGATAAAATTAGCCCGAAGCAAAACAATGTCTTCGTGACTTGGCTGTGGTCACGTGGTTCCGCACCGGCACAAGATGGCCGACGAGAGGAAATGTCGGACCTTTTCCCTCCTGAAAGCCATTTTAGGCACTGTTCATCTTTTAGTCATCTACAAGAATACAACAAATAGAAGAACAACAAAGACAAACAAACAGAGCCGATAGCACCATAATTTGAAATAGGTATAAGGAGTCAGCAGTAGAGTCATGATCATTGCTACCAGTAACTGGGACAGTACACATCTTCATATGTCGTACTGAATATGCAATCCATTCCACTTGAGACTTGTATATAAGAAAACATGGGCTACGGTACACTTGTTTACGCTTTAGGGACAAAGGTTTACTCGCTAAAAGCAATGTTATGGTCAGTAAACATCATTTCAGATCATATGAATTTAAAAAGGAAAAAATTAAGTGAAGGGATATTTTACATTCTACAAGACGATACGAGAACTCTTTGAGTTACAACTGTAGTAGTGATCAGTGGTGATATCGATGCTTCAATTTAAGGAAAATTGACAGATAGAAATTAACATCTCTCCCTTATATCAAGAATTTTTATGATTAAGAATGTCGTTCCGTGCGAATGTAGACCTCACAAAATTATTATTTTGATGGAAATCGGCATGGGAATTGCCTTATTTTCTATGCTACAACATTTCAAGTACATTGTTCTAATAAAAATCTCGCTATGGTATGCTATTTTTGTTAGATTAGATACAGCGAAGCATATATCTTAAGAATTAGAATTGATGTCATATATATATATATATATATATATATAAACAGTCGTACATATCTATCTATCAATCTATCTACCTTCATTTTTTTATGTATGTGTTCTACTATTTCTGCATGTCTGTCTCACTCTGTCGTTTTGTGTGCCTGTCTATCCATATTTACCAACCCCTCCGCTCGGGCAGGATATGTCACAAGGTCAATTTTTAAGCGGAGTTTAGCTGACTAGTTGCCTCACCAAAGCTGAAGAACTCAGTCTGTCCTATTTACCCATAGCCGGAGGGAGAATAATTGTATTCATACCTTTCCTAAGGGTATTAGTGCTATGTAAAATGCAACTAGCCTTATCCAGGATTTGAACTCGTGTCGCCGTGTCCATTTCCTACGACGACAACCATTACACCACGGGCGCCTCCACATTACACCACGCGCACCTGCCTGTCTATCTGTTTGTCTGTGTCTTTCTCTCTCACTCTGTCTCTCTCTCTCTCTCACTCTCTCTATATATATATATATATATGTGTGTGTAGAGGAAAATTGATAACAAGGTAATCCAAGCAGAAGGAGAGAGTTATTGAGAAGCAAAGTCGACATTATAGCGTTTCGGTTCTAATCAACGATCATCAGGGCTATGAGGGATTATATTTGTGATGTTAAATCAACAATAAATTCTTAAAAGTATAAAATACAAAAACCTAGCAAAAATTTGTTTAACAAGAAGTTGGCCATAATACAATTTTTCGCTATGTTTTTGTATTTTGTACATTTAAACATCCACCGTTGATTTAACATCACTAATATCATCCCTCACAGTCCTGATGATGGTTCATTTGAACCGATTTGTTATAGTGTCGACTTACCTCCTCATTAAATCTCTCTTTCTACTTCGATTACCTTTTGATCATTTTTTCCTTATATATTGTTGGATTACAATCCATTATTTACTTCCGCATATATATATATATATATATATATATATATATTGTCCTCCACAGACACACTGTTTCGTTCTATCAGAACTTTTCAGTGTGGCTAGACACGTAGGACGCTTGAAGCCAGGATCGAAACCCGTCAAACTTTACGTTAGACTTAGTATCAGACCGCTCGGCTAACGAGCCTACCACGTTGGCTAAGGGAGTTTAAGGTATGTAGCAGCAACAGTGTCCGTTTGTTTACGTTTTTATACCCTATCGGCTACCAGAGTGCTCAATTCTTTCGAAGAGCTTTGCATTATACAAGCAACTGCCAAATCTCTCTCTCTCTCTCTCTCTCTCTCTCTCTCACACACACACACAAACATATATATATATATATATATATTAAAATGAATAGATCTGCAAGTGAATTTGATTTCAGATTATATAACCTGAAAACAAATTCACATGCGAACCTATTTCTTTAAAATAATTTTTTTATCATTGGCCCAACGAAAAATAGGAAAAACCTTTGTATATATGAAAGAAAAAGAAGAAAAATATCAGTAGAAATTAGAAAAAATATGAATGACAAAAATTAAAAGAAAAAGGAGAAAAAATATGTATTAAAATGAATGGAATTTTAATGGGGCACTTAAGGTTTTTATTTCATATGATTATGCTCAACGTGTGTTTCAAACTTCATGGACCTCTTCAGGAAACTAATATGTTTGTTTTCATAGGGGTGTGATTATATATATATATATATATATATATATATATATATATATAGCTTTATTACCCTACAAAGAATGGAAATAAACAAATAAATGAAGATAATCCGACAATATAAAGAAAAATTGAAAAACAAAGTAATCCAAAATGAAGAAATTTATACGGAAGAAAGGCTTTTTTAATTAAATTCTTCACTTTGAATTACTTTGTTTTTCCCTTTTTCCCAGCAAAGAATGTACACTAAAATGAGACTGAGACAGACCAGCCAGAATTGTAGTGAAATTTGCCGTAATTCCTCACTAAAAACTTTCATTCTGATTTTCCCTGATACGCTGTGATTTAATATCGTTAATTTTTTAGCAGTGTATTTTCATTTTACTTATTATTCACGTATTTCTTTCTGTAAAGTTTCCTTTACTTCCTGACAATATCTTTTCGATGATAGTTAAACGATAAAAGATGTTTTCTATAGCAAAAGCAAAGGCAATGCAGTGTCATGACAACTTTAATACACACACAGCAACAAAAGATTCTGATGACTGATAATACATGACGTCGAGATTTTCATTGTATTTTTATTATTAACTTTGAAGCAGTACAATAAAAGGTTTCGTTTGGTTCATTTATTTAATGACGTATCAACTCCTCATGAGCTATTTAATGTCGAAATTCGAATCATTTGTAAATGTTTGAATATAATCAACTTTCAATCGAAATCATTCTTTAATCGTACATTTTTTGCCTAAAAATATGATTTATTCCCATACAATATATGGTTTCAAGTATTTCGATCTAATATAAAGATTTTTAAAATAAATCTACTTGATGATACTCAATGATCTGGTTTTAAGTATCTATTTTTATTTTAAAATTTTTATTTAGTTGAATGGCATATCAAATATTGTTGGTTATTCAATGCCAAATCCTTTTTATACATATATATTAAATATATATGATTTGGTTTCGTTTGGTTAAATAGCATATCAACAATTGTAGGTTATCGAATACTAAATGCACTTCATACATAGATATCAAATATATATTATTTTTAAACACATTTTGTTAATAACATTTTAAATGATCATCAGTTCATTCTTTTGCTCACGCTTAAATAGTTCAGGTTGTTTGGTTGGTTGGGTTTTATGGCATATCAACCTTTCTTAGTTATTTAACGCCAAATCCATTTTTATGCAAATAGTCAGCTCTATTTCAAACAAATCAGTTTAGCATGAGTACACAGTTTAATTGTCAAAACAGTTCTAATTTAGCTAATTCAGTTTAGTACAGATTTTGTTTACACACAGTTAATTGTGAAAACATATATATTAAACAATTCAATTTTGTGTAAGTACAGTTTCAATGTCAAAAACAGTTTCATTTCAAACAATTCAGTTTAGCATAAGCACTCAGTTTAAATGTAACTCCATTTTAATTGTCCAAAACATTTCTATATAAGCTATTCAGTTTAGTCTAACAGTTATAAATCAAACAATTCAGTTTAGCATAAGTATGTAGTTAGTTCTATTCAACCCATTGATAGGGCCCTATCAGCTGCTACCATTCCAGGCCAGAGTGGTCCTGACAGCAATGGCAATAAAGGGGTGCTCTGTATTCTCCAAAGCTCCATCATCACTGGAACCTCACCATCAGATTGTTTAGTGTCATATCCAGGATACTCGTTGGGTTGGGTTGGGGGGTCTTAGCCCTCTGCAGAGAAGCAGTCGGTATATTCTACAGCCCCAGCTGACTGTGCAACATCAATGGTTCAATGTATTGCTATATATCACTAAAAAATCAATTAAGCATCAGTCGTTTGTTTTCATACAGTTAAATGATTAAACAGTTCGATTTGAAACAATTTAGTATGAGTCATTTCTTTGCACTCAGTTTAAATGTTAAAGTTCCATTTGACCCATAGATAGGACCCTATAAGGTTCTACCACTCAAGTCCAGAGTGGACCTGGTAGCTATGTAAATGAAAGGGTACTCCGCATTCCACAAATGTAACATATTGACCTTCGACCAAGCCATCAATCAAAGAACAGGTGCATCCGGTCGAATATATCAGTGTATAACCTTGACTGTGGATGGGTTGAATTTGGGTGCAGATGCGACGCTCACAGGAAGCAGGTGGATGTCAAACAATGATATAACCCGGTGCGACAGGAAGTTCAGTTAGTTGGAGTCAGTCAAGACGGAGATAAAATACTGTAGAGATAACCAGCACCCAGCAGAGGGTTTTGGGCCCTCAGGACCCCGGTTGAGCAGCCCAGCAGAACGAGAAAGAAGTGCTGCTAAAGACAAAGGAACTGGGGGTCAATATGTTGCAGTTTGTTCAGTTTCCAACTCACCTCTCACACATAACCCTTTCGCAACCCTTTCACAAGCATTTCGAATAAAGTGTGAGAGGTATATTTTTCTAAAGCACTGTATTCGAGGGTTATGTGTAAGAGGTGAGTTGGAGACTGAACAAACTCAGCAACATATTGGCCCCCAGTTCCTCTGTCTTTAGGAGCACTTCTTTCTCGTTCTGCTTGGCTGCTCAACCGGGGGCCCAGAGGGCCCATCCCTCTGCTGAGAAATAGTTCTCACTGCATCGAACTGCAACAACTGACTCCAACTAAGTGAACTTCCTGTCGCACCGGGTTATATCATTGTTTGACACCCTCCTGCTTCTTGTGAGCGTCGCAACTGCACCCAAGTCAACCCATCCACAGTCAAGGTTATACCCTGATATCTTCGACTGGATGCACCTGTTCCTTGATTATCGGCTGGGTCGGAGGTCAATATGTTACAAGTTTACAACGGCTGATATATGCCTTAAAACCGACTTCACCAAATCAAATATATATATTAAATATATTGAGAAACAAAGTCGACACTATAGGGTTTCGTTTCTACTGAACCATCTTCGGGACTATGAGGGGTTATATTAGTTCAGTAGAACCGAAACGCTAAATTGTGTCGACTTTGTTTCCCAATAAATCTCTCCTTCTACTTGGATTACCTTGTTATCAATTTTTCTTTACAAACTGTCTGATTACAATCTATTAGTTTCTTCCATTCAATATATATGTATAAAGAGGATTTAGAATTAAATAACCGACAATGGTTGATATGCCATAAAACCCAACGAAACCAAATCAATTATATCTAATGCATATGAATAAACTGGATTTGGCATGAAATAACTTACAATGGTCGATATGCCACAAAACCCAACGAAACCAAATCAAATATCTCTAATGCGTATGAATAACCTGGATTTGGCATGAAATAACTTACAATGGTTGATATGCCATAAAACCCAACCGAACCAAATCATATATATTCAATAGATACGTATAAACAAGATCTGGCACTAAATAACCAATAATGGTTGATATGCATTAACAGCAAAGCAAACCCAAACCCTTTTTGTGTGAGTCTTCCCACTCTGTAGAGGATGCAGTCGGCATATTCGAAGCCCCACTGACAGGGCCAGATATTTAGGGAATACTTCGCCCTTGTTTTGTGACCCAACTAAATTTATGAAATATCCGTTACCCGATTTTGATATCTGCTTTATAGTCATGATTAGGAAGCTATTCACTCATATAGAATGTGAATTTACTCGTGAGGTAACCGTTATCTTTGTAGGAAGTTGATTCAATAAATAACATTTGGAAAGGTATGCATTCATTTCTAGCTATGAGTAAGTGATTGAGTAGATGAGTGTCTTTAACTATGTAAGGGGGTGTCCTCGTGGTGTAATGGTTAAAGCGATGGACTGCGGAATCGTAGTACGCGAGTTCGTACTCCAGTCGCGCTATTACGTTCACTTTCGGGCAAATACCCTTAGGAAAGGTATGAATCCCCTTATCTTCCCAGCTATGGGTTAAATAGTACCACTGTTGTTCTTCTAGGAGAATAGATTTGGCATTAAATAACATACAAAGGTTGATATGCCATTAAACGAAGAAACCAAACCAAACCCATGGTATGGAAGTCAGTCATAGAAGAAGAGAAGGAAAATCAATTTTTTTTTAGTTATAGACTATTCTTGCTTAAGACACGGGACATAGGTATGGGGCATTGGAGATTTGGTCACATCATTTTAGTTTAGTTTGGTTACCTAGGTTGTGGGAATTTGGGTTTAGCGTATCTGATTCCATTTGTTTTCTTTTTACTCCATCTAACTTATCAGCGTCTTCTTTGTCTGGGAAGGCTGCAAAATAATTACTAAAAGAGGAAAGAAAAGAGACTAAGGTACCTTTCAAATTTCAATTTTATTTTTGGGATTTCATACTGCGACTCTGTAGCGAGGAAATGTCTTCCTGGACTACGAGAAAAACAGTCACATCCCCAAACAAAGAGCTGGTATGTACTAGAAGTTTTCGGTGGCAGATAAGTCCAAAGTCTGGGTGGTCATGTCCAGTGGGTATTTTTGATATAGACTGTAGCTAGAAGAGACACAGTCCTACCTACGCCAAGTATTAGACTCGGGTGGACACGTGCGTTGATTGCTTGCAGCCGAGGAAAAAAAATCCGTTTAGTATCAAAGGTAAAGCTGAAATGAGAATGAGATTCCTTTCTAGCGTTGGTAAGTGTCTTTTCGGCATGCGCAGTTCCTACATCCGGTCAGGGGTTTCTCGGAACCGCTACTTTTTAATTTTTTTCTTTTCTTTTTCTTTTTATTAACCTCCACATAAGTAGCGCCCTCACGTTGAAACCAGGTTAATTAGTAACTTACTCACTATGAGAATCACCATAATTTTTTAATTAGACAGCTTGAACGGCCATATTTTCATATATGTCATAAGTTGCAGTGTATAAGTCGACCTTTTCAGCCTGAAAAAATCCCATTAAAACTAAGGGGCAACTAATATGACAAGGGTAAAATCCAAACCTTTACCACTGGTTAACCCCTCGGTGGTAAAGATTTCAATTATAGCCCTGCTGTATTAGTCGACCCTAATTTTGAAGAAACTTTTTCAGACTTCAAAGGTGGACGTATACACTGCAATTTACTGTAACCGTGTCGATAAGACCGTCACTCCTGTATTACTGACTCGATTAACGCTGCTTAACATTAAAAAGAAAAAGCAAAAACAACTTAGGTATAATCTGACCTTAAGGTCTTTTCTTTTGATTTTGTCATGCTCTGAATAGTAAAACGAAAATCGAAGTTGATTTGTAGTCATCTTTGACACTGATAAGTCTCCCATTAGCCAAACGAATAGTAATCATTAAAAAGTGTCATTTCAATTAACTTCTAACTTGTCAAGCGGCAAATTAAGTTTAATGTCGTTGATCTTTTCGTCCAGTTAATATTCTTTGAAAAACTTGGTAAGATCTTTATAAAACAGTACATAAATAAGAATAAGACGTAACCTCAGGCACATGACTCGTGGCTGTAAATTTTTTTTTCTGATTACTTTTAATCCAAACGGTGCATTGTCCAAAGATAAAACGCCGGGAATCTTTTTTGCCGATTGTCTGTCTGGAATATTTCGTGGAAAATTGCTGGAGGTTGTTTTTTCGTCGCGAATGGCCGGAATGGTGTTTGGCCAGTTTGAGCCAAATTAACAGTGACAGTACACAGATGAAAGAACATTATATATATATATATATATATACATATATATATATATATATAACCGGAAGATTAGCCCCCTCCCAACAGATATATATATATATATATATGTATATATATATAGAGAGAGAGAGAAAGAAAGAGAAAGAGAAAGAGGAAGAGAAGTTGAACTAAGATAACATAAATGCAAATATGTATGTTCATTACGAAACGATGAATGTAATAAAATGATGCGTTTGAACTGACTTTCTCACATGCGTGCTTAAAAGGTTCGAAGACGTGACTGGGGACTATTTTTCCGTTGGATCTTTTGGACATTGTCAGGAAGAAAAATAAACGAAACCCTATCTATCTATCTATCTATCTATCTATCTATCTATCTATCTATCTTATGGATGGACAACCATGATTAGACAAATAGGAATATTTGTTCTGCGAAATCTATTTTTTGTTTGTTCTCAACTTGTTTCAAACTTAGTTGATTGTTTAACAAAGAGTTTCTGTGAAGAAAAGTTGTTTTCTTTTTAAAGTTCTTCAAATAGTTTTTAAAAGATTTTATATGGTATAAAAGAAACAACCAAAAAATGAATTGGTGCCGTAGCATATTTTTTCGCTGCGTGAAATTATTTACTGATAGTCAAGTATCTTCAATTTACCTTTATTTGATATTTTTGCTACCCCAGAAAATTGGCACTAAGTTCTCCAGTAATTTGTAATTTTCTGTACATTTTAATAAATTACAATTTACTATTAAAAAATCTCTGGGTTTTTAGTTTTTGTTAAATTTTTAAAAACATCACTGTGAATGATGTTATAGTTAAAAATTCACATTTTTGGCATCGTTGGTTCCTGGAATTTCTTTTGATATATAGATGGCAACTAGTTTTTTCAGACTTCAGAAGATAAGCTCATCCCTGCTTCTCCAGCAGTGTCCTGCATGTCTGGTCCTTTTAACTTGGATAGTTTTCGTGATGGGAGGTAGGTGGCCGTATAGTTGGTGCTTTGTGGGGTGTTGCCTCCAAGACTTGTTCGACATTGCTGGCAGCATTCTTGTGCAATTGCCATCTAGATTTTTCTCCAGCCGTTTTGTTAGCGTCCAAGTAGTGCATCCATATAACAGTATCGACACGACCGCTGCTGGGAAGAAACTGCAGACATGCAGGACACTGCTAGAGAAGCAGGGACGAACTCATAAGTGATTTACTCCTATGGATCCCCACATATGGCCGAGCAAAAGCAGGACAACCAGCTCGAACATACATACAGCAGCTCTGTGAGGATACGGGATGAAGCCCTGAAGACCTGCCAGAGGCGATGAACGATAGGGAGAAGTAGCGAGAGAGGGCCAGGGATATCCGTGCTGGCAGCACGGCATGATGATGATGATGATGATGATGATGAATATCAGTCATTTGTATGCATTCAGTTTAAATGTCAAAGTTCTATTTGACTCACAGAGAAAGTTAATTTCACAATGATAATGTTCCGATGATGATGTGAAAAAACATTGACATCTTCTGTTACTCTTGATTATTTATCAATATTGATTATCTGCAAACCTAACATTAGTTGTAATATATATTTTTTATGTTTGAAAATGTCTGGTTGTCAATGTGTATTTTCTTGGGGAGGGACAGGAGGGTGCTTTAGTTGGCAGGTTAGTTGTTAAAGATATTTAGTATATTGCTGTTTATTATATTAAACAAGGTCATAAAAAAGAAAGTTTTGTGGTCTTTAAGAAAACTTATATATATATATATATATATATATATATATATATATATATGGAAATGAATAGGTTCACAAAGAGATTTAATTTTTTCATAATTTATTTTGCTCTTACACGTCTTTCTAGCTTCTTCCTGTCGTCAGGGAGCGTTTGATGTCTTTGATGGTGTCGTCTTTGATTTATATTGCGTCAACCAATTTGATAGGGTCGCCGGTCCTTTTTAATTCTGTGAAAGATTTTCGTTTCTGCAGGTGTTGGCTCTCTCTCTCTCTCTCTCTCTCTCTCTCTCTCTCTCTCTTCTTTCCTTTTACAATAGTGTGTTCTCATTGTTTGTGTGTTTATGGAAGTGTACTTCTCTTCCTCCAAATTAATCCTTGATATTTGGTATGCCATAAAGTGTATCAGTTGTCTACCCTGGATTATTATGTGTGTGTATGAGTGGCTATGTATGCGTGTTAGGGAAGAGAGAGAGAGAGAGAGAGAGAGAGAGAGAGAGAGAGAGAGAGAGAGAGAGAGATCTTGTGCACATATATACATATCAACTCGTTTATTCTGCTACAATATTACAGTCAAGCACGTTATCCACTATTCTATGGGGACTCTTATCTCACAATGCCTAACTTATTGATTATATACTGTCCTCTATAACGAATGACTTGTTTGCCATTTGAAATGTATGAAAGAAATGAAAAACTTAACGTATGAAAAGTAAGTAATAAATATAATTTTTGAGGTTTGAAAAAATTAGAATAAATGAAATATTTGACTTATAAGACGCACAAAATCTATAAATGTTTGGAGTGTGAAAAGCAGGTGACGAAGAAAATGTTTATCGTATAAAGAAAAGGCTATGAATTTAACGATTTGATTTCGTTGCTCAATTGCATATCAAACTTCGCTGGTTATTTAATGCCGAATATCTCCTCGCAAAAGAACAGTAGTGGTACCATTTATCTCAGGGCGGAGGGAATAATGGGATTCATATCTTTCCCTAGAGTAATTGTCGAAAGCGAATTCAATAAGACGACTGGAGTTCGAACCCACTTACTACAATGTCACTGTCCAGCACGTTAGTCATAACACCACTTCTGTTGTATAGTAATCAAACAAAATGAACGAACGAAACACTCCTTTATAAATATATATCTTTCATTTTATTCTCCAAAAAGGGCCCACTGTTGTTAGTTTAAGAGATAGATGGAGAGACATATATTCAGAAAGGGGACTTCATCCCATATCTTCTTCCGGGAGCCAGGGGGTGCCAACGCTTGCACCCCTTTGCAAACCGTGTCGTCAGAGAGGCATCTAATCGGCTGCGTGTCCCTAGCTTGACTCCCGATACTCTGCCTCAGTCTAAATCTGACCACGTGGTTATCACATGGTCTCCTTCCGGTTACACACCTGTTCGACCTGACTGCCATAACGCGCTGTCATCCCCTTGTTTACTAATCACAACCTCACAGCTTGTCAAAGCACACGTGGTCTCTAGGAACCAACCGAAAGTCCGTGTCATATGTTATATACCACTTCCCCATGAATTTGAATTTCAGCGTATGAAAAGTATGTAGTTACAATTTACTCTGCAATGAGCTGGATGCTATAGAATGTTTATTTTTAAGTGGAGTTAAGTTGGTTTAAATTCAGATTATCGTTGTCTTAGACGGGATACCTTACTAATGCTAAAGAATCCAGTATGTAAATAAGGCCAACAGCATTAATTTTCTGTTCCAGTCTAGTACCGGGTCTTCGGGCATACATGCCAGGCGCCAAACAATGACAAGAATTGATACACATAGCAGTGGACCTTCGGGTCTAGTGAATCTCTGACCAGCAAAGTCACCTAGCTTCGTGACAGGAGACTTAGGAAGGCTATCAGTTTAGATTGTCCCTATTGATCCAATGACCAGCATAAGCTAGCAGGGTACGAGTCTCGAATTATGCACCACCCCGCCTCTTCTAAAATCCCCACCATAAGAAAAACTTTGTGTGCTGGCGGGAGGTATGGATAAATAAATGCCAAAGCTAAATAATCCAATCTACCCGACGAGTTACCCTTTGCTTGTGGGTGGGGATAGAATAGTTCATGTCTTTTCTGAGGGGATTACCATGATATGAAAACAAATATACGTCAACGATAATCATTTCACTGCGTATGTATCTCTCTCTCTCTCTCTCTCTCTCTCTCTCTGAATATATGCACATATAAGTAGTAAGTAGGCCTACCGTAGTCGAGGGCGACCCTAAGGCTCCTTTTTCAATAGCTATTACATCGAGGTGAAGTAGAAGGCATTACTCCTTTCCCTGGATCGCTCCACTTGCCCTTAATCCGTACCTTGTAATGCTGGGTTTTAAGCAAGAAGGCATCAAGTACCATTTTTCGAGTCTGGTATGACTCGGCCTAGAAATGAACCCCTGCCTCCTGGACTATTGGGCGAAGCTCTAACCATTATACCAATGGGCCGGTTTTTGTCAGTTGTTATGTTTATATGTATGTATGTATGTATCATGAAGGTGCCCGTGGTGTAATGGTTATCGTCGTACGAAATGGACACGGCGACGCGAGTTCAAATCCTGGACGAGACTGATTGCATTTCACATAGCACTAATACACTTGGCAAAGGTATGAATCCAACTATCCTCCCTCCCAGTAGGACAGACTGGGTTCTTCAGCCTCGGTGAGGCAACTTGTCAAGGAGAAGGAAAACTCTGAATTCAAACCTGTTAAACTCTTTTTAAAAATTGACCTTGTCCGAGCGGAGGGGTTGGTAAAAATATATGTGTCAGGCTGCTCAAAAGCGCTACTGGTACCATGCAACCCAGTACAACCTGTTTCATAGTCGGGTCATCAGCGTCTCAACCGATACCCACATTTATATTGCGTCAACCAATTTGATAGGGTCGCCGGTCCTTTTTAATTCTGTGAAAGATTTTCGTTTCTGCAGGTGTTGGCTCTTTCTCTCTCTCTTTTCTTTCCTTTTACAATAGTGTGTTCTCAGTGTTTGTGTGTTTATGGAAGTGTACTTCTCTTCCTCCAAATTAATCTTTGATATTTGGTATACCATAAAGTGTATCAGTTGTCTACCCTGGAGCATTATGTGTGCGTATGAGTGGCTATGTATGTGTGTTAGTTGGTGACGAAATTGTATATATATATATATATATATATGAAAAGAAATATCACTATAGGTAAAATAATACTAAATGAATTCATAATTCACCCAAAAGATTAGCTCTCCTTTCTCTAAACATTCAAAGATATAAAACGTCTCAAATCTGTTTCTGAAACCACAAAACGCCATTTACTTTTCAAAATAATTTCCATCGCTTAACAGGGCGCAATTAGAACAATACACGTATCAACTAGTATTATTCCGTTTTTCTCATAGCAATATCTACAAGCCCCGATAAAAACTTCCAATTTATTCAAAATTTATGTATCATAATTATTTCTTATACTAAATTAATTTTGATAAAGTATTTTTGCACTCAAATGAGAAAAATTGAAGCCGAAACGCGTTGCCAAAGAAACAAACCATCAAACATATCTTCCATCCGTTTTACCTTTTCTACGTACATGTATATATTTATATATATTTAAATGAAAATGTTGGCTAGATACCCTACAGGAAATGAAATAAGACCTGTCCCAGTATAGAAAAAGCTTTTTGCTCAACGGCCATGTCGCTCATTATTCATGGGAGTGTAGAACCCTTTATTTTTTGTCGAGTTATCCAACTAGAAAGATAACTCTGATATTTCTTGCAGCTCAGATGATTTTTGATTATCTTGCTTCGACTTGTCACTGAGTAATTATCATGAAGACTAAGAGAATGGTATGCATATTGTATAAGCGCTGGCCACTATAATACCATAATGTGCAAATGGTCCCTCACGATCTTTTGATCTATCAATCTGTTTCTCGATGGAACAGTGACGAGACATTCAGATTTGACCAGTTTGAAGATTACAAATCTACACATGGTTGGCAGAGTCTTATTATTGTTTACTTCCTTAATAGTGGAGACTCTGGTGTCTGTGCTGCCTTTTTTTTTAGAAGAGTTCCACTCTCCCAGAAAGAGGGACGTTTCTTACGGGGATGTGAGGTTATGAGAGACAGCAGTGATCTGTAATATATTATGCAGTTGTCTTGTACGTTGTGCCTTCAATAAGTTTCCAGCCTTTTTTGGTACAGGCATTTAAAATTGATGTAGACACTTGAAAATTCAGTATATTATTGCTATATGTATTATGAGAAGACAGACCTATTTTTATGATTTCAGGTGTAAATGAACAGCTACAGGAGCAATTGGAATACACCCTACTAAAGCCCGATTGTCACAGTTGGTGAATTTCAAAAATGTAATCTGGAGGTGAAGACACATTAGAAAAACGATATGCAATAAAATTCTGTTTTAAAATTGGAAAAAATGCCACAGAAACGTATGGACCATGATTCAAACTGCTTTTGGAGCATCTTGCATGAATCGAGCATCAGTTTTTGAGTGGCATAATAGATTCAAGGAAGGCAGAGAGTCTGTGAGGGATGATGAGAGGTGTTGGAGGAGTAAAGAAGTCAGTACCCTGGGGTTGATAGGCCAAAGGGTTAGGGTTAGGGTTACTATGTTGAGGTTTTAAGGGAGTTCAGGAAGAGATTCCTCGGAAAGAGGCCAGCACTCTTCAAATCGGATCAGTGGCATTTCCACCAGGACAATACACCAGTCAACAACTCCATCCTTGTCACAGACTATTTGACCAAGATGGGCATCAAGACAGTTCCTTACCCTCCCTATAGTCCAGACGTTGGTCCCTGTGACTTTTGGTTATTCCCTCAGCTCAGAGACTGTCGTTATGAGACAATTGAGTCGATGAATGCGGCTGTAACGAACACATTGACACGCTCACACAAGAGGACTTCCATGGGGCCTTCCAGAAGTTGTTGGAACGGTACAACAAGTGCATTGCAACCGGAGGAGATTACTTGGAAGGGGACTAGAGTTTCATGTATGTACTATCAATGAAAGTGCCCATACGAAAAAAGTCTGAAAACTTATCTTATGATCCTCGTATGTAGAGGGTTGTTCTCTTTCAAAGTTCAACCTTGTTAGCCAAGGCTGTAGAATACACCGACTGCATCTCTACAGAGACTAAGACCCCCAATGAACGAATGTCCTGATATGACATTAAACAATCTGCAGGTTATACTTCAGCCTTTGGGATTCGGGAATATGGAGTACCCTTAAATTGCCATTGCTCCCTGTTCACCCCGACACTCAGTGGTAGCAGTTGATAGGATCCTATCTATGGGTAAAATAGAACTGTTTGACATTCAAACAATATGCAAACAAATGACGTTCATGAAAATGAAGTGTTGGAAATAGAACTGTTTATCGATTTAACTGTGCGCAAACAAATGACTATCTAATTAAATTGTTGGTGATACAGAGCAATACTTGAAACCATTTAACTCTGTGCAAACGAATAAATAGTGTTGAACAGAATAATTAGTGTCAACGAGCAATACTTGTATCCACTTTACTGGGCGAAAACAAATAACTAAAATTGAATAGAATTATTAGTACTAGATTGCAATTCTTGGAATCATTTAACTGTCTGCAATCAAGTGAATAATGATAAATTAAATAATTACTGCTAGATAGCAAAACTTGCTTGAAAGCATTGAACCATGTGCCAACAAATGACTATGTTAATGGTAAGTAGAATTGGTCGTATTATCTGAAATACTTTAAACCATTAAACTGTGCAAAAAATGAGGTCAGGTTCGTTAAAATGTTATCAACAAAATGTGTTTATAAATCATATTTATATATTCATCCACAGACAGACTGTTTCGTTCTACCAGAACTTTTCAGTGTGGCTTGACATGCAGGACGCTTGAAACAGGAATCGAAACCCATCCAACTTTACGTTAGACTAAGTATCAGACCGCTCGACCAACAAGTGTACCACGTTGTCTAAGGGAATTTATAAGGTATTGTGACACAACATAAATAATTATCTCAGGACGAGAGTTTATTTTATGCGCATGTGACGTCGGGGGCAGTCTGGCACTTGGCCCTCCGCAAAATAAGTCCTAGTCAAGACTCCTATTTCGGACATATGGTAACTGGCAAATAATATGGGGGTTAATTTGGGGTTAGACTGATCTCCGATGCTGGTGGGGTGTTTCCAGTTCATGTTCACATACCTCACCAAGTCCTTCGTTTTCTTACCCCCTCGGAATACGGAAAGCATAGACTTCTAGGTTAAAACAAAACTGTAGTCCAATTTCCAAAATTTCCTTGTGATGTTTTTAAGGCGAATAAGACATTTAGCAAGAATTAATGAAAGCGACACGAAGCTGAAAAAGATATGTGCAAAAGAGGGCGACTCGATAGATAAATAACATAACCAATAGATTTCAACACAAGGGTGCATTTAAAATATAACAAAGTTTTGATAGGCGGCGACCAAACAGATAATTATGAGATTTAAGAAACAGTTCCTATTTTCTTTTTTCCTTTCCTTTTAAACTATCGGCTATGTTAAGCCGGCAGGCAGTGTCAAACACAACAATCCTTTCCTTCTTTCTCCTTTTTTTCTTTCTTTCTTTTTTTTCAACTGTGTCAACTCACTAATTTACGGGTGACGAAACCGAGTCCTTTCAATTTCTCTCTTTCCTTTTCTGAATGCATATAATTCCAATTTTTAGGAATGGTAGAAGGAAAAACAGTTTAAGTTGTACTTATCTTTGATAGGGCTTACTTCTCAGGTTCCTTTCTTTTACGGACGAGTAACATCCGCGGACTTGGTGGACTTGGTGTCTCTCTTTCGCCAATGTCTGTTCAAAACTAAAGATTCTTCTTGCGGGTGAGGGGACCTCCCGGAGTTTTGGCTTGAAGTCAGCAAATCTTTTCATGCCGACTTCTGTCCTCAAACTAAAGAGTCTTTTCCAAATTTCCTCTGACGAAAAGGTATTATTTTGTCGCTAAGGGGTCTGGCCAATCATTTTGCTTTTTTTCTTCTCGCACTATTTCCTCCGGTCGTGTTACTTGAGTGACCTGCATTCCCTTCTCTGTCCAACCGATTATAGGTCATGGAGTGCAGGTAGCTTTGGCCTTCATTCTGACTGCTCTAGCGGTCAGTCCTTGTGGCCTGTTGATTAAAACACCATAGGGTAGAGGAATTTACCTCCTTTTCCCTCTAGGTAGCATACCACATCACAGTATTATCTAGCAACAGCAGCAGCGTCCGTTTTGTTTACATTTTTATACCCTATCGGCTACCAGAGTGCTCAATTCTTTCGAAGAGCTTTGCATTATGCGAACGGCAGCCGAAAATTCCTTCGCCAGAGTGCTCAATCCCCATGGCGGAACGTACATATTCTCATCTACAGACAGATTGTTTCGTTCTATCAGAACTCTTCAGCGTGGCTAGATACGTAGGACGCTTGAAACCGGGATCGAAACCCTACCAACTTTACGTTAGACTTAGTATCAGACCGCTCGGCCAGCAAGCGTACCACGTTGGCGAAGGGAATTTATAAGGTATTATCTAGCAACAGCGTCCGTTTTGTTTACATTTTTATACCCTATTGGCTACCAGAGTGCTCAATTCTTTCGAAGAGCTTTGCATATATATATATATATATATATATATATATATAGAGAGAGAGAGAGAGATAGAGGATTCGGCATTAAATAATCTGCAATGGTTGATGCCATAAAACCCAACAAATCTAAACCAGATTATTCAGAGTTTTCCATTTTCTGTACCAGATGCCATATCAAGATTAAAGAACCTAGTCTGTCCGACTATATATTCATAGCTGGAGAGAGAATAGTTGGATTCATACTATTACCAATGGTATAAGCGCTATGTGAAGTGCAATCAATCTCGCTTCGGATTTGAACTGAAGTAGCTGTCTCCACTCATGACGATTGCCATTTCGCCGAGAGAGCCTCTTCGTTTTAGGAAAAGTATGATATGAAAATACATAAGGAAAAGTGTGTAATTGAAAGAGTTTAATGGAAAGTATATAATGAAATTCATGTAATCAAAATATGTAATGAAAAGTGTGTAATGAAAAGTGTGTAATGAAAAGTTTTTATTGAAAAATATGTAATGAAAAGTGTGTAATGAAAAGTTTTTATTGAAATGTATGTAATGAAAGGTATCTATTGAAAATATGTCATGAAAAGTGAGTTATGAAAATATGCAATGAAAAGTATGTAATAAAATATATGAAATGAAAGTAAAATGTGATTTATTGAAAGCAACAAAATGACAATTATGCAATGATTGAAAAAGTAGAAAAAAAAACAATCGATGTTAAAAACTATTTTTATATGAATTTTTAAAAATCAAATTAAATTATTTTAAGTTGATGATCCTGAAATAAGTATTTAGTGCAAAAATAAATTTTACCCGACTTTTAATGCGTTGATTTTGAATGTACAGTGTGTTTCAAAAAGGATGATGCCATCTTACTTTATTATTTGTATTTAAACGATCTTCATTTCTGTATCACTGAAAACAACAGTTGGTGACAGGCCAATTTATAAAGATAGTTTTCTAAAAGATTTTTATGATAGGAGATAAAGTTGCTCAGATACATCATTGAGAAATTTGACAAGAAAATTTGACTTGATCTTTTTTTAAACTCACTCTCAGAAAGTTTATCAACCAAATGCACTATTATCATATTTACCCAATCCCTCCGCTCGGGCAGGATATGACATAAGGTCAATTTTTAAGCGGAGTTTAACAGGTTTGAATTCAGAGTTTTCCTTCTCCTAGACTAGTTGTCTCACCAAGGCTGAAGAACCTAGTTTGCCCTACTATTTACCCATAGCTGGAGGGAGAATATTTAGATTCATACCTTTCCCAAGGGTATTAGTGCTATGTGAAATGCAATCAGTCTCGTCCAGGATTTGAACTCGGGTCGCCGTGTCCATATCCTGCGACGATAACCATTACACCACGGGCACCTCCAAATGCACTATTGTTCAGACACAATGAAGACATTGTAAGGTAGCCATAACTGAATAAGTGAAACGTACATAGAATGTTCATAACTCATATGTAGATAACATGGGAATCCCGAAACACAAAAAACGCTTACGACTTCTTAGTTCAGGTATGAGACTTTTTATTCACCTTTTTGAGTTTAAAGGTTTTTCGACATAACAAGAGAGATACACAATCTTTCTATGCTGATTTTTCCATCTGCCCCTCCCCCCAACCACCACCACGCGCGACACCCGCCGCAAGGCCTCGTCGAGCTCCGAAAGTCAACCGTCTTCTTCGGACGCAAAAACTCAACTCTCTGACTTCTGACTTTTCTCAAATCCCCCATATCCTCCCCGCAGCTTTCCGGTGCATGACGTCATTCACATCCCCCTGGTCACATTTTCGATCTGGGATTTTTATTTTGACATCTCTGAATGACACATCCTCCCCGCGAGCGCGTGAACACCTGAGCTCATGTTGCACCTAACTAACCCATGCGCTAAGTGAAAGGTTTTCAGCCTAACTAAACCGAAAGGCAAGATATATAAAACGAAATCCCTCGGCCATTATCTTATAACATTTTTCTTTCATGTGTTCTTAACTTTTTCCTAGGCAGATAATTTTTTCAAAATTCTGGTAGCGTAGGCAAATTATTTTCAGAAAATATTCAAAATTGAAGGTATGTCCAAACGAGTCAATTAATTATGTGTAAAAATAAACAAAGCATGATAGTTGGACAAGCAATTATGAGTAATAGTATAGTACTACAAAAACAATAATAATAAAACTTATAATTATGATGTTTTGCAAAAAAGCCTTTACACAATCCTGTATCACCGAGGGGCCTCTTAATGATGTTTCTATACATAAACATTGAACTGATAAACAAAGAGCGAACTGAAAAAAACCTTACGTTCAGCTAAGGCAAAACGAAAAAAGTCGCTCTGCCTATATACCGTTGCCGACAAAAATATTGCTCAGTTTGCAAAAGGGTTAAGATTCATGCACAAAAAGGAATCTTAACCCTTTTGTAATAGGTTCATCCTTTCACATTAATATACCTGACATTACACGTAGGAGTGGATGCTTGACTGAAGCTATTACATGCATCAATGATTTTTAACTGCCAAATATCTTGGTCTCTGAGTATAGACTTACTCCTCATCTAATAATAATCATCGTCATCATTTCCAGCCGTCAGCACGAATTTCCCTGACCCTCTCTTGCCATTCGTCTCTAGCGTTCATCGCTTCCGGCAGGTCTTTCAGGCTACATCCTGTGTCCGTACAGAGCTTTTGTAGATAAGTTCTAGCTAGTCAGCCATCTCTTGCTCGTCCGTTGAAGGGGTCTATGGGTCAATGTCGCTAATGAACTCGTCGTTACTGTTTCAGCAGTGTCTCACATGTCTTGATAATCTAATTTGGATGGTTTTCGAGATTGGTGGTATGTGGCCGTACAGTTAATTTTTTGTGGGATGTCGCTTCCAGGATTGGTTCGATATAGTAGTACTGACATGACGACTGCAAGTAAAAAATTGCTTTTTATTCTATCGGATAGATCTTAATTTCATATCGTTTAAAATTTGCACGTGCATAAATTCTTTACCATCTTATACTTAAGATTGCATTGTTAATGAAGCACTCCTTATATTAATATGTCTTTACTATTTTGGAGAAAAGACAGAACAATAATTCTGATAACACGTTACAAATTCCACTTGTCTCAAAAAATTTCCTGATTCTCTGTGGCAATGAAGCAGTCTCACGATCCATAGAAACCATTTCAAGTGACTATGTTATTTCTTCCTGCGGCTCTGGTTTCTGCGACGTTTTTTGACACAACTAGTTCAATCCTTGTATCGTTCCAAAATTACTCGTAGGAAATAAAGAAAATTGCAAAGATTCTCACTATCATAATATATATCAGTGCACT
The DNA here is from genome assembly GCA_963585895.1 of Sepioteuthis lessoniana. NCBI lineage: Eukaryota > Metazoa > Mollusca > Cephalopoda > Myopsida > Loliginidae > Sepioteuthis > Sepioteuthis lessoniana. The sequence continues at coordinate 132,833,373 of OY757905.1, read as the reverse complement.
TGAGAGGTTTTCTATAATGTACACCTGTAGGTAGTTTAATGTGTCGGTATCTGAATCTGTTTTCGCCGGAGAAATTCGTGAAAGCAGAGAAGTTTACGTACGGTGCAAATTGCGACTATTATATTTGGTTGGATTTCAGAAACATGCAGAAAAATTTTTTTTTTTAATACTGTGAATGCTCTGAATAAGCAATCGACAGTCAACAACAAAAAAAATTCCACCCATAGCTTCAACAAAAATTGGTATTTTTCTATGAAACCATTTGCGCACTATGTACGTGCAGCCGTACGACCCACGTGTTAAAAACGGACGCTACTCAATCCGCCCACAGCGACACATTAAAACCATTCAAGGAAATGTTTTGGCTTTCGCATCTCGAAATTGTCAGAAGATCCTTTCACGGTAAGGTTTCTTTCCATATCGTGGCTACTCAGAAGATAAACTAATCATACAGTGAAAAGAAAAGAGCTTATCTTTTCAGGTGTGAGATAAGAAAGAAAGAGTGAAAGAGTCTATTACTAATCATATTATAAAGAGAAAATTGTCTGTCTTTTATTCACAACAGAGAAAAAGGAATCGCGCATTGTTAGCTGATGTCCGTCTGTGCTCGGTGGCAAATTTTAAAATTAAAACAACCCGGAATTATCCGAAGGGAGATATCTTAATTGTGATCAATCCCTGGGCGATCTCTTTGTAGTGAAATGGCTATCATACTGGATTGCGATAACGTTGTATGCGAGTTCGAACTCTACTCGCCTTACAATGTTCACTTTCGGACTAATTCCCTTGGGAAAACTATGGGTTGAATAGAACTACTTTTGTTCTTCTATAAAGATAACTCTGGCATTAAATAACCCTCGAAGCTTTTTATGCCATTAAACAAACAAACAAACCAAACCAATCTGTCTATCCATCTATCTACCTATCCCAGTATGTTCAAATTTATCTAATAGTACTACTACTGTTCTTCAACAAGAATGGCTTTGTCATTAAATAACCCTCAAAGGTTGATATGCCATTTAACAAAGGAATCAAACAAACCGTGAGCCATTCTAGTGACCATTAGATTCCGTCTGAAAAATAAATCAAAAAGTAATACTTAACTGCTTGGTGCCAGGCTATATTTAACTGTATAGGTGCTAGGCAATAATGATATAGAAATGGGGATTTTCAGGCCGTTATAAGTCGTACCGTTATAAAAAATCAGGGAATTATTTTGGAAATATTCTGTTGTTTCAGATACAATACACCCTAATCTAATCTTGTGATATATCAGTTTTGAATAATACCGATTTTTACCGATGACAGAAGAGGGAGTTTTGTTTGCTGTTTAATTGATATATGGAAATGATCTCTGAAATTTGCAATATGCATCAAAATTTCTTTACGAGCAGAAGGAAGGAAATCAATCAGAATCGGATTGGGAGAAAACTTTGAGGAATAAGTTTAACCAATCCGAATTTGGTATTTGTAAATAAAACCAAAGGGAAGATAACAAGCACTCCAAAAGGATTACTCGTAATACTAATATGACACTAAGCAGCATCAGGAGTGAGGCTCTAGTTCTGGATATCTGGAGAGTATGAAGTACTTCTTGATTGTCCTTCATCCACTCTGACCCAGTGAGGACAGATAGATCAGTTTAAAAAATATTTTTGTCGGATGAAATATATACTTTTGATACACCTTAATCTAATTCCGACTGCCAACCCATGTGATCTGCTTCCGCTGTTCTCTGGTTTACACTGCTGAAACATCCTGTTTTAGAATTCACTAATAGAAATGTTCGCCAAAGGTCAAGAAGCAACAATATAATGCCGGCAGAAGACAAGATTATTAATTAACAATAATGAACTTGCCATCTAATGATTTTTTTCTGCACCGGTCGACCATAGATTGAAAATAAAAGAAAAGAAAAAGATTTGACTGACAACAGGAAAAAAATAGAACATGAAGATTATGGTGATATCATTTGTAGTTGGAGCGCTTGGAACGGTCTCAGAAGGTTCGAAAGAATACTGGAAACGTGAGGAGACTTGCTGTTACTTTGACTCCATTGAAAGACCATCAACTAACGTTGGTATGAAAAGCTTGAAAGCAGTTAAATCATAATCAGGAAACCACAGCACAACTGAAATCGGCTAGGATACTTAGAAGAGACTTCAGTAGATTTACTGTTAGTCAAACTCCAATGAAAAACACCAGTCAGAAGTGCGTAAAAAACTTATTAGGAGTACATTTTTAAAAAAGTAGGATCTTTAGATCTGTTCAGGAAATCTTTTTTAGGAGTAAAAGTAAGAAAAATGAAAAAGACAAAAGAAAAAACGAAAATACATTTGATACACCTGAAAATTAAATAAGTAAAATCGTGTTCTTCAAAAATAAGATAACTTCTATCAATCTCTTCATTCATCAAAGGTTACTTTCCTTGATAAGTGTCAGTGTAATATTATGACGTCAGCGGAATGTCTGTCTGCAAACTGAGCGAGTGGCGAGGGATTTGGGGAAATTGTTGGTATGATCACTGTGTAGATTTCCCTCCGATGCCATTTGTCGTTCGCTTATCACTCTCTTTTGACTCGACAAGAGCACCGAACGGGGAAATCATTTCTAAGATAATTGAATGATAGTCAAACAAATGATTGTTGCGTATGGAACAAATGTGTAGCTTTTGGAGAAAGTTCAGACAGACGTTCTTTGCGTTGTTTCTTGGCGATAGATCACAATCTCTTTGCTTCAAACAAGTCTCGAAATGGCAAAAATACGTCTGTTGTGATAAAAGAAAGGAAATCAATGTAGAAAAATAAACGCAGAACGCGGTGGGAAAAATAAAAGGAGAGATAGAAAGAAGAAAAAGCAGAGAAAAACTCATGTAATTGTTGTGGTCTGGTTATATCGAGTTCAATCTTTACAGACACCTCCACAAACGAAGATGGTTTGTTGGAAACTATTTTTGTGTAATTTTATGTTGTGTGATTTTTGGTCGAAGTGTAGCTTAACGGTTGTGTTCTATATGCATTTACCGTATAAAAATGTGTCTGTACAATTAATTGTTTTATTTATTGCGGACTTTTTGTCCTCATCTTGGTAGTTTTTGTGTTGTTTCTTTTTCTCTGCGTTTCGGTCAAATTTCACCTCTGGCCTTCTTCAGGTGATTAACCGCGACCTCGGAGTCTTGTAACCGAATCCCCAGTAATTACTGCCTTCTATTGTTGTTGTCTATCGTCCAACGTTTTTGAGCAAGTAAACCTCTGGCCCGCTTAGGTAGGATTTGAAACCACTATCTTCTGACAATGCTCACCTAGAACCGTAGAGACTCAACGCCTCTATCCGCTGCGCAATGGGTCCCGAAGGGCGATCATGGTTGGATTTTTTTTTCTTATAAATCCAATTATTTGTTCTCCTTATCTGGTCTTCCATAGTTGGGTCCGTACCGAATTTGTAATTGTCTTTAATTGGAATCATTTTGAGATGAGGCTTCTTAATCTGAGAATTATTTTTTTTTTTTTTGCGCAGCGGATAGAGGCGTTGAGTCTCTACGGTTCCAGGTGAAGGTCGAAGTCATTAAACTCGAACTTGTCTATTTGAGGGATTTATGATAGATTACATATTCACGAATAAAAATACTTGCCGAATCGGCTGGTGCTGTGGAATATACCGACTACTTCCATGTAGGGGGTAAGCCCCCCCCCAAAAAAAACGAGTGTCCTGCATATAACACTAAACAATCTGATAGTGAGGTTTCAATAATGCTGAAACTTTGGGAAATGCAGAGTACACCTTTATTGCTATCGCTCCCAGGTCCAATCTGACCCGGAGTAGTTGCACCTAATTTGGGCCCTATCTATGGGTTAAATAGAACTAAACCGGGGTTTCTTGAGTTTACTGTTTTTGCATTTAAACAGCGTATTTAGGCTAAACTGAATTGTTTAAAACAGAACTGTTTTGACATCTAAACTGTGTACTTATGCTAAACTAAATTTTCTGAAATAAAACTGTTTTAACATTTAACTCAGTGTATTGCAAAATCGGCTGGGGCTGTAGAATACACCAACTGCACCTCTGTAATACCCCCCAAACGAGTGTCCTGAATATAACACTAAACAATCTGATGATGAGGTTCCAGTGATGCTGGGGCTTTGGGGAATGCAGAGCACCCCTTCATTGCCATTGCTCCCAGGACCACTCTGGTCCGGAGTGGTAGCACCTGATAGGGCCCTATCTATGGGTTAAATAAAACTAAACTGCATACTGATGCTAAACTGAATTGTTTGAATAGAACTATTTTAGTAGACTGAATAGCTTGAAATAGAAATGTTTTTGTCAATTAAACCGTTCACTTAGATTTAAACTGCGTACTTATGCTAAGCTGAATTGTTTGAAATAGAAATGTTTTTGACATTGAAACTATACTTACGCTAAAGTGAATTGTTTTATATAGGACTTTTTTGACATTTAGCTGAGTGTAAACAAAAATCTATACTTATACTAAACTAAATTAACTGAATTAGAACTGTTCGACTAAACTGTGTAGCTTGAAATAGAAATGTTTTTGACTATTAAACTATGTACCCATGCTAAACTTAATTTTTTGAAATAGAACTGATTATTTGTTTAAAAATGGATTCGACATTAAATAAGCTACAAATGTTGATATGCCATAAAATCCAAAGAACCAACCAACCAACCAATACACATACGTAAACGTGTATAGACAAACACACGCACACACAGACATACCAAACGGGGTGCTGTCCAGTAATCATTGTTATCAATAACAGCAATTCTTATCTGGGCAGAACTGTATAGATGTCTTCGATTTTTAAAATTTAGTCAATTCTATTGCGTAAAAGTCAGTGACGTTTTATCAAGATGGAATTTTTAATCTTCTGGGACGTTGTCGTAACTTAAAAGAAAACCAAAGAAAATATTTTGATTATAAACAAATCACTATCACTTATCTAATAATCTCTTCTAGTTTTCTAATTTGATATCTAGGTATATGATCGAAATTGTATCATAACGTTATTCTACGTGTATAATACGCACTCTTAGGTTACGCTAGAAAGTTTAGACAGCTCAATAAGGTGGGCTTAGAAAACATTAACTGTATACCTTGTAGAGCACTGAGACTTACACAATCCTGTGTATCACACACAGACATACACATAAAATGCTAATCAAAATTATCGAGAATTGGCACTGACCTTTCTTGACATCAAGAATATATATATATATATATATATACTTTATTTAAGAAAAAAACCAAAGACCGGTTACTTTAGGATTATAAATTTATTTCCATCCTGTTTTGTGTTTTTGATGTAAACCAAAAACACGAAGAAAAATATAACAAGACTTCTTCAGATCTTATGGATAAAATAAATCAGAATAGACACGGGGAGGGAATGGAAGAGGTGTGAATAGTTATCTCCTCGTTTTTTTCACATTTTATCCATAAGATCTCAAGAAGTCCTGTTATATTTTTCTTCGTGTTTTTGGTTTACACCAGAAACACAAAACAGGATGGAAATAAATTTATAATCCTAAAGTAACCGGTCTTTAGTTTTTTCTTAAAGAAATTATTGCTCTGTAATATTAATTACATTGAGCTCTCTACCAGGAAAAATTAAATGTTCAGTTTTTGAATGATTTTCTTGTCCTGAAGGAATTACTCCCAACTCTGGTTTAACTGGACCAAATAATACTTATATATATATATATATATATATATATATATATATATATATATATATATATATATATATAAGAATATATAAAAGTAGAAACTATGTATTTACCAATCCCTTCGCACGGTCAGGATGTGACAAATGCTCAAGTTGTAAGCGCTGGTTTACAGGTATGGATTTAGAGTTTTCTTTCTCTGGTTGCCTAACCAAGGCTGAAGAACCCACTCTACCCTATCTAACTATTGCTAGAGGAGGGAGAATAAGATTATTAACACCTTTCCCAAGGGTATAAGGGCTTTGGGAAATGCTACCAGCCTCGTCTAGGATTTGAACGCGTGCCGCCGTGTCCATGTCCTACGACGATAACCATTACACCCCAGTCACATCTGAGAAAATGAAAGCAGAAAGTACTGTTATCTGGTTGAAGTAAGTGAGTTCGAACGTCAGTCTCGATTTTATGAGTACTTTTGGACAAATCCCCTTTTTGATTTATTTCTTCTGGTGATATCTGTAAAAATCAACAATTTTAGTAAAATAAGACGAGAAAAATTAATAAACTAAAAACATAAAATCACAAACGTTTGATGGCTTTATAGGGGTTTCAAAATTATGATACTAAGATTCTAGGTATTTCCACAATTTTCTTCAAACCCTATATATATATATATATATATACAATAAGATTATAAAAGTAATTAGGATTTTCCCTTCACAGGATCTTACATACTTTTACGTTTTATACTGCCATGCTAGCCAACATTTGAGCATTTTTCATTTATAAAACGTTTTTTCAACCCATTTGTCGGTGCCCATCTCTTTCCTATATATATATATATATATATATATATATATATATATATATATATGAAACGTGTAATGTATGAACCGAGGGGAAATCATAAATATCTATCTCGATCGATTCTAAAAAGAAAAACGGCTTTAAAAGATCATTTGTGTAGATTTTTTTTCATTTCAATCGTTAGTGGTTTTGAAAGATTCTCTTTATATCGAAATAAGTGTTCCGAGATATGCATATCACTTTCTTTAAATCCTTCCAGTGATATCTATCTATCTATCTATCTATCTAGTGAATTTATGCATTTTTAGCCGCAGTTTTTTGTAAACTTATATACTGTGCGCTATATGTGATTAAAATGCTCCACTGAATTAAATTCAATGGGCCTCAAAGATGATTAAGTCGAAAAATAAGTATTTGTGGAATAATTTTTTTTTCTTCCTCAGGTTTATTACTAATGTATTTTTCACGCATGTCCACACACACACACACACACACATATATATATATGTGTGTGTGTGTGTGTGTGTGTATGTTTCATTAATTAGTAGAAACAAATTTTGTCTGTATAATTTATTTAAGATCCTTTCAAGTTTTCTGATAACTGTCTTAGTTTCAGGTTGGAATTGGTAGATGAATTTCCCCAAATTGTCCCAAGCACTTTCAGACCCTTAATAGGCCATTATCAGGAGTTGCTTGCTTGTATATTGTGTGTGTTTTTTTAAAAGTTTTGAAATTTAGATAACTATTTTTAATCCTTGCTAGTTTTTCATATCATATCTGATGTTTTTTTCTATTTTTTTAATTAAGTCTACATTATAATGATTCTTTTCAGATTTGCAAGATTCATCTTAGAATCCAAGCTGATATTCGTAATGCTGTGGTATGGATGGTGTTAATTTTTCCTCTAGTTTCCAGTTGTCCATAACTGTTGAGGATTGTTCAAAGTACTCTAACTGCGTTTAGAATTACCCACAACTTTTTTCCGACACTTTTTCAGTTGTCTGGCAAGGTTTAGGTATTTGTTCAGCTTTTTTTTTTTTCGTGGTTCACTGCAAAATCCATAAGATAACAATTTCTTCTTTTCTTGTTAACTAATTCTAAGCCTGTTATTCTGGTCTCGATTTAGTGATCAGTTTGTTTCTTAAAGTCCCAGAGCATCTTATCTATTTCATTTATCAATGTGATGTAATTTCAATGTTTTGCACAATTCCCAGTAGATCAACTTTTCTCTATCCTAGCCTCTTCTTGTATTATCGTTGTAATTGATTGCTGCATTCGTTTATGTGATCTATCATCGCCTAGCCTATCAACACATAGCCTATTCCCCTGCATAATATCAAGTTTTGCTTAGCTATAATTATTTCTCACGGAATTATAATCTTAATGGAGATACATTTTATCTCATTAAGTTTACTTTTTGTAGATCCAGAGTATTTTACAATGGGGTCTTCCCATTGTTACATTGTTATTTAAATTTTTGCGAGATTTTCACATTAGTATTAGCTGATGCCCTTTCACTGGAGTCTGATTGGTTAGGTTTGGTTTCTTTGTTTAATGGCATATCAATCTTTGTCGGTTATTTAATGCCAAAGCTATTCTCCTAGAAGAACAGTAGGTTCTATTTAAACCATTTCTTGTTCTCTGGCAAGGTGTAAGTATTTACGAGGTGCATACGGTAAGTTTCCAGACATTTTCCATATGGGCATTTAAAATTGTTGTAGACTCTTGAAAATTCAGTATATTATAGCTATACATATTATAAGATGACTGACGAATTTTTATGATTTTAGATTCAAATGAACAGCTACAGCTGGAATTGGAATACACCCTACTAAAGCCTGATTCTCACAGCAGGTGAATTTCAAAAATGCAATCTGACACTTTAGAAGAACGATATGCAATAAAATTCTGTTTTAAACTTGGAAAAGATGGCACAGAAACGTATAGAATAGTTCAGACTGCTTTTAGAGCATCTTGCACGAATCGAGCATCAGTTTTTGAGTGGCATAAGACATTCAAGGAAGGCAGGGAGTCTGTGAGGGATAATGAGAGGTGTGGGAGTAGTAAAGAAGTCAATACACCAGAGTTGATTGGCCAAAGGGTTAGGGTTAGGATTAAGGTTACTATGTTTAAATTTTAAGGGAGTTCAGGAAGAGATTCCTTGGGAAGAGGCCAGCACTCTTTAAATCGGGTCAGTGGCATTTTCACCAGGATAATGCACCAGTCCACAACTCCATCCTTGTCACAGACTATTTGACCAAGATGGGCATCAAGACATTTCCTCACCCTCTCTATAGTCCAGACATTGCTTCCTGTGACTTTTGGTTATTCCCTAAGCTCAGAGGCTGTCGTTATGAGACAACTGAGTCGATGAATGCGGCTGTGACGGTCATTGACACGCTCACTCAAGGAGACTTTCATGCAGAAGTTGTTGGAACGGTACAAAAAGTACACAGCAGCCGGAGGAGATTACTTGGAAGGGGACTAGAGTTTCATGTGTGTACTTTCAATAAAAGTGCCCATACGAAAAAAGTCTGGAAACTTATCGTATGCGCCTCGTATCTCTTTTTTTGCGTTCTTTGATTTCCACTCTCTGGTCTGCCGGGACTGCAAATCCATTAAACCACAGGTTCTTCTTTTTTTTATTTATCATTCTGTCTGGTCTTCTGACCAGGATTAAGTGATCTGTTTATATCTCAAAATCCCCGAGAATTTTCTGCGTCTCATTCTCTTGAACGTATTCTGGTTTGTGCAAAAACAATTTTGGTAGTATCATCAAATTTCAATTTCTTGCACAATTCCCAGTGAAGAAATCTTCATACCCTGTCATTTTATGTCTTATATTCGCTTTGCGGTATATACTCTTCTTGTTTGATTAACAGTTTCGTCTCTTACACCATCTAACCTGTTCTTGTTATTTTGTTGCCTATTATCTATTTTGGCTTTAAAATAATTAGTTCTTAAATCGTTGTTTTGTGCTGTTATTAGCAGAAATTCATTTTCCCTGTTAAGTTTTCCCTTCTGTAGCCATCTTCAGGTCTTCTCGTGCGATATTTCGCTTGTATTTCGCTTGAAATACCCATAGAGTTGTTTTTGTTTCCATTTCTTTTTGCTGGTTGTTATTGTTCTGTTTATCTTCAAGTTGTTTGAAATGTGAAATATGATTACGGCTAAATCAGTTAAGAAAAAAAAAAACTGTTCTTATTTCTTTAACATTCAAAGTATATTAAATGTATGATTTTTAAACAATTATACTGTATTCAGAATATAAAATGATATTATATTAGATTCTGTTTACAAAGGTTAACGTTTTTGTTTTTTGATTGAGCTTCAAAATGACACGTCGTACTTCTTTGATTTCAGAACGCATGAATTGATTATATATATTTTATTGTATGTGAGGTGTATGGGGTGTTCAGGGAGTGGTCATTACCTTTGGTAAGGGGGTTCACCATGTCTTTTTAGGACAGCTCGTCTGCCACTGGACCTCTCCTGGCACTCAGCTCTGACCCATGGCTCCCCACAGCTGTCGCATGCAACGGCGGCCACACCCTGGGTACTGGTTTTGACGAGCTTGCTAAACCAGGTGAGGGTAACCGACGGGCCTCAAACCCACGGTGAGTTTGAATTGGGCAGTGTCAGCCCTACTACATGCGAAGCCTGACTCCCGGCGGAACAAGCGGAAGAGTGCACCGGAAGAGCCAACGGTTGTGAAGGCGGTGGCAGCAAGTGACGTTGGAGCGCCAAGAGCATGACGTGGAACCCAAAGAAGTCCTGGTCATCCACTGCAGCCTAGCAGTCTCCCGTCGTAACGGTTCTTCGTGCCACTGGATCAAGACTTCCCATGCCGAGAGAGTGGGATTGCTCCTGTGTACCGGTCTTGTCACTATAAAACTTTCACGCACAGGTCAGTTTTGCAACTCATCACGTCATCATCGGATCCGTTGGACAATTACGATCTTTAAGTTGACAGCACTCGTTTAGCCTACAGTGATTAATCTTTCTTTGATATTTTTAATTTAGTCATTGAGTCCTCGAATTGATGCATCCACACTATATTCATTGTTGGAGAACCCTCTTCTTTACTTTTTTTTTCTTGGCACATATAGCCTGCAAAAACTTTGTTCATGGTCACCAAATTTTTGTCTTCTAGTCCACTTGTTTGAGTTCCTCCATTGTCTATTTTAAGAATTGTTCTGAGTAGATTAGAATAGTGACAGCCCAGGTGTTTGATGAGGATTCTTTCGCTAAGTTGGAGTTCAAGAAACTTTCTCAGTTGTCTGATGTACACTTTTCTTATCTTTTTTTCATCAACGCTTGTAATTTTCTTTTTTCTTCGAGCGTTCTGATTCTTTCTGAGATATTTCTATCCCTCCGATTATTTGTCTTTTTCCGTATTTTCATTATGAGCATGGCACATTATTCAATCCCAAATTCCATCCTTGCTGTATATTCTTATTGTTTGTAACAGAGCATTCAATTTTTCTTCATTTTCTTTCAAACAGCTTGATGTCATCCATGTACGTAAGGGGATTAATCTTTTTTTGCAATTTAGTAAATTTCTAGTCCCTAGAGCAATTGAGAGAATTTATTACTATTACAAACTGTAATGGTAAAGGTGTATCCCCCAAGAAAATACCTCTCTGCTCGCAATTCCACTTCCCATGTTTTCATGACTTCCATGAAAAAATTTAGTACTTTGTTGTATATCTTGTACATTTTTTGACTGTCAAGTAGCCAGGATGGCGGAACCATATCATAGGTCTTTTTGTTGTTAATGCATGCCATGGCTACATTTTTCCGCCTCACATTTTCTTTGTTTATTTGTTTGTTTAATAGCATATCAACCTTCTTGGGTTATTTAATGCCAAATACATCCTTTTTAGAAGGACAGTAGTTGTACTATTGAACCCATAGTTGGGAGGATAAGGGGGTTCATTTCTTTCCCAATGGTATTTGACTGAAAGGGAACGTAATGGCGCGATTGGAGTTCGAACTTGCTTATTACGATTCTGCAGTCTAGCGTTTTGACAATTACTGCACGAGGGCATCCCTCGAAGCCTCGTTTTGCCGTTCTTGAGAATGAGCTGATCAATGTACAGTTGATCACCTCTTTCTCGTGTTCCCTTGTGGCATTCTTCTTTTTCTTTGGGAAATAGTTCGCAGCATTATAGTGATTAATAGATTTCCTCTCTAATTTTTGTTGTTAGGAGTTTATACATCATAAGTAGACACGTTATTGGTCTATAATTGCAGGAGATGGTTTCTTTTTAGTGCCCACACTAGATTAGAGCAGTCGACCTCTGTAGTCGTCCATGCGGGTTAATTTCATTCTTCTAGGCATCTACTTAGGTCAAGAGACAGTCTGTCGTGGATAAACGTGGATTGTTTAAAAACCAGAGTCCATACATGTATCCTTGTCTTGGCGTTTTCCAATTCGGTCTTTTTTTTAGTATTAGTCTGCATGATTCCAGGTCTATTTCCGACACAGGGCCTTAGAGCCTTTGTAATTATTTTTTCATGTTTGTAACCCATTCGGCTTTTCTGGTATTTTCTTTTCGTTCCTATATTTTACCCCGGAATCGTTTACTTCCTTTGCATCCGGTTGTTGGTATGTCCTTGTGCATTCGCCACCTACTTGTTGGTAGAATTTTCTTTCGTTTTTTTGGAAAGTCCTTTTTTCTTTGTATTGCTTGACCCTGTTTCGGTATCTTTTATGCCTCCCTTCTCTTTTTGATTTTTCTCTTCAGACTTGACTACTCTTTTATTGTGGTCTTTTCATCACCATATATCCTCGGGTGTTTTTTCTTCCCTAGCAATTTCGTTTGTTGTTGCAATTTCTTTATCTCTTCTTCTAGTATCATTTCCACATCCATGTTTGGTATTTCATTACGGATTCCTTAGCGAGGGCACTAAGTTTATCACAGACTAATTTCGCTCCTGCATAAGATAGCTCATTCATTTACCTTTAGGTTTTTTTTACCTTTGCGGTTCCTACCTTGCCTTTTTTTTTCCAGTTTTGAGATCTAAGTGATGATAATGCAGACGTATTTTGTAATATAATGGCCGAGGGATTTCGTTTTATGCCTTTGGGTTTAGTTAGGCTGAGAACTTTTCGGCTCAGTGCACGGCTTACTTAGGTGCAACATTGACGCAGGTGTTCACGCGCGTGCGCGGAGCGAACGTGTCACTCAGAGATGTCACAATAGCCCATATAGGAAACGGGACTACAGAGTAGGGTTGACGTCACGCACCGGAAGCGCGTGGAGGATTTTGTGGATTTTGAAAAAGTCGGTTAGCGGAGTTGAGTTCTGCCTTGGGAGAAGACGGTTGGCTTTCGCTTGCTCGCTTCAGCGAGACGAATTTGTGCGCTACGCGCGTCGTACGAGATGGGGGGGGGGTAGATGAAAAAGCCAGAATAGAAAAAAATGGGTTGACGTCACGCACCAAAGCCAGAATAGAAAAAAATGTGTATCTCTCTCCTTATGTCGAAGAACCTTTAAACTCAAAGGTAATAAAAAGTTTCGTACCTGAACTAAGAAGTCGTAAGTGTTTTTCGTGTTTCGAGATTCCTATATTCTATGTATATATATGAACATTATATGTTCATTCCGCATATCCGTATATGACTATGGTACAATTTTCAACCATGATTTTTAAAAATTATGTCTATATTTACTTCATGCGTTAACATTTGTTTCGTGGTGCTACGTTGTGTAGTGTTTCGGTTTTCAGTATTTAATCTTTTGATTCAGGCCGAAGAATCTTATTCATATTCTTCTCTATAATTGATATATTTCTTTAACATTATTTCATCATCATCTGAAAATCTTTCGTTTGTATTAAATCGAGTGGATTCGGCCCAAATATCTATCAGCCCTTTTCTATAACTTCTTTGTGTAGGATTGCTCTTTAAATAACAGTGAAGTATATGTTTGTTGTCTTCCCTGGTTCATTTTTTTCGTTGTAGTTGCTTTGGTCGCTGTTTATATATCAGGAATTTAGAACAGCCAATATTCGATTTTTGTATTTCTGATGAAAATGGATTTTCTGGTACAGAATTTTTCTTTCCTTATCCCCCTTCCTCATTGCTAGCATTAAAAATCAAAATTCTCGCGATTTCCATTTTCAGTTCCGTTGTTCTTATCCGACGGGATGGTCATGTCTACAAAATGACATCAATATTTTCATGGTCATTATTACAATAGAATTCAATGTTGTTATGCGCAAATGATAGGAGCCCTAAATGGTCTTTTTTTTATTTGTTTGTTTGTTTGTTAATTTTATTCTATCAATATGGATGGGCTATCGTCCATATTCTCGCTCGCAGCACTGGCATTCGGGTTACTATAGAACGTGAGGTCATCACCAGGATAACATAATCGGAAATCCACTACAATAATTAAGACGGCTACACGACGACGACGACGACGACGACATCAGTAATGGCCGCGGTTACAAGCATTGCAACAAAAATATCAGCAAAGTAAAGTACAGCAGAAACATTGATAATAACAATGTGGCTTGGGTCGATGGAAGGCAGTTGAGACTAGTTACAATAGCAGTAATAAAGGGATTGTGGCAAAAGGAGAAGGAGAAGTGGCCCATAATCACGAAATTTGCTCGCAGCTGTGTTTCTTGATATAACAGTACCGTTTATAATGGTTGATCACGGATGAGGTACTCGTGGGCGGACACGAACGAGAACGTGTGTTGCTTTGCATTTATACAGAACTGAAAAAGAGGAAGACAAATCAAAGAAAGAAAGGAAGACAGTAAGTAAAACGAGAGACAGAAAGAAATAAAAGATCAAAGTTGACACAGAGAGATCGGTATACGAATTCGAAAGAAACAAAGAAAGAGATGGAAGATTCAAAGAAAGACGAACAATGATATATATATATATATATATATATATATATATATATATATATCAATTAAATTAATTAATATAATATCAATTCCTTTCTCTCTCTCTCTCTCTCTCTATATATATATATATATATATATATATCTTTAAAAAAAAACCGGTTAATTTAGGATTATAAATTTATTTCCATCCTGTTTTTCAGTTTCTTGTGTGAACCAAAAGCACGAAGAAAAATATAACAGGATTTCTTCAGATCCAATGGATAAATACCTAGAACCACAAGAGGACAATAACTATGCTAAAAAACATCAAGAGACTACTATATATATATATATATATATATTATAAGAGTGTTGGTCGTCAGTAAATCACTTTGTGGTTATGTGTCGAACCAAGTGCAATATAATATGGAGAGTGCTCAATATCTAGGATAGAGCTATTATATAGTAATAATGATAATAAATAAATATATATTAGATATATATATATATATTTAATCCATGGGAAATATTCAGCGACCTTAGGTTTCATGAAGTTTATCATGATGAATGTTGTTGTATAAACTTTTATAAACCTCAGAAAACCTAAGGTCGCAGAATATTTTCCATGGATTGAATATAAATATAGCTAATATATATTTATTATCATTATCATATATATATATATATATATATATATATATATATATATATATATATATATCAGGGGCGGAGATGGGACTAGTGCTACTCGTGCCCGGCACGACCAATAACTCGGTCAATGTTATTCAAAATGGATTAAAAATCATCCATTAATTTCAAGCAAACATACTTAGTCTGATCTCAATTAAATTACTTATCTATTCAAGTTTCGATAACTAAGTAGCCAAAAGTTCATAAATATATCTGGTAATAATACAACGATGCTGTTTTGAACGGATGGTCTTTGTCCGGCCACCGTCAGATCCATTGAACATCCCATAAAATCGGCTATTATGTTGAACACGCGTAATCCGTGCTCAGCACTAAACCCTTATAATAACAGTAATGTTAGCGAAATCTCGCTTTTGGCTGTAGCCAATAGAAATAGCAAGTCTACCGTGCTCAAAAAAATTGGCACAATGTGACTGCTGACAACTGTCTTGGGAAGAGGGAGAAGGACCGAGAGAGAGAGAGAGAGAGAGAGAGAGAGAGAGAGAGAGAGAGAGGGGGGGGGATAGCGGATTATAGCCGTCGCCGACGTCATCATCATCGCTATGGTAAATGTTGGTTAAACGGCGTGTTTTAATTCGTTTTTTCACTAACAGATCTCTATTTCTTTAATGAATGTTGTATATATTACATTCTGTTACCAAAATTTGTTTATTTGAATACATTTTCAACAAATAATCTTTATTTTAGGCGAAATTGAAACTACTAGCCGTGTCTGTGTATATTGTCATCAATTTCTTTATTCTAATAAACATATTTTTCTCGTCATAGTAATGAACATCTTCTCTTTTCTTCTATACTTTTGAAAGGAAAAAAAATATCTTATCTACTGTATTAACAAGACTACAAATTATATAGTATCTTGATTGTTAACAAAAAACCACCATGCAAGGTACGTTAGTCAATCTGTGCTATACAATGGAGAATCAAGTAATAGCTTCTATGATGACTTACTTTGGGTCCACGGACCACGGGTTGGGAACTGGAGTTGACAGAGGGCGGGGGGGACACGAGTAGCAAAAATAGGCTAGAGTCGCCACTGATATATATATATATATATATATATATATATATTTATATACTGGGTATTTGTAATCTAAAATCTTGACTAATTCTCATTCAAATAATTTTAGATTTTAACAGTCTGGGTAGAAAAAAGTTGAAATTCTCTGCTTGATGTTTTAGCGCCTTTTCTTTTCCAGTAAATTGCATTTCTGTACGTGAAATCAAAAAACATAAAAGCTATTACACGAAGAATTTTGAGTTGTTTTTACACCTGTTGTTAAAACATGTCATCATTTGAACAAAAATTTATCAAGCTATATATGATATACGTTTTGTGAAATACTCTTCTTATCTATCTATCTATCTATCTATCTATCTATCTATCTATCTATCTATCTCAGTCTCTTGATATCTATCTATCTATCTATCTCAGTCTCTTGATATCTATCTATCTATCTATCTATCTATCTCAGTCTCTTGATATCTATCTATCTATCTATCTATCTATCTCAGTCTCTTGATATCTATCTATCTATCTATCTATCTATCTCAGTCTCTTGATATCTATCTATCGATCTATCTCAGTCTCTTGATATGTATGTATGTATGTATCTATCTATCTATCTATCTATCTCAGTCTCTTGATATCTATCTATCTATCTATCTATCTATCTATCTATCTATCTATCTCAGTCTCATGATATCTATCTATCTATCTATCTATCTATCTATCTATCTATCTATCTATCTATCTATCTATCTATCTATCTATCTATCTCAGTCTCTTGATATCTATCTATCTATCTCAGTCTCTTGATATCTATCTATCTATCTCAGTCTCTTCATATCTATCTATCTATCTATCTATCTATCTCAGTCTCTTGATATCTATCAATCTATCTATCTATCTATCTATCTATCTATCTATCTATCTATCTATCTATCTATCTCAGTCTCTTGATATCTATCTATCTATCTATCTATCTATCTCAGTCTCTTGATATGTATCTATCTATCTATCTATCTATCTCAGTCTCTTGATATCTATCTATCTATCTATCTATCTATCTATCTATCTATCTATCTATCTATCTATCTATCTCAGTCTCTTGATATCTATCTATCTATCTATCTCAGTCTCTTCATATCTATCTATCTATCTATCTATCCGTATGCATTCGTGTGTGACCAAATGCAAATTTGTTCAGATTTGTTTCTCACCCAACAAAAAGAAATATGAAACCTTGTCATTTTTAAAGTGCTTGTCTCAATACCCATTCAATTCTATGTCTACTCGAATTATACTCTATCTCTTGGCAACTCCTGCAGATACTAGGTCATTCCGTTGACCCTACTCTTTTCAGTGTTGTAGAGGATCTGTCTAGGTTACAGATACTCGATCACTAGGCTTTAGTTAATTACATGTTTCCCAACCTTGGAAATCCGGAAGGTGTAATGATGTGAATTGTTGGAAGATTATGACTCAGAGCGAGAGAAAGAGAGAGAGGGAGAGAGAGAGAGAGAGAGAGAGAGAGAGAGAGAGAGAGGAACAAGGACAAGGACGTGAGACTTAACAATTAAAAAATAGGAGGGGGAAGAGGAAAAGTTGGAATGAAAAAAGCAGATTAGAAAACTTAAAGTGAGAGAGAGAGAGGGAGGGAGAGAGATTTTAGAAGGATAAGGAGTTGACAGAATAGAAAAGAAAAAAGAATCAAAACAAACTGGGAGAAGGAGTCAAACGAAAGAGAGAACAAGAAAGTGAGAGAATGAAAAAATGAGAGAAAAGGACTTGATAAAAATTTGGGAGGAGAGAGAGAGCGAGAGAGATAGAGAGAGAGAGAGAGAGAGAGAGAGAGAGAGAGAGACTGAAGGAATACAGATACGGATGATAAGCAAATTGGAAAAAAGAAGGATGAAGAAGAATTTAATGAGGTAAAATATAGCGAAAAAAAAGAAAGAAAAAGAAATTGAATAAAAAAGAGAATAAAAAGGAGAAACGGCATGAAGATTTGAATTGAGGAGAACATTGAGAATGTAAAAGAAAGAGGGAAATCCATTGAAAAACGTGTATATATATATATATATATATATACAAATTTTCCTGACTTAATCTCTTCATCGGTCCCGATCATCCATCGGTCCCGGCAGGTCTTCCTAACTACATCCAGTTTAAGAGAGATTAACATGATATATATATATATATATATATATATATATATATATATATATATATATATATATATACCCAGAGAGAGCATTTTTCATCGGTACTAATGTTCGGGGTTCGAGTCCGGGTAAATTTCGATTGATATTAAAGTCATGTGAGAGCATTCTCTTTGTTTATAACATGGTCACAAATTTTCATTGTCTTATTTAAAGAGAAACTAATAATCAATAAGAATCGAGTTTACAAAGATGTTTTCTTAACATTATTAACAAACTTGTTTACTATACAGCATGACTTAACAAGTGAATAAATCCCCAAGATTAAAGTGATCAAGATTTAAATAATTTTGAAGTCAAGTAAACAACAATAATGATAATACTAATTGACAGTGATACCAATAATATTTGGAGTTCTAGGAACAATCCCAGACGATCTAGAAAAGTGATTGGAAGAACGATAGTTTTGAGGAAGACGTCAAAGTATCCAGACTGTAGCACTGCTAAGACTGGTGGGAGTGATGAGATGATGGGTGGAGAGCTGAGGAAAGTTACTATCACTCAGACTCCCGGAAAAAGCCATCAATTAAAACTTACGTAAAAAGTGTGAAGTTGTACTACTACTTGTAGTACTATTACAACAACAACAACAACAACTACTACTACTACTAATAATAATAATTCATAACAGAATCCGTCCAAGAAAAAATGAGATGCACAAACTTCTCTGGGATTTCGGGATAAAAAACGGATTACCTAATCTCGGCCAGTCGACCAGACGTAATGATAGTCAACAAACAAAAAAGAGAACCAGCCGAACTGCAAACTTTGCCGTTCTGGCTGAACATCAAGTATAATTGAATGAATGAGAAAAGAGAGATAAGTGTCTAGATCCTGCTAGAGAACTGAAAAAACTATGGAACATGAAAGTGACAGTGCTACCGAGTGTAATTAGTGCTCTCGGTACAGCTACCAAAATATTAGTACTGGGACTGGAGGACATGGAAATAACAGAACGAGTGGAGCATTGTTGAAATCGGCCAGAATATTAAGAAGAGTCCGGGAGATTTAAGGAGATTTGTTGTTACTTTGACTCCGGTGGAAAACCATCAGCTAACGTTGGTGGAAAAAAACAAAAGAGTTAAATAATAGAAATATCACTTAATACACATGGACGACAATGTCAATCATCCAATGTACATGGATGACATCAAACTATTTACTAAAAATGAAAAAGAACTAGAAACTCTAATACACGCAGTTAGAATATACAGTCAGGACATAGGGATGAAATCAGGCATAGAAAAATGAGCCATGCAAGTTACGAAAAGACGCAAAAGACATCTGAAAGACGGAATCGAACTATCAAATCAAGACAAGATTAGAACCCTAGGAAAAATACTTGGGCATCTTGGAAGCTGATACCATAAAACAAGAGGAGATGAAAGAAAAAAAAAATTACGAAAGAATATCTCAGGAGAGCCAGGAAGCTACAGGAGACAAAACTATCTAGCTGAAACCTTATCAAAAGAATAAATACCTGGGCTGTGCTCTTCATTAGATATTCACGATCCTTTCTTTAAGTGGACCAGAGAAGAACTTGAGCAAATGGACCAAAAAACAAGAAAACTAATGACCATGCATAAGGCATCACATCCCACAAACGAAGTTGACTGACAATATATATCAAGAAAGGAGGAAAGAGAAGAACTTGCCAGCACGGAAGACAGGGTTGCTGCATCGATACAACGACTCGAGGTCGACATAGAAAAACATGAACGTGGACTGATTACTGCTGTAATATATACACGTCCAAAAATACGACCAAGATATCAATATGGGAAATGTACACATGTTCATAGAATGTTCAAAATGTCCATACGCATATAGGAATCTGAAAACACTCGAAACACTTGGCGACTCTCTTAGTCCAGGTACAAAACTTTTATTTACCTTTTTGAGTTTAAGGTTTTTCAACATGAGGGAGAGAGAGACACAATTTCTTACTTTGCTGACTTTTCCATCTGACCCCACCACGTGCGGCAGCCCGAAGCAAACTACTGGTCTGGCCTCGGCGAGCTCCGGAAAATCAACTTGCTTCGTCCAAGCCCAAATCTCAAATAACTGTTTTTTTTTCAAATCCCCAAATCCTCGGCCCATCGCTTCCGGGCATGATATCATTCACATCCCCAGTTTCATTTCCTATTTGTTTTTTTTTATTGTGACATCTGTGATTGCCACATTCTCCCCGCGCGCGCGTGAACACCTGCACTCAATGTGTGCACCTAACTAACCCATGCTCTAAGCCGAAAGGTTCTCAGCCTAACTAAACCGATAGGTAAAATATATTAAACGAAAAATTATAATATAAAAAATTCCTCCGCAATTATATAACACTGCCATCAGAAACGATACTGACAACATGAAGACCAACTGAATGACAATAAGTAGAAAACGAAAATAGGAAGAAAAACAACTCTATGAGCGTTTTAAACGACTAATAAGCAACATCCCATATGAGAAAACCTGGACGTGACTAAGAAAAGGAAACTTTAAGAGAGAAACAGAATATCTCCTAATAGCAGCACAAAACAACGCCATAAGAACCAATCATATCAAAGCGAGAATAAATAAGACGCAACAAAATAGCAAATGTAGGTTATGTGGTGATCGAGACGAAACCATCAATCACATAATAAACGAATGCTATAAATTAGAACAGAAGGAATATAAGACTAGACACGACGAGGTGGGCAAGGTGATACATTGGGAAATATGCTAGAAATTCAAATTTGACGATACGAACAATGGTATATGCACAACCCAGCATCTGTCCAAGAGAATGACACACGTAAACTCCTATGGGACTTTGATATACACACGGATCACCTAATATCAGCCAAAAGACCAGGCCTCATAATGAATAACAAAAAAAGAGAATTTCCAAAATTAAGGACTTTGCTGTCCCGGATGACCCTAATAAAACTGAAGGAAAGTGAAAAGAAGGATAAGTACCTCGATCTTGCAAGGGAATTGGGAAAAAAACTATGGAACATGAAGGTGACAATTATACCAATCGTGGTTTGTGCTTTTGGTACAGTCACCGAAGGATTATTAAAGGGCCTGGAGGACTTTGAGGTAGGATGATGAGTGGAGACCATCCAAACTACAGCATTATTGAGGACGGCCAGAATACTGAGAACAATCCTGGAGACTTTAGGAGAATTACTGTCACTCAAACTCCAGTGAAAGACCATAAGCTAAAACTTATGTGAAAAACATTCAAGGAGTAAATGATAATAATATGAAGAGACCTGCTGGTGTTCTTTCACTGGAGTAAGATATACTAATATTTTCACTGGAGTAAAATATAGTAATAGTAACAAAAGAAATAATACTTATATGAAAGCGGAAATTGATAATACGAAACAGAATAGCAATTGTACGCTACGTTGAGATAAAGATGAAAAGTTAAATCATAGAATAAGCAAATACAGTAAACTAGGTCAAAAGAAGTGCAAAACTAGGCATGATTGGGCAGGATAAGAGATCTGCTGGGAATTGTTCTAGTGATACAAATTTAAGCATACAACAAAATGATATATGCACAAACCAGAATCCGTTTTCTAAAAAGAAACGCATACAATTCTCAAAACTAGGCATGATTGGGCAGGATAAGAGATCTGCTGGGAATTGTTCAAGTGATACAAATTTAAGCATACAACAAAATGATACATGCACCAACCAGAATCCGTTTTCTAAAAGGAAACGCATACAATTCTCTAAACTAGGCATGATTGGGCAGGATAAGAGATCTGCTGGGAATTGTTCAAGTGATACAAATTTAAGCATACAACAAAATGATATATGCACAAACCAGAGTCCGTTTTTTAAAAAAATCGCATACAATTCTCAAAACTAGGCATGATTGGGCGGGATAAGAGATCTACTGGGAATTGTTCAAGTGATACAAATTTAAGCATACAACAAAATGATATATGCATAAACCAGAATCCGTTTTCTAAAAAGAAACGCATACAATTCTCAAAACTAGGCATGATTGGGCAGGATAAGAGATCTGCTGGGAATTGTTCAAGTGATACAAATTTAAGCATGCAACAAAATTATATATGCACAAACCAGAATCCGTTTTCGAAAAAGAAACGCATACAATTCTCAAAACTAGGCATGATTGGGCAGGATAAGAGATCTGCTGGGAATTGTTCAAGTGATACAAATTTAAGCATACAACAAAATTATATATGCACAAACCAGAATCCGTTTTCGAAAAAGAAACGCATACAATTCTCTGGGATTTCTTGATATAAACGTATCACTTAATCCCGACCAGAAGAGCAGAACTAAGGTTTATTAACCGGAAAAGGAAGTTATTTTCAAGTAAATTGTGAAAATAAAAAAAAGCAAAAAGACAGACAAATACTAGGACCATGTCAGTAAATAAGAAAACAGTAAAACAGGACGGGAATGGTGATTGTAATAGTAGTCAGTGCGCTTGAAAAGTCCTTGAGACTCGAGAAGTTTTGCAGTCATCCAGACTCCAGTGAAAAATCACCAGTTGACACTGATGGGAAAAATTTTCAATAATAATCATAAAAGAACTAATCCTCAAGTGGATTTTGCCGTTCCAACAGACCACAGAATGAAAGTGAAGGAAGGCGATTAGCAAAACAAATATGTGAACCTTAAGAGAAAACAGAAAAAGTTGTGGAATATCAAATTGACAGTGATACCAATCGAAGCAGGAACCTTTGGAACAGTCTCTAATAATCTGAAATGGAAACTGGATAAACTAGAGATTGAAGAAAGAATTGAAACTGTCCAGATAACAGAACTATAGAAATCGGCTTGGGTACGAAGAAAAGTCCTGGAAATCTTGGAGTGACTTTCTGTCATTCAGACTCCGGTGAAAACAATAAGGCATACTGTAAAAGACTCATAAGAGTTTAAATAATTAAAAAAAATATCCTAAAGAAGTTAGGCTCAAGAAAAACAACAAATGTTTCAAGACTTTAAACAATATAGAGTATTCCACAACAGTGAAAGCAGTTTCTACCTACTAAGTAAACGGAGAACGCATCACGAGAATTTGGCAACAAAATAGTCCGGGAGAAAAGTGTAGGAATGGGCAGAAGAATTCAACAGAAAGATTAAATGAATAATGAATATAAAGAATGAAGTACACAGAATCGAAGAGGAATCGAAAGCTGAGATGAATCAAGGTTGGTTGGTTGAATTTAATGGCATATCAACCTCTATAGGTTATTTAATGCCAGAGCCTTTTTACACATATATTATATATATGATTTGTAAATGCAAATGTTTAGGTTGGTGATGGTTGCGTTTTATGGCAAATTAACCTCTTAAGGTTCATTGAGTGTTAAATTCTGATATGTATGTGTGAATATATAAATGTCAAAGCTTTTTGTTTGTAAAAACTTGATGGTCGAAGGTGTTGGTAACAGTCTATATCTTTAATAGGAGGCCAATTGCTTTTAAGAAGGTTATAAATCAAGAAATCTTAAGAACCTCAAAGACAACAGTAAATTGAAAGGCAGGAATCCATGATAAGATTCAAGTAATTCATATCAACAAATGCTTAGAATAGATAAACACTCCGGAATTTCATAAGGAAGCAAAAACTACCCTGATCCAAAAAGAATCCTGAAAAGGAAACAATCCTACCTACCGATAATAAATCTAATATGATTAATTCTATCAGCTTAGATAAACGAAGGAATCAACTATATTCTTAAGAGCCATGAACTTTTTCAAGAAGTGAAAGAAATGCCACAAAGCAACTACAAGAACGAATACTCTAAACTATATAGACGAAAGAATTGTTAAAAATAAGGAATAAAAATGTAGACATGTAGTAGTGAACTTTATCGAAAGAATTATGGTAAAAACCAAAAATCGGAATTAACTACAGAACGACAATACCAAGCATATATTAAATCCGAACAAACATCTTCCTGAGAGACTTTTATTATTATATTGAAAACCCTATTCGAAAAGCTTAGAAACATCATTTAAGATATGGGGAACTTGGTATTGAAGTAGACATAATGAACGAGGTAAAACAGAAATACACACGAAATAGATAGACCTAATCAGAAAATTATGGTTCGAAAATTTGACTATAATCCGTCCTGGAGAATAAGATGCATAAAATTCTTTGGGATTTTAAGATACAAACAGATCCCGTCCAGAAGAGTAAACCTTGTTATAGTTGACAAAAAAAAAAAAAAAGACCCCCTTGCTGAAGAGAGGACTTTGCCTTCCCAGTTGATCGCAGATTAAAAAATGACAGAAAACGAAAAGGGACACAAATACTAGGACCTTGCCAAAGAAATAAAAAAAAAAGCTTTGGAACATGAAAGTGAGAGTGATACCAATTGTAATTGTTGTACTCGGAACTATCCCCAAAGGCTTTGTAAAGGGACTGGAAGAGTCGGAAATCGGGACACGAGAAGAGACAATACAAACTACAGCATCATTAAGATCGGCCGAATTAATGAAAAGAGTCAAGGAAACTTGGGGAGATTTTCTGTCACTCAGAATCCAGTGAAAGCCAATCCACTAACGCTGGTATGAAAACTCGCCAGAAATAGCAACAATACCAGAAGACCAGAACGATTATTAATCAATAACAAAAAAAAAAAAACAAAAAAAAAAACAAAACTTGTTAACTAGTGGATTTTGCCGGTCCGATGGACTACAGACAGAAAATAAATGAACGTGATAGATTGACGAATATTTTGACCTTTTCAGAGAATCAAGAAAGCTATGAAATATGAGATTAACGGTGACAATAACTGTCGTTGGTGGGCTAAGAATGCTCCCTATAGGCTGTGTAAAAAGACGAGATGAAGTTGAAATCAGAGAAAGAATCTACACCATCAAGGCCACAGCACTGTTAAGATCAGCTAGAATACTTTGAAAAGTCCTGGAGATCTGAAGAGACTTGCTGTCAATCAGACTTTAGTGAAAACTGGAGATCAGAGGAAGAATTAAGGCCATCCAGACCACAGCACTGTTAAGATCAGCTAGAATACCTAGAAGAATCCTGCTGACCTGAGAAGGCTTGCTCTCTCTCAGAATCCATTAAAAGACAACCAGCTCACCATGGAGTGAAAAGTAGTGAAGCTATAATGATAATAGCAGCAGAATGTGGGGACAACAATGCAATAGTTATATAATCAATGAATGCCGTAAACCGGCAAAAAAAGGAAGAAAAGAGAAGATTTGAATGGATAGGAAAGATGATCTACTTGAAACTGTGCAAAAGATTTGGACACTCTGAAAACTGATGCAACCATAAACCGGAATATGTCCTTGAAAATGAGAAACGTAAATTCCGTGAAACATGTGCTTATTAACACGACAAAAAGAACCAGTCACTTAGCAAGTTTTCCTGTTCTAGGGAACCATACAATGAAAATATGAAAATAAAAGTTTGCACAATGATAGAAAAATACTTCAATCTAGCCAAAGAACTGAAAAAGATGTCGAATACGAACGTGACGTGGTAACACTTTTCTTGTTATGTTATATAACATATGCCATTGATTTTCGGTTCGTTCCAAGTGACCGCGTGTGCTTGGCAAGCAGTCACATTTTGATTAGTAAACAGGAAAGCACGATCATGGCACTCGGGTCGAACAGGTGTGTAACCGGAAGGAGATCACGTGATGAGAACCACGTGGTGAGATTTAGACAGAGTGCAGAGAATCGCAGTTGAGCGAGGGACACGCAGCTGACCAGAGGCGCCTCTGACGAGCTTGCAATGGGGTGCAAGCGTTGGCACCCCACTGGCTTCCGGAAGAAGATATGGGAAGAAGTCCTCTCTCTTAGTATATGTCTATCTCAACCCATCTCTCACACACCACAGAAACATCAACCCTTTCGAGAATAAAGTGCGAGAGATATATTTTATAAAGAAGTGTGTTCGTTCGTTCATTGAAGTTCGTAAATTATGTTTGATTGTTTGGTTTGGTTTGGTTGGTTTTATGGCATATCAACCTTTGTAGGTTATTTAACGCCAAATCCATTTTTATGTAAATAATAAGTTCTATTGAAAACAGTTCAGTTTAGCATAAGTACACTGTTTAATTGTCAAAAACATTTCCATTTCAAACTATTCAAGCAGTTATATGTAATAATTCAGTTAAGTGTAAATACAGTTTTAATGTCGAAAAACAGTTCTATTTCAAATAATTCAGTTAAGCATAAGCACGCAGTTTAAATGTAAGTATGGTTTAATTGTCAAAAACGTTTCTATTTCAAGCTATTCAGTTTACTCAATTCATTTTAGCATAAGTATGCTGTTAGTTCTATTTAACCCATAGATAGGGCCCTATCAGGTGCTACCACTCCGGGTCAGAGTGGACCTGGGAGCGATGGCAATGAAGGGGTACTCCGCATTCCCCAAAGCTCCAGCACTGCTGGAACCTTACCATCAGATTGTTTAGTGTCATATACAGGACACTCGTTACAGAGAAGCAGTCGGGGTATTCTACTGGGAAAATGTTTGATTGTGTTTTCACTTGTATATGTATGTGGCTATAGAACAGTTATATCGATTTCCTTTTACTTTTTCTATCGTCACACTTTTATCCCTCTCCTAATATCAGTTCTTATCCATCAAGATGAAGAACTCTTTTACTGAAGCTTCAAACCATCTCTGAGTTGCTGAAGTGTCATGAGCCCAGGAAGTGAGCCATGAATTGGAAGAAGTAATAATCTGAGGGAGCTCTGTCTGGACTATATACTGGGTGAGGCTTGTCTTTTGGCAAAAGAGCTCATTTTCTGTTAATCAATGCTGAGTATATTTGCCTCACAATGACATACATCTACTCCAGCTGATTGGAGTACAGGTTGGTTTTGATCGGTGATTTCTCCAGAACAAACTTCAAGTGAACTACCCCTTCATAATTCTGCCAGATGCAGAACATCACCTTGTGTTTGAAAAGCAAATATTGCAAGACTCATCCATATATATATATATATATAGAGAGAGAGAGAGGGGTATAGGGGGTAGACGTCATCAGATGGTCAAAGAGAGAAAAAGGGACAAAGATTAATAGTAGAATTTGAAAGAGAGAAGTAGAATAGGCAAAGCTTAAATATACAGTTGATAAACAGAAGTAGAAAGAGAAATGTTAAAATAAGAGAGAACAGAGAGCGGAGAAAGAAGAAGAAAAAGGCGGAGAGAGAGAGAGAGAGAGAGAGAGAGAGAGAGAGAGAGAGAGAGAGAGAGAGAGAGAGACAATAAAGCCAGAGAAAAAGAGAAGTGAGATAGTGCGAGAAAGGAAGAGAGAGATTTTTACATTATCCTAGTTTCTTTCTCATTTTGCCTCGGGGTGTACTGAGTCCAATTTTGGCTTAGTGACTTCGTTTTTAATGTTCTTTCAACATTCATTGGTTATTTAATGCCAAATTCATTTGTAGAAAAACAGTAGTGGAACTATTTAACCTATAGCTTGGAGGATTTGAGGGTTTAATATGTTTTCCTAGGTTATTAGGGTAAAAGTGTACCCAATAATGTGAGTGGAATTCTAACTCATTTAATACGATGTCACTATCACTGAGATAGGTACAACACGGTAGAGTTTTGTAAATGTTCAAAGAAACGTTAAGATGAAAAGAAGGAAAGAAAGAAACATAAAAAAGAAAAAACAAAACAGAAGAAAGAAAGAAAAAAATCGTTAACAATGGAGAAAAGAAAACAGAATGAAAGATGAATCTGTCATTTTTGAAAAAGAAAGAAAAAATACAATAAAGAAATAGAAAAAAATGAATCAGTGGATTTGGTTTGTTGGGTTTTATGGCATATCAACCATTATCCTCTTTATACATATATATAAAACATATATGATTTGGTTTGGTTTAGTTTTATGGCATATCAACCATTGTAGGCCATTTAATGCCAAATCCTCTTTATACATATATATTGAATATATATGATTTGGTTTGGTTGGGTTTTATGGCATATCAACCATTGTAGGCCATTTAATGCCAAACCCTCTTTATACATATATATTGAATATATATGATTTGGTTTGGTTGGGTTTTATGGCATATCAACCATTGTAGGTTATTTAATGCCAAATCCTCTTTATACATATATATTAAATATATATGACTTGGTTTGGCTTGGTGTTATGACATATCAACTTTGTATGTCTTTTAAATGCCAGAACCTTTTTATACATATATAAATTATCTGATTTTTAAACACCTTTTGTAGATAACATTTTAAAATAAGTCTGAGTTGATTCATTTGTTCCCACAGTTAAATGGTTTCACTTAATCTCAAACAATTCAGTTTAGCATAAATACACATTATTTCGTTTATACAGTCATTTATATAAATACGTTTATGTGTACACAGTTAAATGTCAAATCAATTCAATTTAGCATAAGTACAATTTAAATGTCAACAGATCTATAACAAACAATTCAGTTTAGCATAAATACAGTTTTATGTTTGCACACACTTTAATGTAAAAACATTTCTATTTCAAATAATTCAGTTTAGTTTAAGTACAGTTTAGATCTATTTGACCCATAGAGAGGACCCTATCAGGTACAGAGCAGACTTGGGAGCAATGACAATGAAAGGGTACACTACATTCTCCAAAGATCCAGCATTACTGGAACCTCACTATCTGATTGTTAAGTGTCATAACCAGGACACTCGTTGTGGGGATCTTACCTCTTGGCAGAGATGCAATTGGTGTATTCTACAGCCCCAGCCAACTGAAACAATTCTTATTGGGGGGAGTCTTATCTCTCCGTAGAGATGCAATCGGTGTATTCTACAGCCGCAGTCGACTGAGCAAATTCTCTTAAAAGGTTCTTACCCTTCAACCCCTCTGAAGAAATGCAGTCGGTGTATTCTACAGCCCCAGCCGACAGAGCCAATTCTCGTTGGTGGGGTGGGGTTTCTTACCTTTCTGCAGAAATGCTGTC
This sequence comes from Sepioteuthis lessoniana, assembly GCA_963585895.1. Taxonomy (NCBI): domain Eukaryota; kingdom Metazoa; phylum Mollusca; class Cephalopoda; order Myopsida; family Loliginidae; genus Sepioteuthis; species Sepioteuthis lessoniana. The sequence goes on along the minus strand of OY757905.1, from coordinate 132,804,162 downwards.
GGTGTATTCTACAGCCCCAGTCGACTGAGCAAATTCTCGTGGAAGGCTCTTACCCTTCTACCCCTCTGAAGAAATGCAGTCGGTGTATTCTACAGTTCCAGCTGACTGATTTTGTTGAAATGTAGAGATGCAGTCACTGTATTCTACAGCCGCAGCCGACTGAGCCAATTCTTGTTGGAGGAGGGGGTCTTACCTCTCTGCAGAGATGCAGTCGGTGTATTATACAGCCCCAACCGACTGAGCCAATTCTCGTTGGTGGGGTGGGGGGTCTTACCTCTCTGCAGAGATGCAGTCGGTGTATTCTACAGCCCTCAGTCGACTGAGCCAATTCTCGTTGGTGTGGGGGGTCTAACCGTTCTACAGAGATGCAGTCGGTGTATTCTACAGCCTCAGCCGACTGAGGAAATTCTCGTTGGTGTGCGGGGGGGGTCTAACCTTTCTACAGAGATGCAGTTGTTGTATTCTACAGCCCCAGCCGACTGAGCCAATTCTCGTTGGTAGGGGGGGGGGTCTAACCTTTTTACAGAGATGCAGTCGGTGTATTCTACAGCCCCAGCCGACTGAGCCAATTCTCGTTGGTAGGGTGGGGGGGTCTAACCTTTTTACAGAGATGCAGTCGGTGTATTCTACAGCCCTCAGTCGACTGAGCCAATTCTCGTTGGTAGGGTGGGGGGGTCTAACCTTTTTACAGAGATGCAGTCGGTGTATTCTACAGCCCTCAGTCGACTGAGCCAATTCTCGTTGGTGGGGTGGGGTGGGGGTCAAACCTTTTTACAGAGATGCAGTCGGTGTATTCTACAGCCCCAGCCAACTGGGCAAACTGAATTTGAGATCAGTTGAAAGAAGAGTTTTAGAGCGATAGATTAATTAAATCTGAAGAGTTAGAAGAAGGAAGTGAATTCAAGAAAAAATAAACAAAAGGAAGAAATAATATGAAAGAAAAAGACAAACGGGATAGAAGCTAAGAGATATTGGCGGCCGCTTGTGTATTATTTAATAAATCGCCGAAGATTCATTGCTTATAATATGAATCTATTTGAATCTATTGTCCTGACATTGAGCAAGATATGAAAGTTTAATGCTATTGGGCTGAGAAGGCCGGGACTCAAGAAATGAGTGGCTCTGGTCTTGTTCGTTGAAAAACAGACATGGCGCTTACTTATTCATTGCAGCCGTTACTCTGAACTCGAAACAGAATAGAATAAATGAGAGAGAAATGACAGAAATTGAGAGTGAAAGATGTAGACAGTAGTTAGAAAAGAATGGGAAGAGAAAGAGAAAGGAAGAAAGAGAGTAGACTTGAAGAGAGAGAGAGAGAGAGAGAGAGAGAGGGGGGGAAGTGGTGAAAAAGAAGTGATTGAAGACAGGCTAATGAGTGAGAAGATAGGGAAAATAAGAGAGAAGGAAAATGAGAGAAGATAAAGAAGAAGAGAGAAATTAGTGAGAAAAAAGATAAAGAAAAAGAACGAGAGAGGTAAATTCGAGGGAATGCAGAAAGAGAGCGAAAATTAAGAGATAAAGGAGAAAGTTGGAAAGAGAGAAGAGAAGGAAGAAGGAGGAATCAATTAGAGAGAAGAGAATGTAAGAGAGAGAGAGAGAGAGAGAGAGAGAGAGGGAGAGTGAAAGAGAGAGAGAGAAGGGAAAGTTATGGGGAGAAAGAGAAAGAGAAAAACTAATATAAAGAGAGATAGAGAAAGAACGTAGCGAAAAAGAGAGGGTGTAAAGGAAGAATTCGAGAGAGCAAGAGAGAGAGAGAGAGAGAGAGAGAGAGAGAGAGAGAGAGGGGGGGTGATCGAGAGGATATTGGAAGAAGAAGAAGAAGAAGAAGAAGAAGAAGAAGAAGAAGAAGAAGAAGAAGAAGGCATAGAGGGAAGAAAGGCGAGGGAGAATATAAAACAAGAAAGCAAAAGGTAAATAACTAAGAAAGATAACGAGGATTGGGTTGCAGGTTATATAATGCCAAATCCTCTTTATAGATATATCTTTAAAATATTTAATTTAAAACCCTTTTTATCGATAATTTTAAACAAACCTGAGCTCATTATTTGTACATACTAAATTGATTTCAAGTATTGCTATGCAACAGACACAATTTAACATCAGTAATTTGTTTGCACACACTTTGTTGGCAATTTGGTTTGGTTGGGTTTTATGACATATCAACCATTGTAGGTTATTCAATGCCAAATCCTATTCATACATGTATGTATTAAATATCTATAATTTGTAAACACTTTTTCTTAATATTTTTAAACGAGCCAGACCTAAATTTTTGCACACTGTTAAATGGTTTAAACTATTTCCATCTCATATGAATAATTCTATTGACTATTGATCATTCGTTCGCACACAGTAAATGGCTTTAAGCATTGGGATGGAAAAGTAACAATTTAACATCATTCCCGTTTTTGCACACATTTAAATAGATATACATGATTTTTATGTAAATATTTTATTTGTAATTTCATTGTTAAATAAGTTAGAACTATTTTGTTTGCATACAAGTATTGCTATTGTCTCAACTCATTTTAATAGTTTATTGCTCTCTAACAAGTCAATTACACATCAGTCATGTGTTTACACACAGTTGAATGGTTAAACAGTTCCATTTCAAACAATTCGATTTAGTATTAGTCCTTTGTTTGCACCCTGTTTAAATGCCAAACAGTTCTATTTGACTCATAGATAGGACTCTATCAGGTGCCACCACTCCAGGTCAGAGTGAAGCTGGGAGGAATGAGAATAAAGGGGTTCTCCAAGGCTGGAACCTCGCCATCAGTAGGTTTAATGTTACATACAAGACACTCGTTAGTTGGTGGGGGACTGTTACCCCTATGTAGTTATTCAGTCGGTGAATTCTACTGCCTCAGCCGACAGGACTGTAAATAGAGGGAAGAGACAGACATATAGATCGATAGATTGAAAGAGAAAGAGAAAGAGAAAGAAAAAGAAGGAAATAAAATAGAAACATAGCGTAAAGGCGAAAGAGAATATAAAGAAAACAAAAGAGAGAAAACTTAGGGAGAAACATAGGGAGACGGTAAAGAGAGCGAGAAAAATTCAGCCTCGAACAAACTGAAGAGAATCTGTTTTGGCTCTTTGTGGTCGAGTCATGCATAATGCAAATGCGACCAGGATTTTGTCGCAGGAAGCCATGTTTTGTATTTCAGATATGAACCGAATGTAGTCATGGGGAGAATGTCTTGAATATTTTCTTTCTTTCTTTCTTTCTTTCTTTCTTTCTTTCTTTCTCAAAACTTTTACTCTTCTTCACCCCCCTCTTGAATTCTGCATTATTCCTTCTCCCACTTCTTTTTCATTCTCTTTGTACTTTTTTTCTAATTCTTTTAATTTTTCTTCACCTATTCTTTACTTTATTTTCCTTTTCCTTCTCTTCTTTTTTTCTCATATTTTTCCTTCGACTACATCAAATTCCTCTTCTTATTTCTTTAACTTGTTTTTGTTTACATGCACTTTAAGTTGTACTTTTTTCTTCCTTCACCCGTTTCATTAGTTTATTCTTGTACATTTCCATCCGCTAATTTTTCAGATTCTATTTTTTCTTCTTCTTCTTCTTCTTCTTCTTCTTCTTCTTCTTCTTCTTCTTCTTCTTCTTCTTCTTCTTCTTTCTCTCGTACTTCTTCTTCTTCTTCTTATTATTATTATTATCATTATTATTATTCACTCATTAGAGCTTTTCACATCAGCGTAATCCGATGGTTTTTCTGTGGAGTCTGAGTGACAGCAAGTCTCCTCAAGTCTCCAGGACTCTTCTTAGTATTATTATTATTATACTCCAGCGGATTTTTTTACGCTAGCTCTCATTGGGGATTCTCCCCTAAGTAAGTTAGCGACCTTTCGGCGAGAACGACCAGAAGGCTCCCTTTTCAATAGCTACTACACCGAGATGTAGGGGGCCGCTATTACTTTCCCTGGATTGCTCCACTTTACACTTGTACGTACCTCATATTGCTGAGTGTTATGTAAGGAGGTATCAAGCGCCATTTTTAAAGGATTGAACCCAATTCTCCCGGACCATTGGCGAACACTCAACCTAAAGTCTGAGTAATTGCTACTATTTTGTAATTTCCAGAACTTTTCTAAGTATCTGAGCCGATTTTTAGCAATACTGTGGTCTCATTGGTCTCGATTATTCCTCTAATAACTAGTTCCTCCAATCTCTTTTTTATAAACTTTGGGGTTGTTTTTAGTGCTCCGACTATATTTGGTATCACTATCCCGAACATTTTCCACATTATTTCAGCTCACGTTATCTCTCTCTGTCTCTCTCTTTCACTCAATGCATTGGTATTTTTTCAGGTTACTGCTTTTTTAATTACTCAGTGTGGTCTGCTGGAGCAGCAAAATCCAGGAGAACAGGAATTCTTTTCTTCTTCCTAATTAGTTCTCAGACTCGTCTTCTAGCAATAATTTTGGGATCCGTTTTTGTCTCAAAATCCCTGAGAATTCTAATTTTCGAGGAATTATTATCATTATTATATTACACCTTGAGAGTTTTTTACACAAGTGTTAGCTGAGGATCTTTCACAGGAGCTTGAGTAACAGCAAATCCTTTCAAGTCTCCAGGACTTTTCTCAGTATTCTGGCCGATCCTAATAATGCTGTCTACTGGATGGCCTCGACTTTGACTCTGATTTTTAAATCTTCCAGTCCTTTTAACAAGCCTTTGGGAATTGTTCCGAGTGCACTAATTACCATTGGTATTACCATTATCTTCATTTTCCATAGGTTTTTGATCTCTGGGAAGGTCTATGTACTCAATTCTTTTTTCTCTTTCTTTTATTTTTACACTATGGCCTGCTGGGACGGAAAAATCCACTTTTCGGCACGTTCTCTTTTTTCTTGACTTATTTTGTCTAGTGTCCTAGCCGGGATTAGGTGATATGTTTGTATCTTAAAATCCCATGGAATTTTCTCCGTCTTATTTTCCAGGACAAACTCTGGTTTGTAAACATACCACTTGTTTCTTGCACACTTCCCAGTCGATCAGATTCCCTACCCTATCGTGTCTAGTCTTACATGGTGTATTCAATAAGTTTTCAGACTTTTTTTGTACTGGCATTTAAGATGGTCGTAGAATCTTGAAAATTCAGTATGTTATTGCTTTACCTCTTATGAGATTATTGACCAATTTTCATGATTTCAGGTTTAAATGAACAGCTACAACAAGAATTTGTATACACCCTCCTAAAGCCTGATTGTCACAGCTGGTGAATTTCAAAAATGCAATCTGGACGTGAGGACACTTTAGAAGAACGAAATGCAATAAAATTCTGTTTTAAACTTGGAAAAATGCCACAGAAACGAATGGAATGCTTCAGACTGCTTTTCGACTATCTCGCATAAGTCAAGCATGAGTTTTTGAGTGGCATAAGAGATTCAAGGAAGGCAGGGAATCTGTGAGAATGATGAGAGGTGTGGGAGGAGTATGGAAGTCAATATACCAGAGTTGATTGGCTAAAGGGTTAGGGTTAGAGTTACTATGTTGAGGTTTTAAGGGATTTCAGGAAGAGAATCCTTGGGAAGAGGCCAGTACTTATCAAATCTGCTCAGGGGCATTTCCACCAGGACAATACACCAATCCACAATTCCATCCTTGTCACAGATTATTTGACTAAGATGGGCATCAAGACAGTTCGTCACCCTCTCAATAGTCCAGACCTTGCTCCCTGTCACTTTTTGTTATTCCCTAAGCTCAGAGGCTGTCGTTATGAGACAATTGAGGGGATGGAAGCGTCCGTGACGAAAGTCATGGACACGCTCACACAAGAGGACTTCCATGGGGCCTTGCAAAAGTTGTTGGAACGGTACAAAAAGTGCATTGCAGCTGGGGGGGGAGATTACTTCGAAGGAGACTAGAGTTTCATGTGTGTACTATCAATAAAAGTGCCCATACGAAAAAAGTCTGGAAATTTATCTAATGATCCTCGTATATTCTTTTAGCGCAAATTTACTGCACTTGCTTATTATGTGATTGATCGTTTCGTCTCTCTCATCTCTTCACCAGAATTTGCGATTATCATCATTATAATTACTTCTCTACTTGTGAGGTTTTCACGCTAATGTTAGTTGGTTGTTATTCACGTGAGTCTAACTTTATTTGGTTTGTTGGGTTTTATCGCATATCAACCTCTTTGGGTTATTTCATGTCAAATCCTGTTTATGTATATATCAAATATATGTGAATCGTAAGCGCATAATTTGTAGTTTAACATTTTTAGACAAGCTAGAGCTCATTTGTTTGCTCACAGTAATAAGTAAGTAAAGTTGGCGACCTTTGTCGAGGGCAACCAGAAGGCTTCCTTTTCGATAGCTACTACACCAAGGTGTAGGGGAGGGCGCTACTCCTTTCCCTGGATTTCTCCACTTTACCCTTGCTACGTACCTAATATTGCTGAGTGTTAATCAAGGAGGTATCAAGTACCATTTTTAAAGTCTTTGGTATGACTTGACCTTGGATTGAACCCAGGTCTCCAGGACCAATGACGCTTACTCTACCTACTTGGCCAATGAGCCGGTACTTGGATCTTTTTTAGCTAACACCAGTTATGTGGGACTGAGTGACTACAAATCTTTTCCTGGATTCTTTTCAGTATTCTGCCCAACTACATTTCGTATTACCTTGACCTTCATGTTCCAATGTTTTTCAGTTCTCTGGCAAGGTCCACGTATTTGACTGTCTTTTCCTTTTTTTTTATTTTCACACGGTGGTTCGTCGGAACAGCAAAATCCACAAGACGGCAAATTCTCTTTTTTCATAATTAACTCTGAGGCAGGTCGTCTGGCCGAGATAAGGTGATCCGTGTATATATCGAAATCCAAGAGAATTCTTTAGATCTCATTCTTCAGGCCTTTCTGGTTTGTGCATATACCTTTTTGTACTATGGTCAACAGGGGGTGTCCTCGTGGCGTAATGGTTAACGCAATGGACTGCGGAATCGTAGTAAGCGAGTTCGTATTCCAGTCGGGCTATTACGTTCACTTTCGGGCAAATACCCTTGGAAAAGGTATGAACCCCCTTATCCTCCCTGCTATGGGTTAAATAGTACCACTATTCTTCTCGGAGAATGGCTTTGGCATTAAATAACCTACAAGGGTTGATATGCCATTAAACAAAGAAACCAAACCAAACCAAACCTATGATCAACAGTTAATTTCTTGCACAGTTCCTACTTGCTACTTTTTCCCACCCTGTCCTGCCTAGCCTTGTTCTCCTTTTATTCTAGTTTTCAGCATTCGCCTCTTGTGTGATTAACCGCTTCATCTTTTTCACTACATAATTTCTATTTACTATTCCGTGGCGGATTATCGATTTTCGTTCAAATATAATTGGTCTTCGTGGTGATGGTCTGTGTTTCTCTCATCCGGTCTCCTTTCGTAGCCAGGTCCAGATATTCCCATGTACAATTTCGTTTGTTTTGTCGCTGGAAATATCCATATCGTTATTTTTCTTCTAATTTTGTTTCGTAGTTTTTGACACTTTTTCTGTTTGGTCTTACGTTGCCAATGTTGTTATCGGCTGCTGTGATAAGTCTTTCTTTATATTTTTAATATAATCCTCAAGTCATTGTATTAATGCATGTTCGACGTTCTCAGTGCTGACAAGTCCTCTTCTGCCTTCTTTTCCTGATACATATAGTCAGTCTATGTCATTTCTCATAAATAAGGGATTGTGCATAGTCATTAATTTTCTTGTCCTTTGTTTCATTTTTCTGAATGGTCCAGAGTAATTTACCAGGGGAACAGAGCTGGTGTTTATTCTTCTGATAAGATTTCTGTTGCAGAGGCTGTATTCAAGAGGATTTCTCGTTCTTCGGAGGTACTCTTTCGTTTTTTGTTTCTTTCGTTTTTGCTTGTTGGATGCTGCTCGCTTCAAATATTCCTAAGTATTTCTAATTTTTTGTTTCTCTAAGTTTTCTGATTTTTTTTCTTTAACAGTTCTATTCCTTCCGTCAATTCTTATGTCTCTTTTCATTAGATATTTTGCACATTTTTCTTTGCCACAGTCCATTCCTATATCCAGGTTGTATATTCTTATTGTTTTGGATGTGGATCTCCTGTTATTTTTCATTTTATTCAAACAGCTTGATGTCTTCCACGTACGGTAGTTAATTAATCTTTTCTTGCGATTTAGAAAATTTATTACTCCCTGTGCGTTTCCTATGTAACTTTGTTGTATCATTGCTATAACGAATAGAATTGGCAGAGAGCAAGACTTCTTGAATGAAGCCTCTTTGGATTTTTACCTCCGCTAAGATTTGACCTTCCGCAATCAATTCTACGCTCCAATTTCCCATGGCATTCGTGATGAAGTTGATGACTTGACCGGGTATATTATACATTCTCAAACACTTTATCAAACACGTTTGCGGCACCATATCGTAGGCCTCCTTGTTGTTAATCCTGTTTCGGCTATATTTTCCGCCAATTATTATAATTCCCCTCAATCATTTCTGGGATGTAAGGCCTTATGCATCGTCATGAGTTTTCTTGTTTCTGTTTCATTTGTTGAAGTTCTTCTCTGGCCCTCTTTAAGTACGGTTCCGAGTGTCTGACGAGAAGGACAGCCCAGGTATTTTCCTCTTTAATGAAATTTCTGCGATGTAGTTTGGTTTTGAGTAGTTTTGTCGTTCTCCTGAGGTATTTTTAAAAATCATTTTTTTTTTTCATCTCTACTTGTTTGTAAGTCTCCGCTTCCCATATTCCCAAGTATTTGTAAGTTTTTTTTTGTTTTTTTTCGTGCGTTCTAATTTTTTCTTGATTTGGTAGTTCTATTCCTTCTGTCATTTGCCGTTTTCCGTTTTTCGTAATGAACCTGGCACATTTTTCAATTTCAAATTCCATCCTCATATCATTACTATATATCTTCACTGCCTGTATTACGGTTTTTAATTCTTTTTCATTTTTGGCAAACTGTTTGATGTCATCCATTATTCAATTTTTAGTGTTATTTTCAGTTTCCAACAATTTTTATCGGGTTACTACCCAAGACCAAGCATGAGGGAAGGTAGTGATTATATTCATTCTATATAAGTAAGTAACGTTGGCGACCGTAGTCGAGGTCGACTAGCAGGCACTTTTATTCAATAGCTACAACACTGAGGTGTAGGGGAGGGTGCTACTCCTTTCCCTGGATTGTGCCACTTTACCTTTGATACGTATCTTATATTGCTGAGTGATAAACAAGGAAGTATCAAGTACCATTTTTAAAGTCTTTGGTATGATGCGGCCTGTGATTGAACCCAGGTCTCTTATGGTGCCTTTTCGGGGTAGTATTTTTCAGTCACATCGATAGTGCTCTCTATAGGTGATGAACAGTTCTGAAAAGTGCATTTTTTCTGTTTCGTGTAAACTGGAACAACGAGGTATTTTATTGATCTGTTTATCAAAACCTTTCTAGATCATACCTAGTTCTCCCACTATTACTGGCACGGTTGTATTTTAAGGTACAGCATTTTTTAAAATTTTCATTTCCACGTTTTTGCTTTTACTTTAATTCTTTGACTGATATTCTCTCTTCGTAGAGACATATCAATTTGAAAATATGTTTGGTTGTTGGTTGGTTGGATTTTTGCATGTTAGCACTGGGTGTATTTTATGCCGAATAGGTTTTTATTTAATCGTTCTTGGTGGGTTATGTTTATTTCTTCTTGTAATTATTTGTGTATTATTTCCGGTGATAATTTTGTTGTATAACATTTTAGATATTTTTAGGTGATACTTCAGTTATTATTATTATTATTATTACAGTTTTTGCACATGCTCATACACTGGAGTTTGAGTAACAGCAAGTCTCCTCAAGTCTCCAGGACTCTTCTCAGGATTCTGGCCGATTTCAATAATGCTATCGTTTGGATGGTCTCCACTCGTCCGCCAACTTCCAAGTCCTCCAGTCCCTTTAGTTACTGCACCCAAAGCACAAATTATAATTGTCACCTGCATATTTCATAGTTCTTTTCAATTCCCGAGCTTGGTCGAGGTACTTATCCTTCTTTTCACATTCTTTAAGTTTTATTCTGTGGTCACCTGGGACAGCAAAGTCGACAATTTTGCCTGTTCTCTTTTTTTTGTTGATTATTATTATGTCTGGTCTTCTGGTCGAGATTAGGTGATCTGTCTGTATGTCAAAATCCCATAGGAGTTTATGTGTGTTATTTTCTAGGACGGTCCTGGGTTGTGCATATACCATTTGTTTGTATGGTCAAATTCCAATTTCTTGCACATCTCCCAGTGTACCACCTTGCCGACCCAGTCGTGTCTAGTCTTATGTTCCTTCTGCACTAATCTGCTGCATTCTTTTATTATATGATTGATGGTTTCATCTCTACCTCTGCATAGCCTACATTTGCTATTTTGTTGCGTCTTATGTGTTCTCACTTTGGTATGAATACTTCTTACGTCGTTGTTTTGTTCTGCTATTAGGAGAGATTCCGTTTCTCTCTTAAGGTTTCCTTTTCTTAGCCATGTTCAGGGTTTGTCATGTGAGATGTTGTTTATTAGTCGTTTAAAACGCCCATACAGTTGTTTTCCTTCCCATTTTTGTTTCCTATTTATTGTCATTCTGTTGTCCATCGTGTTTTCAGTATCGTTTCTAATGGCTGTAATCAGTCCTCCTTCATGTTTTTCTATGTAGTCTTCGAGTCGTCGTATCGATGCGTCAACGTTGTCTTCAGTACTGGTAAGTCTTCTTCCTCCCTCTTTTCTTGATACATATAGTCTGTCAACATCGTCTCTGTGATGTAATGCCTTATGCATTGTCATTAGTTTTCTCTTTCTTTAGTCAATTTGTTTAAGTTCATCTCTGGTCCACTTGAGAAAGGGTCCGGAATATCTAACAAGAGATACAGCCCAGATATTTATTCCTTTGATAAGGTTTCTGCTAGAGAGTTTTGTTTGGAGTAGTTTTCTCGTTCTCCTGTGATATTCCTTTTTGAATTTTTCTTTCATTTCCACTTGTTTGATGGTGTCAGCCTCTAAGATACCCAAGTATTTGTAGGTTTCGTTTTCTCCGAGCGTTCTAATTTTGTCCTGATTTGGTAGTTCCATTCTGTCAGTCATATGTCGTTTCCCACTTTTCATGAGTAGCACGGCACATTTTTCAATGACAAATTCCATTCCTATGTCCTGCCTATATATTCTAACGGCGTGTATTAGAGTTTATTATTATTATTATTATTATTATTATTATTGTGTTACAAGTAGTCTGATCAATTGATTTATCATTTTACAAAGAATTATATCGTATCAGTGTTTTATTTTCTAACCTATTCTGATTTAATTTTTTTATTTCTTTTAAACGACTTTCTTTGTTTTTGTGTTATTATACATTCTGAATTGTTTGTGTAAAAATAAATGTAATCATCTTTTTGATTTTATTGTCAATATTATGTATCATGATATGCCACAAGGCAGAAATATATAAGTGTTTTCTACGACTCTATTAGTCGAGTTATTTTTCTTGTCTTCTTTACTTATTTGTAATTTGTCGTCTGTATGTAGATGAACGTAACTGCGCATGTGTGAAATACTGTATTGCTTAGATTGTATGCGTATGTGTTATTATAAAAGTAATGTTTTGTGTACATTCGTTAATACACGTGTGAACATCTGCAGAAGTATGTTTATGTTGACGCTTTTATAGTTCATTAAATCCATCGTTTAAATTTGACTAGATAACTGAAAACAGATTTTACAAGAGACAGAGATTTTGATTAAAGTTATTCTTTTGAAAAATAAGTTAATAGCATTACATAATAAGTATGATAAAATATATTAAACAGGATACGTGAATAAATATATTTTCATTGTATCAATTGACTTATTAAAAAAAACATAATTGGATGAATATAACAGACACACGAACATCACTAATTTTCGCTTGAAGCAGAGATATATGTGTTTGTTACACTTATATTTTACAAGATTTTTTTTAATTAATTTTATTTCGGTTTCGTCTTAGCAAACTATTCTTGATAAAAATCAAGAAATTAACACTCTCATGTTCGTCTTGGTTTTCTCGTTAGCAGTTAATTAACTAAGAACCAATAAAAGCAAAACACTTTCACTTCTTACTTGTTTTCCCTCAACGTACATAAAGTCCTTGCGTTGGAAAACATATATTAATTAATTTAACTATATATATATATATATATATATATATATATATATATATATATATATATATAATAAAAATATTAAATAAGTATATATAATAATAATAATAATAATAATAATAATAATAATAATAATAATAATAATAATAATAATAATAATAATAATAAATGAATATATATTAGATATATATATATTTAATTCATGGAATTTAGACTGCGATCGTACATAAACATACGAACTATTATTGTAACCCCTTTATTATTTTCACTACGCACGTACCACCAAAGATAACTGTGGTATATATAATATTTACGCAACATTTCACCAATCTATTATTATTATATCCTAGCCCAATCTCCTTCCCTAAATATTATACCAACATTGTACAATATTACATTGCAATACAATATACCCTTACTTATACCCATTGTGATTCTGGTCTACCATAATATAACCGTTTAAATATGCTTACAAATCAAATCTTTATTCATTCCCCTCGACATGCAATGATTATGTTTTGTTCCTTAGCTATTGTCACCGACACACAGAAATAAAATAATTTAGCGAAATATTAAGATACACTATCGAATTCACATCCGCTTATACAACGCGCTGCATTTGCAAATTAACCTAATCTCATACAAACATGAATTAATACGCAACTATAACCATATACGCACACACACACTCACACACACACACACACACACACACTCACAACCACACGTAAAAATAATATAAAACCACAACAGTTTTTGACTGTATTTTTTCGATTTTCGATTCATTTCATTTTCTTAACTACCTATGTGATTGTTTTGAAAAAAAACTCCGTGAAACCCAGGGGTTGCAGTCTAAATTCCATAAATTAAATATATACATCTGATATATAGTTATTCATTATTATTATTATATAATAGCTCTATCCTAGATATTGAGCACTCACCATATTATATTGCACTTGGTTCAATGCAAACCCACAAAGTGATTTGGTGACAACCAACACTGTTATAATATTATATATATATATATATATATATATATATATATATATATATATATACGTGGGGCCTTCAATAAGTTTCAAGAGATTTTTTTTGAAATTTCAGTATGTTATTGCTATACATCTTATGAGATGACAGACCAATTTTTATGATTTCAGGTTCAGATGAACAGCTTGGAATACATCCTACTAAAGCCTGATTGTCACAGCTGGTGAATTTCAAAAATGCAATCTGGACGTGAGGACACTTTAGAAGAACTATATGCAATAAAATTCTGTTTTAAACTTGGAAAACATGCCACAGAAACGTATGGACCATGCTTCAGACTGTTTTTGGAGCATCTTGCATGAATCGAGCATGAGTTTTTGAGTGGCATAAGAGATTCAAGGAATGCAGGGAGTCTGTGGGGGATGATGAGAGGTGTGGGAGGAGTAAGGAAGTCAATACACCAGAGTTGATTGGCTAAAGGGTTAGGGTTAAGGTTACTAAGGGAATTAAGGAAGAGATTCCATCAGAAGAGGCCAGCACTCTTCAAATCGGGTCTGTGGCAATGCACCAGTCCACAACTCCATCCCTGTCACAGACTATTTGACCAAGATGGGCATCAAGAGAGTTCCTCAGCCTCCCTATCGTCTAGACCTTGCTCCCTGTGACTTTTGGTTATTCCCTCAGCTCAGAGGCTGTCGTTATGAGACAATTGAGGGGATGAAAGAGGCTGTGACGAATGTCATTGACACGCTCACACAAGAGGACTTCCATGGGGCCTTGCAGAAGATGTTGGAACGGTACAACAAGTGCATTGCAGCTGGAGGAGATTACTTTGAAGGGGACTAGAGTTTCATGTGTATACTATCAATAAAAGTGCCCATACGAAAAAAGTCTGGAAACTTATTTAATGATCCTCGTGTTATGAAATAGCCGAGGGATTTCGGTTCATGCCTTTGAGTTTAGTTAGGCTGAGAACCTTTCGGCTCAACACATGGGTTGGTTGGGTGTAAGATTGAAGCAGGTGTTAACGCGGGTGCGCGCGAGCGGATGGAGGTGTCACTCAGATGTTATAACAGTCCGAGACGATACTGGGTAACAAGGTGCGGGTGACGTCACGCACCGGAAGCACGCGGAAGTTTGTGTGAGAATTTGAAGAAAATAAGAGTCGGGTTTTAGCCACCAAACGAGAAGGATCAATTTTGGAGCTCGCAGGCGCGAGGCGAACGTGCGCCCGATGGGGGCCGCTCGAGTTGGTGGCCAAATGAATAAGACAACGTAGAAGATTGTGTCTCTCCTCCTTACGTCGAAACCTTTAACTCAAAGTTAATAAAAAGGTTTCGTACCTGAACAAGTAGTAGTTACTTGTTTTTGAGATTCCTGTTCTTTATATGTTCTGTAGTAATGAACATTACATGTCCATTTCGCACATACCGTTAATTGCGAATATGGTACACTCATATATATATATATATTTATATATATATATATATATATATAAGTGTGCTCGTGTAGGAAATGGAGACGGTGACTTGAGTAAAAAACCTGGTGAGTCTGTTTATATTTCAAATTGCGCAAATAATTTTTGGAAAGGTATTTATCTAACTATTCTCCTTCTAGCTTAGGGTAAATAGTTGGGTAGACTGGGGTCTTTAACCTTGGTATTGCAATTGGTGTATGAGAAGGAACACTAGGGATTAAAATTTGTTAAAATCCACTAAAAATTGATCCTGTGCTGCATTCTGTGGATGGGGTGGGTATATATATAGTAAGTAAGTAAAGTTGGCGACCGTAGTCGAGGGTGACTAGAAGGCTCCCTTTTCAATAGATTCTACACCGAGGTATAGGGGAGGGCGCGACACTTTTCCCTGGATTTCTCCACTTTACCCTTGATACGTACCTTATATTGCTGAGTTTTAAGCAAGGAAGTATCAAGTACTTATCTATTTTATAGGAGATTGGACTATGTGAATAAAAACTTCGGATTCGAACCAGCTGTACTCCTCTAATAAATTTGATGTTGTGACATATAAATTATCGTCGTAGGAAATGGACACGGCGACACGAGTTCAAATTCTGGACGAGATTGATTGCATTTCACATAGCACTAATACCCTTGGGAAAGGTATGAATCCAATTATTCTCCCTCCAGCAATGGGTAAATAGTAGGGCAAACTAGGTTCTTCAGCCTTGGTGAGGTAATTAGTCTAGGAGAAGGAAAACTCTTTATTCAAACTTGTTAAACCTCGCTTAAAATTTGACCTTGTGTCATATCCTGCCTGAGTGGAGGGGTTGGTAAATATGGATATATAAATTTACTGGTCCATTTGCCTAGTGAGTTGAGTGTTTGCCGTTAGCTCAGGAGACCGGTGTTCGGTCCCAGATCGAGTCTTACCAAAAACTCAAATTATGGTAGTCGATACCTCCTTGTTTTAACACTCAGCATTATAAGGTACGTAAGGAAAGGGGTAGGGCCATCGGTATAGTAGCTATTGAAAAGGAGCCTTCGGGTCACCCACGACTATGGTCGGCCAACTTTAATTTTTCTTATATATATATATATATATATATACATGTATGTGTGTGTGTGTGTGTGTGTGTGTGTGTGTGTGTTTGGCGTATCGTCGTAGGAAATAAAATCAGTGACCCAAGTTCAAATCATGGATGAGGCTTTTTGTATTTCTTGCCACTCTTATAATCTTGGGGAAAGGCATGAATCCATCTGAAACGATATCATCCCAATTTGAAAATATAAGCTGATTGCATCTCTGCAGAGGGGTAAGTCCCACAAATATCCAACAAATGTTTTGAATATGACTCTAAACCATCTGATGGAGAGGCTTCAGTTCTGGTGCTGTTGGGAAGGTGGAGTACTTCTTTATTGCCATTACATCCTGGTTCATTCAGATCCAGAATAGCAGCACCTTTTAAAGTTCCATCAATAGGTCAAATAAAACTTTTTGAACTTTTAACTGCTATTAAACAAAATTTTTAGTATTATATATCAATTCTTGGAATCATTGAACTATGTGCAAACGAATGAGTAATGTTGAATACAATTATTAGTGTTGAATAACAGAACTTAAAACTGTTTAACTCTGTGCAAAAATTTAATCATTGGTTTTACATAACAATATGAGGAACAATTAAGCGGGTGAAAATCAATGAATAGTGTTGAATAGAATTATTAGTCAAATAGTGTAATGCTCGTCGCCACTTAAATGAGCATAAACAACTGATTAATATTTGATATAATTATTATTGTGAGATAACAATACTTAACTATGTGCGAAGAAATGGGCTTTTACCTTCTAGAGGGTGTCCTCGTGGTGTAATATTTAAAGCGATGGGCTGCAGAATTGTAGTAACCGAGTTCGTATTCCAGTCGGGCTATTACGTTCACTTTCGGGCAAATACCCTTGGGAAAGGTATGAACCCCCTTATCCTCCCAGCTATGGGTTAAATAGTACCACTACTGTTCTTCTAGGAGAATGGCTTTCCATTAAATCGCCTAAAAAGGTTGATATGCCATTAAACAAAGAAACCAAACCAAACTAATCTTACCTTCTAAAAATAAAATAACCGACAAACTATTCACTTACAAATTTTATATGTATATCCATTTAACTCTGTGCAAACAAATGACGGATATTTGTCTCTTTGCTTTGGTTTCATGGCATATCAATCTTTAAAGGTTATTTAATGCCGAATCTATTTTTATACAAATAAATAGTTTTATTTCAAACAATTCAGTTTAGCCTAAGTACGCAGTTTAAGAGTCGAAAACATTTCTATTTCAAGCTATTCAGGTTAGTCGAACAGTTCTAATACAAACAATTCCGTTTAATATAGCTATCGTTTTTATTTACACCCAGTTAAATGTCAAAACAGTTCTATTTCAAGCAATTCTGTTTAGCATAAGTACGCAGTTTAGTTCAATTCGACCCATAGATAGAACCCTATCAGGTGGCCCTGGGAGTGATGGCATTGCAGGGGTACTCAGCATTCCCCAAAGCTCCAGCTTTACCAAAACCTCACCATGAGATTGTTTAGTGTCATATCCAAGACACCCATTAGGGTTTCTTACCTCTCTGCAGAGATGCAATCGGTGTATTCTACAGCTCCAGCTGACTATGCAAGAATTGAATCGTTTTTGTTACATAGAAATACTTGAAACCATTTAACTATGTCCAAACAAGTGACGAATATTAACTGAATTATTAGTGTTTGATAGAATTACTTGGAAACATCTAACTGTGTGCCTACAAAAGAGATTCCATTCATTGGAAAATGTTACCAACAAACTATGCGTTTACAAATCATATGGATATATATATATTATAGACATTTATATGTGCAAACATGTATAAGTATTAGCAGGATTTGGAATTAAACTACCTACAAAGGTTAATATGCTATAAAAAACCAACCAGCCAACTTAAACGATCCTCTCAAACCAACTGCGTATATATTAAGCTGGTAGTTAGACAACTTTCTTTTTCCAGCGAGAAACAGGACACTAATATCTCTTAAAATAGTGAAGAAAGAATAGTTGAATAAGAAAGCTGTAGCTTTATAATTGGCAAAATGCAGTTGCAAGCCGAGAATATTAGACAAAATATGCTGCAGCCAGTATATTATTATTTTTTTTTTCTTGAAATCATTTATTAATGATAAGCATATGTGGATAGTCCAATTGCGACGAGCATTGTTTCCAGTTATTTTTTTATTTTTATTTTTAAGACGCATGCTGTTAAATTGCCAAGTGTAATTGCACGCTTAAATATTAATTCTTTCTCACCCATTTATTGTATCCGCTTTGTTTAGTCATCGTTTCCCGGTTCATCTGACAATTGCTAAAATAATATACATGCTTCTACGTTTTAAACAACAATCTCTTAAATAAAACCGAGCTACGAGAAGCTGTTATTTACTTAGCTTTTTGCTCAAGGCTGTATACAGTAGGTATTGTTACTTGTGTGGTTACCCATCTAAATACTGAACAGAATTATCTCTGCTTAACTTCAGGGGAACTTTTTTTTATTGATTTTAGCGTGACTTGGTTTGTTTGGTTTGGTTGCTTTGTTTAAAACTATTGTTGGTTATTTAATGACAAAGCTATTCTTGTAGGACAGTAGAGCACTATTTAAACTACAGCTGGTGGGGATAAGGGAGCTCATGCCTTTCTAATATAAATTAGTTCGAGACTGAACGAAATAGCGCGATTGGAGTTTGTTTGTTTGTCTGGGTTTTATGTCATATCAACCTTTCTGGGTTATTTAATACCAAATCCATCTTTATACAAATAAACTGTTCAAACAAGTCAGTTTTGCATCAGAACACAATTTAATTGTCAAAACATTTCCATTTCAAGTAAGTCCGTTTTGTTAAACAGTTCTAATTCAAAGTATAAATACATTTTGTGTTTACGCGTAGTTAAATGTCAAAACAGTTCTATTTCAAACAATTCAGTTTAGTGTAAGTACAGTTTTATTATAAAAAACAGTTCCATTTCAAACAATTCAGTTAAGCATACAAAAACGGTCCTATTTCAAACAATTTAGTTGAGCATAAGTACGCAGTTTAAATGTCAAAACAGTTCTATTTCGAGCAATTCAGTTTTGCATAAGTACAGAGGTTAAATATCCAAATAGTTTTAATTTAAACAATTCGGTTTAGCATAAGTACGCAGTTTAGTTCTATTTGACACCTAGTTAGGGCC
This sequence comes from Sepioteuthis lessoniana, assembly GCA_963585895.1. NCBI lineage: Eukaryota > Metazoa > Mollusca > Cephalopoda > Myopsida > Loliginidae > Sepioteuthis > Sepioteuthis lessoniana. The sequence goes on along the minus strand of OY757905.1, from coordinate 132,785,319 downwards.
CTGTCCGATGCTACCACTCCGAGCCCGAGTAGACCTGGGAGTGATGGCAATGAAGGGGTACTCTGCATTTGTTATATAATAGCCGAGGGATTTCGGTTCATGCCTTTGAGTTTAGTTAGGCTGAGAACCTTTCAGCTCGGTGCATGGGTTGGTTAGGTGCAACCTTGATGCAGGTGGTAACGTGTGAGCGCGCACAGAGCGGACATGTCACTCAGATGTCACAATAGTCAAAAACGAAATTGGGTGACAGGTTGCTGGTGACGTCACGCACCGGAAGCGCGCGGAGGTTTGTGTGAGAATATGAAGGAAGTTGGGAGTTGAGATTAGACACTGGACGAAGACGGTCGACTTTTGGAGCTCGCAGACGCGAGGCGAACTTGCGCCTTATGGGGGCCGCTCGAGATGGGGGCCAAATGAATTAGACAGCATAGAAGATTGTGTCTCTCCTCCTTACGTCGAAACCTTTAACTCAAAGTTAATAAAAAAGTTTCGTACCTGAACAAGAAGTCGTTACGTGGTTTCGAATTCCGAGATTCCTATGTTCTTTATATGTTCTATCGTAATGAACATTATATGTCCATTTCGCACGTAGCGTTAATTGTGAATATGGTACACATTCACCAAAGCTCCAGAATTACTGGAGCATCATCATCAGATTGTTTAGTGTCTTATCCAGGACACTCATTGGTGGGGGGATCGTGCCCCTCAGCAAAGAATCAGTCGGTGTATTCTACAACCCCAGACGACTGGGAAACGTCATTGGAGTTTGAACTCACTGTCACGTGATGGCTCACGGAGACGAGGAGGTGGGAATGATACTCTCCCCCCGTTGAACTAAAATTATCTAGCAGTCAAAAAGTGACCGTTAGAAATGAATGTGGGTCACACAGATGTTTGCACCTAAGTGACCTTGGGTCGCCGGACATCGGAAGGGGAAGGATAAAATGAAGCCAAATGATTGGTGGGGGGACCCCAAACGGAAGTGGGGTTCCCTTCCCCTCAACGGAAGTAAATACAAAAAAAGGTAGTTTTTGGGCAAGTCCCGTGGCAGACGGACGATAGCCATTTTACTCCGGGCTAAAGACAAAAAGACTGAGACATGAGAGACCTGAGTCTCTCAAGCCAGCATTAAAAACAGTACAAAGTCTATTAGCCCGTGAAAGAAGAGAAATTCTCCAGTGGAACCCCGTCAAAAAAATAAGATAAGTAACTTTGGGACATTTTTCCGTTACACCCAAATTTTGTTACCACTCTCTCTCTCAATTTGAAAAAGGATAAAAGCCAAGAAAAGACATTTATATTCATGGACTATCCTATTATATATCTTTGACATTTTGAACGTATATATATATATAACCGTAGTAAAGAACCTATGTATTTTCATTTTACCATGTGGTCTATGTTATTATTCCATGCTTTCCTTTCAGCTTCTATTCGCCTTACATTATCTTGCTTAGAACTGTCCTATTAATTCCTAAAGTATCACACGGGAAACCGGAGTTGCCGACTGTAGCAATATTAATATTATTACAACTAAGACCTATAGGCCCGTATTCTTCAATTATCTAAGGGAAATAAGTTTAGTGGCCTGGTGGGTGTGTGATAGTGTGAAATTTTGGACCCCTTTGCCAGCGGTGGCCAGTCTGGCCCTAAATTATTCCCTCACGTAATATGCCAGTTCTTATCTGCCTGAGAAAAGAACTCTGAACAGGACTTATTTCTGTAGGGGATCAAGTGCCAACCTGCCCCGTCTTCACACGTGCGAAAATAAAGTCCCATTTTGGGATTTTAGTTCAATTTGCCGTCACATCACCTACTTCGATGCCACAGTCCAGCATGCAGGTCACTACATAACGGGGAATCCCCAGCGTAACTTGATCGTAAGTTAACAATGGAAATTAAATAAATTATATAGTTGTTTATATTAATAACTCATAAAGAAAATGACAGGAATTCTAATAAGCTTAAGAGGTTGAGAGTCTCCTTAACATATTTGCTTACTTAGAGGTTCCTAAAACACATAGGAAAACGATCGATATGTATTTACTCAACACCTCATCTTGAGCAGGGGTTTAACAGGTTTGAATTCAAAGTTTTCATTTTCTTACATTAGTTGCCATAGCAAGGTTAAAGAGCCAGTCCGTTCTTCTATTTACCCATACATGGAAGGTAATTAGTTGGATTTGAAACTTTCCTTTTGTGAAAACCAATTGGCCCCGATCAGAAATTGAACTCAGGACACTGTGTACATTACGTACGGGAGTAACTGTGATACGCTAAATACCTTCATTCCATTTAATTGTTTGGTTGGTTGGTTGAGTTTTATGGCATATCAACCTTTCTAGGGTATTTAATGCCAAATCCATTTTTATACAAATAAACTTCTTTTTCGAAAAATTCAGTTTAGCATAAGTACAGTTTAATTGTCGAAAACATTTCTATTTCAAGTTATTCAGTTTAGTCAAACAGTTCTAATTCAACCAATTTAGTTTAGTATAAGTATAGATTTTGTTTACATTCAGTTTAGCATACAAAAACTGTTCCATTTCAACCAATTCAATTTAGCTGTTTAAATGTAAGTACACAGTTTAATCGTCAAAAACATTTCTATTTCAAGCAATTCATTTTAGTCAAGCAGTTCTATTTCAAATTATTCAGTTTATTACCAGTATAGTTTTTGTTTACACTCAATTAAATATCAAAACTGTTCTTTTTCGGTTTAGTGTAAGTAAGGTTTCAATGTCAAAAACAGTTATGATTCAAACAATTCAGTTTAATTAGAGTATGCAGTTTAATTAGAGTATGCAGTTGAAATATCAAAACAGTTCTATTTCAAGCAATTCAGTTTAGCATAAGTACACAGATTAGTTCTCTCTGACCCATAGGACCCTGTCAGGTGCTACCACTCCGGCCCAGAATGGACCTAGGAGCGATTGCAACGTAGGGATACTCCGCATTCCCCAAACCTCAGCATTACTGGAGCCTCACCATTAGATTGTTTAGTGTCATATCAAGGACACTCGGTGTAGGAGTCTTACCCCTCAGCAGAGAAGCAGTCAGTGTATACTACAACCCCACTGGACACTCGATGGGGGGGGGTTGTACCCCTCTGTAGAGGTGCAGTCAGTGTAATTTACAGCCCCTGCAGACTGGGCGATCATTCCATTTGAATATAATTCATAAATCAACAAACAAAAAATACTTTCGAGGTAGGTATGATTTCCAGTAAGAATTGGAAAAACGTTTAACTCATCAACTTTGACAGGATTCCTTATAATTCTGGCCTTGTGCCAAGCTATTTTAAACTGAGTAATTAACAATAGTTAATTACATTTTTCTACTTTGATATTTTTTCTACTTTTCTCCCCTTTTTTACTGCCATGGATTCTTTCACCATTAAATTCTCTTGTTCACCTCGGCATTGTACAAAGTTAAACTTTCTAGTATTCATTTACTAATCTTTTAATGAGAACTCAGTGAGAATCAATCCCGCTTAAATTGTCTGCTAACTTCAGTTGCTAATCCTCATACCACATGAAGAACCCAAGTTGTCATATATTAAACCTCGATTAGCTTGCGCTCTAGTCCAGAGATACGAGGCACCCATTGAGAACTAAACTCATACACCATGGTCTGCTAACCCTGCTTTCTAACCATTATATAACCGAAGGCACATAAATAGATGAATTTTAGCATTTCTTTAATTTATTTAATGAGTCCCAACTTGAACCACTTTTTACAACAGCTGAATTTTCATTTGTCTTATTCTCAGCGTCGTTAAAAACATGTGCAAATATAAACTTTTTAGATGTGTTTCATTTTGTGGTGTGGTGCACCATTAGTATTTCAGTTCCGTTTTGATTGTTGTATATATTTTCTGACTCCCAAAAGGCATTCTGTATCAAAGTATTTTTTATGATCTTATTTTATATACGGATTTTAGTTTCTTTAACAAATATTTCTTTTAATTTTCCTTCCATTACTACACAAATAATTTATTACTATATTAAAAATACGGTCCTTTTAAATATTCTCTTGTTCATTAGTTCCTGTTGACTATGTTTTTTTTTTATTAAAATACAATCATTATTTCAGATCATCATCATCATCATCATCATCATCATCATCATCATCATCATCATGTCGCGCTATCAGCACGGATATACCTGACCCTCTCCGCCAGCCCTCTCTATCGTCCATTGCTTCCGGCAGGTCCTCGGGGTTACATCCCGTATCAGCACAGAGCTGCTGTATGAAGGTTCGAGCTGGTCGTCTAGCCTTTGCTAATCCATGTGAAAGGGGTCCACAGGAGTAATATCACTTATGAGCTCGTCCCTACTTCTCCAGCAGTGTCCCCCATGTCTGGTTCGTCTAATTTTGATAGTTTTCGTGATGGGTGGTTGATGGCCGTACAGCTGCTACTTTGTGGGGTGCTGCCTCCAGGACTTGTTCAATAACAATTTCAGAACAGTCTTTCATAAATAACAAGAGTAGAACACAATGAATTGATTTATTCATTTAAATAAATAAATAAAAGTACATGTTTTGAAACTATTTTTCATCGAATATCACCCCCCCAACTAATTCTTAATAAAGATTGAAATGAAAGTGTCGCAGAAAATATTATTTTAATTCTATTACATTTTTATGCATTCCATTTTGAATTTACCTTTTTCTGGTTGGATTTTAAATATTATTTTAACTGATTTAATTCAATATCTATTATCTGTAATGTTAACAGAATAAAATATAAACGCATGTTTTCGAATATTACACCCTATTATTTCCTCAGGCGCCTCTGGTGGTGTAAAGGTTAGTAAGCTCGACGAGCAAACCTACACGAGTGAGTTCGAGTATCATTGGGTACCCCTTTCATATGGTCTTGTGCCACATCTAAGCAAAATGCTCAGTAAATTACCACCCTATTATTTCCTCAGATTGGTCATTTCGTTTCAATTGTAAGGAAGAAAGAGAAGAAAGGGAACGAGCTACTCATCAGAGAGAAAAATAAACAACACATGTCATTATAAATAAATAAACAGAATTGAGACAGTAAAAACGCTGTTTATCAAACGCTTACAGTCCGCTTCAGTGAAAAGGAAGATAGGAAAAAAAATGCAGTAAAAGAAAAGGAAAATAGAAGGAGAAAGCAACGGAACACACACACGCATACACACACACACACACACACACACACACACACACATATATATATATATATATATATATATATGTGTGTGTGTGTGTGTGTGTGTGTGTATGAGTGTGCTTAAGCAGCATATTTTTTCGTAGGCTTATTTCATTAAAGATAGCAGATAAGGATTTAGAGTTTTTATAAACCTACTCATGATCGTGCGTGGGCAAGTGTCACAACGTAGGATCAAGGCTGGTTAATAATTGTCTGAAATCTCTTATGTTTTAACCCGAGTACATGTACTTTAAACCTTAGTTAGATAAGAATATGTTTTATGTGATCAATGAATATGCGTAAATCCTAACCTGCAGCATTTCACTGCATATATGAAAAAGCTAAAAAAAAAAACAAACTAAATCCTTATTTGTAATTAGCAATAACAAATACCATATATCATCATCATCATCATCATCATGTCGTGCCGGATATCCCTGACCCTCTCTCGCCACTCCTCCCTATCGTTCATCGATCCTGGCTACATCCCGTATCCTCACAGAAATGCTACATGTAGGTTTGAGCTGATCGACCTGCTTTTGCTCGGCCATGTGTGGGGGTCCATTGGAGAACATCACTTATGAGCTCGTCCCTTCTTCTCCAGCAGTGTCCTACATGTCTGGTTCCTCTAACTTTGATAGTTTTCGTGATAGGAGGTAGGTGGCCGTATAGCTGGTGCTTTGTGGGGTGTTGCCTCCAGGACTTGTTCAAAATTGCTCGCAGCATTCTTGTGTAGTTGCCGTCAAGCTTTTCTCCATCCGTTTTGTTAGCGTCCATGTAGTGCATCCATATAGCAGTATCGACACGACCGCTGCTTGGAAGAAACTGCGTTTCATTTTATCAGTTAGGTCTGACTTCCATATGACCGCTAGCCTATTGGTAGCTGTCCATGCCTTTGTTAGTCGCGTGTTGATGTCTTTTTCGGCTGATGACACACAGCTTCCTTGGTAGGTGAACTTGTCAACCAGTTTCAGAGAGCTACTGCCTAGGGTGGAAATGTCATCAGTTTGATTAAAGCACATGTATTCGGTTTTGTGTACATTGACATGGAAGCCAATGCCCCCGGTGGCTCGTTTCAGACTATGCAGTAGTGTTCCGGATTGGGCGGGTGCGTTTGCCAGAATCGCTAGCATATAGGCACACCAAATTGAAAGTACGTTCTCCAGATTGAGGCACGGACTACTTCGATATTTTAGCAGGAGTACTGAAAGGAGACACACTAGCCCCATACCTCTTTATCATCTGTCTAGACTACGTGCTTAGAACATCGATTGGTAACATCAAAGAAAACAGCTTCGAGCTGACAAAGAAAAGAAACAGAAGGTACCCCGCAAAAACAATTACCGACGCTGACTACGCCGATGGCATAGCAATTCTGGCAATTGCACCCGCCCAAGCCGAAACACTACACACACACACACACACAAGCATATATATATATATATATACGAAAAATTAATTGATTTTCAGGCTAAACAAAAGTGGCCATTTTGTGCAAAAAGAGGCTCCCAGAAAACTTAAAATTTTAATATGTATTTTTGTATTCTAGTGCCTTTAAACAGAAATCTAAAACCCTTTTTGACTTTTCCTTGCAGAAGCCACAATATATATTTTTCAATGAAAAACTCGTAGATTCCAAGTCCTAAATAATTGAAAAATCTTTTTTCTTCTCGACTACTGAAAAAGCATTTTATATTTAATAAAAATCATAAATAATCAATCCACCTTTAATCAAATTTGGAGCCTATCAAGATCTTTTGATTAAACCGATTAAATACGTTACTTTTCAGTACTCATCTTTATTGCTACTCATTTTCGTTTTTTTATTTCTATAGAGCGAATTTCTCTTACTTTTTATTATTCAATTACCCGGAATACATTTATATTCAACATTGCGGAACCATTTCTATCAGTAAAATATTATCTCTTTCTTGTTTACTTTTACCACAAAGATGCTCGTACTGATATAACATTTCTTATTGCTGGTTATTATTGTCTAGCATTTCTTATATATATTGTCATAAATACAATTTCCCTCTACATTGTAGCATAAACATTGGAAGATCTTTTACACACACACACACACACACACACACACACACACACACACACACACACACACACACACACAAATGTATTATCTTGATTAAGACGATGCTAACTTCATGGAACTATTTTTCTTGTAACCATATTAGGGCATGTGAATGTATTAACAAATGTTACAATTTATAAGCTCGAAAAGGGGCTGACATTTTCGCTTTTCGGCAAACTTTTTACTCAAGTTAAAGAAATAAAATCTATTAAATTTGTAGGACTATGTTTTGGATTATTACACATTGCCTATATTTGTCGCTGCTTCCCACCAGACACGACTTGACACAAGGTCAAAAGCCCGAAGGCCGATTAAAGTGGGGATAAAGGGGAGGGGTAGGTCGGGAACGAGCCGAGACTCGAACCCTGCTTGTCTGTGCTGCTGATCGGCTCACTTAGTGCAATGTGAGCCTGATGAGGCAAGCAGTTTCACGAACCCAAATGTGGGTCCGGGCACGTATGCCAGTTTACGGCTTAAACTAGACGCTTGGTCTAGTGCCGTACAAAGGGGACAAAAGTGCAGCTCGCCCACCCGAAGGTTGCCCAGCCGAAGCTGGGGGCCTATTCGGCCCCGAGTCTGCTCTTGGTTTCGAGCACCCATCCGGCACGAATGCCAGACGGCCCAGCTAAAAAGCCGGGGGATTGCCTGCCTAAACAGCAAGAGAGAGAGAGAGGGAGAGAGAGAGAGATGTATTGAGAGATAGAGAGGGAGACACGGAGAGAGACCCGGAGAGAGAGTGAGGGGAGAGAGAGACAGAGTAAGAGATAGAGACAGTGATATATATATATATATAGTGAGAGAGAGAGAGAGAGATATATATATACATGCATACATATATGTGTATATAGAAAGAAATGAATTGAAATTTACTTCTATGTTGGAAGTTTAATTTCAATTTGAAAAAAATGACGACATATTTCATTTATAATAACAAAATCTTCCAAAAGACGACGGTTCTTTAAATTTTAATTTTTGAAAAATTGGTATTTATTTATAAAAATATTTGTAGATTTATGTATAAAAAGATAAAAAAAGAAATATATTTTTCGGCTTAAAAGACAAATGGGTGAATGAATTAACTGCGCCTTATTATATGATTATTTACGAGTTTTAAACACCGTTTTCAACTGGCGGTCATTCACGGGACTCAATGTGACAGCAAGTCCCATCAGGGCTCCGGGACTCATCTTTATATTCTGGCCGGTCTAATCAATGCTATAGCCTGGATGGTCTCAATTCTTCATCTGGTTTCATTTCCTCTTGACTATTTTACAACCGTTTGGAGGCCGATCCAAGGACACCAACGTCACACTTATGATCAACAGCTTTTTTTATTTCTCGAGAAAGGTCCAAGTACTTGTTGATCTTTTCGCTTTCTTTTATATCCGTTGTCAGCCGGAAAACACACAAACCACGAGAAAGCAAATTTTCTTTTTTGCTTATCAAAACCAGGATATTTGGTCAGGACGATATGATTCATTTATATCTGAAAATCCCAGAAAATTTCATGTGTCTCATTCTCCTGAACGGATTCTTGGTTGTGAATATACCCTTAAGTAGCATGGTGAAATTTCAAATTCTTACACAAATTCAAGTGGATATCATTATTATTTAGTGAATTGAATTACCATGACCAGAAAAATCGGGCGAACACTTATGCACGACATACAGAAACACTGGACACCTGTTTCGACCTTATTAGTGTATACCGTGATCTCCACCACTGGAGATCAAACCAGCGTCCACAGATTGCAGAGCCGAAACTCTTCAACTGAGCCAACAGCTGGTGTCACCCACAAGTGATGCCAAATCAGTAAGTCATGGTAATTGTGCGGCCAATTAACCTGAATGTGTCTTCTTATAATAATAATAATAATAATGATAAGGATAAGAAAAAAGAAGGGTAAGTACCTGGACCTTGCTAGGGAACTGAAAATCTGTGGAAGATGCATGTGACAATTATACCAATTGTAATTGGTGCGTTTGGAACAGTAACTAAGGGATTACTAAAGGGACTAGAGGACTTAAAGTTTGGCGGACGAGTGGACATCCTCCAAACAACAGCATTGTTGAGAACTGCCAGAATACTAAGAAGAGTCCTGGAGACTTGATGAGACTTGCTGTCACTCAGACTTCAGTGACAAACCATCGGCTATCGCTGATGTGAAAAGCTCTAATGAGTGAACAATAATAATAATAAACAACGCAATAAGAACCACTCATACTACAGCAAAAATAGATAAGACGCCGCAAAAGAGCAGATGTAGGTTATGTGGTGGTAGAGACGAAACGATAAATCACATAATAAGCGAATGCAACAGATTAGCACAGAAAGAGTATAAAGCTTGACACGACTGGGTGGGCAAGGTGATCCACTGGGAATTGTGCAAGAAGTTTATATTTGACCATACGAACAAATGGTATATGCACAACCCAGAATCTGTCCTGAAAAATGAGACCGACAAACTTCAATGGGATTTCGAAATACAAACTGATCACTTAATCTCGGCCAGACGACTAGACCTTATAATAATAATAAAAAAAAAGAGAACTTGCAGAATTGTGGACGTTGCTGTCCAGGCTGACCACCGAGTAAAATTGAATGAAAGGGAAAAGAAAGATAAGTACCTTGACCGTGCTTGGGAATTGAAAAAACAGTGGAGCATGAAAGTGACGGTGATGCCAATTGTAATTGGTGCACTTGATAAGTCACCAAAGGATTGCTACTGAAACTGGAGAACTTGGAAAGAAAAGGAGGAGTGTAGCCTATCCAAATTACAGCATTATTGAGATCAGCCAGTATACGAAGAAGAGTCTTGGAGACTTGAGAAGACTTGCTGTCACTCAAACTTCAATGGAAAACCATCAGGTAAAGCTGATGTGAAAAACTCTCAAGGAGTAAAATATCAATAATGTTCAGCCATGATATAGGAATAGTATATAGGAACGAAATTATGCATTGAAAAATGTGTCATATGGATAATGGAAAAAGGGGAGTAGAAAAAAAAGGAAGGAATTGAACTATCTAATCAAGAAAGTATTAGCAGATTCTGCGGAAAAAGGAAATCATAAGTACCTCTAAATATTGGAAGCGGACACCATAAAACAAAAAGAGGTGAAAGAAAAAGTTTAAAAAAAAGAAGGGAGTACCTCAGAATAACAAGAAAACTTCTCGAAACTATGCTCTGAATGCATAAAACTCATAAGAGGAAAAAACAACAACAGTTTTCTTTGTAAGATACTCTCAAAATGGACAATAGAGGAATACAGATAAATAAAACAAACGTCAAAGAATTTCATGACAATGACCACGGCTTCACACGTACGAGATGACATTGACAGATTATCTTTGATAAGAAAAAAAAAGGGAAAATTTCCACGAGCACTGAAGACTGTGTAGATATAACAACCCTAGAAATACCCCCAAAAAGGCTGAAAAAATCAGTCATCCTACTATTCACCCATAGCTGGAGGGAGAATAATTGGATTCATACCTTTCCCAAGGGTATTAGTTCTATCTGAAATGCAATCAGTCTCGTCCAGAATTTGAACTCGTGTCGCCGTGTCCATTTCCTACGACGATAACCATTACACCACGGTTTTATATGGTTGACCTTTATGCAATATAAACCCAGAAGGGTTTATATTGCATAAAAGTCAACCATATAAAACCAAACGAAACGTATTATTCCCCTTACTTTCTGTCTGTTTTGCTCTCTCTCTCTCTCTCTCTCTCTCTCTCTCTCTCTCTCTCTCTCAAATCCATTTTCTTTTGCTCACATTACTCTTATAGCATTTATTGTAATTTCTTTTCGCTTATATATTTTCTAAAAGAAAGGAAGCTGGATCCTAATAATACCAAAAGAGAAGAAATTACCCTTACTCGACTACGCATTGGACACACTCGACTGACTCACTCCTTTATTCTTAAAGAACTTCCCCCAAAATGTCCATGTAGAAACCAATACTCAATCAAATCAAGCCACATCGAAGCAAAGAGCACTGTAAATTACTATTACGTTCACTTTCAGACAAATAGCCATGGAAAAAGGCATGAAACCTCTTATCCTTCCAGCCAGGGGTTAAATAGTACCACAACTGTTCTTCTAGAAGAATGGATTTGACATTGAATAATCTACAAAGGTTGATATGCCATTAAAGAAAGAAACCTGAAACCTGATAATACATAACAGGATAGCAAGGTTACATGGAGAAAAAGATGAGGTGATTAATTATATAATAACCGAACGCGGTAACCTGTTACAGAATGAATATAAGACTTGACAGGACTGCATACAAAAGGTGATCCACTGAGAACTGTGCAAGAGAATAAAATTCGATCAAGCTACAAAATGTTATATACACATACCAGAATTCGTCTCAGAGAATGAGACACATGAGATGTGATTTTGAGATATAATTAGATCACCGAATCGCAGCCAAAAGGGATGAAATGATTAAAAAGAAATTTCTATCCAGTGGATTTTGCTGTTCCTGCATGATCCTTCGGTGAGGACGAGATAAAAAGTAAAAAAGATAGAAATACTTCGAAATCATTTTACTGTATGCAAATAGAATTATTAGAGTTAGAAAGATTTTACTTAAAATCATTTAAATGTGTACAAAGGAAGTGATTTATATTAAAAAAGAATTATTATTATTATTAGAAATACTTAAAACCATTCAATTGTGTGAAAATAGAATTATTTGTATTCGATAACAATACTAGAAACCATGTGATGATGTGCAAACAAAAAACTCTGATTCGAGTAAAAATAATCTTACCTACAAACTATTCACCAAAAGATCATATATATATATATATATATATATATATATATATATATATATATATATATATATATATATATATATATATATATATATATATATATATATATATATATATATATATATATATATATATATATATATATATATATATATATATATATATATATATATATATATATATATATATATATATATATATATATATATATATATATATATATATATATATATATATATATATATATATAAGATTTGGCATTAAATAACCCAGAAGGGTTTATACATATTTATCAACCCCTCTGCTCGGGCAGGAGATGACACAAGGTCAATTTTTAAGCGGAGTTTAACAGGTTTGAATTCAGAGTTTTCCTTCTCCTAGATTAGTTGCCTCACCAAGGCTGAAAAAATCAGTCATCCTACTATTTACCCATAGCTGGAGGGAGAATAATTGAATTCATACCTTTCCCAAGGGTATTAGTGCTATGTGAAATGCAATCAGTCCCGTCCAGGATTTGAACTCGTGTCGCCGTGTCCATTTCTTACGACGATAACCATTACACCACAGTTTTATATGGTTGAACTTTACGCAATATAAACCCAGAAGGGTTTATATTGCATAAAAGTCAACCATATAAAACCAAACCAAATGTATTATTCTCCTTACTTTCTGTCTGTTTTGCTCTCTCTCTCTCTCTCTCTCTCTCTTTCTCTCTTAAATCCGTTTTCCTTTGCTCACATCACTCTTATAGCATTTATTGTGACTTATTCGCTTCTCTATTTTTTAAAAGAAAGGAAGCTGGATCCTAATAATACCAAAAGAGAAGAAATTACCCTTACTCGACTACGCATTGGACACACCCGACTGACTCACTCCTTCATTCTTAAAAATGAACTACCCCCAAAATGTCCATGTAGAAACCAATACTCAATCAAGCACATTTAGATTGAATGCACAAAACTCAATCACACCAGGAAAAAGTTTTATAAGGCGAACAGCATGAAGGAACTATTAAAATAATTGCTCGCAAAACCATAATCAACTTCTTTAAAACAATTGGCCTCCTATTAAAGATATAGACTATGTTACCAACACCTTTGACCATCAAGTTTATACAAACAAAAAGCTTTGACATTTATATATACACACACATACATATCAGAATTTAACACTCAATGAACCTTAAGAGGTTAATTTGCCATAAAACCCAACCATCACCAACCTAAAAAATTGCATTTACAAATCATATATATATTATATGTGTAAAAAGTCCCTGGCATTAAATAACCTTTAGAGGTTGATATGCCATTAAATCCAACCACCAATCTATTTTTTGTCTCATCTTCGACTCTATGGCATTTTCCCACTCCCATGACTTCTCCCGTCTATTTCCCTTTTTTCTTTCTTTCCTTTCGCCACCTCCTTCTCTCCAATTTTTAAATATATATTTTCTTTATTTTCATTTCTTTGACGACTCTTGCCTTCTTTTCTTTTAAACTTTTTCATCATCTTGTATTTCTTTCTTCTTTTTATCTATTTTCTTTTCTCTTTTTCTTTCTCTAATTTATCTTCCTCTTTTTCACTTTTATTTTTTGTTACGTATCTTTATTCTTATGTTGTTTACAACTCTTTCTTCCGACATGGCTTTCAATTTTCTTCTTTCTTTTCATGTAGACTCCTCCGATCATCTCCTATTTCTTCTTTCCTCTTTCTTTCATATCAACTCATTTCCCGTTCTTTTTTCTTCTTTCTTTCCTTTGGCCTCCTCTGTTTCTCTCATAATTTCTTTTTATATTTTCCTTTCTCTTTCTTTACAAGCCCTTTCTCTTAATCTCTTTCTATTGTCTTCGTTATTTTCGTTTTTTAGACTTCTCCCATCGTTTCGTATTCTCTTTCGCTTTTATTAAAACTTAACTTTCTTTTTCTTTATTCTATCCTTTAGACTTCTCTCTCTAACTGTCTTTTCTTCTTTTCATTTTCTCTCTTTATTTCTCACCATGTCTTCTCATTGCTCCTTTTTACCTTGCTTACAATTATCTACTTTTTTATTAGCAAAATATTTATATTGGAATGATACATTTTTAAACAAATAGCATTTTTAAAATTCTCTAACGATATCAGATAAATAGAAAAATATCTAAAATACAGTTTGATAAATAAATAAATAAATAAATAAATAAAAGAAGGTTAATGCAAGTCACGAATACCAGGCAGTTTTTCTGAAAACTATTTAACACGATGGAATTCTTCACACTCGCTGAACTTAAGAAAATATAATGCTTAAAAAGCGATACACATTATTTAAGGAAATGTGAATGTAGGAGATTTTTTTTTAACCTGAAGAATTAATAAAGAAAAGATTTTTAATAATAATGAACCCGTTGATGTCTTCATCTATATACACGTTGGAAAGTAAACCTTTCACAAAGACACATACTTACACTTTTTCTCTTTCATAAACAAAAACCCGGGAGAGTACGGACACTCACATACGTACATTTGTCAGTTAATGAGGGACGAATAAGTATTGTTTTAGAAGACAAAATAGTGACGTCAATTTTTCTTTCAGGTATTATTACATGACGCTATAAAAAAAAAAAGATAGGAAGAATAATAAGCGAAAAAACAGAGAATATATTCCTACACCTACTTTTTTCAATAACACCGTATTCTTTTTGTTTTTGTATTTTTTGTTTTCTGTTCGGGCAATAAATAGCGGAAGTCGACCATGAGTTGAAGCGACGTCAACACTTCCGCCAAGTGTCGTGTCGTTATGTGATTATGAAATCGCTGTTGTCGTGAACCATTTTCAAGAGTTAAATCAGTGCTGTGTACAGCTAAACGGTTGCCAATAATAACGAGAAAAAAAAATGCGAAAAAAAAAAAAGGGAAAAAAAGAAAACTCCTTTATTTACTCCTCCTCCATTAGATATAGAGACAAAGAAAAATGGTTATGACAATATGGCGACAATAACAACAATATGAAGTAAAACAACAATAACAGATATATGGATTATAGCAACTATAAAACACGATTATAAACAAAAACATATATTGTTAAAGATAGATCTGAGATAACAATGCTAATAATAACGAGGTTAATAACAAGACATATATTACTACTAACATTGCAAAAAAATAAATGTAATGATAATAATGATGAGAAGAAGAAGAAGAAGAAGAAGAAGAGAAGAAATGTTCCGACGGAATAAAAAAAAAACAATAAGAACAATTGAAACGAAGACCAGTAACAATCAGAGAAAAGGAGAAAAATACTCAATATAACAAATACTCTACGGAAAAAAAGTGTTGTTTATGACAATCTTATAAATAACAACGCAATGGAAGCACATTTACATATCCTTAACGGAATCAACAATAATACAAGTTCAATGATAGTAATGATAATAATAATAAGTAAACAGAGGTTATATGGAGATAGAGACGAAACGATCAATCATATAATAAGCGAATGCAGTAAATTAGCCCTAAAAAGAGTATAAGACTAGACACAACTTGGTGGGGAAGGTAATCTTCTGGGAGTTGTGCCAAAAAATTCGATTTGACCCTACGAATATGTTCAACCCTGAATCCGTCCAAGAGAATGAGACGCACAAACGTCCCTGGGATTATGAGATACGAACGGGTCATCTAATCTCGGCCAGACGACCAGACTTAGTACATTCAAAAAAAAAAAAAAAAAAATGGAAAAAAAGGAAACCTACCGAATAGTGGATTTTGCTGTTCCGGATGACCACAGGGTAAAACCGAAAGAAAGTGAAAAAAAGAGATAAATACCTAGACCTTGCTAGAGAACAATAAAAAAAACTGTGATTAGTGCATTTGAGAAAATCCCCAGAGGATTAGTAGAGGTACTGGATACATGGAAATAAGAGGACAAGAAGGGACAATCCAAGCTATAGCATTTTTAAGACCAGCTTAAATACTAAGAAGAGTCCTGGAGACGTGAGGAGACTTGCTGTCACTCAAACTCCAAAGAGAAAGCATCATTTAACGCTGGTGTGAAAAACTCTCAAAGGAATGATAATCAAATGTAGGCTATGCAGTGACAGAGATAAAACTATCAATCACATAATAAGTGAATGCAGCAAATTGGCACAGAAGGACTACAAGGCTAGACACGACTGGGTGAGCACTGGGAAATGTTCAAGAAATTTAAATTTGACCATGCCAACAAATGGTATATGCACAACCCAGCATCTGTCCAAGAAAATGACACACACAAACTCCTATGGGACTTTGATATACAAACGGGTCACCTAATCTTGGCCAAAAGACCAGACCTTATAATAATCAACAAAAAAAAAAGGAAATCTTCAAAATTGTCGACTTTGCTGTCCGACTGACCACAGAATAAAACTGAAAGAATGTGAAAAGAGAGATAAGTACCTTGACCTTGCTAGAGAATTGAAAAAACTATGGAATATGAAGGTGACAATTATACCAATTGTGATTGGTGCCATTGGCACGGTAACTAAAGGAATATTAAAGGGCCTGGAAGTTTTGAAAGTTGGTGGCCGAGTGGAGACCATCCAAACAACAGCATTATTGAAAACGGCCAGAATACTGAGAAGAGTCCAGGACACTAGAGGAGACTTGCTGTCAGTCAATCTCCAGTGAAAGACCATCAGCTTACGCTGATGTTAAAAACTCTAATGAGTAATAATAATAATAATATTTTCTCCTCTAGTTTATTTCGCTCTGCCAGCAGACCACAGGATGAAGTAAAAGAAGACGTAAAGCTAGAGAAAGACCTGGACCTTACCAAAATGGCAGAAATACCGATCGTAATTGGGGCCCTTGAAACCTGGAAAAGAGATCGGGGAAACTGGACTTTAGAAAAAGAATTGAAACGATCCATTTCTAAAGTCAGCAAGGATAAGATGAAGTATCCATCGAGACCGGAGGAGACTTGCTGTCACTCAGACTCCTGTGAAAAACAATCAGATAAAGCTAGTGCGAAAAACTCACTTAATGATACACAACAGAATTGCCATGTTGAGACGGAGAGGGAAAAATGGTATAGGCATAAAGCAGAATCTCTCCCTGAAAAAGAAACGCATACAATTCTCTGATACTTTGAGAGAGAAACAGATTATCGAATACAGACCAGTAAACCAGAAATATCTTAAATTAATACGAAGAAAAAACTTTTCATTTAGTAGATTTTACCTTGCCTGTAGACCATATATTGAAAGTGAAAGAAGGTGAAATGTAAAAAAAAAAAAATACTCGGGTTTTGCTTGAGAACTGAAAAAATTGTGGAGCATGAAGATGACAACGATAGCAATCGTAGTTGGGGCCTTTAAAAGAAACTGGCAGAAATTGGAGATTAGAGAAAAAATTTAAACCATTCTAATCACAAAAGTACTAAAATTGGCTCAGATGCTTTGAAGAGTCCTGAAACTTTTAGGAGACTTGCTGTCCCTCAGACATTGATGAAAAACATCAGTTAGAGCTTTTGTGAAAAATTCACACAACTACTACTACTACTACTAATAATAATAATAACAATAAAGCTAGAATCCGCCCTGGATAATGAGACAGGTAAAATTCTCTGGGATTTTAATATACAAACACCTAATCATGGCCAAGAAGACCAGACCTAGTGATAATTAACAACCCCTCCCCCCACCAAAAAAAAAAATAAGGGAATGCTGAATAGAGGACATAGATATCCCGAGGGACAACAGACTTAAAATAAAAGAAAACGAAAGGAGGGACAAGTACTTGGACTTTGCTAGAGAACTAAAATAGTTATAGAATATGAAAGTGACCAATTATAATTAGTTCACTGGGAACGGTCCCCAAAGGCTTGCTAAAGGGTACTGGAAGAGATGGAAATCAGAGGACATGCTGAGACCATCCAAACTATAGCATTACTAAAATCGGCCAAAATACTGAGAAAAGTCCTGGAGAATGGAGGAGACTTGGTGTTACTCAGAATCCAGTGAAAGAAAATCAGCTTACACTAGCGTGAAAAACTCACAAGTATCTCACACCAGAAAACCTGGACCTGGCTAAGAAAAGGAAACCTTAAGAGAGAAACGGAATCCATGCTAGTAGCAGCACAAGAGAACGCAATAAGAAACAATAATATCTAAGCGAAAATAGATAAGACGCAACAAAACAGTAAATGTAGGCTATGCAGCGAGAGAGACGAAACGATCAATCACATAAAAAGCGAATGCAGCAAATTAGCACAGAAGGCGTATAAGGCGAGACACGACTGGGTAGGCAAGGTGATCCACTGGGAAATGTGCAGGAAATTTCAATTCGACCATACAAACAAATGGTATATGCACAACTCAGCACCTGTCCTAGAAAATGCCACGCATAAACTCCTATGGGACTTTAACATACAAACGGATCAACTAATCCCGGTCAGTAGACCAAACTTAATAATAATTAACAAAAAAAAAAAAAAAAAAAGAGAATCTACAAAATTGTCAACTTTGCTGTCCCGGCGGACCACAGAATGAATCTGAAGGAAAGTGAAAAGAAGGGTAAGTACCTCGACTTTGCTAGAAAATTAAAAAAGCTGTGGAACATGAGATTAACGATTGTGCCAATTGTGATTGGTGCGTTAGACACAATAACTAAAGGATTATTAAAAGGTCTTGAGGACTTGGAAGTTGGCGGATGGGTAGAGACTATCCAAACGACAGCATTGCTAAGAACGGCCAGAATCCTGAGACGAGTCCTGGAGACTTGAGGAGACTTGCTGTCACTCAAACTCCAGTAAAAAACTATCAGCTAACGTTGATGTGAAAAACTCTAAAGGAGTAAAGGATTATAAAAATAAACAAAAAAAGAGAATTTGCACAATTGTCGACTTTGCTGTCCCAGCCGACTCAGGAATAAAACTGAAAGAATGTGAAAGAAGGATAAGTACCTTGCTAGAGAATTGAAAAAGCTGTGGAACATGAAAATGACAATTGAGCCAATTGGGATTGGTGCATTTGGGACAATAACTAAAGGATTATTAAAAGGCCTGGAGGACTTGGAAGTTGGCGGACGGGTAGAGACTATCCAAATGACAGCATTACTGAGAATGGCCAGAATACTGAGACGAGTCCTAGAGATTTGAGAAGACTTGCTGTCACTCACACTCCAATGGAAAACCATCAGGTAACACTGATGGGAAAAACTCTAAAGGAGTAAAAAATGATAATAATAATAATAATGATAATAATCAAACATTTTGCAAAAAATGAAAAAGAACCGGAAACTCTAATATACACAGTTAGAATATACAGCCAGGATATAGGAATGGAATTTGGCATAGAAAGGTGTGCAATGCTTGTAATGAAAAGTGGCTAACGGCAGCTAACTGACGGATTGGAACTACCAAACAAGGATAAGATAAAAACGCTCGCAGAAAACGAAACCTACAAATACTTGGGCATCTTGGAGGCTGACACTATCAAACAAGATGAAATGAATGACAAAATTCAGAAAGAATATCTCAGGAGGACGAGAAAACTACTCGAGACAAAACTCAATAGCAGAAATCTTATCAAAGGCATAAATACCTTGGCTGTACCTCTCGTTAGATATTCTGGACCCTTTCTCAAGTGGACCAGAGACGAACTTAAACAAATGGACCAAAGAACAAGAAAACTAATGACAATACATGAGGCTTTACATCCCAGAGACGACGTTGACAGACTATGTTTCAAGAAAAGAGGGAGGAAGAGGACTTGCCAGCATTGAAGACAACGTTGACGTATCCATACAACGACTCAAAGACTATATACAAAAACACGAAGGAGGACTCATTACAGCCACCAGAAACGAAACTGAGAACACGATGAACAACAGAATGACAATAACTAGGAAACAAAAATGGGAGGGAAAACAGGTCTATGGGCGGTTTAAACGACTAATAAACAATATCTCACACGACAAAACATGGGCATGGCTAAGAAAAGAAAACTTTAAGAAAGAAACAGAATCTTTCCTAATAGCAGCACAAGACAGCGCCATAAGAACCAACCATATCGAAGCGAGAATAGATAAGACTCAACAAAATAGCAAATGCAGGCTATGTGGTGACTGAGATGAAACCATCAATCATATAATAAGTGAATGCAGCAAATTAGAACAGAGAGAGTATAAGGCGAGACACGACTGGGTCGGCAAGGAGATTCATTGGGAAATGTGTAAGAAATTTCAATTCGACCATATTAACAAATGGTATATGCACAACCCAGCACCTGTCCTAGAAAATGCCACGCATAAACTCCTATGGGACTTTAACATACAAACGGATCACCTAATCCGGCCAGTAGACCAGACTTAATAATAATCAACAAAGAAAAAGAGAACTTGCAAAATAGTCGATTTTGATGTCCCGGCTGACTAGTGAATAAAAGTGAAAGAATGTGAAAAGAAGGATAAGTACCTCGACCTTGCTAGGGAATTGAAAAAACTATGGAACATGCAGGTGACAATTATACCAATTATAATTGGTGCGTTTGGAACAGTAACTAAAGGATTGCTAAAGGGACTAGAGGACTTGGAAGTTGGCGGACGAGTGGAGACCATCCAAACGACAGCATTATTAAGAACGGTCAGAATACTGAGAAGAGTCCGGGAGACTTGAGGAGACTTGCTGTCACTCAGACTCCAGTGGAAAACCATCGGCGAACGCTGATGTGAAAAGCTCTAATGAGTGAACAATAATAAAGGAGATATTGGCGTATTGTAGATTTTACCGTTCTGGCGGACGATAGCGGGGAAATCATCAGAAGAACGAAAAGAGAGACAAGTACTTGGACCCAACCAGAGAAGTAAAGAGACTTTGGAAAATGAAGACGATGGTGATCCCAATTGTAATAGGTGCACATAGAATAATCTCCAAAGGCTTAGTGAGAGGGCTGGAAGAGTTAGAAATCGAAGGACAAACAAAGACAGATTTTAAAATCGGCCAAAATACTGAGAAGAGTCCTGGAAGTTGCTGTCACTAATAATGATAATAATAAGTGTAACATGAAAGTAACGGTTATACCAATTGTAATTGGTGCTCTTGGTACAGTCACCAAAGAATTTGTACATAGATTCGAGAACTTAGAAAAACATTGCCCAGTCGGCTGGGTCTGTAGAATACATCGACTGCACCGCTGCAGAGGGGTAAGACCCCCGAATGAGTGTTCTGCATATGACACTAAACAAACTGATGGTGAGGTTCCAGTGATTATGGGGCGTAGGGGAGCGCGGAGCACCCGTTCATTGCTATTGCTCTCATGTCCACTCTGGTCCAGCGTGATAGCACCTGATAGGGCTATATCTATGGGTTAAATAAAACTAACTAAACCAACTGAATTGTTTGGCCAAACTGAATAGTTTAAAATAGAAATGTTTTTGACAATTAAACCGTACTTACATTTAAACTGCGTGCTAATTCCTAATTGAATTATTTGAAATTGAGAAGGTTTTTCACATTGAAACTGTACTTACACTAAACTGATTGTTTAATATAGAAGTGTTTTGATACTTAACTGTATTTAAACAAAATCTGTACTTATACTAAACTGAATTAGCTGAATTAGAAGTGCTTGACTGAACTGAATAGCTTGAAATAGAAATGTTTTTCACAATTAAACTGTACTTACATTTGAACTGAATTGTTTGAAATAGAACTATTTTCATAAACTGTACTTATTGACAATTAAAATGTTTACTCATGCTAAACTGAATTGTTTGAAATAGAACTGACTATTTGTGTAAAATATATTTGGTGTTAAATAACCTACAAAGGTTGGTATGCCATAAAACCCAAACAACCTACCAACTTAGAAAAAACAGTACGATTAGAGACTATCCAGACTACAGAATTATTAAGATCGGCCAGAATACTCCGAAAAGTCCTGGAGACTTGAGGAGACTTGCTGTCATTCAAACTCCAGTGAAAGACCATCAGCTAATGCTAATGAGAAAAACTTTCAAGGAGCAAAATCACAGAAAGTGGAAATATAGAAGAATACATGGATCATGCCAGAGAACTCAAAAAGCAGTGGAACGTGAGGTGACATCAAAACAAATTGTATTTGGCACTGTTCCAAAAAGCTTCTCAAAGAGTCTGGAGGAATTGGATATCAGAGGAAGAATCGAGACAATATAAACCACAGCATTGTTAAAATTAGTTAGAATATTGCGAAGAGTCTTTGAAACTTGAGAAGACTTGTTGTCATTCCGACCCAAGAGACTTAAGTAGATTTGCTCAGTTTGAGCGTTTGTTAAAAATTCGCATAGAGTGAAAATAATAGGAATAAAAAAATTCTAATGGGTGAGTCAATTAATGGGAAAAGCGAAGAAGAAGGACAAAAAAACTGAAAAAAAGAAAAAAATTAAAAAGAAAAACAAAGAAAAATGTAAGTTGACTGTTAAAGGAGGGACATTTGACGAAAAAAATGTGAAAGAAAATAACGTTTGTTTTTGTCAACAAAGTCTTTTATTCCTTCTATTTTCGCTTCTAATTGAGTCTAGCTCTTTCCTTGCTTGCTGAGGTCTGCCGGTTTTAGTACTCTTTGCTCTAATTGCCATTTATATAAAACACGGAGACTTGAAACAGCATGAATAAACAATTTTTCAGTTGGCTTAGTGTTTTGGGATTTGGCTAGAGGACTCAAAACCCGCACTTCAGTTCTTGGTGTGATATGATTTTAAACCCATTTTGTTTATTAAAATTAAAACTTTCTCATGCAACACACACACACACACACACACACACACACACACACATATATATATATATATATATATATATATATATATATATATGTCCCAATTTGAAGCATCTTGCGTGTCTAGCCACACTGAAGAATTATGATACAACGAACAGTCTGTCTGTGGATGACAATATATATATATATAAAATTATTATTTGTGTTTGTTGAATTTGATATATTTAATTCATGTATATATATATATATATATATATGCGTGTGTGTGTGTGTGCGTGAGTGTTTAATAGAAGTTCATGGTTCTTACTCTGCTCATTTGGTGGGTTAATGTTGGACTTAATGTTGCAGTATTGTTAATTAGTGCTTAATGTCAATGATTGAGCATTTATATATATATATATATATATATATATACGCATTATATTACATATATCATATATCTACGCGTGAGCAGCAGCACATACGCAAACATACTATCATTCAATAACACATAAACTTACGAACATATACACACAAGTAACCTCCATTTTTCGAGCCAAAAAATAACCATATTAATCGTTTATTTTAAATCTTCACACTGCCTGACGATTACTGCATGCATGAAACCCAGGGTCACAAACTGTACTATATATATATATATATATATATATGTATATATATATATATATTTGAGTCATACAAAAAATTGAAAAAACGGTGTTTGATGCTTTATTGCATAACATTTACCATTATAAGGTATGGACTAAGGGTCTCCAGAGCAATTGAGAGTACGCCGTATCCCTCTCCCATTCACTTCGGTGTAGTTGCTATTGAAAATCGTACTTTTGTGTCACCCTTGACTATTGCCGGCCATCTCACTGTTGACATATATGATTATCAGATTTAAAAAATAATTACATTGAATTTGTCATTCTTTATTAGGTACATATACGCTTAAAATACGTTTATTGAATGGGAGGGGTAAATCCCCAAAAGGGTTTTTCTTGATATGACCCTAAACTACAGCTGCTGGTGAGGCTCCACTTCTGGATATCTAAGAAGTGTGGAGTACCCCTTCATTGCCCTTACTTAGTCCACTCACCAGCAGAGTCGTATTTCTAATAAGGATCCCATCTTTGGGTTAAATATATCTGCTAGCAAATTATTTATATTAGATAAAAATACTTAATATCATATAACGTTGTGGAAAAAAAATTCTTAGGAATTAATTACAAAAATGTAGATATCAACGTATAATGTGCGTTATTAAAATAACCCCAGACGTGTTGACATGCCATTGAAATCAATCAATTTATAATGCTGGACTCCTTAGGTTCAGTTCCTGCCAGATACTGAATATTCAAGCTTTACACTTAGCCCTTTTGGTAAGGCATCAATGTATACACCCTACAAACTAGAATTGTAGGATATGCTGGGCTCTCAAGCATTGACAGTCAACCAATGTAGAAGAATGTTCTGTTAGAATTCAAACCCAGTCATTAAATTCTCCAAAAAAGTCCGACATTTTATTTAGCCTCGTTCTAGCAACTTCTGCGATGAAAATGATGTCAAGTCTTCCCTTGAGTAACAGCAATAGTGTAGTTAGAGAAGACTCAGTCTATCGGAAATTTCTAGTCTTCTAGACGATCTTCACTAATCCTGAACAAAGGTTCAGGCGGAGATCAATAATGTCGCTAGACTAGCTGTAATGGATGTCACCAACACCACCACAAATACCCCAACTGCCAATATTAACACTATGAATATCAGCGCTTCGACAATCAGGTTTTTGAAAAGTATCACAGGAATCGTGGAAATAACTGTTGGTTTTGGATTTATTGTTGTATTTTGGCCTTCAACCCGGCCAAAAATGACATTCCAAAGTGATGCACAGGAAGGAGGTGACACATTCTGAAGGCAGTTATGAGAGGAAATCGCGTGGGCGGAAATTGACTGATGAAATGGGACGAGGTAAAAAATTCCCATGGTACACTCATAGACTGATGCTCCGGAAGAGAGTGACCTGTGAACTGCATGACAGTTATTTCTGCTGACGATCCAACATGCGATTCCAAAGATCGAGTAGGCGACTGAGTGGACGTTGAACTATTATATAACTTAGTCAAGACAGAAGTCAGAGAGTTGCAGTTAGAGGTCGGACGGAGTTATAGACGAGATGTGGTAAGAAAAGCCACACCAGGCCGAAGGGGTTCGGGGTCTCCGATTGAGTTGGGGTCCAGAGAAGTTGCTGATAAGTTGCAGTAAAGAAAGCCATCACCCAGCAGAGTGGGCCTCTGGGCCTCCGGTTGAGCATCAGGAGAACAAGAAAGACACAACGCTGACGGCCATAAGCGTGGGGTCAAAATATTGCAATTTCTGTTCGGTTGCCAGCTCCCTCTCACATGCAAACCTTGAGTAACCCTTTTCGAACCCTTACAATAAAGTGAGAAGTAAATATTTTTCTAAAGAAGTCTTCCTTGTGCGTCTTTATTATAGTGTCGTTATGATACTGTAGATGATAATATAACATTATGAGAATCGTGTTTCTTATTAGACAATGAAGATGTGGCACTCTCCTTATATAAGTTGTTACCTTATGATTTGCTAGTATCGACTAATTTTCATCTGCCATAAATGTCTATCTTGAAATGTAAATAAACTGGTTTTCTTTGCTTTGATTAGATAACATATTCCATATAGGAGGAGCCAACACTTCAGTTTACGATATGAACCTTTGGATTGTATATGCAAATGATATGTTTATTGTGATAAATGCTCGTGAAGGTCTTGCAACACATTTTGGATGAACTGAAATAGAAGAGTAAAGTAAGTAAAGATGGCGATCGTAGTCGAGGGCAACATGAGGCTCCCTTTTCAATAGCTACTACACTGAGGTGTAAGGGGAGGGCGCTACCCTTTTCCCTGGATTGCTCCACTTTACCCTCGATACATACCTTATATTGCTGAGTGTTACGCAAGGAAGTATCAAGTACCATTTCTAAAGTCTTGGAACTGAACCCAGGTCTCCCGGACCATTGGCGAACACTCTACCCACTAGGCCAATGAAGAAGCGTATGCTAATCTGCCAGATATTCTCCCGAAAACACTACACAAGTTTTGGGTTCAAAGATTTTCCTTCCCCTAAACCGTTTGTTTTCTACAGGCAAGAGATCCCTACCATTTTATTCATATTTTCAGGAAGAAGAGAGGGATACATGATTTTCCTAAGGTCATAAGCAAAGAGTTGAACACAAACATTCCCGTCTCGGACCCGAAATTAGCTGGCTGAGTCCATTTCTTTTTGATAATATAGTTATTTTGGAGGTGCCTGTGGTGTGATGGTCGTAGGAAATGAACACAGCGACACGTGTTCAAAACCTGGACGAGGCTGATTGCATTTCACATAGCACTAATACCCTTCGGAAAGGCATGAATCCAATTATTCTCTCTCCATCTATGGATAAAAAAGAAGGGTAGACTAGGTTCTACAGCCTTGGTGAGGCAACCAGTCTAGGAGAAGGAAAACCTGTTAAACTCCGCTTTAAAGTTGGCCTTGTGTCATATTCTGCCCTAGTGGAGGGGTTAGTAAATATGATAATATAGTTATCTCATATGCTCTCTCTCTATCTCTCTCTTGATTCTATCTACAGGTATACATTGCGTTTTACATAGAGCTAATGCCCCTGGGAAAGGCATTTCTTCCACTCCCAAGCTATGGGTAAATAGTGAGGCAGCTTGGACCCTTTAGCCTTGGTACGTTATCTGGTCTAGTAGATAAAAAGCGGTGAATTCAAATCAGCTGCACTCCGTTAAACAAATTGATCGAGCAAAGAGCTTTGGTAGATTGATATATTTTACCGTGTTAAATCTGGCCCTGGACCGTATATGTCGGTGGTAGAAAGCTGGCCAAATGTACGTCTCCGTGAGACAAGTCTCTCTTAGGCCTATTCGCGCTAGAAAATTTCCGGGATATTGACTCAGGCATGACAAACTCTATTTCAGAATATAGGGAGAATGGCTTTACGCCCGATAAACGAGACTTCCAAGATGAAGTGGCAGATGCAATGTATCTCATTAATTTGCTATCTTTCTGCACATTTCCATCCCCAAATAGTTAGGTTTAATTTATTCTTCATTCAGTTCCCATAGAATGATGGTTGGTCGGTAGGATGTAATGGCAAATCAACCCTTGTAGGTTATTTAAGACTAAATCCTATTTATACAGATATCTATTGAATATATCAAATATATATGATTTGTAAACGAATACTTTGTTGGTAACATTATAAACAAGCCAGTGCTTATTCGTGTGCTCAGTTAAATGGTTTCCAGCATTGTTATTTGAGACACGTAGTTTTGTTGGCTTATATTTTAATAGCTTCATGTATTGCTATCTAATACTAGTTATTCTACCTGCGGAGAAAAAATGTTTTCGACTAAGTCTATGTAATATTAACAATTCAGTTTAACAAGTCATTTATTTGCACACAGTTAAAGCCGAGAAATAATACTATCACACCTGTTTTGAGTGCATCTGGGGGTAATTGAAATGATCAGATTCTCCATATTGCCAAAAGATATAGAACTGAAACCTCACCATCAGATTAAGTTTACTGCCATTTCCAGGACACTAGTTCCACTTGAGATATAAAAAAATGCTTAAAAGGTCCTATACTCCGAGTGTGAGTGTATCTGGGTGTAAATGCAATGAAGGGGTACTCAACATTCCATAAGTCCCAAGACTGAAGCTTCACCATATGATGAAGTTAATGATCATAACCCGGGCACTAGTTCTACTTGAGCCCTAGAAAGTGGCGTAACAGGTACGATACCCCGGGTGTAAGTGTATCTGTGAGTAATTGCAATGAGGGGATACTCATCATTTCCCAAGTTCCAAGACTGGATCTTCACCATCAAATGAAATTTATTGTCATTCCTAGGTCACTCCTTCTACTTGAGCCATAGAAAGGAGCCTAACAAGCACTATAGCCCGAGTGTTAGTGTACCTGGAGTTAATTGCAATGAAGGAATACTCAAAATTCTCCATGTCCCAGGATATAAATCTCACCATCTGATGAAGTTTATGATCATTCACAGGACATTAGTTCTACTTGAGCCATAGAAAGGAAACTAGCAGGTACTACACTCCGGGTATGAGTGAACATGGGAGTAATTGCAATGAAGGAGTACTCAACATTCCCTAAGTTCCAGGACTGAAGCCTAATCATTAGATGATGTTTATAGTCATTGTAAGAACACGAGTACTGTTAGATGGGATGCTAAAACGAATTAACTAGAATGTGGTTAGTAAATATTTTCGGCTGTCAATATATTTGAATTAAGTAATCAGAAATCATTTCGTAAAATAATATTGTCTTATATAACATATGACATGAATTTTCGGTTGGTTCCTAGTGACCCCGGGTGCTTTGACAAGCTGTCACGTTGTGATTAGTAAACAGGGGGATAGTTGTGCGTCGGGACAGGCCGGTCGAGCAGGTGAGTAACCGGAAGGAGACCACGTGATATGAGAACCACGTGGTCAGATTTAGACTGAGTCCAGAGAATCGGGTGTCGAGCCAGTGATAGGCAGACGATCAGAGGCGTCTCGGACGACTCTAACGATACTACTTACAAAGGGGTGCAAGCGTTGGCACCCCTGGCTCCCGGAAGAAGATATGGGACTAGAAGAAGTCCCATCACTGGGTATATGTCTCTCCATCTATCTCTTAAACTAACAAAAAACTGTGTGCCCCTTTCGAGAATAAAATGAGAGAGATATTTTTATATGTACGTGTTCCACGTTGTTCATTGAGATATACAACATATGAGTATACAACACTTGTAACATTCAAGATGGCGTCTATGCATCGATACAATGACTAGAAAACTACGTCGAAAAATGCTGAGGAAGACTGTTTATAGGCACCAGAAACAATGCAGACAACACAAGTATCAACAGAGCAAAAATAATAAGAAAATAAAAAGGAGGAGAAAAACGACTGTACGGACATTTCAAGCGACGAACAAGCGACATCTCATATGAGAAAACATGGACATGGGTAAGAAAGAAAAACGTTTTTGAGAGAAATTGAATCTCTTCTAATAGCAGCACAAAACAACGCCATGAGGACAAACTATATCAAAGCTAATAAAGACAAGACGCAACAAAATAACGGGTGTAGATTATTTGGTGAAATAGACGAAACGATCAATCACATAATAAGCGAATGCAGTAAATTTGCGCAAAAAGAGTATAAGACTAGACATGACTGGGTGGGCAAGGTAATCCAATGGGAATTCTGCAAGAAGTTTAAATCTGATCATACGAGCAAATTGCACAACCCAGAATCCGTCCAAGAAAATGGGACGTACAAACTTCTTTGGGATTTTGAGATACAAACCGATCACATATTCTCTATCAGATGATCAGACCTAGTGATAATAATAAAAAAGAAATGTGTGTGTGTGTGTGGGGGGGTAACCTGGCTAATTGTGGACTTTGCTGTTTCGGCAGACCACAGAGTAAAATAGAAAGAAAGCAAGAAAAGTGATAAGTATCTAGACCTTGCTTGGGAACGGAAAAAAACTATGGAACATGAAAATAATGGTAATACCAACTGAGATCGGTGCGATCGATATACCCACCAAAGGATTGTTAAAGGGACAGATAGACAGAGAGGAATAGAGATCGATACAGGGAGGCGGATAGGCAGAGAACAGTAGAAATAGAAACAAGGAGACATAGGTGAGAGTGCAGATGACGTCAAGCCCGAAAACCAAGCAGTCAGTTTCAGTTTTAGTTGACTGAATTTCACCTACTGTCGAGGCATCGAAAGTATGGACTCCACACACCGTCATTTTGTAAATGTCACACACACCCGAGCTCTATTAAATAACATCTAGTAAAACTTTTTGTTTTCGCCTTTTTCTTCGATTGTGAAACCGTTTCGGACTCGTGCACTCGATCTGAACCTGCGGAGTAAGACAGCACAACGTGTGTGAGATTTTGCAGCATAAAGTCTATGGGTTACAGACAGAATTCCTACATTTTCATACCAGGCCAAAATACAAAACGATTGGCACTGACCTTCATGCTAACCTCCCTTTAGTGGGCTGAATGTAGTCAACACAATATTTTTCTTCTGAGGGATTGAGCAACTACGAATCTTCCATTCATTAGTATTTGCCCCAATTAGTGTTGAGGCGGTGTCGTATTTTTCAGAAATAGCAGATCTCATGTTTTTCCCCAGAAACGTCTGTTGTGGAAGATGAGTTCAATTAAGTTCATTAGGGTTGTGTAACTTTGATCATTTTCCCCAAATGCACGAATGAGGTCACGTGATGTGACAGTCTCATTATTGCCATAATCTGTTATTGCTTAAAGAAACGCTGATTAATTTGCACACAGATATATGGTTTCAAGTATTTCCATCAAATACAAATAATTTACGCATAACGTGGTTTTAGATATTTCAAGCCATTTTATGGGTTTGGGTTAATAATACAACTACTACTACTGCTGCTACTACTTCTACAACTACTACTACAAATAACTTGCCGTATACTGGTCGTTGCAGTCCCAGCAGATGACGGATTGAAAATAAAAGATAGCAAAAAGAGAGAAAAGTATTAG
Source organism: Sepioteuthis lessoniana (assembly GCA_963585895.1). Lineage (NCBI taxonomy): Eukaryota > Metazoa > Mollusca > Cephalopoda > Myopsida > Loliginidae > Sepioteuthis > Sepioteuthis lessoniana. The sequence goes on along the minus strand of OY757905.1, from coordinate 132,754,923 downwards.
AACCTTGCAGGAGAAGTAAGAAAGCTGTAGAACATGAGGGTGACGGTGATACCAATTGTAGTTCGTACACTTGGAACGGTCTTTAAAGGTTTGGAAAAAAAACTTGAATCAAACCATGTAGAATACCACATTACTAAGATCGCCCCGAAAAATCCTAGATATCTGTGGAGGCTTGCTGTCAACCAGTCTCCAGTGAAAGACCACCCACTAACACTGGTGGCGAATAACTCGCAAAAAGTAAAATAACTATTCTTTATCTATAATTATTGCTACTAGTATCTATTAATGCATAAAATAAGGAGATGCCCGTGGTGTAATGGTTATAGTCGTTGGAAATGGACACGGCGACTCGAGTTCAAATCCTGGACGAGAATGATAGCATTTCACATAGCACTAATACCTTTGGAAACGGTATGAATCCCCTTATTCTCCCTCCAGCTATGGGTAAATAGTAGGACAGCCTGGGTTCTTCAGCCTTGGTGAGGCAACTAGTCTAGGAGAAGGAAAACTCTGAATTGAAACCTGTTAAACTCCGCTTAAAAATTGACCTTGTGTCATATCCTACCCGAGCGGAGGGGTTGGTAAATAGGATTAATGCATGAAATTTGCCTATCAGCTTTATGGTCTAACTCCTTGCAATTTATTTCTAACAATTTGTATATATTCATATGTTTCCAGTTTTACTATTTAGTAATAATAAATATCAGGTCTGACTCCTAGTAAAGTTTAAATTAAATCCAGAAACCACAAATGAATACAAGCCCAGTCGGCTAGGGCTGTAGAATACACCGACTGCATCTCTGCAGAGGGGTAAGACTCCCCCGCCCCCAAAGAGTGTCCTCTATATGACACCAAACAATCTGATAGTGAGCCTCTAGTAATGCTGGAGCTTTGTGGAATGTGGAGTACGCCAACATTGCCATAACTCTCAAGTCCACTCTAACCTAGAGTGATAGCATTTGATAGGGTCCTATCTATAGGTCAGATGCAACTGTTTGAGATTTAAACCGAGTGCAAATAAAAGACTCATGCAAAATTGAATTGTTAGAAATAGAACTGTTTGATCCTTTGCGTAAACAAATAACGGGTGTTTAATTGAATTGTTTGTGATACATAGCAATACTTGAAACCATTTACCTTTAATGACTTATACTAAATTAGATTGTAAGAAATAGAACTGTTTGATCATTTAACTGTGTGTATCTACAAAATAAGTTTACAAATCATATATTTAATATATCTGTAAAAACAGGATTTGACATTAAATAACCAATAAAGTTGACATGCCATAAAACTAAAATCTAGCTAATCAATACGTAAATGGAATCACAAAATCTTACGTAACACTAATGTTAGTTAGAAGGTTCAAACTCCAGTCGCGCTATTACATTCACATTCAGACAAATAACTTCAGGTAAGGCATGAGCCCCCTTATCTCTTCTATTCAATCGTTAAATAGAACTATTATTTTTCTAGAAGGATGTCTTCGGCATTAGATAATCCACGAAGTTTAATATACCATTAAACAAAGAAACCAAGCCAAGCTCTGCTCTGAAGGTTCCGAACATGACGCAACTTGACATTCTGACTTACAGTAATTACAACTGACTTCCGGCAGTAGAATCATGACAGAATTCAGTAAATGTACTTGCCATGGAGAGATAATTGACTCGCTAATCTCACTAGATCATTGTTACATAATGACTTCTATTCTGACAGAATTTACTAAGACGGAGGCTATATGCCAGACTAAGTGTATTCTTTGTTCAGTTATGCGTTTATTTCCTTTTTCATCTTGATAGTGGATGAGAAAAACTAATTGCCAGCTAGGCCTAGTTTAAACCAGAGCAACTGCCAGTAACCCTTCTGCTTATTACAAGTGTTGATTTAAAAAGAAAATCATTTTAAAGATTTTATATTGGTAATTTATATGCATGCAGGCATTATAAGGTACATGCCTCATATTTTTTTTGCCAGCATCTTTCACTAGTCCTTCTGAAAGGCTGTCGATAGTGGCTTGGGAAATCAAAGCGTCATAAATATGCGAGAAACGTGAATAACAACGCCCGTTGAATGTCGGGAATTATGACCGAATCGATTTAAAGCAATCGTTATTTTCTAAACAGTCTTCGATATGCATTGAACTAGAACTGGATGAATGAATGAATGATTTCAATGAATGAATGAATGAATGAATAAAAGAAAAGAATTAAACAGGAAAATATACATGAATGAATGTAAAATGCTGCTTCTTTTCCCGTCCGATTTTTTTTTCTACTATTTTACGCATTTTGATTCAGATAAAGTTTTGGCGATTGAAGAAATATCAATAAGAGATTTAAAAAAAATAAAGGTTAAAATGATGAAAAAAACAAAATGAAAGCCTTTATGTTTTATCGAAAATATATATTAAATGCTTTTTGGTTTAAGGGAAAAATCATCCCTTTGAGTGATTGTTTTTCATGTGCTGGTTAGTCGAGGATTGATGTGTGAATAGTAAAGCTGAAGCAATCATGTTTTGTTCCCAACTGCGGCTGTAAAGGGTGATAAGAGTATTCGGCTTTTGTCTGCAAACTTGAATTTAATGAATAAATAACAAAGAAATAAAAATAAAAAAAGAGAAAGAGAGAAGAAAACAAGATGACCAGGCAAAATATGACATGCATGAAAAACAGACATTTAAAAGAAAATCTCAATGTGGAATATTCCGTTTACATTTCAATATGGTAATATTGAGAACGTGACAAAATATGCAATATAAATGTTTCAAGAATGATAATAGAGAAATGAAGAAGGGTTCTATGAAAATATTTTTCTTTTGATAAAAGTTGAACATTTATTTAAATTTGTGGATATAACTTTCCCCTCGAAGTCTTATATAGGTATTTTGAGTTAAGTTTCGGTCTGATGCCGCATAAATCCCCAACTTATAATCGGTTGGCTGGTTTTTCGGCATGTCAACCTTTTGTGGGGTATTCTTTTTAATTAGGGTGCAAAAATGTGGATTGATCAATTGATTTTAATGGTATATCAAGCCACCTTGGGTTATTTTATGTCGAAAAGCTAGATGTCAGCGTTCATTGTACTTTCATATTAATATTCTTGTGCAGTTGTTTTTTTAAAAGATTTTCTTTTTAAATATTTTCTGTTAATTATTTAAAGGAAACTCGAACTAATAACTCGAATCTAATAATCAGATGCAGTTTAGTGTCTAACTTCTCAACAATGACTTACCCCTAAAAAAGTGTCTTACCCCTCACCGCATTCTAAGCCTAAACAATAGGGTGAGTTAAAAAATGCGTTATTACATTCATTTTAAACAAGGAAATATTTCATTATCTCAATGGCCCAGTCGGTTTGGGCGGCAGAATACGCTGACTGCATCTTTGCAAATGGGTAATACTCCCCCAACGAGTGTCCTGATATGACACGAAACAATTTGATAGTGAAGCTACAGCAATGCTGGATCTTTTGGGAATGCAAAGTATCTCTTTATTGCTATTGTCTCAATGTTCTATTTGGCCCGAAGTGATAGCACCTGGTAGGATCCTATCTATGAGTAAAATAAAACTAAACTGTGTACTTACGCTAAACTAAATTACTTGATATAGAACTGTTGGCATATATTAAAATAGATTCGGCATTAAATAACCTACAATGGTTGATATGCCATAAAAGTAGACCAGACCATTATCCCAAACAGGCGGATTTGATCCACAGATGGGATCCCAGTAGATACTATCACTCCAGTTATGCAGAAGAGGAGCCTCACAACCAGATGCAATTTAGTGTTATATTTGTTGTGGCCCCGTAAATGGTCACTAATGAAAACTAAAACACGGATATTAGATAACAGATTATATTACACAAGAAAGACAGAGTTACATAGAAAAGGTATGAAGTCTCGTACTGTTCGGATAACACCGATATTTATCTGCTTCTGGCAGCGAAATCACTAGTACTAATAACGGTGAGAAGAATCCATTATGGTGAGATGGGTAAGGCTCCTACAACAATATTTATGAAACCCTTTTTTGGAGTGAGTTCTCATCCCTCTGCAGAAGATGCAAATGGTATCAAGGCGATGCAGTATGCACCAGGGCGATCTATAAGAGAATATATAGCTCAATAATCATGACCGAAAGATTTGGTTGACTAACGAATATATTAGAATATTGGGAGCTGAAAGAATAAACATCAGATGTACTTGAGGTTTGACATAAGGCCATAATTATGGGGCGTTTAGTGAAGATCGACTTCATTTACTAAGTTTATTCATTTTCCTAAGTATTACACAAAGAAAATACACTCTGAAAAGATATATATATATATATATATATATATATATATATATATATATATATATATACGAGGAGCATACGATGTGTTTCCAGACTTTTTTCGTATGGGCACTTTTATTGATAGTACACAGATGAAATTCTAGTCGCTTTCGAAGTAATCTCCTCCGGCTGCAATGCACTTGTTGTACTGTCCCAGCAACTTCTGGGAGGACCCACCTCTCATCATCCCTCACAGACTCCCTGCCTTCCTTGAATCTCTTATGCCACTCAAAAACTGAGGCTCGATTCATGCAAGATGCTCCAAAAGCAGTCTGAAGCATTCCATACGTTTCTGTGGAATTTTGCGTATCGTTCTTCTAAAGTGTCAGATAACATACTGAATTTTCAAGAGTCTACGACAATTTTAAATGCCCATACGAAAAATGTCTGGAAACTTATCGCATGCATCTAGTATATATATGTGGTGCCTTCAATAAGTTTCCAGACTTTTTTGTACAGGCATTTGAAATTATCGTAGACTTTTGAAAATTCAGTATGTCATTGCTATATATCTTATGAGATGACTGACCAATTTTTATGGTTTCAGCTTCAAATGAATAGATACAGTAGGAATTGGAATACACCCTACTAAAGCCTGATTGTCACAGCTGGTGAATTTCAAAAATGCAATCTGGACGTGAGGACACTTTAGAAGAACGATATGCAATACAATTCTGTTTTAAACTTGGAAAAAATGCCATAGAAAAGTATGGAATGCTTCAGACTGCCTTTGGACCATCTTGAATGAATCGAGCATCGGTTTTTCAGTGACATAAGAGATTCAAGGAAGGCAGCGAGTCTGTGAGGGATGATGAGAGGTGTGGGAGGAGTAATAAAGTCAATACACCAGAGTTGATTGGCCAAAGGATTAGGGTTACTATGTTGATGTTTTAAGGGAGATCAGGAAGAAATTCTGTCAGAAGAGGCCAGCACTCGTGTCAGTGGCATTTCCACCAGGACAATACAACAGTCGACAACTCCATCCTTGTCAGACTATTTGACCAAGATGGGCTTCAAGACAGTTCCTCTCCCTCCCTATAGTCCAGACCTTGCTCCCTGTGACTTTTGGTTATTCCCTCAGCTCAGAGGCTGTCGTTATGAGACAATTGAGGAGATGAAAGAGGCTGTGACGAAGGTCATTGACACGCTCACACAAGAGGACTTCCACGGGGCCTTCGAGATGTTGTTGGAACGGTACAAGTGCATTGGAGCCGGAGGAGATTACTTTGAAGGGGACTAGAGTTCCATGTGTGTACTATTAATAAAAGAGCCCATACGAAAAAAATTCTGGAGACTTTTTAGTGATATCTACAGCTTTAACCACAGTAGAAAAATGCCATTCCCATTAAAGTCAAAGTTTGGTGTTTGAGTCCGGATAGAAACCAGAATTTATATTCAAGACATAATCAATCCAGTCTGCCTGGCTGTTGAATGCGCTGACGCCATCTTTACAGATTGTCTTGATGTGACACTAAACCATCTTATGGCGATGTACCAGTTCCGGAGCTATTGGGAATGTGGAGTCCCTTTCATGGCAATTACTCCCGGGTCTACCTTGACCGAGAATGGAAGCACCGGATAGGGGACCATCTTTGAGTCGAATAGATATTTTTGACCATTTAACTGGGTGCAAAAAACGTTCGATGTTAAATTGAATTGTTAGTTTGTTTTGTTTTTATGGTATTTCAACTATTGTATGTTATTTAATGTTAAGTTCGGGTTACACATATATATCAGATAAATATGATTTGTAAACATAAGACAATAAACTTAAAACAATGGGAAATAATCTTCTAAGTTTGTAGCACTTGCCTCGAAAATCTGCTTTTGAAGAGCTGGTTTTTATCTGCTTCTTGATCCGATCACTGGCAGTTGCTATTATCTTACCAGCAAGCTAAAACTTGTGTCGATTACGTTTTACTCTAATAACTGCTGTTCGAACACCTATATAGCCAATTTTTTGTTATATCTACTCTCATTATTTTTGTACCAGTTAATACATCAGTTTACCAGTAAAACCAGTGATATCTATCTATCTATCTATCTATCTACTGACGTGTTCGGTAAATAGTTTCATTTTTTATTAAGTCACTGATGAAGTTCACGTGACTGGTTTCGATTAAGGTCGACAATCGTTAACAAAATTTCACAGCTGGGTACTTCGCTGTGGCGTAATCTTTAGTTGCCTGATGTCTCAAATCAATGAATAATGATTTTGATTCCCACTAAGTGCACCATGGTTTCAGCCTTGTGCCTAATTTAAACTACGCTTAAGATTTAACATGCCTCGAGTACTGTAATAGTTAGTAAGCTCAACTAGCAAAACATTGTGAGTGTGTTCGATTCTCACTGAATACAATACGCGTTGGGCTTTGTTTAGTTTCTTTGGCATGTGAACCTTCATGAATTATCTAATGCCAAAATCATCCTTGTAGAAAAAAAGCCGTGGTACTATTTAACCCATTCTTGTGGATAAGGGGTGGGTGGGTTATACTTTTTCTTAGGGTATTTGTCCAAAAGTGTAAGCAATAGCACGACTGGAGATGGGACTCTCTTACTTACGATGTCACAGTTCAGTATATTAGCCGCTACACAATGAGCCACCCCACTTTTTAGTTGTCAGTTTCGTAAATGAAAAATTTTTTGCTCTTATTCCAATGTACACTTGATTGATTGATTTTAACGGCATGTCAACCCGTCTAGGTTATTTCATGACTTGAATTTGGGACTCGCATAATGCAAAGCTCTTCGAACGAATTGAGCACTCTGGTATTCGATAAGGTATAAAATGTAAACAAACGAACACTGCTGCTGCTGCTGCTGTTGTGACATAATATCTTAAAATCCCCTAAGCCGACGCGGTTCGCTTGTTGGCCGAGCAGTCTTATACTAAGTCTAACGTAAAGTTGGGCGGGTGTCGATCCCAGCTTCAAGCGTCTTATGTGTCTAGCCACACTGAAGAGTTGTGATATAACGAAACAGCCTCTCTGTGGATGACAATATATATATATTTTGTAGTTATTTTTTCAGATTTTTTGTACACAATACTTTGATATAAAGTATTCCTCTTTAAAACGAATAATTTGTACACATTGTTTCAAGTATTCCAATCTAATACTAATAATTATATTGTTTCAAGTACTTTTTTTATTCAATGATAGTCAGCTGTTTGCACACAGTTATAAGTTTTCATTGGCTAATTTATAAAAACACTTAGTATACGAAAATAGCTTAAAGTAATTTTTCTTAATACAAATCATCTAAAGATATACGGTATCAAGTATTCCTATCTAACAAGGATAACTTTTAAACAGATCTATTTAACTGATAGATAGGACCCATCAGCACCATGGCTTCCGCCTTGTGCCAAATTTAAACTACGCTTAAGATTTAACATGCCTCGAGTACTGTAATAGTTTGAGTCAGAGTGGACCTAGAAGTAATGGTAGAAAAGGAGTACTTCATACTCCCCATGTCTCCAGAACTGGAGCCCCATCATTACATGCAGTTAAGAGTTATATCCAGAATACTTTTGGGAGAGGGGGGTCTTACCCCTTTCAGAGGTTACAATTAGCATATTCTAAGCCCTGTCGAATGATAAGTTCTCTATTGAATAGTGCTTTTTTTTGCTTTTCTATTGAAAAGTGTTTTTTTTTTTGGCTTTTCTATTGAATAGTGTTTTTTTTTGCTTTTATAATTCACTGTGGCTAAAAACAATTAGACTAAGTAAGCCCAAGCGAAAGAACCGGAAACGTTGATTAAGAAAAAAAATCCAATTAAATCAGCGTGCAAAATAGTTTAATTGAGCATGCACTTGATTATTTGGGATTAGGTTTCAGAACTTTTACTTAAATTTTCTTCCTGTAATATTGCAAATAATTTAAAAGACAAAATGAACAATAGACGTAAATGATCTTGCCCGCCCAGTCGATTGAGGCTGTGGAATATACCGACTGCATTTCCGTAGAGAGATAAGACAGTCCTGCCAACATGTGTCCAGTGTATGAAATTAAACCTTCAGATGGTGAAGCTCTCGTCATGGATCTTTGGAGAATATAGAGTAGGCCTTTTTCGTTATTACTTCCAAGTTGACACAAAGTCGGAGTGATGCTCTTTATCTATTGGTCAGATAGAACTATTTAATCATTTACTATACTTAAAACCATTGAACTTAGTTCAAACAAATGATGAATATTAAATTTAATTATTGGTGATCCTATTTACCCGGCCCCTCCGCTCAGGCAGGATAGGACACAAGGTCAATTTTTAAGCGGAGTTTAACAGGTCTGAATTCAGAGTTTTTCTTTCTCCTAGACTAGTTGCCACACCAAGGCTGAAAAACTCAGTCTGTCCTACTATTTACCCATAGCTGGAGAGAGAATAATTGGATTCATACCTTTGTTTAAAAATAATGTTACCAACAAACTATTCACACACTTGGGGTGTCCTCGTGGTGTAATGGTTAAAGCGATGAACTGCGGAATCGTAGTACGCGAGTTCGTACTCCAGTCGCGCTATTACGTTCACTTTCGGGCAAATACCCTTGGGAAAGGTATGAACCCCCTTATTCTCCCTCCAGCTATGGGTAAATAGTAGGACGGACAAGGTTCTTCAGCCTTGGTGAGGCAACTAGTCTAGGAGAAGGAAAACACTGAATTCAAACCTGTTAAACTCCGCTTAAAAATTGACCTTGTGTCATATCCTGCCCGAGCGGAGGGGTTGGTAAATAGTACCTTTCCCAAGGGTATTAGTGCTATGTGAAATGCAATCAGCCTCGTCGAGGATTTGAACTCGAGTCTCCGTGTCCATTTCCTACGAGGATAACCATTACACCACGGGTACCTCCACAATTATTGGTAATGGATAGCAAACTTGAAAACTTTTAAGTGTGTACAAACGAATGAATGATATTAAACAGAGTTGAATAACAATATTTTAAACTATCTGACTAGGTACAAACAAATGAGCTCTGCTTTGTTTAAAAATAATGTTACCAACAAACTATTCACACACACACACACACACACACACACACACATATATATATATATATATATATATAATTTGTAAATGAATAGTTTGTATATGTATGTAAACAATAGTAATTGTGATTCATAACCGTTTACTTCCCAGCTAATAGCTGCTCGTGGCTGAATGGTTAGAGGCCTCGTCTTGGCGTTTGAGTCAAACCGGGTTTCGATCCCAGCTATGGGTAGCTGTTGTCTAATCACACTGATGAGTTCTGATAGAACGAAACAGATCTGTCTGTGAATGACTATATATATATATATATATATATAGGGGTTTGACAAAATGATAAAAAAACAAGAATATTAGCATCATAATTATGAAACATTTATATAGCCATCAAACGTTTCGTATTTTTATGTTTTTTGATTTGTTATTAATTTTTTTCCTCTTATTTTATTAAAATTGTTTTTTTACTGCTATCATCAGAAGAAATTAATCAAAATTCATTAAAATGGCAGATCTATCCGACTTTAAAAAAGGTCAAATTGTTAGTGCTCGTATGACAGGCGCTAGTGTGACAAAACCCGCTGAATTATTTGGTGTAGCAAGGAGTACTTTCTGGAAAGTAATAATTGCATTTGAAGAAGAAGGAAAAGCCTCCTCACTGGAGCAAAACTTTGGAAGAAAGCGATAGCTGTCAGATAAGGACTGTCAGACTCTTACGCGGATTGTTAGGAAAGATAGCAAGAATACAGCTTGGAAATTACAGCAGAGCTTAATGACCATTTCGAGAACCCATTTTCCTCAAATTTGTTAGAAAGGAGCTGCACAATACCAGATTTCACGGTAGAGCTGCAGTAAAAAAAACCATATAGAATAAATTTGTTTGAAATTTCCAGGTGTTTCCATTAATTTGTCCAACCCTAATATATATAAACAGGGTTTGGCATTAAATTATCCACAAGGGTTGATATGGAGTGTAAATGCCACGTTGTGATTATTTTATAAGCTTCAACTTCCTCAAACCTTGTGTTGAATTTTTATTAAAGGGAACAAGTCAGAGTCAAGTTTGATCCTATTTACCAACCCCTCCGCTCGGGCAGGATAGGACACAAGGTCAATTTTTAAGCGGAGTTTAACAGGTTTCAATTCAGAGTTTTCCTTCTCCTAGACTAGTTGCCTCACCAAGGCTGAAGAACTAGTCTATCCTACTATTTACCCATAGCTGGAGGGAGAATAGTGTATTAGTGCTATGTGAAAGTGTATTAGTGCTATGTGAAATGCAATAAGCTTCGTCCAGGATTTGAACTCGTGTCGCCGTGTTCATTTCCTACGACGATGACCATTACACCACGGGCACCTCCTAAAAGTAATCATGCATTTCACAAAAACTTTCCGTTCAAAAACTATTGAAATTTGATTCAGATTTTTATATCAGTCATCGACTCATCAAGATTTCGTCTAGGCGTCTTACTAACAATCTAGATATCACTTGATTATATAAATTTCTCAGCTATGCTGAGGTTTTCATTTCAATTTTGAATTTGAATAATAAAATAATAAACTTCATTCTTTTTTTGTAATTCCATCTGTTATTGGCAAAATTCTCATTTTGTTTATATCTAACAATACTCGAGATTAAACAGCACTTCGTTGCTACAATTATATTTGAGAAATACACTTAAAATCTACTGACTTCGAGTTTAAAGCAATTTCCAATCCAATTTACGTCTGAATGATTGAATTGTTGAGTTACACATCATTTTTAACGATCCACTCTCTCGATATAGATAAGTTTCAAATGAGAATTAGAATACGTTATTCATGAATCATGGATTTCAATTTCAAAGTGAAACCAATGAGTTCATAAGCTTTCCAGAGAAATTAAAACATTATGATTTTGGATCGTTGTACTCCTTAAGCAACACCATCCTCTATGGTAAACAACACTTTTGTTTAGCAGCTTTGGTGCTAAATAATCTATCACTGATCCCTCGTTGAAAACTAGCGATTAAAAAAAACAAAACATTTTTAAGATATCTAGAAATTGTGCACAAAAGAGAATTCATACCTTGCACGAGTGTGTTAGTTCAAATTAAACATAAACAATTGAAAACTTTTTAAACATCCCAATAAGAATGTTCTAAAATGCTTGGGTCATCTTCATCATGCATATCGAACTATTGCTCATAATCCATACTGCCAGACATGATTGCTCTGTATTGGCCTCGGCTGCAATTGTACCATAGCCAGATACACATATGTGAAATGTACATAGAATGTTCATAACATATATACATAGAACATAGGAATCCCGAAACACGAAAAACACGTCACGACTTCTTAGTTCAGGTACAAAACTTTTTATTACCTTTGAGTTAAAGGTTTTGACATAAGGAAGAGAGATGCACAATATTTCTATGATCAACACGTGTGGCACCCGTCACAAGGCCACTGGTCTGGGTTCGGCGAGCAAGCGAAAGCCAACCGTCTTCTCCCGAGGCAGAACTCAACTCAACTGACTTTTTTAAAATCCCGAAAATCCTCCGCGCGCGCTTCCGGTGCATGACGTCATTCACATCCACTGGTCAACCTTTCTATCTGGGATTTTTATTTTGACATCTGTGAACGACGCGTCCACCTCACGCGTGCCCATGTTTGCACAAAACTAACCTATGTGCTAAGCCGAAAGGTTCTCTGCCTAACTAAACCCAAAGGCAAGATATATAAAACGAAATCCCTCGGCCATTATATTACACTATGAGCAGGCCTCCAGCTGAAGTGATTTGCTTTCTTACATTATCATTAGTAAAACCAAAGCAAGTATTAATCCACAATTAAATTATTTTCTTAATCGTTGCTATTTTCAAGAAACAGGTGAGAGTGGGCATTATTTTGGTCTTTATAATTTAGAATTCCTAATTTAGAATTTTTGGAGGTGCCCGTGGTGTATTGGTTATCGTCGTAGGAAATAGATACGGTGACACGAGTTCAAATCCTGGACGAGACTGATTGGTGATGCAACTTGTCTAGGAGAAGGAAAACTCTGAATTCCAACCTGTTAAACTCCGCTTAAAAATTGACCTTGTGTCATATCCTGCCCCAGCGGAGGGGTTGGTAAATATGATAATTTAGAATTCCTATTAAACATATCTATTTGTGATATGATAAATCAAAATGAATGAAAATAATTATTTTTAATGGTCTGGGAGACCAGGGTTCAATCCCAGGTCGAGTCATACCAAAGACTCAAAACAATGGTACTTGAAGCCGCCTCGCTTAACACTCAGCATTATAAGGTAAGGATCAAGGGTAAAGTGGAGCAATCCAGGGAATGGAGTAGCGCCCTCACTTACACCTTGGTGTTGTAGCTATTAAAAAGAGAGCCTTCGGGTCTCTCTCGACTATGGTCGCCAACTTTACTTTACTTACTTTGATTGATTATTTGATTTGAAAAGCATGGCAATCCATCACGGGTTATTTTATGCCTAGAGGTTAGGAAATTACCTTCATTGTACATTCATATTTACACATTTATGTTGTTGCTTCTTTGGAGATTTTTTAGACAGTTATGCAATATCAAGTATTCCTATCAAATACATAAAATTTGGATACAGATATATGCTTTCAACCGTTCCTATTTCATACTATTAACTATATGGCTTCAAGTATTTTTTTATTTATTTAATAATACTCAGTTTTTGTACACAGTTACATGGTTTTAAGTAACTAATGAAAATACTACGACTAATATTACTACTAATAATGAGATAAACTTCTCATGGATTTTCAGATCTAATTTCGGCCAGACAACTAGAAAACAAAAAAAAAAGAACTTCCATGTATTGTACTTTGCCGTTCTAGCTGACTACGAGGTAAAACTGAAGGAAAGCGAAAAGAGAGATAAATACCAAGACCTTGGTGGAAATCTGAAAAAAAAACTATGGAACATGAAAGTAAGGGTGATACCAATTGTCGTTGGCATACTCGGTATAGTCACCAAAGGATTGGCAAAGGGAATGGAGGATTTGGAAATAAGAGGACAAGCGGGGATCATCCTAACTACAGCATTGTTAAGATCGGCCAGAATCCTTAAAAAAGTCCAGGAAACAAGACTTGTTGTCACTCGGTCTCCAGTGGAATACCACCAGCCAACGCTGGTATGACGAACTCTCAAGTAAGTAAAATATCAAGGATAATAATGCTAGAAATGATAATGATAATGATTAATCATAACAATTACAACTTCAAGTAACTACTCTTAATACCAATAATTTACCGTCATATATGGGTTGGTTGGGTTTTATGGCATATCAACCACTGAAGGTTATTTAATGCCAAATCATGTTCACACACACACACACACACACACACACACACACACACATATATATATATATATATATATATATATATATATATATATATATATTGAACAAGTCCTGGTGGCAACACCCCACAAGGGACCAACTATATGGCCACCTGCCTCCCATCACGAAAACTATTCAAATTAGACGAACCAGACACGCAGGACACTGCTGGAGAAGCAAGGACGAGCTCAAAAGTGACGTACTCCTGTAGTGATTTGCTTTCTTACATTATCATTAGTAAAACCAACACAAGTATTAATCCACAATTAGCCATGCATATGTCCGAGCAAAAGCAGGACGACCAGCTCAAACATACATACAGCAGCTATGTGAGGATACGGGATGTAGCCCTGAAGACCTGCCAGAGGCGACAAAGGATCCTATTTACCAACCCCTCCACTCGGGCAGGATATGTCACAAGGTCAATTTTTAAGCGGAGTTTAACAGGTTTGAATTCAGAGTTTTCCTTCTCCTAGACTAGTTGCCTCACCAAGGCTGAAGAACCTAGTCTGTCCTACTATTTACCCATAGCTGGAGGAAGAATAATTGGATTCATACCTTTCCCAAGGGTATTAGTGCTATGTGAAATGCAATGAGTTTCGTCTAGGATTTGAACTCGTGTCGCCGAGTTCATTTCTTACGACGATAACAATTACACCACGGGCACAAATGATAGGGAGAAGAGGCGAAAGAGGGTCGGGGTATCCGTGGTAGTGGCACGACATGATGATATATATATATATATAATTTGTAAACACATTTTGTTGATAGTATTCTTAAACGAGAATGTGCTCTTTTTGCAAAATAGTTTCACGTATTACTATTTAACAGTCACAATTTAACATCAGTCATCTTATTGTATACATAGTTTGTTTTCCAGCTCAGAGTGGTGGCGGGAACAATGGCAATAATGGGGTACTCTACATACCGTGTTTGCTAGATAAGTCAGCGAAAGCAAGGAATAAGAACGGTCGTGTACGTAAGCTCTTACTGTAGTCAAATCAAGGATGGACTTCATTGTTTCAAAACTTTGAACAGGAATCTCAAACTCTAGGACTCTAAAGGGTCATTAAGTGCTGAGGTACGAATAGATCGGGCCAATATTGAGATTAGGTGAACGGGATGACCACGATTTATTATGTTAATCTGCAATAAAACTGATAGTCTGCGTTTTGTTTTCATTAGAATATTTAACGCGTTTCAGTTGTTTTTTTGTGTTTTATGGCGTAACAACCCGTGTGCGTTATTTAAAGCTGAATCCTATTTATAGACATCTTCCGATCGAATATGAATAATTTCTACAACAGTTAGGACCTTAACAGGTATTACCACTCCAAATTAGAGTGGATTTTGTAGCAATGCCGATGAAGGGTTATTCCACACTCTCCCAATCTTCAGAAGTGGAGCCTCTTTACCAGATACAGTGTCCTACACATGGGCCTCTTTTTTTTTTTTTTTACCCTTGATTACTTTGAAATCACAATATTATAAAAATACTTATTTGGAATTGTTTATCTTTTTAATGATGTGATTGATTTTAACAGCATGTCAACCTGTCGAGGTTTTTTTTATGCCTTGAGGTTAAGGAATCGCATTCATTATACGTTAATTCATAAGAAGGTTCATATCTTTCTTAAGGGTATTTGTCCGAAAGTGAACGTTATAGCGCGACTGGAGTTGGAATTCCATTAGAACAATGTTGCCGAACTGAACGATAAAACACTATATCATGGAGACTTTTCTCTTTCTGGACTGGAGCCAAACTAAAAACAGTTTTATGTATGAAAGATTTTAACAGCGCCTCCAACGTATGGTTGTTCGAAAAAAATTAAACGGTGTATCAACTTGACTAGGGTTATTTCATGCCGAGATGTTATGGAATTGCATTGATTGTACATTTATATCTACATTTTATTATTTTTTTTTTTTGCACACGGTCATATTAAATACTTATACAGGTTATCTGCATCATAGATGACACCCTAACATGTACTACTGCTCCAGATCAAAGTGGATCTGGGAGTAATGGCAATATGTTCTCCTCACTCTCGAGTGATCCTGACTCGGAGCCTTATTTCTAGATTTATTGAAGTATCATACCCAAGACATCATCCTTTTTTGCTGAAGAGTTTTCTCCTTCCACAAGGGATACAGTTAGCGCATTCAATTTTGAGAGCCAGACATATACAAATATTCGAACCCCAGAAAAATAGTTTATATCTGCCTTTTGAGATCTTATTCCAGGCAGTTGGTGATGAAGTAAAATGATTATGAATTCGCACATGTTAACACGTAGAGGCATTTATTAATTAATTCGCTTATTCGTTCAATTTTCTCATCTGCCTGTCTAGCAGTTGCCTGATTTGTCGGGCATGCGCATACGTGTCTGCTCGCGCGATATTAATTACACTGATTGGACTCATTAAAAGCCAAACCGGAAGCATGTCACTTTTAGACAGTCTCACTTTTGATTGGCTAAAGAAAAATAAATTGTCAGTGACACATTGAGGGCATTCGAGTGAAAAAGAAAAAAAAAATCAAAGAAACAAACAAAAAATAATACAAAAAATACTAACAAAAAAAAAACAAAATAAAACTACAAAAAAATTCAAGAAGTGAAGCCATACGATCGAGTGCAAAATTTTCTTAATATTTACCAGCATCATAAAAAATAAAAAAACAAAAACAAAAAAAAATATTTTGGCGAGCCTCTTTTTTACACTTTTAGATAATACAAGCATTGGATAAAATAATGGAAACACCTGGAAATTTCAAACAAATTTATTTTAAAATTATTTTCTGATTGCAGCCCTTCCATGAAATCCAGATTCGTACAGCTCCCTTCTTACAGTTTTTGAAGAAACTGGGTTCTCGAAATGGTCATTCTGAGTTGTATTCTGGTGATCCTTCCTAACAATCCGCGTAAGAATCCGACGGTCCCTATCAAACAGCTTTCGTTTTCTTCCAGAGTTTTGTTTCAGTGAGGAGGTTTTTCCTTCGTCCTTAAACGTCGTTATTGCTTTCGAGACAGTACTCCTTGCTTCAGCCAACATCTAAACTGTGTACAAACAAATAACCAATCCTAAATTGAATTGTAAGAAATAGAACTGTTTATCATTTAACTTTGTGTAAACAAATGGCTGATGCTTAATTGAATTATCAGTGATACATAACAATACTTAGAACCATTTAATTGCAAACGAATGATAAATGTTGAACAGAATTCTTAGTGTTAAATAGCAATACTTGAAACTCTTTAACTGTGCGCCAAAATTGAATTATTGGTATTACATAGTAGTGCTTTCAATGATTTGACTGTGGAAAAATGCATTAATGAATATTATTCGATAGAATAATTAGTGATAAATAGCAATACTTGTAACCACTTCACTGTTTGCAAACTAATGATTGATATTAAATATAATTATTCGTGTTAGTAATTATTGAAAACATTTGACTGTGTAGAAGCAATAAAAATACTATTGTGCAGATAAATTTGTTCTAAAAATGTAATCACCTACAAACTTTTCACTTACAAATCATTTATGTATATCCCTTTTAATATGTGGAAATGAATAACTGATGTTAAATTGGTACCGTTACATAGCAATACTTGAAATCATACAACTGTGTGCAAAAGATGAGCTCATGCTCGTTTAAAAACATTATCAAAAATATGTTTACAAATTATATATTTGGTATATATATATAAACAGAATTTGAAATTAAATAACCTACAATGATTGATATGCCATTAAACCTATCCCCCTAATCAATTCATTTACGTTCATGTGTTCAATCTCATGATCTGTTCCTAAGGCACAAAAATGGTACAACAGTCTTATTTATACGGAAGTTTCTCTCAGAGTTTACCATACTCCTGTTTCTTCTTTTAAAGCGTACATCTCCACTTGGTAAACAGACACGGTCTGTGCAAAGTTTTGTTGATCCGTTGTTTATACCAGGTGCGTAAACAAAATTTGGAATAGGGAGGATTGCATTCATACCTTTTTGACTTGTTGAAGAAACAAAATATGGATTAATTTTTAAACGTTTTTTTTTTAAAAATCTTATTATTCCAATTTTTAAAAGAATCATGATAAATCTAAATTCTCATGACCAGCGCTATTAATCAAGCACTATTTTTTAAAATTAAAATTCAGCCCAATATGAGTGAGCTAGAAAAGAAACGACATAACATTTTTGATTGCTTTACACCGAAACCAAGTCAACATTTCTTTGTCTACCGTATACAAGGCAAAGAAAAAAAAACGTTTAACATTCCCTATTAAATTGTAAAATCAAAATAAACAAGTAAAAGAAAAAGAATAAGAATTTATGAGGAAAAGGGAGAGTGGACGATTGAGCAAAAAACGATAAAAAAAAAAGGCTTTTTAAATGTTATCGCTACGACGATTAATAAGGACCCTACAACGCCAATAAGAAAACACGCTAATGAATAGAAAGTCTACAAGAAAACCGTGAGGACAGCAATTAAACAAGATTCAAGTCCAGACCATAAACCCCTTGATTACGCTATATGAGTTTTAGAAAACAAAACAAAAAAAATATAACTTTCCATTCAAATATTGGTTCGCTTAAGAGTGCTGTTGAGATAAAATGAAATAAAATGTCCGAAGAATTTATCTTGAAGGCATGTAAATTGTTTTGAAGGCGGGTTGATATAATAATTGAAAAAAAATATCTTGGCCACATTGAGTAAATTTACTGTTTTGTGTCTTTCTTCTTACTTTGTTGTTTATTTTAGAAATCAAAATGGACCTTGTCTTTAAAATAAAGTCGTTTATTATTATACAAGAATATTGCTAATTTTGCTTCAACACATTCTATGTAAAATGCTAGGTGAAGCTACAAACATATTTGTTTAGTCGCATGAAGAAATAATAAAAAAACACTTTGACATTCATTTTCTGTAAAGCATGGCCTGCTTTTCCAAACTATCATCGAATGCATTTAGCTTTTTGAGAAAACCTCATTGTAAGAATGTTTTCTTCAAAAAATGTTCATTGTACAATTTGTATAATTTGTAGAGGATCAAGTAT
Source organism: Sepioteuthis lessoniana (assembly GCA_963585895.1). Classification (NCBI taxonomy): domain Eukaryota; kingdom Metazoa; phylum Mollusca; class Cephalopoda; order Myopsida; family Loliginidae; genus Sepioteuthis; species Sepioteuthis lessoniana. The sequence continues at coordinate 132,736,179 of OY757905.1, read as the reverse complement.
GAAATTTTAAATGATCGGATACCCTTTAACATATTTTTATCTTCTTTAATTTTTCCAAATGCTGAGAGACCATAAATGTCTGCTTCTCCAAGTGAATGATCTAAACTAATGTTCTTCACCATAGAATGCAAAAAACAATACGCATATCACCAATTTTGCGTATAAACTTTCTGTTGACGTTATCCTTTGTTTTTAGTTTTCATTTCTTTCATGAACATTTGCCATTAGTTGTTCATCAACCCAATAAAAATAGATACACAAAATATAGTCGAAATATGGATTAATGCTACCGAGTTTCCCAGGTCACTGCTGAAATTTAATCTAGGTCCTCTAAGCTGGCTGGAGTGACTTACCCCGGTCGCAAGGTAATAGTTAGGGCTGGCCATGAATGTGAGCGTTGCAAGAGTATTCTGAACAGTTACTTTAAGTCTGTTTGTGAGGTTTAGAACGGGCAGCAATAAAAGAATGCTCCAAATTATCGAGATTGTCCCTATGAGGGCTTTCTGATTTAGTCGTTAAAATATGCCAAACATTTCGGTTGAAATTTGGCATTCAGGTAAAAATGAACGTTAGTACAATCAATAAAAAGAGTCAAAGTACAAATTGCTTTTAACATTTCCGTCGAGCCGGACCAATTTTTACGACAATTGATACAGCTCGAAAAATTAATTCGAAAAGCTTCTGAAGAAAAATGTTTTTAAAGACTTTTGAAAATAGTTTATAGGCCACAGAATAGGCTACGAAAAATGAATATATATATATATATATATATATATATATATATATGATCATAAACTCAAACCAAACATGTTTAAAGTATAAATCTCTTTATATAGGGAGATTGAGAGAACAAAATCTTCTCGTGGGCTATCGTTAACGAGAATTTTTTTGTTAAAGCTTTCGAGTATCTGCTATTTTATTTATTATTTTATTTATACCAAGGTACATCGCACAACATTTTCAAGGAGGTGACCAGGAAATTTCTTATCCATGTCGTGGGTGCTGTTGGAGCCTATATAATGTGCAATAACCCGAAATCGGCTCTGAAGAAAGTACATCACTGTAGACCACCCCTGATGGATCTAAAAATGTATTCTTTGATGATGATGATATATATACATATATATATATAGTGCCCGGATTGCCCAACATAGAACCAGCTACATACCTTGAAGAAAAAAAAAAGCTAAACCTGGTGCACTTTTTGTATATCTTGGTAGAACGCTTGCTGAGGTTTTGACAACAAGATCACTCTGTGCATTGAAAAAAATTCTCGATCCTTTTTGGGTCTTGAAAAACGTGTTTCGTCCCAGCGTGGCATCAAACTCGAAACAAAGGTCATGGTCTGTAATGCATGACATCCCTCTTGTAACGGGAAACGTGGACGTGGTATAAGTATCAACTAAGGATACTTGAATGCTTCCATTAGCGAAGCCAGCGACAAATACTTTGTATAGGATGGCAACCCCATATTCCAGTATTAGAGAGAGCTGGGCGACCAAGCATTGACTCAAAGGTAGTGAAGAATTATATTCGTTGGGCTGGTTATGTCGTTTGAATGGATGGAAGGGGCCTACCAAAGCAACCGTTTTACGGTAAAGTGTGTAAAAGGAAGAGAAAGGCATCAAAACCAAAAGAAAGATTTAAGGAATCTGTAATTTTTTTTTCTATGATTATTCAGCATATCGGTGGACCAATGGGTAAAAATGGCACTCGATAGAAGTCAGTGGCGCAAACGGATTAATGTGGGCATAGAATACTTAGAGAAAAACCGTGTTCAGTATGAAGCTTACAAACGATCAGTTCGTAAGGGAAAGCAAGCACCGGCACCAGTTCCACTAAGTCACCACGTCAACAGTGAAATATGTGGAAAACTTTCTCTCACTTGCAGGTCTTAAAAACCATACACTCAAACATTTCCAGCCTGTTGCTCCACCTCATGGTATTGACGTGATCTAAAGCGATCGACAATGTCCAGTCGTTGGTAAAATTTGCCGCAATTTGAAAGGCTTGAAAAGTCATCTGCGGGTGCATGAAACCAAAAAACGAAAAAGAATAAAGAAAGCCCACAACTAAATAGGTGGTCACACCCGAAACTGAGAAGACAGCCATTATATATATATATATATATATATATATATATATATATATATATATATATATATATATATATATTCTTGGAAAATATAAAATACAACTGATAATCTTTCTTCTAACATTATCACCCGATGATCGAGTCAACGTGAAACTGATAGTTGATATTGATATATTTGCATTTCAAAATATGATTATCCTGTGCATGCATTACCTGCGGATTTATATGCAAATCTATGGCTGGATTAAAATATCATATGAAATAAAACCATCAGATATGATATAAAGCATTAAACCTTCATAAGTTGAAATCGACGAAAGAGTCCGTTATATGAATAAATATGAATTTCTCCGTATGCTTTGACACCTTGGATAACATCAATATTATCAACACCGTGTTAGATCCATAATAATCATGATCAACTAGCAATGTGTGTTATATATGCTAACAATGGTGTTTTATTACAGTAATGGGATATCTTGTTTGAATAATGATTTTAAAAAAGCTGGTTGACATGCATTTCTAACTTTATTCTTTTATTTTCATATATATAAGAAATAATTTTGAGTATAGCTTTCATAAGGAAACCAAAAATTACAATCTCGTCCGCTGGAGCTGTGGAATACACTAAATTCAACTTTGCAGGCTGGTAAGACCCCCACTTCCTGATATGACACTAAACATTTTGATGATGATGCTCCAGTTCTGGAATTTTGGGGAATATAAAGTACCCCTTCATTGTCATTACTCCCATGTCCACTCTGTACCGGGGGTAGTTGTACCAGTTAATGTCCAATTTATGGATGAAATTAAACTGTTGAACCATTTAACTTTGTGCAAACAATGGTTAATACTAAATTAAATGGTTAATTGGTTAACTCTTTGCAAAATTTTAATTACTTATATTCCATTTTAATACTTGAAACTATTTAACAATGTAAATGAATGAATAAGGTTGAATAAAAAAGTAATACTCGAAACCACTTCACTGTGTACAAAAATGATTAATATTAAATATTAAATTCATTAGTGTTGAATAGCAATATTTGAAACCATTAAACTGTGTACAAACAAATTAGCTCCAGCATTTTTAAAACGAAAATTACCAACAAACTGTTCAATTACAAATCATATATGTATACCCATTTAACTATGTGCAAACAAATGACTGATGTTAAATTAAATTGTTAGAGTTACATAGCGATCCTTGAAATCATTTAACTGTGTGAAGAAATAATTATTGGTAAATTGAATTGTGTTTGATAAGTATACTTGAAACCATTTAACTGTGCAAAAAATGAATTCTGGCTCGTTTAGAAATGTTTTAAATACATACTCATTTTCGGTTTACAAATCAAATATATTTATAAACAGGGGTTGGTATTGAATAAATAACAAGGGTGGATATACTATAAAAGGCAACCAACTAACAAACCAAAAAGTTAATTAGTTCTATCACGTTTTCATTAATGGGTGAAATTTGGCATGGATATTAATGTTCAAGCTTTTTCATTGACTTTGAAACAGGCCGCCTACATACTGGGAGCAAGTAAACAAATACAAAGTCAGAAAAAAGGTATAAATTGTTTTGTACGAGGTGCATACAATACGTTTCCAGACTTTTTTCGTATGGGCATTTAAAATTGTCGTAGACTCTTGAAAATTCACTATGTTATTGCTATACATCTTATGAGATGACTGACCAATTTTTGTGATTTCAGCTTCAAATGAATAGCTACAGCAGCAATTGGAATACACCCTACTAAAGCCTGATTGTCACAGCTGGTGAATTTCAAAAATACAATCTGACATTTTAGAAGAACGAGATGCGATAAAACTGTGCTACATAAACGTATGGAATGCTTCAGACTGCTTTTCGACCATCTTGCATGAATCGAAGATCAGTTTTTGAGTGGCATAAGAGATTCAAGGAAGGCAGGGAGTCTGTGAGGGATGAGGAGAGGTGTGGGAGGTGTAAGGAAGTCAATACACCAGAGTTGATTGGCCAAACGATTAGGGCTAAGGGTAGGGTTAGGGTTACAATGACAATGCACTAGTTCACAACTTCATCCTTGTCGCAGACTATTTGACCAAGATGGGCATCAACACAGTTCCCCACCCTCCCTATAGTCTGGACCTTGCTCCCTGTGACTATTGGTTATTCACTAAGCTCAGAGGCTGTTGTTATGAGACAATTGAGGAGATGAAAGAGGCTGTGATGAAGGTCATTGACTCGCTCACTTCAGAGGACTTCCATGGTGCCTTCCAGAAGTTGTTGGAACGTTACTATAAGTGCATTGCAGCAGGAGGAGATTACTTCGAAGGGGACTAGAGTTTCATGTGTGTACTATCAATAAAAGTGCCCATAGGAAAAAAGTCTGGAAACTTATTTAATGATCCTCGTATATATATATATATATATATATATATATATATATATATATATATATATATATATATATATATACTTATGCTCTTCATTTCTATATCACAGCATTAAAATTCTATTGGTATTTGTACATTAGAATTCGAATCAATCAGGGTTGTTTTTATCCCTTTTTTTTAATTGTTTTACTGGATCGTAAATTGAAACCCTATCATGGAACGGAATATCGCTGCAAAGCACAGATACTACGGGCTAGTTTATACAAAGTATTTCAGAAAAAAAAACTGATATCATTTCGTAATCTAAAAACTTGAACAATTCTCGTTTCATTTCAAACTGTTGCCAAGATATGGGACACTGAACTCCACCTCCTCATTCATCGCAATGAATTACCCCTTCGTACGATTGTGTCTGTGGAACGAGAGTTGCGTGTGGAAAAGCACGTGTCGCATAAACTGGTCGCATTGCACACACACTGTGATTGGCATTGCTAGATATTTATACACAAAAAGAAGTGCGACAGTAGGTTCAATCTATAGACCAATCAGACGGAATTAGACATTGCAATGAATAAGAAGGGAAGTAGGGAGCGGCTTTGATGTTGATCAAAGGATTTTCACTCGTATATATATATATATATATATATATATATATATATATATATATATATATATATATATATATATATGGGAGGGGGTATATGTGCGTGTGTTAATTCTCGAGTTTCGGTTCACAAAGCGGAAAATATAAAAGAGGAAGAGTAGATTATTGGGGGTCAGGAGAACGAAACAATTTAAGTTGTTAAGAGTTGGGTAGTTCGAAATTCACGCGGTAGAGGTCACTAGTACTACTTTTATATTAGAAATCAGTTGGGTTTTTTTGTCGTTTACTTTTTAAATTTTTTTCCAAAACTTTAAAAAATTACTCTTAGTGTTTGCCTATTAAATACAGAAGAGCTTTTAATTCTGAATATATATATATATATATATATATATATATATATATATATATATAGAGAGAGAGAGAGAGAGATTAAAAACATCTGAACTCTACTATGGTAGTTACTTTATGAAATGATTTAAAGAGAGCCCCTCCACCTCCTTATGCTCTCTGTAAATATATTCTTGGAATGTTTCAAGTTTGACTCAGAGAATGTTTTAATTTATATGAAAGTACCTTTACTAGAAAAGCAGAACTGATAATATGCTTACCACTAGAGAAAGTGTTCACTGATAATCACGGTGACTGTTTGAAATCATAGTATCATAAATATTTTGTGAGAGCAGTGTTAAATGCATGTAAATTAATATATATATATATATATATATATATATATATATATATATATGAGAGAGAGAGAGAGAGAGAGAGAGAGAAGAAAAATACATCTTTCGAGGATGAGTTTTTGAAATCATTTGAGAACTTTAAACGTTCCAGTTTTTAAACCTTCATCAGAGCGTGTTAGTTATTAAATTGTGAAACAGATGAGAGAGTTTTTAGTACATTCTGTTTCCATTGTTAGAGTTTTCTCTCAAATTTTTGTGAGATAATTAGCATTTGAAAAATCATGAAATACATCCATATCTATCTATCTATGTTAATATTTATATCATCTAGTTCGTATCTACCAAGAAGCATTCCATATATCCGTCTTTATCAATGTTAACCCCCTTCTTTCTATCCCCATGTTTACTTTACATAACCATCTATATACGAACGATAGAGCCAAATTATTTTTAAATAGGGATTTTGTAACTTTTAATCATTAATCTGATTACATAAAAAAAAGAAACCAAGCCATATATTACATCTAAAGATATATACTTAATTACTGACTTAAATACTTTTTGTCCGATATAAATAATGTTATTACTCATTATTGGCTCAGTTTGGTTTCTTTGTTTAATGGCATTTCAAACTTCATGTTCTCTAAATCCAAAGCAGTAGTTGAGGAACAATAGCGGTGCTATATAACCTACATCTGTGGGGACAAGTTGGCTCATATCATTCCAAAGGGTATTAGTCTGAAGATAAACGTAATTGCTCGAGTGGAGTTCGAACTCACTTCCAATGATTTCACAGTACTGCACTTTTGCCACAACGTTACCACGACATCCCTTTACTCGTTAATAGCATGAATATAATAGTCAACCTTCGGTAATTCTCCTAGTGAATGGCCTGATGGTAAAAAGTGGGGAAATAAAATCTATTGAAAATACTGGGAAGTCAATGTCGGAATCTTCTTTCCGGCCCAAAACGAGTTAATACCGAAAACAATAAATTAGAATGAAAATTATTAATCAAGAACGCTCGTCCAAACTCGAGTGACAGGTGTGTGACACAACTTGTTTCTCTCCTATCAATACCGAACCGCTTAACCTGTAGAAGTGACAAATGAAAATTTTGTAAAAATAGCCTACGTAAGTACATTCGGTTACTTGTAATACCGAGACACAAATCAAATGTCAAGAGGTCCTGTATTAAGTGACACGCATGCGTAAGGCCGGGGAGCATGCGTGCGCATTCGCATGGCAAAATTCAAAATCCGCCTTAATTTCTCCTCCTCCCCAGCTTCCGTCCTCTTCTTCTTCTTCTTCTTCGTCTTCTTCGTTGTTTACTACTACTATTATTATTTGAATAATAATAACAAAACCGACAAGGAAGGATTTTACGAGCATTATTTTGTTGACATAAATTTTGCTTTGACTGCAAACTTACTTTATAGATTAAAATGAAAAAATGCTCTGAGAAGTTTGCAGGAATTCTTGAAAGAGTAAACGTTTGTGCACACACACACACACACACACACACATATATATATATATATATATATATATATTCAAGCAATTTATTTCCATGTACAGAGATATAATTTTATCTCAACATTACCAGTATATGCTAATAGTTATCGATTAGACTGTGGCTCTGTAACAATCGATTAATAAAGTTCGATATCACCATCAACAGAAAAGTATATATATATATATATATATATATATATATATATATATATATATATATATATATATATATATATATATATATTCAGTCGGTATATAACAACTTAGTAAAAGCTAAGTAATTTTCCTGTGCTAATTTCAAGGCAGACTGTAAAACATTGAACAACTACATTTACAAGTTATTCTTTATTTAAACATATCGATATATGCATATATATATATATATATATATATATATATATATATATATATATATATATATATATATATATATATATATCCTGTCTACAATTGTCATCTTCTCTGGTTTGGTCTTGGAGGCACTACTGGATTCGCAGGTTTTCATCAGGAATTAAATTTTCCTCCTCCTAGACTGGTTGCTATACCAAGGTTCAAGAGCCTAATTTGCATAATCATTTTCCCATAACTGGAAGGAGAAAAGTTAGTTCAGACTTTCACCACGTGTATAAGCGCTATGTGAAATATAAACAATTTTGTTCAGGATTTGAACCCAGGTCACTCTATTTACTTCTGCGATGTTAACCGTAAGCATGAGCGTCTTCATATATATTTATATATAAATATATATATATGTGTGTGTGTGTGTGTGTTTTAAATAATAATGATAGAATAACATATATTAACAATAGTGTTCAATACTTATGACCTAATGTACTTATGTTGGCTATGAAGAGCAATATACAATAGGTATTCGATGTAATAATATAATCTTATAAATTAATTATGCGCCAGACATTTTTGTTCATTTTTTACATTTGACTAATTTAAAATTGTCATTATCCGATACAAAATTGTCTGGTGGCAAATTCAGAAGGAGATATTTGGTTTGGTGTCTGCATTTAGACGTAAACTCAAATCGTTTATCTAGCTACTTATTGTTTTCTGGGAATACTTTGATGTCTAATTATGTTCCTAATTGATATTGAACCCACCCTTTTTTTGTTATGATCTTTTATTAGATTTGAAGTCCTTTCTCACTTCATTTCTTTATATATTTAGACAGTGTAGAGCTAAACATATAAAGACAATTAGTGATTATAAAACCTTTGGTTCCAAAGCAGTTGGTAACCGGTCTAGGAGAAAGAACACTCTGAATTCGTAACTGCTAACCTCAGCTTATCAAATCCTTGTCAGCTTTTCACAGTTGCTTGACTTGGTTTCTTTGCTTTTAATGGCATATAAAACTTCGTAGAAGACCAACAGTTGAACTATTTACACCATAGCTGGTGGGTAAGAGAGAGTTTATAACTCAAGGGTATTAGTCAAAAAATGAAGGTAATGGCATCACTGGAATTCGAACTCGCTTACTACGATAGCACAGTCCAGCACGTAAACTAATACGCCAAGAAAACTCACCTTTTCGCAGTTGCTTTTATAAAAATTTGGTGACCTTAGTCGAGGGGGTGACCCGAACGCTCCCTTTTCGATAGCTATTACACCAAGGTGTAGGTTAGGGTGCAATTCCTTTCATTCGATTGCTCCACTTTACTCTTGCCTTATAATGTTGAGCGTTAAGCAAGGCAGCATCAATTACCATTTTTTTAGTTTTTGGTATGGCTCAACCTGAGATTGAACCCCGGTCTTCGGGACCAATGGATCGATCTTGCAAGTGTGTAGAGTGTTTGCCAATGGTTTGGGAGGCTTGGGTTCAATCCCTGGTCGAATCATATCAAATATTCAAAGAATGGTACTTAATGCTACCGTGCTTAACACTCAGAATTGTAAGGTAAGTATCAAGGGTAAAGTGGAGCAATCCAGGGAAAGGAGTAGCACCCTCTCCTACACGTCGGTGTAGTCGCTATCGAAAAGGGAGCCTTTACGTCACCCTCGACTAAGGTCGCCAACTTTACTTTTTACTTCTTTAGATAATTTTCTTGTAAAGGACATATATCTTTGTGCTTTTAATGGCAGAGGGATTCTCCTGTATTTACTCTTAAATGTATTCATCGCTGACACATAACACATTCTAATTGGTGACTCTTTATGTCACGTTACAAGCAGCTAAGTGACTATTCAAAAATATCTAAACGAGAAAAATATTTTGGCAGGAAAATGTTCTCGGGCACACTGACGAGGAAATTACGTACAATTAGAGAGTCGAATAGCGTAACGGTTATCGTGGTAAGAAAATGAACTCGTCGAACAGCGTTCAGATCTTGGACGAAGCATTTTGTATTTCACTTCCTTTGGGAAAAGCATGCATCCACCTCTTCTATTCTAACTTATGGGTGTCCTCGTGGTGTAATGGTTAAAGCGATGAACTACGGAATCGTAGTACGCGAGTTCGTACTCCAGTCGCGCTATTACGTTCACTTTCGGGCAAATACCCTTGGGAAAGGTATGAACCCCCTTATTCTCCCTCCAGCTATGGGTAAATAGTAGGACGGACTAGGTTCTTCAGCCTTGGTGAGGCAACTAGTCTAGGAGAAGGAAAACTCTGAATTAAAACCTGTTAAACTCTGCTTAAAAATTGACCTTGTGTCATATCCTGCCCGAGCGGAGGGGTTGGTTAATAGTAACTTATGGGTAAATGGGAGAGCAATCTGTCTTCTTCAGTCTTGGTACGGGAACCAGTCGAAGAGAATTAAGACTCAGAATTCAAATCAACAGTGGACCGATGAAATATTAATCTTGCGTTGCATCCTGCTCATGCGGAAGGGTTGGGTAAATAAATACATCCCTTATATACCCCTTTAGATAATCGTTTTCGTCGTTGAAAATGGACTCGGCGATACGAGTTCAAATCCTGGACTAGGCTGATAGCATTTCATATAGCGCTAGTACACTTGGGAAAGGTATGGATCCTATTATTCTCCCTCCGGGCAAATGGTAGGGCAAACTGGGCTCTTTAGCCCTACTAGGATAGCCGGTCTACAAGAAGAAAAACTCTCAATTCAAACCTGTTAAACTCTGCTAAAAAATTGACCTTGTGTCGCATCTTGCTCGTACGGAAGAGTAGGTTAGTTTATACATCTATGAAACGTCCAAAATTAACAGCAAGTGTGACAGCTTCTTAGTGTTTGTAACTTCTTCACGGTAAATTATTTCTGAGAGAGTACTTCCCAGCCAAATTTCTCACTTTTCCATGTTCAGTTCCAGCTAAGGTATGTTAGTGACGATACACGTATTTTCAAAATAGCTCTCAAAAGAATATAGCAGAGATGCAAATGCTTCCATACATGGAGAATCGCAGCTAAAACTTGAACCCGAATTGCCGATTCAATTTTCCGTATAGACAATCGTCAAACGAACGCACACCATCATGTGTGGGGAATTCAATAAGTTTCCAGACTTTTTTTGTACAGGCATTTAGAATTGTCGTAGACTCTTGAGAATTCAGCATGTTATTGCTATATATATGAGATCACTGACCAATTTTTATGATTTCAAGTTCAAATGAACAGCTACAGTAGCAATTGGAATACACCCTACTAAAGCCTGATTGTCACAGCTGATGAATTTCAAAAATGCAATCTGCACGTGAGGAGAATTTAGAAGAACGATATGCAATAAAATTCTGTTTTAAACTTGGAAAAAATGCCACAGAAACGTATGGAATGCTTCAGACTGCCTTTGGACCATCTTGCATGAATCGAGCATCAGTTTTTGAGTGACATAAGAGATTCAAGGAAGGTAGGGAGTCTGTGGGGGATGATGAGAGGTGTGGGAGGAGTAAGGAAGTCAATACACCAGAGTTGATTGGCCAAAGGGTTAGGGTTAGGGTTACTGTGTTGAGGTTTTAAGGGAATTCAGGAAGAGATTCCTTGGGAAGAGGCCAGCACTTTTCAAATCGGGTCAGTGGCATTTCCACCAGGACAATGCACCAGTCCACAACTTCATCCTTATCACAGACTATTTGACCAAGATGGGCATCAAGACAATTCCTCAGGCTCCCTATATTCCAGACCTTGCTCCCTGTGACTTTTGGTTATTCCCTAAGCTCAGAGACAATTGAGGAGATGAAAGAGGCTATGACGAAGGTCATTGACACGCTCATACAAGAGGACTTCTATAGGGCGTTGCAGAAGTTGTTGGAATGTTACAACAAGTGCATTGCAGCCGGAGGAGTTTACTTCGAAGGGGATGAGAGTTTCATGTGGGTACTATCAATAAAAGTGCCCATACGAAAAAAGTCTGGAAACTTTTTAATGATCCTCGTGTCTTTCGTACAGATACGCGCGATTGTTGAAATATTCTGCAAGATTTCCACTCAACAAAGCTGTTCTTTTGAAGCGAAATTTTTGGCATGGCGACGGCATTATCATATGAACACAATGGCATTGTGACTGGTGCCTTAAAAAGTTGAGGCTTCCGAAGAATCGTTGAACGTCTGTGAGGGTCTAATCGATCTGATCTGAAATGCAATCCTGACCAAGCATAGGCAACATGTAGATATTCTTTGTTGCTGGTAGACTCTTTTTTTTAAAACATTGGCTCGTCAGTTTTCTCTAAGAAACCACTGCAGAATTAGGCAGACACGAAGTTAGCCAATTTTGGACAGTGTTAATAGCGAATTCTCTGCAGCCAAATAGCGCCGACGGCGCTGTAAATGTCCAAGTCCAGCTGAATGAAAAGAAACTAACTATGGATGATAACCATATCGTAAACAGTAAATTACCAGGTCGATATATATATATATATATATATATATATATATATATATATTTAAGTGCACCACTGCATGAACAGGATGCGACACAAGGTCATTTTTGAGCGGAGGTTATCAGGTTTGAATTCAGAGTTTTTCTTCTCCTAGACTAGTTGCCTCACCAAGGCTGAAGAACCTAGTCTGTCCTACTATTTACTCATAGTTTAAAGGAGAATGAATGAATACCTTTCCTAAGGGTATTAGCACTATGTGAAATGCAAATAATCTTGTCCAGGATTTGAAATCATATAGCCGTGCCCATTTCCTACGACTGTAACAATTACACAATGAACACCTCCAGTTCGATACCTATAACCATACATGATTGATTAAAGGGAATAGCTAAAGGCAAAACAAATATGGTAATTCGATCATGTCGATGTGGCTTAGAATACGCAATCATTATCCTCTGCTGTTGCGTAAGACACTCTAAAAAGAAAGTTGTTATGACTATAAACTCGATCTGCTGATGAGGCTCCAGCTCTTAAGCTCTTGAAAGAGTAAAATACACAACCTTGTTATTACTCTCAAATCCATATTGACCATTTATATTGGTTTGGTTGAATTTTATGACATCAACAATTTATTAAAGTCAGATCCTCTTTATTTTATATATGATTTGTAAACACATTTTATTGATCAATTTTTAAACAGGTCTGGGCTTTTTTTTGCACATAGTTAAATGGTTTCCAATATTTTTTATCTAATATGAATAATTCTATTTACTATTAATCATTTGTTTGCACACAGTTAAATGATTTCAAGTTTACTATGTTTTTAGTTGTTGGCGACCGTAGTCGAGGACGACCAGAAGGCTCACTTTTCAATAGCTACTACACTGAGGTGTAGGGGAGGGCGGTACTCCTTTCCTTGGATTGCTCCACTTTACCCTCGATACGTACCTTATATTGCTGAGTGTTAAGCAAAGAGGTATCAAGTACCATTTCTAAAGTCTTTGGTATGATGCGACCTGGGATTGAATCTAGGTCTCCCGGACCATTGGCGAACACTCTACCCGCTAACATCAGTCAGTCATTTCCACAAATTTAAATGGGTATACATATAATTTTTCAGGGAATATTTTGTGGGTGATTTCATTTTTAATTGAGTTATAATTAATCTACTTGCTCAACTAGTATTACTATTTTTTTATACAGTTAAATCGTTTCAATTATTGCCATCTAACACTCGTAATTCAATTTAATAGGAATCATTGATTTGTTCACAATGAAGTGGTTACAATTATTACTCTTCATCACCACTTATTCTATGAAACATTACTCATTTGTTTGCACACAGTTAAAAAGTTCCAAGTATTGCTCTGTCTCACAAACAATTCAATTAAACACCAGTCATATGATTACACACACTTAAATGATAAAATTATTCTATTTCAAACAATTCAATTTAGTATAAGTTATTTGTTTGCACTAAGATTAAACGTCAAACAATTCTATTTGACCGATAGATAGGAACCATTCAGGTTCTACCACGCCGGACCAGAGTGGATCTGGGAGCAATGACAATGAAGGGGTACTCTGCATTCCTCAACGCTCGAGGTTTACTGGCGCCTCACCATCAGATTGTTTTGTGTTATATCCTGGAAACTCTTAGGTTGGGGGGGGGTCTTACCTCTCTGTAGAGATGCTGTCAGTGTATTCTACAGACCCAATCGACGGGGCCGTTGGCCACTGAAAGTATCAGTTAGGGTTCTTATCTATTAGTCAAATTTATCCGTTTATAAATTATTCGTATTTGTCAGGAATACCTGAAGTCATATAATCGTGTTCAAAAGAAGAAAAAAGACGACTTCGGGGACATGGATATAATCTCATCTAAAGACCTTACATGTGAAACACAGACTTGTGAGTAAATTTATCTTATTTATTTTATAGTTGAAATATTGTGATATTACTCCAAATTCTTGAGCACAGGGCACTTCATTTTACTGATGTATATCGTTTTATACTATATATTCGGGGTGTCCTCGTAGTGTAATGGTTAAAGCGATGGACTGCGGAATCGTAATAAGCGAGTTCGAACTCCAGTCGCACTATTACGTTCACTTTCGGATAAATACCCTTGGGAAAGGTATGAACCTTCTTATCCTCCTAGCTATGGGTTAAATAGTACCCCCAATATTCTTCTAGAAGAATGGCTTTGGCATTAAATAACCCACGAAGGTTGATATGGCATTAAACAAAGAACCTAAACCCAACTAAATTATATATTGATTGTAAAACAACACCCTGGTATTGATTCATTTTTGCTCTATGGGAAGCGCCCAATACAATACCGTCATACATCAGTGGTTCTCAGAGTCCCAGGTCACATTTTCTCTCTTCTGATCCCGTTTCCCTTTGTTCTATTGTGAATTGTCATCTCGTAATATTTCACTACTCTACTTCTAATTTAGACATGTGTTTGATATCCCTACCCATTTCTTCCTCTTGCCTAAAATTCCGATTAAATTAAAAATTCCACCCCTGGGAGACAAGTGAACCCCATTTGAGAATTGCTGAAAGATATTAATAGTATATATGTGCATTTATGTTAATCTATAAACGTTTAAATATCAGCATGAAAAGCAAAGTTCGATCAATCTTCTCCACAAACAAAAAGACCCAGAAATGTTTCATATGATTAACGCGTAGCTGACAGACAGCATAAGTAAGTAAATAAATAATTTTATCCATCAATTTAGAATTAACCAAATCACTGAGGACCTTTTCGTTATTTGAATATCGATTACCGTGTAGACAAGTAAGGTCTTGTAATCTGTCTGGCAGGATGATTGTCTTTATATCAAATCAACATTTTATCAAAACGTTTTATCCTTATTTACAGCGTCTACCTCAATACTTTTTCTGCTTTATCCAAGACAATCTGCCCAGTTAAAACGGACGAGGGATATAATGTGTAGTCCCAGGAAATATCCCGTAATAAAAAAAAAATCACTATTTTTCTCTGTCCGACCTCCTCAGACCATGCATTCTCCAGTGCGATCAAAAGCAGGTGAATGGTCCTATTGGAAAAAAAACTTTAGCAAATGTTTTATGAATAAGTAAATCGGCTGACCGTAGTCGAGGGCGACCTGAAGGCGCCCTTTTTCAAGCAACTACACCAAGGTATTAGGAAGGGCGATACTTCTTTCTCTGGATTGCTCCACTTTACCCTTGATCAGTACCTTCTAATACTGCGTGTGTTAAGAAAGGCGGCATCAAGTACCATTTTTGTGTCTTTGGTATGACTCGGCCTAAGATTGAATGCCAGTCTCCCGAATCATTGACGAACACTCTAACACTGTGCCAGGGGGCCGGTCAATGAGTACTTGTCCTGAATTTTTAACCAAAACAGTTCATAGCCCAGTCGGCACCGATTGCATTTCTGCAGAGGGGTAAGACCTCCGCCTCCAATAAGTGTCCGGGATATGACAGTAAAAAATATGATAATGCGGCTCCAGTAATGCTGGAGCTTTGGGGAAAGCTGAGTTCCCTTTCATAGCCATCGTTCCTAGCCCCACTCGGGCCCCGAGTAGTACCACATGATAGGGTTTTGTCAATGGGTCGAATGGAATTGCTTGACATTTAAAATATAAAAAAAAAACTCATGATAAATCGTTTAAACTGAGTGCAAACAAATGACTTATGCTAAATTGAATCGTCAGAAATAAAACTGTTTGATCATCTAACTGTGTAGAAGGAAATGACTGATGTTTAATTGAATTGTTAGTGATACATAGCAATACTTAGAACTATTTAACTTTGTTGACTTATATTAAAGTGGATTGTTAGAAATAGAACTGTTCATTTAACTGTGTGTATCTAAAAATGTGTTTACAAATATATTTAATATTTTTTTAAAAACAGAATTTGATATTAAATAACCAACAATGGCTGATATGCCAAAAAACCAAATCAAAGCTTTTCAAGCCGTGAAAGGTATCCACCGTTGTCTGTGGTACCTACTAATAGTGGTTGATAGTATCGTGGTAGTTGACGTGCTAACACGTGCATTGTTCCAATCCGCAATTTCTTAGTTGCTACCCTGAAAATCAATCGCTCAAACATTGTTTAAAAGTGTTTTACTTTTCAATTTCTTGTTGAGGAGGAAATACGTTAGCAAAGTTGAAAATCTAAGGGGACATCATTCAAGGAGGAAAAACCTTAGTTGAGTTGAAAATCCAAAAAGACATCTTTCAAGGAAGAAAACCTTAGGTGATTTGAAAATCCTAAGATATATCTTTCAAGGAGATAAACTCTCGCTACAGCTAGTTATTTTGTGGATTTTACTGTTCTGGCAGATCTCAGTGAAAATAAAAGAAAGCGAGAAGATATACAAATATTTGGACCTTGCCAGAGAACAAAAAATGTGGAATATGAGGGTGATGGTGATACTTAAAGAGACTTGCTGTCACTTAGACCCCAATAAAAGACCACCATTCAATGCTGGTATAAAAAACTCGCAACAAGTTATATAAAGCTGAAAAAGCTATTAAGTAAGAACGTGATTGTGATGTCAATTATTGGTGCCCTTAGATCGGTCCCTAAGACCTTAGTAAAGAGACTTGAGAAATTAAAAAATCAAGTATCGAGGAAGGATCGAGACCATACAGCCCATTGAATTCTTTATTTCGGTTAGAGCACTCAGAAGAGTCCTCGAGACCTGAACAGACTTTCTGTCACTCTGACTTCAGCGAAAGACCGCCAGCTAAATCTTGTGTAAAAAAAATTAAAAGAGTGAATTACTCATAGTAACGATAACAAAAAGAAAAAAAATCTGTGGACCATAGAGTTAAAATCAAAGAAAACAAAAAGAGACAAAAGTACTTCGACCTTGCCCAAAATTTTAAAAAAAGATATAGAACATGAAAGTGAAGATGATAGTAATTATAACTGCTGCGCTTGGAACGATTCCCAAAATCTCGATAAGGTGGCAGTAACAGTTGGAAATCGGAGGAAGAGTCGAAACAATCAAAACTACAGAATTATTGAGATCAGCCAAAAAACTGAAAAGAGTCTTGGAGAATTGAGAAGACTTGCTGTCTCTCAGTCTTCAGTGAAAGGCTATCCGCTAAATCTGGAGTGAAAACCACGCAATAATAATGATAATAATAACAGTTCATAATGTAATAAGTAAATAGAGCAAACTTGTACAAAAGGACCGAAAGAAAAATAATGACTAGATAGAGAAGGTTAAGTATTGTTTTTACTCTTTATTATATCCATTTTCATATCCTTTTTCTTTTCTAGATTTCAGTAGAATAAGCTATAAAAAGCAGGTCAGTTATACTTATGATATTAATTCGAATAAGAAAAAAAAGACATTATCCAAAAATCTTTGGTTAGATTTTAATTCAAAGAATAAAAATTGTACAACAAGGTGATATTGTTTGCATATGATTAAAATCTGAATCTCTGTCTATGAGAAGAGAAAGTGTAAATATTTCATTTTTGAATATTCACACGAAGAAATAGAGAAAAATTTCTATAAAAATATTGAAATTCTTCATCTTTTTAGTTCTAAAGTTGTTTCTTTTTTTGTCTGCATGGAGTTTTTCTCACTAAGAATTTACGAAATTACTTTTTATTGTCTGAATTTGAAATGGAAACAAAAGAAATTTTGAGGTGCTGATTTACTTAGCAAACATTATGGACTTTTAAAACAAGTTTTACACACTTTGCAGTTTTCCATGCCCCATTTTATTGTTTGACTCATAATATAATTCTGTTTTAAAATATTTAATAACTTCCAAAGACCAACAACCTTAAGTGATCAATAAACGCATTTTCATAAGAAATTGAAGCATATATAAGATGGGACTGCTAAGCATTGCATAGTGAATATTTGCATTAACCTATGGAGTAGAGTGTTCGCCAATGGTCCGGGTTCAATCCCAGGTTGAGTCACACCAAAGACTTTAAAAATGGTACTTGATACCTCCTTGCTTAATACTCAGCAATATAAGGTACGTATCAAGGGTAAAGTGGAACAATCCAGGGAAAGGAGTAGTGCCTTCCCCAACACCTCGGTGTAGTAGCTATTGAAAAAGGAACGTTCTTTACTATGATCACCAACTTTACTTATATATATATATATATATATATATATATATATATATTTAACAACCCAGCAGAAAATAGCGATATGAAATATATCCCGGTTTTCAACAAATTCAATCTATCCAATTGGCACAATGATAAATGAATCCTTGAATTTTATTTGTTATCTGAGGTTTGATCGGGCTATAACACCATCAGTCGTTCGAACATGATTCTCCACTGGGCAGTGGAAAAGAGACTTGCCCTACTGGGTAGAGTGTTCCCTAATGGCTAGGGAAACCGGCGTTCAGTCCCTTGTCAAGTCACACCAAAGACTCAAAAATGGTACTTGATGCCACCTTGCTTAACACTTAACATTGTAAGGTACGGATCAAGAGTAAATTGGAGCAATCCAAGGGAAGGAGTATCGCCCTCTCCTACACCTTGGTGTAGTAGCTAATGAAAAGGGAGCTTTCGGGTCGTCTCCGACAACGGTCGGCAACTTTACTTATATATATATATATATATATATATATATATATATATATTCAGAGAGAGAGACACAGACCGACAGACAGACAGACAATTATATATGCACGGTTTAAAATCTGTCACAAAAAATGAAACACAAAATTCACTGATAGTGGGTTCTTTTCTCTCTGTATAGCCCAACACTTTTTTGTTAAACTAAGCTAAGTTTTGTAAATGACATCTAAAAATAATATATAATATAATGTTAAGAAGAGTCAAAATTTAGCTATATTTTGGTAGCGGATGCTTCTGACGAAGATGTGAAGGCGACGAACAACGCTGGATTGAGACGATCAGCTGGATGATACTCTTAGAATTTCTCTCACCAGATTTGCTTCGATCACTTGGAGCACGGCCTCGGAATCTACAGGTTTTAGTCTACCTGAGCGTCTAGGTTCTCAAAACTTGACCGAAACTTCTTGAAATCAGGTTACTGAACTATGATCAACTGTGTTAGGTTTGATCAATGGATTGAGGCACGACTATGATTTTAGGCCTTACTGAACTT
This sequence comes from Sepioteuthis lessoniana, assembly GCA_963585895.1. Taxonomy (NCBI): domain Eukaryota; kingdom Metazoa; phylum Mollusca; class Cephalopoda; order Myopsida; family Loliginidae; genus Sepioteuthis; species Sepioteuthis lessoniana. Next base: position 132,716,989 of record OY757905.1, on the reverse strand, counting down.
GACTGACCGTCGCGGTTCTTGAAATCTGAACGAAACTTCTTGAAATCACGTTAATATACTATGATCAACTGTATCGGATATGATCTATGAATTGAGGTCTGACCTCGGAATCCACGGTTTTAGGTCTTACCGAACTTGACTAAAAACCAAGTAAAATTTCTTTAATCCTCTGTTTTCTGTATTGTGATAAATTACGCCTTCACTTTTCACACAACAAATATTTTTATTGCTTTAGCAGCATTAGTCCGAACTCATAAAGCATAAGTTTTTGATTTAGACTACCCTGCATGTTGATCTGTTCGGCGTTCAAATCACACACGGAGTCAAGCAATGCACAACGTGTCAGCGCCGTAACTACCTCGATACTATCAACTACTACGAGAACTTACCACTAGCAATAGCGGATACCTTTCACAGCTTAAATTGCTTCGGTCAAAAATTCAGGGCAAGTACCTGTATTTAGAATATTTCCGAACATTTTCTAAAGTTTTTCCAATAAGATATTTCACCTGCTTTTGATCACATTGGGAAATGTATGGTCTGAGAGGAGGTCGGACAGAGAAGAAGAGTGATTTTTCATTACTGGATATTTCCTGAGGCTACACACCATTTCTCTCGTTCGTTTTAACCGGTCAGATTGTCGTGGATAAAGCGGGAAGGTTTTCGTTATAATTTCTCCCGCGTCATGTCTGAACCATCGACCATTGGTCCGGTAACAGTCACTGCTGTACAAGTGGCTTATGCAAGAGAGACAAACTTGTTTCTTGACTCAAGTTCCAATTTCCTTTTGCTAAGAGCAAGTCCTATTGGCGTGTCTCTTGGATTGAATGCTCTCTGTTTATTAAGGATACGGACGGTTTAGTGGTTAATCGTAATATCTTTCTGATTCAGATACATATATCGATAAGCATAAGAGATATGTAATTCAGTACATAAGCTGATAGTGAAAGAGAAAACGAAAGTGAAAGTAAAAATTACACAAGTTTTTGCTATTGGACAAAATGAAGAAAATGACTGTTACAGCATGCGCATATGCTTTGATGATTCCAATCTAATTTTTAGATAAGCAAGATTGAGCAACATTTTTGGTGGGGTTAACAATACATATATACTTAATTATATCTATCATGTATATAAATGAAATAATTTTAACAGTCGATGAATAATCTGCTAAAAGGATGAGCAGCAAAAAAATCTGCTGATATTCCCTTCTATCTAAGAAAAAAAAAACCTACTCTATATTCTTCTTTTCGTTTCATTCACACCCTTTCTTTGTCTTGGTCCTTAGAATGCACTCACTGATGCGGTCTAAATTATCTGCTGGGAGAGTTTAGACCCTGTCAAAAACGTGACCTAGGTATGGCACTGAACAGCATCTGAATGTGAGGAACCAGTTCTGGACATCTGAGACTTATGGAGAATCCTTTCAATATCGTTAATTCTAGGTCCACTCAAACTACGGGTGATAGTTCTTGTTAGGGTCCCACCCATGGTTCAAATAAACGTCTTCCACGTTCAACTGGACCGTGTACCAAACAATAAAAAAAGATTAAAAAATCTTTTAAGAACAACATCGTAGGAAATGTTAACATGAACTTGATCTCTACAAAATATCACTAAATGGAGAGACATGTCTTTAAAATCAATCAATCCATCAATCTATTTATGTCTGTCTGTTTGGACAGGAATTTTCTTTATTCTCTAATATATAATTTTATGTGCTTTCCTCTAATAAAAGTTATGTTATACTCTGACGTTCATTATGTTAAGATGTGGCGTTTAGTTAACACAGGATTACTGGCACAATCACTAAAACTTGAAGGGCATGTACGAACCAAAACTTGTTCGGACCTTTTTTTTCTATCCTGTGTGAACAGTATACTTTGTGAAAGAGCGTGCTACGAAACAGAGCTCTTCAAATAGAAAGTAATAAATATCCTTTGTATAATTTTAATTTTTCACACTGGTAATAAGAAGTCATGTTTCTAATACAGTTAAAATTCATTTTTACCAAAACCAATCAAAAGATTGATTCAACATCAGGTTTCATACTCTAAGCTTATTGCCCTATACCTGAATTTGCTCAGCTTATTCGATCTATCTCTCTTGCTAGCTAGCTAGCTAGCTTATCCTAAGCTAATTTGCACAAAATACAGATAGACAAAAGTAGTTATTTGACAAACTTAGCTTATTTTTGCAAAAATGCAAATGAAGGAAATTGGAGAGGATGATTTGCTCTGTCCTCATCTGAATTTAGGAATTGTAATTAACAAAAGTATTAATTTTCTTAAAAACTCAATAAAGATTTACACACACACACACATTTATATATATATATATATATATATATATATATATATATATATATATATGTATATATATATATATATATATATATATATATATTGAAGAGTGTATATTTAGGCAGCAAGTTATTATTCAAGTAAGTTTTGGAAAGGACGATGGAACACTGTTTATCATTCTTAATTTTATTTTTTCCTGACTCCTTGTTATTTTTCTAGTTTCAGGATCTAGATGGTTAAGGAATTGTCCTATATCTTCTACCCAAGCCTTTTTGACCATAATTTTGGTTGTCATCAGGAGTTGTGTAGTTTTCAGTTGACTGTTGAGTATTAACTGTTTTAATTATTTGTTGTGTTTTGTTTTGAAGATGTTGGTTGGGACGTTTTCAGCTTTTTTTTTCAAACGTTCGGTTGGAAAAATGTTTGCTAATAGAGTTGAAGAATTTTAGTTATTAAACATATTTAATATGTAGGCGCTTGTATTAAACGCTATTTTATTTATATTTGATTTTTTATTTATTATGCATATTGCTTCTGGGATTTGTAATGGGTTTTTTATTATTGTTTTTATATACAATTTTTAAACAATTTCTTGCATTAAACTTTACCACCGATCTCATCATTAATAAAAAGTCCCTTTCCTTGATATACTGACCGACTGCCCTGCTTATAACAAATTCACTACATCTCCGTATAAAAAGCCTACCAACGACAATTCCAGCCGACGAAACTACCACAGTGAATGACGACCAAAGGTATGGTCGAAAGCGATTGGGCAGAAGAAATGGGACAATTCCTTTACCATCTAGATTCCGACACTAGGAAAATATCAAGATCTTAAACAAACAGTGTTCCATCGTCTTTAGCCAAACTTGCTTGAATATATATATATATATATATATATATATATATATATATATATATATATATATATATATATACATATGGGGGTATTAGACAAACTGGATTATTTCATTTGTTTTATTCATTTTTAAAAATTGTTTTCAACAAGTTTTAAACATAGGTAAACGCTAGGAGTAAGGATTTTTTGCCAAAAATTTAGGAATAGTCTTTTTTAAAGAGTTGATATGCTATAAAAGAAGCGACAAAAAGCAACAACAAAAAAACTTTTAATGAAGCAAATCCATTTGTTCTATTTATATTTCGAATGTTGCCATTTGTATTGATTATTTAATTGGCTGTTCCTAATAATTCTTTGCCCAGTCGTTGTAGAATACACCGACTGCACCTCTGCAGAGGGGTAAGACCCCCCCCCCAATGAGTGTCCTAGATATGACACTAAATAATCTGATGGTGAGGTTCCAGTAATGCTGGAGCTTTGGGGAATGCGGTGTAACCCTTCATTGCCATTGCTCCCACGTCCACTCTGGTTCGGCATGGTAGCACCTGATAGGGCCCCATCTATGGGTTAAGTAGAACTAAAGGCACACTAATGCTAAGCTGAGTTATTTGAATAAACTGAATAGCTTGAAATAGAAACGTTTTTGACAAAGCGTACTTACATTTAAACTGCGTGCTTATTCTAAATTGAATTATTTGAAATGTAACTTTTTTTGACATTGAAACTGTACTTGCACAAAACTGATTTGTTTAATATAGAACTGTTTTGCCATATAACTGTGCGTAAAAAAACCTCTGCTTATACTAAACTGAATTAAAACTGTTTGGCTAAACTGAGTGGCTTGAAATAGAAATGTTTTGACAATTAAACTGTGTACTCAGACTAAACTGATTTATTTGAAATAGAACTGAAACAACCAAATCAACCATAATAATTGTAACATTATTTGTGATAAAAATTATTATCTATCGTGTGTGCCTTTATGCGTGTGTGCGTTTTCACACACACACACACGCATACATATACACATTTATAAACAAGCACAGTGTTGATGAATGTGTATGTGTATGTGTGTATGAAGCAAGAAAATGCCCCATTTATCAAGGTTTGAGGAATATGGATGTATCTGAATATAGATAAGAAAGGAAAACTTTTGGAGAAACTAAATCTCTTCAATTAGCAGTACAAAACAACGCCATAAGGACCAACAATCTGAAAGCAAAAACAGATAAGATGCAACAGAATTGCGAGTGTATGTTATGTGGTGATAGAGATGAAAGGATTAATCACAAAATAAGTGCAATAGGAGTACAATACTAGACCCGACTGGGTGGGAAAGGCGATCTACAAGGAATTGTACAAGAAATTAAAATTTGACTAAACTACCAAATGGTATATCCACCAAAAAGTATCCGTCCTGGAGAAAGAGACAAGCAAAATTCTTTGGTTATTTTGAGATACAAACAGATCTAATACGGACCAGAAGACCAGACCAAGTGATAATTATCCCCCCACCAGAAAAAAGAAGAGAGAGAGAGAGAGAGAGAGAGAGAGAGAGAGAGAGAGAACTTGCAGAATCGTTAGCTTTGCCGTCCCAGCGGACCTCGGATTAAAATTCAAAGAAAACGAAAAGAGAGTTAATATTTGCATCTTGCCATAGAACCAAAAAAAGTTATGGAACTTGAAAGTGACAGTGATACCAATTATAATTAGTGTGCTCGGAATGGTCACCAAAGAGTTGGTAAAGGCAGTGGAGGAGCTGGAAATCTCAGGACTATCCAAGACCATCCAAACTACAGCATTATTTAGATTTGCCAGAATACTGAGAAGAGTCCAGAAGACTTCTGTCACCCCAGTGAAAGACCATTAGCTAAAGCTGGTGAGAAAAACTCACAAGGAATCATAATAATAATCATCACCAACATGTCGTGCCGCTAGCACGGATACCCCTGACCCTCTCTCATCACTTCTCCCTCTCTCATCACTTCTCCCTGGCAGGTCTTCTGGGCTACATCCCGTATCCTCACATAGCTGCTGAATGTATGTTCTAGCTGGTCGTCCTGCTTTAGCTCGTCCATTTGTGGGGGTCCATAAGAGTACATCACTTATGAGCTCGTCCCTGCTCCTCCAGCAGTGTCCTGCGTGCCTGGTTCGTCTAACTTGGATAGTTTTCGTGATAGGAGGCAGGTGGCCATATAGTTGGTGCTTTGTGGGGTGCTGCCGCCAGGACTTGTTCAAGATTGCTCGCAGCATTCTTGTGTAATTGCCGTCTAGCTTCTTCTCCAGCCGTTTTGTTAGCGTCCAAGTAGTGCATCCATACGGCCGTATCGACACGACTGCTGCTTGGAAGAAACTGCATTTCATTTTATCGGTCAGGTCTGATTTCCATATGATCGATAGCTTATCGATAACTGTCCATGCCTTCGTTAGCCGCGTGTCGATGTCTTTTTCGGTTGATGAGACGCTGCTTCCTAGATTGGTGAATTTGTCTACCAGTTTCAGAGGGGTTCCGTCTAGTGTGGAAATGTTTCCTGCTTGATTAAAGCACATATATTCAGTATAATAATAATAATAATAATAATAATAATAATAATAATAATGATAATAATAATTTCGAAAAAATACCCTCTTGTATATAAATTTTAATTTTAATCTTTTTAAATTCATTTAGAAAAGTTTCTTTAAATTCGCAAACTACAAAAGTTCTTTTGATTTAAAAATTTTTGGCGTCACGTGATACATTATTTAAAAAAATTTAATTTAACCAACTTACCTTTAAAACTTCATTATTTCATTTTCATAATTTGTTCTATCCTACGACTTAGTTTCATCTTAAAGTTTTTCATGCTCTCATGGGAATTTAATTTTATTTTGAAGATGGAAGATGTTCACGGAATTTAATGACATATATTACCACAATGCACTCTTCTCGGGAGTCCTCGAGGTGTTGTGGCCAAAGTGCTGGACTGCGATATCGTAGTAGGCGAGTTCGAATCCCAGTCGTGCTATTACCGTCACTTTCGGACTCATACTCTTGGAAAAGCATGAACACCTTATCCCTCCAGTTACCCGTTAAATAATATCACTGATGTTTTTCTAGAAAGATGGTTTTGGTATTAAATAACCCATAAATATTGTTTTGTTATTAAACAGAGGAACCAAACCAATTTGCCTATTGCTGGAGAAGCAGGGACAACCTCATAAGTGATGTACTCTTATGGACCCCCACATATGGCCGGGCAAAAGCAGGACGACCAGCTCGAATCTTCACACAGCAGCTATGTGAGGATACGGAATGTGGCCCTGAAGACCTGCCAGAGGCGATGAACGATAGGGAGAAGTGGCGAGAGAGGGTCAGGGATATCCGTGCCCGCGGCACGACATGATGGTGATGATGATACTATTTACCAACCCCTCCGCTCGGGCAGGATATGACACAAGGTCAATTTTTAAGCGAAGATTAACAGGTTTGAATTCAAAGTTTTCCTTCTCCTAGACTAGTTGCCTAACCAAGGCTGAAGAACCTAGTCTGCCCTACTATTTACCCATAGCTGGCGGGAGAATAACTGGATTCATACCTTCCCCAAGGGTATTAGTGCTATGTGAAATGCAATCAGTCTCGTCCAGGATTTGAACTCGTGTCGCCGTGTCCATTTCCTACGACGATAACGACTACACCACGGATGGTGATGATGATAATATTAAAAAAATGCAATGATATGCATAGAGAAGTATTACACATTCACATAAAGAACTATTGGAAATTCTCATGAAGAACTATGGGAAATTCTACTTCCAAATAAAGATTTGTTTGTTTCGACTTATTTCTCTCATAACAATTTTTGTTTATGAACAGAATAAAGATAATAGTGATCTACAATTTTCAAATCTAATTGTTTACCCGTGCAACGACGGGTAAGTCAACTATCATAACTAAAGCGAAGAAAGAAATAGATGGATAGGAAGAGAGAGAGAGAGAGAGAGAGAGAGAGAGGGTGAGAAGGAAGAGAAGTATGTGTGAGTGTATGTGAGATAGAGAAGAATGAAAAGAAGTGTGAAAGAGAGGGAATTTGAGAGAGAGATAGAGTGAGAGAGGGGAGAGTAAAGAAGTGTATGAGATATATAGAGAGAGGAAAGAATGAGAGAGGAGAATGAAAATGAGTATAAGAGAGAAAAGTGGAGTAAGAAAGAGAGACAGAGAAACAGAGGAAAATGAGGTCGAGTATAGAAACAGACAGATAAGAGAGAGAGAGAGAGAGAGAGAGAGAGAGAGAGAGAGAATGCAGAGGAGAACAAAAGAGAGAGCGACAGAGAGAAAGAAAAGGAGAGAGAAAATGAATGAGAGAAACTGAGAAAGAGCGAGGAAAAGTATGATAGAGAATGAAAGAGAAGCAGAGGATGAGAGAGAGAGAGAGAGAGGAGAGAATGAAAGCAAAAGAGTTAATATTCTGGCATAGATATGTGAAGTATCCTTCACAGCTGAAAGAATCCTAGTAAATTTTGTTGGGATTCAACTTAAGTGGCGTCTGTCGTGTTAGTCTTAGGTAGGAAACCTGCACATGGAAATTTAATTAATTTCTTTACAGACGGCACTTGGGGCCGATATTGAAAATCTTTGCGTAGAAACGGCATCATGATTGTTTCATTTGGATGTTGTACGTTTAAAATGGCTGAACATTCGGAAAAGCATAAACTAAGGAGACTACAGAAATCTAAAGTGATTCAGTAGATGTCATTTAGAAATATTTCATTTACACCTTTTCAGAGAACCTTAAAGAATTATGAAAATTTTCCAATGCTATTTGGACTGATGGCTCAGTGTTAGAGTTTCTGCTCTGCATTCTGTGGTTGCTGGTTCGATCTCCAGTGATGGATATCACGGGATACACTGCTGATGAGACCTGATAAGGTCGAAATAGCTGTCCAGTGTTTATGTATGTCGCGCGCTAGTGTTCACCGGATTTTCTGGTCAAGCCCGAACAAAATATCACACATCTAAATCTGAATTAAGTGTTTGATTTATCCAACTGTCCACATTTTCTATCATACTGTCAGATTTACTACAAATCTATCTTTACAACGTATATATATATATATATATATATATATATATATATATATAGAGAGAGAGAGAGAGAGAGAGGCCCACGTGGTGTAATGGTTATCGTCGTTGCCACTCAAAGTAAAAATCCTGGATGAGGCTATTTTCTGTTCACATAGCTCTAATAACCTTTGGAAAGGTATGGATCTAATCATCCTCTCTCTGGCTATATGTAAATCGTAGGACAGGCTATGCTTTTTAACATTCGTATGGCAAACGGTGTAGGAGAAAGAAAATTGAATACAAACCTGTTAAACCACTTTTAAAAAATGTAAGATCTTGTCGCATTCTGCACTTCTGAAGGGGCTGGATATATATATATATATATATATATAAGCTCTCCACCGTGGGTTGAGCACTCTATTAGGGAATTTCCGGCTACCACCTAAACTGAAACGTAATGGCTCTTCCCATCGAGCACTCCCGGTAACCTTTAAGGTATAAGTCAAAAAATTCCTTCACTAACGCAGAGAATGATAATGGCTTTGGAGTAAAAAAAAACCCCGACTGATCTAACGTCACCCGGGTTTCGATCCACACTGAAGAATTATGATACAACGAAAACGTTTTTCTGTGGACGACTATATATATATATATATGTGTGTGTGTGTGTGTGTGTGTGTGTAATATTTTAGCAGTCGCATTTCTCTAAATGGTGTTTAAATGAAAGCCACTGAAAAAGCCTTTTTGAACAGTTTTGTTACTGGGTTTTCCTTGTCAATATGTGATCCATTACTGATTTTATGAGAAACATTTCTGTATTCAAGAAAACAGTTCCATATTATGGAAGAAATATAATATTTCAGTGATCAAGGAAAGTAGTTGAATTCTACATGAAAGATAGCACTGTCAACAATGTAGGCCAGGAGGCGTGTCCAGTCATTACTAGCAACACCACTACAACTAACAACAACGACGATAAATGCTGAACTTATGTTAAGAATCTCCTTCAACTTGGACAAAACGAATGACCAAAGTTCCTAGAAGAGTTAAAGAAATTACACTCGGCTGAAATCTATCAAACAGAAACACAAACACAAAGTAAACGAAAAGAACCCACAATAAATAATCCTACCGCTCTACAGAAAATTACAAATCACCAATTGAAACAAATACTGTGAAAGCAAGATTGCACAGATTACCGATTCATCCACCAATTCCTAAAATATAGAACTCTGAAAGAAAATCCCCCATCCCAAATGCCAAATCAAACAACGAAAAACTAAAATACATTCTAACTGTCCAAGTCAAACTCTAACCTTCCCACAAATCCAAGATACATCATGTCTAACCAACCACTGAACAAAGATGACTGAAAATATCAAACTATTTATTATCTCAATCTAGACACCCTATATTACCAGGAATAAAATCGCAAACTTTTTTAAACAAGACCTTTCAAACAAGCGAAAACACTGCAACTCTGAAGGATCAGCCAAATTATAAATATATATTGCAGGGTAGCAAGATTGGATATTGAAACTAACACCATAACTGCAAAACTCAATCTAACAGATATATATATATATATAAAATATAAGATACATCTTCCAAACAAGACTAACTACAAACAATTGGCCTGCAAAGAAATTGTCTATTAACCTTTGTTTTGCGCTTTAACAGTACGTTCAAAAAGAAAAAAAAAACATTTACCTACAAAATGTTCGCTTTTAAAGATTAGGCATTGAATAACCTCCAAGGTGTGAAAGCCATTAAACAACACACAAAAAGTTCTCTATTAGGATATTTGTAAAACGATATCTTTTCCACATAATCGTGACCTTTGTGCACAAAACCTGTGATATAATACGTGTTAACTAATGTCACGTTTTTTGCATCGGAGTTTGGACGCAGGTTTCGTAGATTATTAACACTACTTTAAATTTGGTTATTTATAAAGCTTTTGCATAGATGTAGTTCAGGGCCGTATGAATGGGTCACCCAATGACATTAAAACTCACTCATGAAGGTTTGCTAGTCTAGCTTTCTAACTATTAAACCACCCGAAGCGCCCTTACTACAATGAACTTAATTCCCACAGCGTTTCACACATTTGTGTACTTGCATCGTACTAAATGACAGACAGCTTACTAAATCTCAAGAAGGGTCTAGCTAAGGAAGAATAATCACTCACCTATTCTCACCTCCAATGAGTATTGAAGGAAAATTGCTTCTCACTGTGTGTCCCTAAGTTGTGATCTTTAGACTGATAAAACCAAATTCAATGAAATACATGAACTATAAAAATAATCCTTTTATTAGGACGCACTGTATTTCCCTGTGTTAAACATATCAGCGCAGTCATTCGTGAGACGTTATTCGATGAAATTGTTCATATCGTGTTTAATAAAAAAGAGCCGTTGTATTTTGTCGAAACTTCCGCTTTCGTCAGATAAACGTGTCATCTTATTGGAATCAATATACGACAAGAATCACGCAGAGTAATAAAAATGTTCGTACTCACGCGGCCAATTTGCAAGGCAATTTCCCAATTTGCACCTCGTTTCGTCATTCCGGTTGTAGAATGGCTTAGTTCCGGATTAATGATGAATGCTTCCGCGGGAAACTTCCGACACTTGAGATCAACTTCCGAAATGCGCAGTTTGTTGAATATCAGCGATCGTTCGCACTCCACAACTGAATAAATGGAATTTCACTCCAAATTATGACGGTTATGCAATTAATGTTACATCCTATTGCAAGAGAACCTATTTTCAAACTCACATTGGATCTATCTGTCTATCTATCTATCTATCTATCCTTATATGAATTGTTAGTCCAACGAAAGGAAAGTAAATATTTTTAAATGAGTAGGTCCTCAAGTGAATCTGAGTATTGTATTTAACTTTTCATTATTTCAGATATTCTTATTATTTTATATATTTGTGCCCAACATCTATTTCAGAATTTATGATTTTTTTCAGAAAATTGTTAATGGCCATTATTAATTTCCCGAAAATAAAAATAAAGTCTGAAACACGTGAAGAGCACAAATATGAAATAAAAAGTCCTAAATTCTAAATTTAGTTTCATTAGCAGACCTACTCATTTTTAATATATATATATATATATATATATATATATATGCAAGTTAGACGAACCAGACACGCAGGACACTGCTGAGGAAGCAAGGACGAACTCATCAGTGATGTACTCCTATGGACCCCTGCTTATGGCCAAGCAAAAGCAGGACGACCAGCTCGAACATACATACGGCAGCTATGTGAGGATACGGGATGTAGCCCTGAAGACCTGCCAGAAGCGATGAATGATAGAGAGAAGTGGCGAGAGAGGGTCAGGGATATCCGTGCTAGCGGCATGACATGATATATATATATATATATATATATATATATATTACTGCAGTATATGGTTGTCACTATCTCACTTGGTGGGTTTGTGGCAGACCAAATGCAGTATGATTTGGAGTGCTCAAGCAGTACATAGGTGCAACGGAGGGAACCATAAAACAAAGAATATATGGCAAACTTTTCTTCTCCAATAGAAATTATTCAACAAACACTTCTTTATCAACACACATCTGTCTCCTAAAAGGCAAGGACATCTCACCTACCATTAGTTGGGAAATACTAAAACTAGCTCCCGCCTATAGCAAGTCATCAAAAAATGCCTTCTTTGCCTGCATGAGAAAGTCGAAACTATCACGTACCCAGCACAAAACAATCCAGCTAAAACAATCAGAAATACTATCCAAATGTCGACATGAAAATAAACCTCTACTCGCATATTTCGACCCAAACACATAATCCATACCCACCACTATTCACCCTACCAATATCACCTCCATCAGTAAAATCCCCACACATCTTCACTAATAACCTCACAACACACCCGACGCACCGTAAGTACCATTTTTCTCCATTGAACCTTTATATCCATCTCCAAGATCCATCACGAACTGTGTATAAAATGTTAGCCACGATTTGATAATAGTTAGAAATACGCCTTAATACTGTATATTTACCACATTCCTTTCACGCATAACACCATAGATTGCAATAACATATACGTAATATAACATTAACACAACGCTGACAGCTAATACAAATTGCTATCACAATTTAACCCAGAACATATTCCAACATACAAGTATTGGTAATACATAATACTCGATAGTATATTACAATATAACATGTCTCTTACACCACGGTATTCCCAACTCATCTGTTCTTAAGTTGTAGATTGTTGGTTGGTTGTTTTGATTTTATGGCATATCAACCTTTGTTGGTTATTTAACGCCAAATCCATTTTTATGCAAATAGTTCTATTTCAAACAACTCAGTTTAGTATGAGTACACAGTTTAATTGTCAAAAACATTTCTATTTCTAGCTATTTAGTTTATTCAAACAGTTCTTATTCAGCTTATTCAGTTTAGTATAAGTACAGATTTTATTTACACACAGTTAAATGTCAAAACAGTTCTATATATTAAACAATTCAGTTTAGTGTAAGTACAGTTTTAATGTCAAAAACAGTTCAATTTCAAACAGTTCAGTTGAGTCAAACAATTATAATTCAAACAATTCAGTTTAGCATAAGTATGCATTTAGTTCTATTTAACCCATAGATAGAGCCCTATCAGGTGCTACCATTCTGGGCCAGAGTGGAGCTGGGAGCAATGGTAATGAATGGGTACTCCATATTCCTCAAAGCTCCAGCATCACTGGAGCCTCACAATCAGATTGTTTAGTGTCATATACACGACATTCGTTGGGGATGTCTTACCCCTCTGCAGAGGTGCAGTGGGTGTATTCTACAGCCCCAGCCGACTGGGCCAACTGATTAGTGTCACATCCAGGACACTAGTTGGCGGGTGTCTTACCTTTTTGCAGAGGTGCAGTCGGTGTATTCTACAGCCCCACCTGCCGACTGGGCAACTTAAGTTGTAGATCCAGAATCCATTTCCGTCTATTATACTTTCATTTCAAATCAAAAAATTAATTTTCTTCATAATGCAAAGATTATGATAAATTCTTACTTAGTTAAAATCATCTCTACACAAAAAGATTTTTTTATTCGTCCAAACTCCTGTCTGTCCCGTGACGTCCACGGCAAATTGCTAAACACATATTTTGGTGACAACCTCAAATCTGCAGCGAGACACATGTATCATCATACACACACATATACTAAAGATCACATATACGACTAGTGACAATAATACGCAAATATAATGTACAGACACACAGACACACAGACACAAAAGAGTTATAAACAATCCCAATATAAATATTCTTTTGACTGTATTTTTCAATTCTTTCGATTTCTCTAATATCATTCTTTCTCTGCCTGATGATTGTCGTAATAAGACGGCATGAAACCAGTGATTGCAGATAAGCATCCATTCTATTAAAAATATATAAAATTAATATATACTTATATATATATATATAAGTGAAGTAAAGTTGGCGACATTTATCGAGGGTGACCAGAAGTCTCCCTTTTTAATAGCAACTACACTGATATGTAGAGGAGAGCTCTACTCCTTTCTTTGGATTGCTCCACTTTACCCTTGATACGTACCTTATATTGCTGAGTGTTAAGCAAGGGGGTATCAAGTACCATTTCTAAAGTCTTTGGTATGACGCGACCTGGGATTGAACCCAGGTCTCCCGGACAAAACGGATGGAGAAAAAACGACGGCAATCACTCAAGAATACTGCGAGCAATATTGAACAAGGCCTGGAGACAGCACCCGACTAAGCAACAGCTTTACGACCACCTCCAACCCATCACGAAAACTATCAAAATTAGACGAACCAGACACAAGGGAATCTGCTGGAGGAGTCGGCACGAGCTCGTAAGTGATGTACTCCTGTGGACTCCTTCCCATGGACGAGCAAATGCAGGACGTTCCGCTCGAATCCACGTACAGCGGATCTGTACCGATACAGGATGTAGCCCAGAGGATCTGCTGAAAGCAATGAACGATAGGGAGGCATGGAGAGTGAGGTTCAGGAATATCCGTGCTGAGAGCGTGACGTGACGATGATGATGATATATATATATATATATATATATATAAAATTTTTGCAATGTTATAAAAAACCTAAAAAAATTTTACAAACAATCTTTACGCATGCAAACAACCCCTCACGATAGCTTATGATTGGTCTGAAAGCGCTCGGGACAATTTCGGTAATTTCATTTACCAATTCCAAACTAAAACCAAAACATTTGTCTGGAAACTTGAAAGGATCCTAATAAAATTTATATGAACAAAATGCATCTTTATTACTTCATCAAACTTGTTTAAATGAAGGACTGCAGCCCAATTACACACACACACACACACACACACACACACACACGCATATATATATATATATATATATATATTAGAGAAAAATGGAAACGAAACCGAAGGTATGAAAATATAAAAATGTGGAAATATAAAATATTCAAATGATTTATTTATTTATTGTTTACTAAACAAGCAGCCGCAGGCATAGGCCTCGATGTTAATGCACACAAAACGGAATATATGTGCTATAATCAAACGGGAGACATCTCCACTCTAGACGGAACCCCTCTTAAACTAGTAGACATATTCACTTACCTAGGAAGCAGCGTCGAATCAACCGAAAAGGACATCGACACGAGGTTAACGAAAGCATGGACAGATATCAATAGGCTATCGATTATATGGAAATCAGACCTAACCGATAAAATGAAATGCAGTTTCTTCCAGGCAGCGGTCACATCGATACTGCTATATGGCTGCACTACATGGACGCTAACAAAACGGCTGGAGAAGAAGCTAGACGGCAATTACACAAGAATGCTGCGTGCAATCTTGAACAAGTCCTGGCGGCAACACCCCACAAAACACCAACTGTACGGCCACCTGCTTCCTATCACGAAAACTATTCAAGTTAGACGAACCAGACATGCAGGACACTGCTGGAGAATCAGGGACGAACTCATAAGAGATGTACTCTTATGGACCCCCACACATGGCCGTGCAAAAGCAGGACGACCAGCACGAACATACATTCAGCAGCTATGTGAGGATACGGGATGTTGTCCTGAAGACCTGCCTAGGGCGATGAAAGATAGGGAGGAGTGGCGAGAGAGGTTCAGGGATATCCGTGCTACCAGCGCGACATGATGATGATGATGATTTTTTACTACGGACTAATACTTACCGTTTCGGTTTTTCGCTAAACCATTTTCAGGGGTATTTTAGATGTTCCGACTTTATTTTCAAATGAAAAAAAAAACCCCGAGCGTTCCATTATCGTTTCAGAATGTAGTGACGTAGTTGAATTTTTCTTCAAAAAGTCTAACGTCCATGCTATAGAGTAAAAAAAAAAAAAACTTTTATAAGAATTAAGCATTGAAATAACGTGGGAATATTATTACATATAAATAAATGTATCCTCTGAATATTTCGGCACCCTCTTGCTTTGAGCACTCTCGCGAAGGAATTACCGATTGCCACTCGCGTAATAAAAATTTCTTCAAATGAATGGGGCACTCTGTAGCCGTTAAACGTAAATATATAAAGAAAACAAAACTGGTACATATATGTTAAAATCGCTTCACTCAGGTCAAGTTTTGCGGTGGCTGTACGGTAGAATGTCCGGTTAGCGTAAAGTCGGTTAGGTATCAATCCTAGCTCCATGTATCTCACGTTTCTAGCCACACTGATAAGTCTGTCTGTGGATGATAATATGTATTTGTATATATATATATATATATATTACCATCCATAGAGAGACTTTCGTTGTATCCCAATTCTTCAATCTGACTATAAAATCAAGATGCTTCAAGCTGGAATCGAAACGTGGCTTACTATACGTCAGTCAAATATCTTACCTGGAGCCATCGTCATTCTCTGCATTAGTGAAGGAATTTTTTATTATATCTTTTTACATACACGTTATCGGCTACTGAGAGCAGTCAATTCATGAAAAGAGCTATTGCGATTCAGCTTATTTGGTAGCCAGCAAATTCTCCACAAAGGGGTTCAACCCAGGCCTCAGGGAGCATATATTTTGTCATCCACAGACCAAATGTTCATTGTATAGCTAGTCACGTGAGATGCTTAAACCAAGGATCGAAACGTGACTGACTGTTTTCTGCATACTTGAGGACCATAAGGCCACAGGCACACCATGATAATACAATTTTGTTGCGAGCATATTTTATGATTTGATGTTGATAGCGTCACGTCTACTAATTTTGAATTCATAATTTTTTCTTCTATATTGGTTGCCTTATCAAGGTCAAAGAACCGGTCGGCTTGAATATTTATCAATAAGTGTTGGGAAGAAGAGAGAGATTCATAACAATCCCGTGTCTATTAAGACGAAATTTCTCTTCTTTCTCTTCACACACCCACACACACACGCACACACATATATATTTTTGTGTGTGTGTGTCTGTGTGTGCGTATTTTTATGTGTGTGTGTGTCAGTGTAAGAAACTTCTTCCCAACACTCTTGAGAAAAGTATAAATATTTTTTGCCTACAAGTTATTGGTACATATTATATATATATATATATATATATAGCGTCATACCAAAGACTTTAAAAATGGTACTTGATGCAGCCTTGCTTAACACTCAGCAATATAAGGTACGTATCAAGGGCAAAAAAATTGAACAGTTCTCTGGAGACCTCATGAAGAACATCGCAAATTTCAGTGAAAAAAAACATCTCCGAAACAAAATTGGAAGTTAATGTCCTGGATGACACAATAAAAGAAAAGAAAAAAAAAACTCCATCTAGTCAAAACGGCCAATCACAGAAAACTACGTAGGAAGTCCCCCACCATAACAAACCAACGTAACCGAAAATATTGCAAAAAAACAAAATAAAACAAAACAAAACAGAAAAACAAAAACAAAAAGAAAACCGCCCCACCAAAACAAAACAAAATAACAACAACAATAAACAAATAAAAATGCTCCAATCGAACATAGACAACCACACCTAAAATGTATGAAACGGTGCAGGGATACCAAGGGAGAAAGCAGCTCAAATCAAACCGTACACATAGGCACATATCCTCAAGCTATATATATATATATATATATATATATATATATATATATATATATATGATTTCCTGTGTGTTCGTTTTATCTAGCATATCTTTATGATTATATTTTGACTAATGCCAAATCTTCTTCATGTTCGTGAGAGAAAAGGTGATATTTTACACATATCTACTTAAATATAAGATTATAAGCACCTATCTTGCAGTACATCAGTAGATACGGATTATATGAATGCCATCTATTTTAGAGTAGTGTGAAGATACAGTCTAAATGTAGAGCTCATAGAGCAAAAGCTATCATCGGGGATTACCTCAAAAGAGAATGCAGTGTTAGATATCTTTATATCTATTTTGTACAAATGCTAACTGTATACGCCGGTTCTGTCCCTAGATATACATGTATCGAAGCGACGATCTAAATTTCAATATCTTCATGTCACAAAGCGTTCTCGAAATATTAAAAATATTCAAAACTTATCAACCTGAAGATAAAAAAGAATCTCAGATATTAAAAACAGGTTTCTTTGGATTTAAAAAGAAAAAAAAACTTATTCAAACTCTAAAAAAAACAATGATAATGGAAAGTAGTGGATGGGGATAATTTTGGACATTCCAAAAAATATGAATTGAACCAAATTTAAGAAATTTTGTAAGTCGACATGAAAAGCATCAATAAAAATATTTTAAAAAATCTTGTTTATGCGATTCACGAAACATAAAGATTGGTTGACTGATTGATGTCAACACCTCAAGGGATATTTTATGCCTCAGAGTTAGAGAATCGCATTCAATGTCAGTTCATATTTTTGTAATGTTTCATAAAAAAATGTTCTTCCTTACATGGTCCGATCGAATGCGGATATATTTTTTAGTGATATATTTATCCGGTAGATGGAGGTATTACCAGTTCGGGTTGGATTGTACCTGTCAGTAAAGGCAATAAAAAGGGACTCTACCCTCTCTAGATCTCTCGAAGAGAGGTTTCATCATCAGACGCAGTTTTGTGCTATACCCTAGACACCACTTTTGTAGGGGATACAGTCAGTGAAGTTTAAGTACCACTTACAAGGTGAGACAGATTTAAAAGAAACGCTTCTACCTCAATAAACCTTATATATTTGGCCCAGTCAGCTGGGAATGAGGAATACACCGGCTGCATCTCTGCAGAGGGGTAAGACTCCTCCGAGTGTCCTTGATATGACACTAAACAACTTGATGGAGAGACTTCAGTAAGGCTGGAGCTTTAGGGAATGCAAAGTACCCATTCATTGCCATTGCTTCCAGGTCCACTCTGGCTCGAAATCATAGCACTTGCTAGAGTCCTATCTATGAGTCAAATAGAACTGTTTGACATTTCAACTGTGTACTTATGCTAAACTGAATTGTTAGAAATATAACTGCTTTTATATTTGACTGTGGGTAAACAAAAACTGTATCTATATAAATGACTGAGTATAAATTAGAAACTATGAACTTATACTGAGCTGAATTGTTTGAAATAGAACGGTTTTTTATAAAACTATGCATTTGTATTTGATAGAAGTTAAACTATTTAACCGTGTGAAAAAATGAGTTCAGGCTCATTTAAAAAACACTAATCATATATATTTAATATATATGTATAAAGAGAATTTGGTATTAAATAACCTACAATAGTTGATAGGTCATAAAACCCAACCAAACCAAACCTAATCTATTTTTATGACGTTAGGGATTATTAATAATCCAACAATTGTCCTTAGAAATTAAGAAAAGGATTTATATATTTCTTTATATATTTATTTCACTCGGCAGCCTTTAAAGCCATGTACGTTAACTCATAATCATCATATGTTTCTTGAAAATAGATCATTTTGTTTACTCATAATTTGTACTTTTAAAGAACCCATCGAGTTTCGTGGATTTGTATAGAAACAGAATAAGCGTACGCATAAAAAGAAAACACCTTTGCGCATGCGCCAATGATTCCAAAGTAAAGCTTTCGTCTATGCACGCAGCAAAATAAAGAATAAGATTTAAGAAAAAAAAAAAAAAAAACAATTGGTGAGTGAGCAGTTTTGGGCGGTAGTGACAAAATAGAATTTCAGTATGAGAAGTGATCCAATAAAACTTGATTCTGGAATGAAGAAGAAGAAGAAGAAGAAGAAGAAGAAGAAGAAGAAACTAAAGATGGCCGCAAAAATAGATGAGAAATGAGGTGAAGTTTAAGAAATTGATAGATTGCAAAATAATGATAAACACAGATTGCTAAGCGAAAGATGGGAACATTTAAGCTGTTTAAAATGAATAGATGGAATAAATAAATTGAGAAAAAAAAAAACATGGACGTTGAGTTGTAGGTGTGGAAAAGTTTTATTAAAGTCAGGAGTATAGGAAAGCTTCGATAAATAGATAGATATAACAAGAAAATGTTGGGACTTAATTTTTATTTATTGCGGACTTTTTTTCCTCATCTTGGTATTTTTTTTTGTGTTGTTTCTTCTTTCACTACGTTTCGGCCAAATTTCACCTCTGGCCTTCTTCAGGTGATTTACCGCGACCTCGGATAGGAATGCCAGAGGTGAAATTTGGCCGAAACGTAATGAAAGAAGAAACAACAAAAAAACCAGAAAAAAAAAAAAAAAAAACTACCAAGATGAGGAAAAAAAGTCCGCAATAAATAAAAAATAAAAATTAAGTCTCAGATTAAGAAACCTCATCTCAAAATGATTCCAATTAAAGACAAGTAAGAAAATGTTGATGAAAAAAGATTTTAAAAAATAAAAGGAATGAGGAATAAATTCGAAAATAATGCATTGATAGACACAGGCTGTAGCAGAAATACCTCTTACATTTTAAATTGTCACGTGAGTGGTACAGGTGAACTTTGATAAGAAATTATCGTAGGTCCATATATAGCTTATATCTTACCATGCTAATTATCCTATCTATAGGGAGCGGCAGAAATACATCCCACATTTTATACTGCCACCTGCGTGGTACTATTGAAATTAGACCAGTAATAATGGTAGCTCGATCTTTATAATGCTTTACAATTTTTTTTCAGATATGAACACTTACAATGATAGCTTGGCCTCATGTTTTTTAAAGGTTAATAATAAATTGCATAATAGACTGTCTAAAACTCTCGTCATTTTCCACTGTTAAACCGCTTCCAGGTCTTCCAAGGCGGCTATATTTAACCGCTGAGCCTGTGTTTCTGAAAATTCAAACCAAAAGTAGTATTGATTTTCTATCCGGAATAGCATCAGTCCGACATAACATAAAATGAGCCTGAAGACCTCTCTGTGTAGTAATTACAGATTCACCATTATAAAAAAAACTAAAACGTTTAAAGAACAAACTCACGGTAGCCATTGATCTGAATCATCTTATTAACCTAACCCCTCTGCTCGGGCAGGATATGACACAAGGTCAATTTTTAAGCGGAGTTTAACAGGTTTCAATTCAGAGTTTTCCTTCTCCTAGACTAGTTGCTTCACCAAGGCTGAAGAACCCAGTCTGCCCTACTATTTACCCATAGCTGGAGGGAGAATACTTGGATTCATACCGTTCCCAAGGGTATTAGTGCTATGTGAAATGCAATCAGACTCGTCCAGGATTTGAATTCGTGTCGCCGTGTCCATTTCCTAGGACGATAACCATTAAATCACGGGCACTATTGATCTAAATCATAATGGTAACTGATTACATCGAAAAAATGAAGAGGCATTAGATAGATGGAGCAACCATTACCACTTGCTTGAACCAGACATGCAGGTCACTGCTGGAGAAGCAGGGACGAGCTCATAAGTGATGTACTCCTATGGATCCCCACATATGGCCGGGCAAAAGCAGGACGACCAGCTCGAACATACATCCAGCAGCTATGTGAGGATACGGGATGTAGCCCTGAAGACCTGCCAGAGGCGATGAACGATAGGGAGAAGTGGCGAGAGAGGGTCAGGGATATCCGTTCTGGTGGCACGACATGATGATGATGATGATGATATACTCTTTTAGAAGGTCTGATATAAGCAGGTTGATTGAAATAGATCGGGAGTTGTATGCGTACCTACATGTGCAAATGGATTAAGGTTAGGGTTAGATATGAGCAGACATAGATAGATAGATAGATATGGAAATTCTTAGATAGAGAGATAAATATGGGCAGAGATATACAGATGGAAAGAGACCTTGATATATGGATTGGAACGGATTTAGATTGCTTGCTAGTTAGTGATATGAACAGATGTGTGTGGGGGGATTATGTGGTTGTGTGCGAATGGATAGATATGAAGAAACTTATATAGGTAGATAGAGAGTGATAAATATAGAGAGAATAAGATAGATATGAACAGATTAGAGAGAGAGAGAGAGAGAGAGAGAGTGAGAGAGAGAGTGTGTGTGTGATGAAAATACTTTGAAAAGAACATTTTTCATAGATAGATAGATAGACAGATAGATATGAACAGAATTTGGTAGATATGAACAGATTTGAAAATATACATAAAAAGGGAATTTTATATTGAAATAAATGTACAACTAAAACCGTTTCAAATCAGTGCTCTACGCACGACAATGCAGGGTTATCTCACGATATTTACACCCCCGCAAAAAAACAAAAAAATAAAACAAATAAAAACAAAACAAAAAAAAAACAAAATACAAAAACAAAAACAAACAAAAAAACAAACAAACAAGCAAACAAACAAATAAAAAACAATGTAAAAACTTTCGACTGAGTTTCAAGCGAACGATCTTAAGTATAGCTTGTATCGGCACTTACTTTACCGACGTGCCGTGAGTATCTTGTAACTTTTAAAAATTCTGTTTTGTTTCATTTTGTATTTGAAAATATCAAATTATATATATATATATATATATATATATATATATATATAGAGAGAGAGAGAGATAGAGAGATAGACAGGAACTGCACAAGAATGCTCCGAGCTACACTGAATAAATCCTGGGAGCAACATCCTACTAATTACTTATTCGTTTGCACACACTTAGATTTGTTTCAGTACAGCTATAGAACACAAACAATTCAATTTAACATCAGTAATTTTTTTGCACACAGTTAAAAGCTGACACAGTTCTATTTGACCAATCGATGGGTCTTTAGCAGGCGATACCATTCCGGGCTAGAGTGCATCTGGGAGTAATGGCAATGAAGATGTATTCCACATTCCCCAAAGCCCCAGATTTAGAGTCTCACGGTCAGAAGGTTTAATGTCACACACTGGTCACTCAATGGTGGGGGAACTTACCCGTCTGCAGAGATGCAGTTAGGGTATTCTACAGCCACAGCCGACTGGATTGTTGTGTGTGTGTGTGTGTGTGGTTTATCACGTATATATGTATGTATAGATTAATGGATGGATCAAGTATATTGATACATCGGTAGGTAAGTACTAACGTAGATAGATAGATAGATAGATAGATATTGAAGTTGGTTGGTTGTTTTGTTTCATGGCGTATCAACCCTTTTCGGGTCATTTAACGCCGAATCAAATTTCAAACAATTCTGTTTAGTATTTGTATAGTTTTTGTTTACGAACAGTTAAATGTCAAAACAGTTTAGATAAATGTCAAAACAGTTCTGTTAAATGTCAAAACAGTTCTATTATAAACAATTCAGTTTTGCGTAAGTACACAGTTTATTTCAATTTGAGCCATAGATAAGAGCCTATCAGGTGTTACCACTCCGGGCCAGTGTGGACTTGGGAGCGATGGCAAGGAAGGGGTACTTCGCATCCCCCAAAGCTCCAGCATTACTGAAGCCCCACCATCAAATTGTTTAGTCTTATATCCAGGTCACTCATTGTCGGAGTCTTAACCCTCTGCAGAGATGCTATCGGTGTATTCTACAGACCCAGCCGACTCGGCAAAGTAATTGAGGGAGTGTACTATTTACCAACATGTCTTTCAAATAAAAGAAGGAGAGGGATAATTCCGGTGGAAATGCATGAACAGTTTCAATTTTAATATGGAAAGAAAATACATCATTTCACGGAGAATGAAAGCGAAAATGAAAGATAAAAATACTGTGCTAATTTTAGAGGTTAACCTTAAAATCAGATTCAGTCGTCTGTAAAAAAATAATTACACGAGGAATTATGGCAAGGACAATGCAGGGAGAAATTGTTATTTTAGAAAGTGAAGATAACAACATTGATATAAAGATTCGCATAAATAATGAAAGAAAATGCAAGAATGCAGAAGAGAAAAAAAAAGCTGGAATTCCAGTGAGGTATTTAAGATGACATGGGCATTTTGGTGAGGAATCTTAGAGAAATGCGTTCAGTTAAGGAAGAATTCGGAGATGATTTAAAGATCAGAAGGAAAAAGGCGGTAAAATATTTCTTTCAAGACATGGGTGAAATCGTAATTATCCAGGAAATAAAAGGGAGCATTTCGACAAAAATGACGAAATTTTGGCAACTGGAAATGAAACGTATATAAAAAGCCAAACAAAAAAAAAAAAAAAAAAGAAAGAAAGAAAGAAAGAAGAAAAAAAAAAAGAAAAAGGAGGAAAAAGAAAGACAGAGAGGAAGAAAGAAAAAATACAAAATGTACGTACTCTAGTTGAAGAGACAGATAAAATGACATTAAGTTTTAGGCTTTTGAAAAATAAATTATCCCACGGGAAAATTGGCTCAGAACAAATCCCTTTAGTTAAGAACTTTCAGTTAAGAGTCATCCTAAAAGGCATGAATAGCTTAGTGTAACGTTTATAGTCACAGAAAATGAAATCGATTACTCAAGTTCAAATCTATGACGAAGGTATTTGCTTTTCATTACGCGCGGCGCCGTTAGGAAAGGCATGAACCTATGCGTTCTCTGCCTAGCTAGGGGAAAATACTAGGGAAGATTGACTTCTTTAGACTTAGTTAGGAAACCAGTACAGGAGAATGAAATTTTCGAATTCAAACTAGCATAATTCTGCTAAAAAATTGACTTTGTGTCACATCCTGCCCGTTGCGATAAATATATAAAATCGTCTGGTGCCCCACATACACAAAAGTTTGGCACAAGGCCGTTTTAGTGTGAGAACCAGGTGCAGGGCCGTAGCCCACTCACACCCCAAAATGTCTTGACCCCGTCTGAATTCTCCTAAAAAATTGTGCTTCAGGCGCCAGTTATTAAACCAAGCTCTGTCGGAGTAGTGGTAGCCTAGGGAGACCCTAGGAGTGTTGATCTTAGCCACAAGATCCGAAGCAAGGACACACCCAACCTGATCCATGTACTTGGGAACACATCTGGCCCAGTGGGCCAGGACTGCAAGTCAAAAAGACTTAAACAGACCCTGTATCAATTAATAAAAGCGTCAATACAATGGCAATATAAAAAAAAATCAGTTAACGAAAACAAATAGGTAGGAAATGAGAACAACGTATTGAATAAGGGATTGGGTTTAAATTCTGATCGATAACTAGTAGTCTGGAGGTTATTATAATCGTAACGTTTTGAATAAGATGATGACGATAGCATGAAATGTTTATAAAAGGTAATTAAACGAAAGAAATGAAAATTAAAGGAAAAAAGATTATATAAATACACACAAAATATCAGGAGAAAAAGTATGAAAAAAAGCAAGTATTACGGAAAGAGAATAAAGGAAATAAAAGAGGTACACTAGAAAGACAAGGAAGAAAGAAAGAAGTGAATTAATTTTGAAGGAAAGAAAAAATAAGTTAGAAAAGAAAAAGGATACAATTAAGAGAAAAGCGAGAAAGTAAGTTAAAAAAATACGCAAGAAAGAAAGCAGAGTGAAGCATTAGATTAAATATTACAGAAATATGAAACAATGCAGAAAAAAAATTAAAAAAAAATTCATTGCTCTATTTGTGATCTATCTATCTATCTATCTGTTGGCCTGTAATACGTTACTTCCGGTATCGCGGAGGTATAAAAGACGCTGTGTTTCGAGAAGCTAAACAGAAGGGAAACAGAAACAGAAGCAGAGACAAAAGGACGTCGGTCAGTAGAAGACAAACTTCGGTCGTAACACCTACAGCGAGAGCCTTATAATATAAGTCGAACTGTATCACTTGGGTTAATAAAGAATTAACTCTGTTTCACTGTGTATCGGTTCCTTACCACGATACAGCACTATCTATGACGGCTAGGGCAGTAAAATACGTCAACTGAGGAGTGAGATCTGGCCCTAACGAGGCCACTTGTTGGCAGTAGGTGGTGCACCCAAATGCTCAAGGATGGGTTTCTGATGTTTGAGGAATCCATGGACAAGCACCTAAAAGAGGTCATGTGACCAAAAAACTCAACTTTTGCTCTTAATCGGCTAGACAAGCAGTCGGAGAGGCCTGATCCAATCAATCGGCTGGTCACTGTCAAGCCCTAGCACATGTATAATTGTCCCGACCGTATTCTTCAAATTGTTCTGGTCGTAAACAAATAGGCGAATCATTTTTTATTTTTAAGCTGCATAAAGGCGATGGCTGAGGGTCAGTCAAGTTGAGTAAAACAAGACTTTTATTGGTTTGGTTTGGCTTTAGAGCATATCAACCATTGTGTGTTATTTAATGCCAAATCAGTTTTTTATTGGTCAGGGAGACCGGGTTTCAATTCCAGGTCAGGTCATACCAAAGACTCAAAAAATGGTACTTGATACCGCCTCACTTAACAATCAACATTATAAGGTAAGGATCATGAGTAAAGTGGAGCAATCCAGGGAATGGAGTAGCAACCCCCTACACGATGGTGCAATAGCTATTGAAAAGGAGACTTCGGTCCCCCACCCCGACTAAGGTCGCCAACTTTGATTACTTTTAAATATATGATTTGAAAACACATTCTGAAGACACACACAGGTAAATGATCAAACAGTTCGATTTCCAACTATTCAATTTAGCTTAAGTCAACAAAGATAATTGTTTTTCAAATGTCGCTATGTATCACTAACAATTCAATTAAACATCACTCATTTGTTAATCTACAATTAAATGTAAAACAGTTTCATTTCAAACAATTCAGTTTAGCATAAGTACACAGTTGAAATGTCAAACAGTTCTTTTTGAGCCATAGATAGGGTCCTGTCAGGTGCAACCTCTCCGTAACAGTGTGGGAGGGATGGCAATCAAACAGTACTCTATATCTCCACCCTCCAGCATTACTGGAGCCTCATCATTAGATTGTTTAGTATCATAACCAGGACATTCATTGAGATTTTTTCCCTTTGAAGAGATGCAGTCAGTGAATTCTTCAATCCCAGCCGACTGGGCTAACAAGATTTTGAATGTCCTGAAATGACACTAAATTGTATGTGATGGTGAGACTCCAGTCCTTGACTTTGGGTAATAAGGAGTACCCCTTCATTACCATTTCTCTAACGTTTGTTCAAAACCGGAGTAGTAGTGTCAGCTGGGGTTCTATCTATGGGTCCAATAGAACTGGTCAATCATTTGCTGAAAATTATTTTCATTATTATTTACTCCATGAGAGTTTTTCACATAAAGATTAGCTGATGATCTTTCACTGAAGTTTGAGTGACAGCAAGTTTCCTCAAGTCTCCAGGACGCTTCTCAGTATTCTGACTAATCTCAATGTAGATGTTTGCAAATTGTTCGTATTAAGCAAGAATAAGGGAGGTGCGCGGGGTGTAATAGTTATCGTCGTAGGAAATGGACACGGAGACTCGAGTTCAAATCCTCGACGAGGCTAATTGTATTTCACATAGCACTAATACCCTTGGGAAAGGTATGAATCCAATTAGTCTCCC
The DNA here is from genome assembly GCA_963585895.1 of Sepioteuthis lessoniana. Taxonomy (NCBI): domain Eukaryota; kingdom Metazoa; phylum Mollusca; class Cephalopoda; order Myopsida; family Loliginidae; genus Sepioteuthis; species Sepioteuthis lessoniana. The sequence goes on along the minus strand of OY757905.1, from coordinate 132,689,967 downwards.
TCCAGCTATGGGTAAATAGTAGGACAGACTGTATTCTTCAGCCTTGGTGAGGCAACTAGTCTAGGAGAAGGAAAACTCTGAATTAAAACCTGTTAAACTCCGTTTAAAAATTGACCTTGTGTCATATCCTGCCCGAGCAGAGGGGTTGGTAAATAGGATTAAGCAATAATACTTGATAAATAGAATTGCTAATGTTAAAAAAAATAGAATTTAATTTAAAGTCAATCATTTGTTTCCACATAGTTAAATGATTAAACAGCTCTGTTTGAACCTAGATGGGACCCTAGCAATTACTACCACTCTGGGTCAAAGTGGGCATGAGATTAATGGCAATAAAGAGGTACTCTACATTTCTCAGCGCTCCAGAACTAGAGCCTCATCAACAGATGGTCTAGTGACATATCCAAGAAGCTCGTTGGTAGGTTCTTGGTTCTCTGCTGTGATACAGTCAGTGTATTCTACAGCACAAGCCGACTGAGTGGGCACAAGTGTGAAGTATATAGCTAGGTTAACGTCTTTGGTAGGATGGCAGTGAATCACTTCTTGGAAGATAGGTGAAAGAAAGATTGATGTAATAGATAAATAATAATTTGATATAGTGTAGTAGAGTTTTATAAAGGTTTTTATAGTCCTATAGCTTCTAAAAAAAAGATCTTCAGGTCTCCAAGCATGTATTTCTCTTTAATAGCGTTTCTCAGGATAATTGCAGGGTTATTTGGTGGTACTCATCTTTGCTAGTAACATGAGATAGATTTTATTTGATTACATGGTACTATTAGTAAGGAACGATACCTGACCTAGATTTAAACTATAATCCTTTCCTGACCTGACACAAGATCTTAAGATACCTGATCTCACCGTCACCACGGTAAAGGTTTTTCAATTAAGAATGTTCTTTCTATACTGGTTTGCCTACACAGCAGGCAAGACAGTCCAGTCTAATTTGCCCAGTCGCCTGGGGTTTTCGAATACACCGACTGTATATGTGTAGAGGGGTAAAACTTCCCTAACGAGTGTCCTGGATTTAATACTAAACAATCTGATGGTGAGGCTCCAGTAATGATGGTGTTTTAGGGAATGTGGAGTACTCCTTCATTGCCATTGCTCCCAGGGTCACTCTGGCACGGAGTGGGAGCACCTGATAGGGTCCTATTTATGGGTTAAATAAAACTGTTTGACATTGTGTCCTTATACTAAACAGGATTGCTAGAAATTAAGTATTTTTACATTTACCTGTGTGTTAACAAAAAAAAAACTGTATTTATGCTAAACTGAATTGTTGGAAATAGAACAGTTTTTACATTAAAAAATGACTAATAGTCCAGTAAACTGGGACTATAGAATACGCCGACTGCATCTTTGCAGAGGAGGTAGACTCCTACAACAAGTGTCCTGGATAACACGATGAAGTCTGATGGTGAAGCTTCAGTAATAATGGAGTTTTGGGGAATGCAAAGTGCTCTTTCATTGCCATCACTCCCAGGTTCACTTTAGTCCGGAGTGGTAGCATCTGATAGGGTCCTATCTATGGGTTAAATAAAACTGTTTGATATTTAGATTGTGTACTTATGCTAAATTGAATTGTTAGAAATAGAACTGTTTATATGTATAAAATTGGATTTGGCATTAAATAACCTACAATGGTTGATATGCCATGAAACCAGACCAAACAAATCAACCAGTTTGATCTACTATTTACAGATGACCGAAGAAGGAAAAGATGGATTCACACCTTTCGTAAAGACAATAGCATGAAGTGAAACCCAAACGGCAGCATCCAGGATTAGAACTGAGGTCACCGAATCCATTACCTCTGACAATAACCGTTACTTTATGCCAACATTTCTCAATAAAGAAAAAGGCATTTACTTTACACTAGAAATATGTATTTTTCTATATAAACTGCTTCCTTGTAAATGCAATTATCTTATCGATTATCAATTAACTTCCAGTTCTGCATTTTCCCGCAATAAACGATCGCTTTGAAACGTCACCATAAAATTTTCGGGTAATCGATATAAATATTTTGGTTGTCTGAATTTCTGAGACGAAGCTGGATGATTTTTATCAGCAAGGGTTTTCGGGCTATTATCTTCATCTTTATTGTTATTTGCACTACGTTTCGGCCGATATGTCCTCCGACCTTTTTCAGGTCTTTGTCGAAATCGGGAACCTACAAGGAACTTGGTGCTACGTCCTTTATTGAATCAACGGGGATCACCTGTTCTGATTCCGTTAACAATAACCGGGTACAAGTGTTAAGAATTCTTGCATTGTTACTCGCCTGCAGTTAAGATTGAACCTGCAAACTCCAGATTATTGTCTCCTTAGAAGCTTGGAAAAATAGCGTAACGGTTATTTGCGTTTGTTCCCTTACTTGATGGAGTTATACCCCCCGCAGTGATTCCCTCGGTGTATTCTATACCCCCCAATCGACAAGATGGGAATTTAGTTTTAAAATGGAAAATGTGAACAACACTAGGAAACATAGTATGACATTAACATGTTATAAATTTCCCTACAGAGAAAAAATATATAAATCGCCCAGAAAAACATTATACCACGGATATTTTTATCATTAAGGGTTTTCGGACTACTGTCTTCATCTTTATTGTTATAACCACAACGTTTCGGCCGATATGTCTACCGGTCTTCTTCAGGTGTTTGTCGAACTCGGGAACCTACTCTGAACTTCGAACTACGTCCTTTATTGAATCCAAGGGGGTCGCCTGTTCTGATTCCGTTAGTCATAACAGGGTACAAGTGTTAAGTATTCCTGTATTGTTACTCGCCTGCAATTTTAATTTACTTATTGCACTTATTTTTTCCCTATAATCATACAGTTTCACGGTTTCCATTATCTCAATCAAAAAGAAATAACCAAATCAATTATATGGTTTTACTTTAAAATTCCGATTTTGCTTTAATTAATTTTAATAATAATAATAATTTATTTTCACACAGCTGTAGTTTAAATGATATCGATTCAATTGTAATAATGTCTCAAAAAACCATTTGACTCGTACATTGGAACTTAAAATGGACTATTGAGAGGTTTGGTTTATTTTTTAATGGCATACAACTCTTCATGGATTATTTAATGTCTAAATTCTATTCATTTCTAAATATTTGATTTCAATCATAACTTCAATATTCCATGGATATATTTTTCAAATTTTATTTTACGTCTAATAATCATTTTGCATACATTTTAATGGTTTCAAGTATTCCTATCTAATACAAATAATTTAAACACATTTGAAGGGTTTCAAGTATTCGTATCTAATACAAATAATTCGAACACATTTGAATGGTTTCAAGTATTCCTATCTAATACAAATAATTTGAACACATTTGAATGGTTTCAAGCATTCCTATCTAATACAAATAATTTGAACACATTTGAATGGTTTCAAGTATTCGTATCTAATACAAATAATTCGAACACATTTGAATGGTTTCAAGTATTCCTATCTAATACAAATAATTCGAACACATATGAATGGTTTCAAGTATTCCTATCTAATATAAATAATTTAAACACATTTGAATGGTTTCAAGTATTCCTATCTAATACAAATAATTCGAACACATATGAATGGTTTCAAGTATTCCTATCTAATACAAATAATTCGAACACATTAGAATGGTTTCAAGTATTCCTATCTAATACAAATAATTCGAACACATATGAATGGTTTCAAGTATTCCTATCTAATACAAATAATTCGAACACATATGAATGGTTTCAAGTATTCCTATCTAATACAAATAATTCGAACACATTTGAATGGTTTCAAGTATTCCTATCTAATACAAATAATTCGAACACATTTGAATGGTTTCAAGTATTCCTATCTAATAAAAATAATTCGAACACATTTGAATGGTTTCAAGTATTCCTATCAAATAAAAATAAGTAATACTTTATCATATTGTTTTAAGTAAGTGCATCTATTTCATAATAGACATTTCATTGTACAAAGTTTTATGGTTTCAAGAAACTAATAAAAATAATCTTTAAAAAACAATTGTAGATTTAAGTGACAATTCCTAATTCAAATAATTTGCTCATAGGTATATGGTTTTCCACCCATTGGCCTAATTATTAGAGTGTTCGTCGATGGTCCAGGAGACCAAAGTTCAATCCAAGGTCGAGTCATACCAGAAACTGAAAAAAATTGTACGTGGTGCTTCCTTGATTAACGCTTAGTCTTATAAGGTACGGATCAAACGTAAGTGGAGCAATCCAGGGAATCGTGTACCACCTGTCCTACACCTCGGTGTCGTAGCTATTGAAAAGGGGGTCTTCGGGGTGCCCTTGAATTCCGTCGGCGAATTTAATTATGTTACTAATAAAAATCTTTGATAAACAATAATAGCTTACATTTCACTGACCTAGTTATATTTTATTCTCTTATGTGGTATTAATTATTCCTGTTTAATATAATAAAGTTTTAAGTGGATCTATTTATCCCATCAATGGGATCCTAACAGATTTCAGAGTCAGAAATAATATAAGAATAATGATAACGATGGTATGACTCAACACTTTAGTTCCAGAAATATAGTCTCACCATTAGGAATATTTTTGTGTCATACTCAAGATATCTCGTATTTGGATAGATTGGATAAAATGAAACTCCACAAAGCGAACTGAACATTGGCAAAGTAAAACTGAATTCGCCTCAAAGGCAGAAATCAAACCCTGCACTCAGGGATAGGGATACTTGCTATTATGCGATAAAAGATCTGTGTGAGTTATGCTTTAACAAAACGTAGAGGAATATAGAGGAAAAAGCTTCGGAATAAATATTTGATGATAGAGGAATGTCACTCGTCTTGCTGTGTAGCTTTTCATTCTCCAAGATTAAGGACAACGTTGAGAAGACTATAACAGCTTCTACAGAAGTGATTTACTCGCAGGCTAAACAAGCAAGCTTCCAAAAAATGGTCACGTTGTCAAATTCATTGATTTAAAAGACTCACTATTTCCTGCTGTCTTAAACCGGAAGAAGACAGAGGAAAGCTACTCGTGAATGTCAGTATTTGGAGTAGTTAAGTTATATCGTAATAAATGACGAACCTGTCTTTTTGTTGTTTTAACTTTCTTTCACGTTAAACGAGAATTATATGTTTTATCCGCTCATTTTCACTTTCCTCCTTTATCCATAGTGAGTCTCTCGATACGCGATTATTCCTCCCAGACATTTTTGTTCATTATTTTAGACATCTCCTTCTTCATCATTTCATATATATATATATATATATATATATATATATATATATATATAGCTATTATACAATAAATAATCTGTGTAAGTATATATATATATATATATATATATATATATATATATATATATATATAATTTTTTAAAAATTGCTTTTTCTTTAATTTTTATAATTTTATTTTTTTCTGCCCTTCATTTTCAGGTTTCTCTTACATTCATATTTTTCCTATTTAAACAACTTTGTTTTATCTAATTAAATTTAATTTTCTGTAACATAATTTTTTGTTATTGTAATTTTGTTTCTATATTGTATATCTTTACATTGCTTCTGAAACATCAATCGACTTCTTTCAATTTTCTATTTTCTATTATAATTTCTCTACTTATTTTGTTTACTTTGGTTCCCTTTGTTACTCAGATTTTTTTGTGCTTATTTGCATTTTTTCAAATTTGATTCAACCTCGTTAATTTGTTTGGTTGGTTGGTTCTTTCTTTGTTTTGTTTGATTACTTTTTTTTCTTTCATTTTTTTTTTTTTTTTTGCTTATTTATTTGTTTGTTTGTTTTTCTCTAGTGTGGTTGTTTTCCTTTATTTTTTGATTCATTCTATCTCGTTTCGTTTCGTTTCTTTTGTTCTTTGGTTTCCATTTTTTCTCATTCGCTTTATTCCGTTTCGTTTCTTCCTTTTTTTTCTTATTTTGCTTTCTTTGTAATTTTATCTTTTCTTTCTTTCTTTTTAATAAATACAGTTTTGTTTTCTTTCTTTCTTTTTTTCTTTCTTTCTTTCTTTCTTTTATTTATCTATTTATTCGTTTATCTATTTATTTATTTGAATTTCTTTAATATTCAACCCCATCAAATATTTTTAATTCTAATTTAAATTTCGTCCCCGTTCTGAAAAAAAAAAAAAATCCAAACAGGAATGAGAATAAAAATTAAAAACATTATAACATATCGAAGAGTTATAACAAAGATCTTTATTAGAAAACTCAATTCGAAAAAAAAAAGAGTCTTTATTTTGTATCAAATGAAATTCTATTATTTCATTTACTTTTTTCAATTATATTTCACGCCAGAAATCACGAACATTCCTCGTCTATTTCTTGTAAAGAGATTCCTCTGTAATAGGTATTATAAATAGTCTTACGAAGATTGGCCTTTCCTATATTATTCTTTTCTTGTCTTTATTTTTTATAATATTTTTCCTATTGAAGAAAGCTCTGAGGTATTGCCTTTGATTATTTAATGTTTTCCGCGTTCGAGAAATTCAGGCGAGGAAGTTTTCACCTTTCATGACTGTTAGAGCATTTTATGAGCAAAATGTGTGTGATGACAAAAATATTTTTTATATTGACACGCACACATCTCATTTGGCATTTACAAATTTATATACTATTTACTTCTATGTAGATATGTATGTAATTTCGGTTATGGCTTAGTATGCAAATGAACAATCATCAATGGATTTATATGTATATAGATGCATATTTACTTAAATTCAGACATTACTCGCGCAATACAGACATATACGATAGATCATATACATATACATACATACATACATACATACATATATATATATATATATATATATATATATATATATATATGTGTGTGTGTGTGTGTGTATGTGTGGAAGAAAAACGTAAAATAATGTATATGTACTTAAGAAGTTTATGCATAATTATATCCATTACATTCGAATTACATTGAATATATATATATATATATATATATATATATATATATATATATATATATATATATTGCCGTGTGTGTGTCTTTATGTGTAAAAAAAGAAAATGCTGCATATATATATATATATATATATATATATATATATATATATATATATATATGAGTGTGTATATATTCGAATGTAATGGTGGATATAATTATGTAGGAACTTTTTAAGTACATACATATACATCATTTTACGTTTTACTTACACACACACACACACACACACACACACACACACACACACACACACACACATACATATATATATATATGTATATATTCCTTGGTTAGGTATTATCAGAAAATGAATCCGAGGTTTCAAAACAATGTGTAAGTATATTTCTTTAGAAAAGAATCACAAAAGAAATTTTATCAATAAAACAATAATTTCTCGTTACTTTCTAATAACCTTTTCCCTCAGAATATTACTTCACTGTCACATATTTTTAAATAATACTTACCTACATAAAAGAGGATCTCTTCAAGTAAGGATTTCAAATTAGTTATTAAGAAATTTACGTAATCAAATTATATGAATGAGATTTTTTAAAATTTCTAATTGGTGAGTTCGTTGGTGTATTTTGGCATACCAGCCCTCCTAGGCGGAGAATAACAAATCCTGTTCACACACACACACACACACACACACACACACACATATATATATATATATATGATTTGTTAAACAATGTCTGGTGTTTCAGCCGGTATTGTGTTGTTCATTTATCTGTTACATCTCAGAGAATTGTTTGCGTTTCATTTTTTAGTTCAGATTCTAATCTGTGCATATTTTTTTTGGACCATGGTTAAATTTGACTCCCATGCACAATTCTTCGTGGATCACTGGACCCACACAATCACGTGCATGGCTTTTTATGTGAATAACTACTTTATCTCTATCGCCATAACATACACTTGATATTTTTTCGTTTTGCCAATGGTCCGGAAGACCGGGGTTCAATCTCAAGTCGATCGGCTCGGTTCGGTTTCTTTGTTTAATGGCATATCAACCTATGTGGGTTATTTAATGCCAAAGCCATTCCCCTAGAAGAATAATAGTGGTTCTATTTAACCCATAGCTGAGAGGATAAGGGGGTTCATACCTTTCTCAAGGGTATTTGCCCGAAAGTGAACATAATAGCGCGACTGGAGTACGAACTCGCATACTACGATTCCGCAGTCCATCACTTTAACACATTACACAACGAGGACACCCCCCAATCTCAAGTAGAGTTATTCGAAAGACTTAAAAAATGGTACTTTCTGTCGCCTTGCGTAACGCTCAGCTTTATAAAGTAAGGATCAAGGGTAAAGTGGTGCAATCCAGGGATTAGAGTAGTGCCCTCCCCTACGCCTTGGTGTAGTAGCAATTGAAAAGGGAGCCTTCCAGTCACCCCCAACTAAGGTCGCCAATATACTTACTTACTTCGACATATTCAATTCTTATGCTATTATTTTGTTTGCAATTAAGTCATTCATTTTTCTTTTGAGGTTCCCTTTTCTTAGCCATGCCCATGTCTTGGCATGAACCATTTCCTTTATTTATTTTTCTTCCCATATTTTCTTTTTCTCTTTTGATGTTTTTTTTTTTTTGTTCATAAATTGTTTTTGTTGATATTGCTATTTCTGGTGGCAGTAATCAATCTTTCTTTTTTCTATTTTGTATATATTTTTGAGGTCTGAAGTGTTGCATCTACACAATTCTCAATGATGGCAAATCCTTGGCGAGTTTTTCTCACCAGCGTCATCTGGTGATTGTGCTCAGGAGTCAAAGTGACAGCAAGCCTCCTCAGGTTTCCAGTCCTCTTCTCAGTGATCTGACTGATCTCAACAATATTGTAGCCGGATGGTCTTCTTGATTGGTTTGGTTTGGTTTGGTTTCTTTGTCTAATGGTATATCAACCTTTGCAGGTTATTTAATGCCCAAGCCATTCTCCTAGAAGAACAGTAGTGATACTATTTAACCCATAGCTGGGAGGATAAGAGGGTTCGTACCTTTCCTAAGGGTATTTACCCAAAAGTGAACGTAATAGCGCGACTGGAGTACGAACTCGCTTACTACGATCCCGCAGTCCATCGCTTTAACCATTACACCACGAGGACACCCCCTCGGTCTTCTTGAGGATGTGCGGTTCAATGTATAGTGGGTCACTTGTTCCTCTTGTTCTTCCGCAGCATCTTCTCTGCACTTCCGGAAATAGTGCGCGGGATATAAGTGAGCAATATATGTCTTCTTTAATCTGTGAGGTCTGGATTTTCCATATCCTTGGTGGACACATTATCGGTCTATAGTTTCTGGTGATAGTTCTTTTCTTTCTGTATCAGGGTAAATATAATTGGCGACCATTGTCGAGGGTTACTTGAAGGCTCCCTTTTCGATAGCTACTACACCAATGTGTAGGGGAGGACGCTACTCCTTTCCCTGGATTGATCCACTTTACCCTTGATCCATACCTTATAATGCCGAGTGTTAAGCAAGGAGGCACCAAGTACCATTTTTTGAGTCTTTGGTATGACTCGACCTGGTATTGAACCCAGGTCTCCCGGGCCATTGGCGAACACTCTAACCGCTAGGCCAATGTCCGGTATTAATCAGAGTAGTTTTCCTCTTAGTCATCCATTCGGGTATACTTGCTTCTTTTAGGCATCAATTCCACTGTGGTGCCAGTCTATCATGGATCGACGTGAATTTTTAAAACCAAAATCCGTGTATGAAATCTTGACCTGCCATTTCCCAATTTTGTTTTTTCTTGAGGGTTTCTCTTTGAGATTCTTTGAGTATGTTCACCTCAGAGCCTTCTTCGAGATCTTGTAGTTTATTTTTCATATCATCAATCCATTTAGGATGTTCTGTCTTTTCCCATATTTACTCTAAAATTCTTTAATTTCCTTCGCATCTGGTTGTCGTGCATCTCCCCTGACTTGTTGCTAGAATTTTCTATTGTTATTTTGGAAGGTCCTATTTTGTTTGTATTGTTCTGACCGTGTCCTGGCATTGTTTGGTCCCATTTCTTTCGCCAATATCTTTTGGTTTATCTCGTCAAGTTGTATTATTAAACTTGCCTGTTGTTTTATTTTGGTCTTTTCATCCCAAGATATCCTTGCGTATTATTCATTTCTAATCCTTTTCGCTTTTTTCACAGTTTCTTTAGCAATCTTTCTGATCTAATTTCTCATCCAAGTTTTGTATTTATTTTTCAGTTTCCTAAGGGGAATACAGATTTAATCACGGATTAGTTTCGCTCTTGCGTAGATTTGCTCGTTTAGTTTACTGATGTTGCCAGTTGGGATCTTTGTTCATAATTTATTTACCTTTCGATCTCAATCTTCACTTTATTCCGAAGAGATAGTAATATACTCTTCTCTTCAGCCATGATTTTCTTTATTAAAGTTACATTTAACTGTCTTTGCGCATTGAGATTGATCTTGTGGTGCCGGAGTCTGTGGGGCTTGTTATTCAGTATTTTGTGTTTCAGTTCGTGTAGGGGACTCTTTTTCATATTCTATCTGATTTGGCTATTCAGATATTTCTGTTATCTCAAGGTAAAGAAACTAAACTTTCTTTAAAATCATTCTGGCTTGGTCGATAAGTCTTTAGCTAGTGGTAGTACATTTAACAGATTATGCCCAAATTTCAATTATTCTGTTTCTATATCCTCTTTGAGGTGAATTTCCCTTAAAATATCAGTTAAGTATATTTTTGTCTTCTCCCTTCGATTTTTTCTATTAGTGTCTTTAATTTGAGTTGTTTCTGGTCGTTGTTTGTATACCTGAAAATAGAACTGTCAACATTCGCAGGAAGCTACTGGGTCTCTCATGTTGGCGATCAAGGGAGTACCTGACGATCATGACTCTCAAATCTCTTTTCTGTGTTCTATATTTATTGGGATTTGACATTTTTCACGTGTATTATTATTATTATTATTATTATTGAAATCCCTGTTGCATAATGGCTTAAGTGGTAGGACTACTGCCTTGAATTACGCGAGTTTGAACTCCTCATCATCTTATGCATCTTGAGTATTTTTCACAGGTGATGTTTATTAGTAATTAGGATGTTTGAGATGTAATTTTGGTTGTAAAGATGACTTTCATCTTTAAAGATGTGACAGTCATCTTAGACTCATACAAACTTATAGATTTTAAAATATAAAAGTCCTGTTAAAACCCTAGATGAAAACAGAATACTGTTACATTTACAAACACGCTCTTTACGTAATTTTTGGTTTCTCGAGGTGTCATCAATAATCATCCACCTAATGTGATTCCCGAATTAAACGTTCAGGATAGAAATAGAAAGAGAAGGTGAATTCCACTTTGGAAAAGAGATCGTAATGTGAATCTGATGATTTAGCGGGTACTGTTACACCCAATGTACAGGTGTAACCTCACCATGAGAAAAGTGACGAACACACAAAACTCTATCTTGGTTTGCCAATACAAAAATTATTGGCAAGTACCCTTTTAAAGTAATCGTCAGAGAGCGAGAAACAGTATCAAAACTGAGTCAACCACATTAACTGGAGAAAGAGAAACAACATATGAGGAAAGAGAGAGAGAGAGAGAGAGAGAGAGAGAGAGAGAGAGAGAAGGGGGAGACACGGACTTTATATTATCTTACACGTTTTCTCTTGTAATTCTAACACGGGCTTCCACGCGGGGTCTATCCTCACCGCTACGTGTCCGGGCTCCAATTGCTTTTTACATCGTCGTATCCCATGGCCAACTCTCATCTTTATCTGCTTGCGTCTGACAGCCGACTGACTCTTTTTCTGTCTCCTGTTTCACGTCCATTCTTAACGGCTTTCTCGTCTAAGTCTCCTCCAGCCAATCAGAACTCGTTGTCGATTTGTTACTGATATATTTCTTTTTTTTTTTAAACCTGGATGTCCCTAATTATTTTACAAGAGTACCTCCTGGTATTTTTATTTGTTTTTCGTTATTTAAGTGTATGTCAACTTTCATTGATTAATGCTGAAGCTATCCTAACAAAAGAACTGCAATGGTACCATTTAAATGATACCAGAGGGAATAAGGGGGTTCATGCCTTTCCTAAGGGTTTTAGTCAGAAAGTGAAAATAACTGCGGGAGTGGAGTTCGAACTCACAATGATATTGCAAATCAACACGTTTGCCGCTTCGTCACGGAGACTTCCGGTGTTAACTGCGTACAAAAATGATAATAGGCAAAGAATAATTTCGATGAACATTGAAAATATAAAGTTATGATTGCAATAAAACATTTAGAAATTAATTAAATTTTGGCATTATGTAGCCCATAATGGTTTGATATGCTATAGAATAAATCAAATAAACCGATGAAAATGGCGCTTT
>OY757905.1:132644961-132677458 GCA_963585895.1 Sepioteuthis lessoniana | reverse complement strand
CCATTGTGTATCTATTTTGTATTTCCAGTTCGTCGAGTACCACTGATCATGTACATATGAATTATGAGAAAGAGTAACTAACACGCCAATGTACAATATGTCAAAATTAGAGAGAACACCGTAGGTGAAGGGAGTGAAAGTACTCTAGAATTATGAGAGGGGGTATAAGAGATACTTTAAGAAAGACATATATATATATATATATATATATATGTATATATAGATATATATATATGAGAAAGAGAGAGAGAGAGAGAGAGAGAGAGAGAGAGAGAGAGAGAGATGAAGGAGTAGAGAAAGGAAGAAAGGGAGCGAGACAGTAAAAAACAAATTGAAGACAGGTAGGATATAAAAAATAAAGACAAAAGTAAGAAAAAGTAGAAAGAAACGACGAAAGAAAGAAAGAAAGAAAGAAGGAAAGGAGGGGTTTACGTGTGGATACTTTTTAAAAGAAATCTGAGTGAAAGGAGGTGACAGAAAAAGGGAAAAAGAAAGGAAACAAGAGAATAAAAGGAATAGAATAGACAGAAAGAGAAAAAGAAAGAATGAAAGAAAGAAAGAAAAAAGAAAGAAAGAAAAAAGAGAAAAAGAAAGAATGAAAGAGAGTATAATGTGGACGTACTTAATGAAATGCGATCCGAGAGAAAGAGACTGATTTAATGGAATAAACTGAAAATAGATAGAAAGGAAGAAAGAAAGAAAGAAAGAAAGAAAGAAAGAAAGAAAGAAAGAAATATAATGTGGGCATACTTTATGAAAGGTGATCGAAAAGAGACTGATATAATAAAATGAACAGAAAGAAAGAAAGAAAGAAAAAAGAAAGAAAGAAAGATTGAAAGAAAGAAAGAAAGAAAGGGATTACGTGTGAATACTTTTTAAAAATCAATCTGAGAGAAAGTGTTTGACAGAAAAAAGGAAAAAGAAAGGATACTGGTGAATAAAAGGAATCAAACAGAAAGAAAGAAAGAAAGAAAGAAAGAAAGAAAGAAAGAAAATATAATGAGGGCATACTTTATGAAAGGTGATCTGAGTGAAAGAGACTGATATAATGGAATGAAAAGAAAGAAAGAAAGAAAGAAAGAAAGAAAGAAAGAAAGAATAACAAAGTATTTCGAGTGAATATCTATAAAAAAGACATCCAAAGGAAAAAGAGCGATAGAAAAAAAAGGAACAAAAAGCAATGAAAGATCGAAATTTCCGAAAGAAAGAAAGAAAAAAAAAAAAGAGAAAGAAATTGCAGAAAGAAAGAAAGTGAACAGAATCAGAAAATATGCAGATACTGAATAAGAATCACTAGAAATGAAGATAGAAAATAAAAGACTAATAAAAGTTGGTTGGTTGGTTGGGTTTCATGGCATATCAACCTTTGTGAGTTAATTAACGCCAACTAATAAAAGGAAAATACGTAAACCTTTATGGAGTGAAATGGGAGAAAAATGAACACTAATTGAAATAAAAAAAAACAGCAAAGAGTAGAAAAATAAAAGAGAGAAAAAGAGAGAGAAAGAAAGAAACTGAAACAAGGAAAGACTTTCAATCAAATAACCCCCCCCTAAAAAAAAACAACAACAAACAATCAGATAAAGTGGAAAAAGACCAAATAACAATTAACCCAATTAGAATCAGTATTACAGACGAATAAGAGATTGACGGCAAGAACAAAAGACGACTAATCTTCGTTTATATAGTTACGTATTTATCATCAAAGTTCTAACCTTGATGAAGCCAGAATTGCGAAGGCTGCTTTTCAAGGCTTTAAGGCTTGTGCATCTTAGAAAAACCAAAATCACCGAATCGTTTAGTGGAATATTTATCCAAGTTTTGTTGATAACAAAAGAGAAAGAAAAACGAAGGAAAGAGAGATAGAATAGAGGAAGACACCTGGAGTCAATGTCTACAAGAAAGACAGTAGTTGATTTTTTTAATATACAGAACGAATAAAAAAGTATAGATTAAAAAAAAGAAGAAGGAAATGATAGAATGAATTTAATATGATAGAAAAGAAAAATGACTTATAAAAAAATGAAAATAAGAAGATTTGGAAAATTCAAAAGAAAAAAATTATTAGATGAAAACCAGAAACGAAATTAAAGGGACAAAAGAAATAGAAGTATTTAGCAGAAAGATTAATGCTTTAGTTGGATTTCTTTTTAAAAGCATATCAGTTTTCGTGGGTTATGCAATCCCAAAGCTATCCTTATAGAAAGACGGTAATGATACTTTATACCTCATAGCGAGGCATGTACGGAAGTTCATGCCTTTCACAAGTGTGGCACAATAATATATATATATATATATATATATATATATATATATATATATATATAATAATACAAATTTCATTGAACATAATAGACATTTTTTGTCTCCATATTTTCCTCTGGATATGTTCGTATTGCCGTATTGCTTTAATCGTATTCGGCAGGAATTGAATTATATATTGTCCATAGTTATATATATCCCTAGCACTTTCTACCCGACTTTGGGCCATCATCAGGGGAAGATCTATTACAAAAATGATGTAACTTTTGTTTTTGCATATTACTACTATGTAAGAGTGTCTTTACCGTTGATGAGTATAGCGTTTGTTTTTAAATGGGTTTCTATAAATAGTGTCAGTAGTTAAAGACATTTAACATTAACATTAGCACTGGTTTGAAAATTAATTCTGTTAAGTGTCGGTTGCATGTTTCTAATATGTAGTGCTTCGAGAGTCTGTAGTTTTTGTTTATTATTTTGATGTTCTAATATTGTTGTGTTCTCGGTGAGAATTTCCCGTAATTCTGTTGTTAGGTATATATATATATATATATATATATATATATATATATATATATATGGATGTTTGTGTGTGGTACTGTGTATGTTTGTGGATGGGGGCTAAAGAAAGGACTTTATTGTCAGCATCTTTGGACGGCATCAGTTTGACTGGAAGATATTCCTTTGTCTATTTTGGCGCAAAGACCACAGGCAGAGTTGAGCTCGTGTGAAACCACGTAGGCCTGTGAAGGTCCGAAACCGGAAGTGGGGGTGGCATGGATCAAAGACGTTCGTTAGTTAAGTCTAAGACTTGGGGGGCGGAGAGACAAACAGTCTAAGTTTCGTAGTCAAGAGAAAGATTCCAGCAGAGAAGTGTAAGGTGATAACCAGAGATGACGCAGAATCCTTGGTAGCTGTTAGAAGTTTCACAAGGCGCTTGTGATAGCCAAATGCTTACATAGACACAAAGTAACAGAAAAATGCCACAGACCTCGCCTTCTTATGTTTTGCTGTCTTCAATCCGTTGTTTTATCTTTTCTTCAGTCCTCCCAACGATTGTGGATTTTTTTATTGTGATTTTTTTGTTTAACTTGTGAAATGCCCACTCGGTCGGGGTTCTTCATTCACAGACGATTGATAGAACGTCCAACCAACCTGCCGTGTTGGTTATTGTCACACAATGTTTGAAAGTGAACGTAACAGCCAGACTGAAATCCGAAATCACTTACTACGATGTCGTGGTTTGACACATCAGCCAGTACGTCAACGGGTCTCCCCTAGAAAAGAATAAGATAACGTTAGAAGAAAAGGAATGAAATGAAATCAAAGAAAGGAAAAAGTTATAGAAAATAAGAAAAAAAAAGAAGGAACAAAGAAAGAGAAATAAAGAGAGAAGGAGTTTTCATGAAAAAGAGAGAGTTGACTTCTTAAAGACATTTAGACATTTTAGAGGGAGAAAAAAGAAAGAAAGAATAAACAAAGGAAATGAGACACAAAATAAATATCTTTTTTATAAAAATCAGAGAAAGAAAGAAAGAAAGAAAAACGGACAGAACAAAAAAAAAAAAAGAAAGAAAGAAACCAGTAAGTTAAAGAAATAAGATGATTTGGTTTCTTTGTTTAATGGCATATCAACTTTGGTGGGTTATTCAATTCTGTATCTATCCTTTCAGAAGACAATTAGTTGTACTATTTAACCTACAGTTGGGAGGATAAAGGGGTTAATACCTTTCCCAACGGTATTTGTCCGAAAGTGTACATAGCGCGACTGGAGTTCGAACTCACTACAAAGTCACAGTCTTGTACGTTAGCCACTACACCACGGGACTAACCTTCGAAATTAGATGTAGAAAAATTGAAAATATAATGAAAAAATAATGAAAGAAAGTAGGTAGAAGTCAACGAAGAATGAAAATAATCAGATAGAAAAGAAGAAAACGAAAAAAAAAAAAAAGAAAGAAATATAGAAGAAAAAAAAGAAAGAATTTAAAAGAGAAATAAATTCAGTCTGAACGACAAATGAAAAAAAGAAACGAGAGAATGAAATATGAAAAACAAAAGGAAAAAATAAAAATGAATGAAATGCAGAAAAGCAAAAATATTAAAGACAGTAAAAAAAACCAAAAAACAAATGAACAAGAAAAACCTAATAAACTGAAAGAAAAAAAAGGGTCAAAAGTACGTAAAGGAAATGTCCATATAACCTTAAAAATAGTTTTTGAAATATAAGGAAATAAAAACGAAAATAAAAGGGCATCTAAATAAGGAAAGAACCAAAGAACATCGTTAAAAAACGAAAATTGCGGTAAAATATTATTAAAATTATTGAAGAAAGGAAGAACGAAAAACTGGATCGAAAAAAAGAAGAAAAGAATGAAGAAGGTAGAATGTATGTTAAGAAGAATGACATGAAAGAAAGAAAGAAAAAAAAAAGAAATCAATAGAAACAAGAGAAAGAAAGAGAAAAAATGGGTTTAATAAAACTTGATATTATAGAACGTAGACAATAATAATCGGCATGGTAATCCACTGGGAAATGTGAAAGAAATTTTAATTTGACCATACTAACAAATGGTATATGCACAACCTAGCACCTTCTTAGAAAATGCCACGCATAAACTCCTATGGGACTTTAACTTACAAACGGATCAATTAATCCCGGCCAGAAGACCAGAACTTATAATAATCAAAAAAAAAAAAAAAAAAAGAGCATTAGCAAAACTGTCGACTTTGCAGTCCTGGCGTATCACAGAATAAATCTGAAGGAAAGTGAAAAGAGGGATAAGTACCTCGACCTTGCTAGAGAATTGGAAAAGCTGTGGAACATGAAAGTAATGATTGTGCCAATTGTGATTGATGCTTTAGGCACAATAACTAAAGGATTATTAAAAGACCTGAAAGACTTGGAAGTTGGTGGACGGGTAGAGACTATCCAAATGACAGCATTGCTGAGAACAGCCAGAATCCTGAGACGAGTCCTGGAGACCTGAGGAGAC
Organism: Sepioteuthis lessoniana; assembly: GCA_963585895.1. Lineage (NCBI taxonomy): Eukaryota > Metazoa > Mollusca > Cephalopoda > Myopsida > Loliginidae > Sepioteuthis > Sepioteuthis lessoniana. The sequence continues at coordinate 132,672,203 of OY757905.1, read as the reverse complement.
TTGCTGTCACTCAGACTCCAGTGAAAAACCATCAGATAACACTGATGTGAAAAAACTCTAATGAGTAAAATAATGATAATAATAATAATAATACTGTCCTGTCGGTCCCCAGAATAAATCTGAAGGAATATGCAAAGAAGGATAAGTACCTTGACCTTGCTATGGAATTGAAAAAACTGTGGAACACGAAACTGACGATTGTACCAATTTTGATTGGTGCTTTTGGCGCAATAACTAAAGGATTATTAAAGGGCCTTGAGGACTTGGAAGTTGGCGGACGGGTAGAGACTATTCGAAGGACAGTATTGCTGAGAACGGCCAGAATCTTTAGACGAGTTCTGGAGACTTGAGGAAACTTGCTGTCATTCAGACTCCAGTGAAAAACCATCAGTTAACACTGATGTGAAAAACTCTAAAGGAGTAAATAATAATAATAATAATAATAATAATTATTATTATTATTATTATTAGATAATAATAATAATAATAATAATAATAATAATAATAATAATAATAATAAAGGTGTTAAAGAAAGGAACCACACTGTGATGAATCCGAATTCGTTAAATTCCAGTTCAATCATTTCAAAAAGGAATACCCGTCTCGGAATTGTTCCCAGAAAAAGCAGGAACGTAAACTGAAAGAAATGAAACGGAGAGACACATAAAAAAAGAATGATAATAAAAATAAAATGTAGAAGATGGATTGCTGATAGGCTCTCTTTAATATTCACTCGACAAGAAGATACTCTTCAAAAACGTTTAATTCTGATTAAAAAAAAAACAAACAACCAAGAAAACAAAAATTCAACCTCTCGGCTAGGTACATTTCTTCGTCTACCTCTCTTTCTCTCTCTCTCTCCCCTCTCTCTCTCTTTCTGGTGATTTCTTTTAAAATGATATCTGTAAGAATTCTGGACGGCTCAGACAGAGCTGTGGGTTAGGGCTTACCAAAATTCTGTCGATGGATGACTGCGTACACTTCAAGAATTATCATCCAATAAATCTTTCTGGCGAGTAAAATTAAAAGGAAATACGTTGAAAAAATTTATGAAAAGTGGTCAAAAAAAAAAAAAGAAAAAAAAGGAAAAAAAGATAAATAAATACATAAAATAAATAAATAAATAAAATAAATAAATAATAATAAAAACCAAACAAATTCAAATTAAAATGAAATAAAAGAAAATGGTGTATATGCACTTAGTTAATAGTAGCGTTCGTAATAACCAGAAAGTTAATAAACGTTTGAATACTGAAGAATTCTAGTTATAATCAAGTAGGACAAAAAAAAAAGCTTTAAATTTTGGTTTGGTTTATTTGCATATCAACCTTTGTAGGTTCCTGGTTTCCTGGTTTAGCGATTATCATATCTATATAACACGAAATCTTAAGTGACGTTCTAATGAAATTTCGTACGCATAGACATAGCAGTGTTGACCAACCATCAAGAACTTGCATTTATCAGCTCTGTGGAGACACTGGATGCCATCTAGAGCATTAAAAGTGATGGCTGATAGGGACTGATAGTAAAAGAGAGTAAAAAGAATCTGTGTTGTCCGCATGCCTTAATGATATATTTATATTTCAAGATAACTATAAGATCAGGCTTGCTTTCGGCATTACTGCATCATTAAAACTAACACAAACTTTGTGGGGTAGGTCAATCGCACGGCGTCGTTGCTAATGTATTGGACTTCGACATCTTAGTAAGCGAGTTCGAACTCCTATCGAGCTATTTTGTTCACTTTCAGATAAATACCTATAGAAAAGGGATCAACCCCTATTTATTCCCTCATCTATGGGTTAACTCTTGGCGGCAACACTCCACAAGGCACCAACTATACGGCCACCTGCCTCCCATCACGAAAATTATCCAAGTTAGACGAACCATACACGCAGGACACTGTTGGAGAAGCAAAGACGAGCTCATAAGTGATATACTCCTATGGACCCACAAATATGGCCGAGCAAAAGCAGGACGACCAGCTAGAACATACATACAGTAGCTATGTGAGGATACGGGATGTAGCCCTGAAGACCTGCCAGAGGCGATGAACGATAGGGAGAAGTGGCGAAAGAGGGACAGGGATATCCGTGCTAGAGGCACGACATGATGATGATGATGATGGGTTAAATAGAACCAATACTGTTCTTCTCCAAGAATAGGTTTGTCATTAAATTGCCGACAAAGGTTAATATGTCATTAAAATACGAAACGAAACGAAAACCACACTGTGGAAGTCATTATATTCAATGCGAATTTGGTAACTTTTGCCATAATTTGTCCGCCATGCTTTAAACTCCATCTGCCCATTTTGTTTGGTTGTATTTTGGTTTAGTTTTATAGCCTATCAACCATTGTAGATCATTTAATGCCAGATCCATTTTATACTTATATACAGTTCTATTTTAAACAATTTAGTTTAGCATAAGTACAATTTGAAATATCAAAACAGTTCTATTTCAAACAATTCAGTTTAACATATGTATACAATTTAAATGGCAGAAATAGTTCGATTTCTAACAATCCAGTTTAGCAAAAGTACGCAGTTTAAATATCAAAGCAGTTCTATTTCAAACAATTCAGTCCAACATAAGTATCCAGTTGAAATGTTAAAAACAGTTCTATCTTATACCATTCAGTTTAGTATAAGTACAGTTTTTCTCACACACAGTCAAATGTAAAAATAGTTCTATTACAGACAATTCAGTTTAGCATAAGTACACTGTTTGGTTCTACTTTAACCAGAGATATGACCTTATCAGGTGGTACCACTCAGGACCAGAGTGTACTTGAGAGCGATGGCAATAAAGAGGAAGTCTATAATCCCCGAAGATCCAGCATTACACGAGCCTCACAATCAGATTGTCTACTGTCATATACAGGACAGTCTTTGGGGGAGTCTTACCTCTCTGTAGAGATATAGTTGGTATATTCTACAGCCCCAGCCGACTGGGCTATCCCCACTTTTTACTAACCCTCTATAAATACATTTGTTATAGAACATATGGCATGGATTTTTAGTTCGTTCCTAGTGACCCTGTGTGCCTTGACAAGCTGTCAGGTTGTGATTAGTAAACAGAGGGATGGCAGCGCATCATGGCAGTTAGGTCCAACAGGTATGTAACCGGAAGGAGACCACGTGATAACCACACAGTCAGATTTAGACAGAGTACAGAAAATCGGGAGTCGAGCGAGAAGAAGAAGTCCCCTCTCTGAGTATATGTCTTTCTAGCTATCTCTCAAACTAACAGCAAACAGTTGGCCCCTTTCAAGAATAAAATGATAGATATATTTTTATAAAGAAGTGTTTTGTTCGTTCATTGAATTTCGTAAATCATGTATGAGAGTATACGTTGGTCCTTTAATAAGATTCCAAGCTTTTTTTGTACAGGCATTTAAAATTGTCGTAGACTCTTGAAAATTCGGTATGTTATTGCTATACATCTTATAAGATGTCTGACCAATTTTTATGATTTCAGCTTCAAATGAACAGTTACAGCAGCAATTGGAATACAAACTCAAAAGCCTGATTGTCACAGCTAGTGAATATCAAAAATGCAATCTGGACGTGAGGACACTTTAGAAGAACGATATGCAATAAAATTCTGTTTTAAACTTGGAAAAAATGCCACAAAAACGTATGGAATGATTCAGACTGCTTTTGGACCATCTGGCATGTATTGCGCATCGGTTTTTGAGTGGCATAAGAGATTCAAGGAAGGCAGGGAGTCTGTGAGGGATGATGAGAGGTGTGCGAGGAGTAAGGAAGTCAATACATCAGCGTTGATTGGCCAAAGGGTTAGGGTTAGGGTTACTATGTTGAGGTTCTAAGGGAGTTCAGGAAGAGATTCCTTGGGAAGAGGCCAGCACTCTTCAAATCGGGTCAGAGGCATTTCCACCGGGACAATACACCAGTCCACAACTCCATCCTTGTCACAGACTATTTGACAAGATGGGCATCAAGACACTTCCTCACTCTTCCTATAGTCCAGACATTGCTCCCTGTGACTTTTGCTTATTTTCTAAGCACAGAAGCTGTCGTTATGAGACAATTGAGGAGATAAAAGAGGCTATGACGAAGGTCATTGAAACGCTCACACAAGAGGACTTCCATGGGGCCTTCCAGAAGTTGTAGGAACGGTACAGCAAGTGCATCGCAGCCGGAGGAGATTGCGTCGAAGGGGACTAGAGTTTCATGTGTGTACTATCAATAAAAGTGCCCATACGAAAAAAGTCTGGAAACTTATTTAATGATCTTCGTACAACACATTCAAATAAAGGGAACATACACGTACGAAAAAAACAAAACAACAACAAAAAACAAAAGAATAAACACGTTCAAATGACCGCAACACTATGAAACAGCTGAAATAAATGAATGAATAAATAAACAAGACAAAATAAAAACAAACAAATGAATAAATAAAACTCTTATTAGGCTTTGATAGGGTACATAATGTCTTTGATAGGATCTATAATGTCTTTGATAGGGTATATAATGTCTTTGATAGGGTATAGCTTATATTTAAGGGGTATCAAATTCTTTCTCAAAACTTCGAAATCATGTCTGGTCAGACACAAAAAGACTGGTTCGTAAAGGTTGTGATTTAACACCATATACAATCACCAAGTCCAAGAAAAATAAATGACCCAATCGGCTGGGGCTGTAGAATATACCGACTGCTTCTCTGCAGAGGGGTAAGACTTCCCTCCACAACGACTGTCCTGGATGACAGTAAATAATCTGATGGTGAGGCTCCAGTAATGCTGGAGCCTTGGGGAATACGGAGAATCCCTTTATTGCCATCGCTCCAAGATCTATGTTGGACCGGAGTGGTAGCACCTGAAAGGTTCCTATCCATGAGTTTAATAGAACTAAATTGTGTACATGCTAAACTAAATTTTTTGGAATAGAACTGTTTTTAACATTTAAACAGTGTACTTATGTTAAACTAATTTAAAAAAAAAAGAACTGTTGATATGTATAAAAATGGATTCGGTAATAATTAACCTCCAATGGTTGATATGCCATAAAAGCAAAGCAAACCAAACCAAAATGACTTAATTCGACTTAATTCAACCCGAAAAGGTTGATATGCCGTCAAACAAAACTACCAATAAGAAAAAGAAAGATCTTAAATGTGGGAAGAATACATAAATTAAGGATAAAAATAAGATTGACTTAAAAAACAATCAAAGATTGAAAATAATATAAAATATATTATAGGATTATCTTCTAAATCAAATACGACTCTAAAAAAAGAAATAATGATTATCTCCCTTGTTGGATACAAAATAGCGGACCAAAGTTGAGAGTAAAATCAATGAATTATAACTTAAGTTACCAAAAAAAGCATTGATCATAATGCGTTAGTAAATATTCATTTAGCCTTTGTTTTGAATGTTCAACCGGATGCATATATTCAGGATTGATCAGTTGGATTTCATATTTTGTACAATTACGACCTTTTGCATAAATAAGAAAATTCTATCAAAAAATAAATATGGAAATACGAAAAAAACAACACAAAATAAAGAAATAAAATACAAAAGAAAACAACAACAAATAAGTAGAAATAAAAATAGATTCGAATAAACGTAACAAAAGTCAGCAAATAAAGCAAGAAGCTAAAGAAAACAAGAGGATAAAAATTCAAATCAAATTTAAAGAAAAGAAATGACAAAAACAAATATAAGGGCAAACTCAATAAATATATAATGTAAGTAAAAAAGAAAAAGGAAAATAATAAGATAAATTGTAGAAATGAAATTAAAGACAAACTGTCTAAAAAATAAATCAAGAAAATATGAGGCAAATCAAAAATTTCGAAAAAAGAAAATGATGCATTTCTAAAAAGCAATTATGGCGGAAAGAGTAGCGGGAAAAGGAGACTGGTGGAATACAAATACTTTCTGAAACAGTTTGTCTATGATGGATCATCATTTCAGTCTTACAATTATCAATAAGGTTACGTAGAAAAAACGTAAAGGAAAACCGAAGAATTGGGCGAAACGAAAACAAAGTAAAGTGAAACGAAGCTAGAGCGAAAGAAAATATATCAAATCCTACGACTTTCGGCATATAACAAATCACTCGTAAAGAAGAAAGCGAATCATTGTGAATGAAAATCACCCTTCAGTTTCCAAGTACTTTTTTCCTAGACCAAAACATACTGTCAAAAAATAAACTCCAATAACAATAAAATGTAACAAAAAAGAAAAAACAAAAAACAAAAAACGATAAATGACCTAAACAACAGCAAGGGGGATAAGAAAAAATAAAACAGTGATAAAAGACAAATGCTTACCTTCCATTAAATATTCATATATATATATATATATATATATATATATATATATATATATATATATATATATATATATGAAACATGTATTTACGTGTGTATATAATTATATGTATTAATGTACGCATGGACACATGCCATCCCTCACTTTCTCTTATTCTCCTCACACATTTTTCTCTCAATATATCCCATCTCCCTCCCACACACACACACACACACACACACACACACACACACCTATATATATTTAGGGAAGTTAAAGGAGAAAATCAAATTGCATACCATTTGTTAAACATTCAGATATATAGATTTTTTTCTACAACGCATACACAAGAATATGTGCGCACATGTACCTCATAATACAGCCACACATACGTATACATATGATGAGGGAATCGAGCCGCTTTGTCTTCGTGTGATAAACAAGGAGATCTTAAAGAACATTGGAAATCTGCGTGCTTGTGCACACACACACACACACACACACTCACACACACACACACACACACACACACACACACACACACACACACACGTATATATATATATATATATATATATATTTATATATATATATATATAGGTGTGTGCGAATATTTATGTGTGTCTGTGTGTGTTTATGCGTATGTGTGCTTGCAATGTCCAATTTTAGGTGAATTGGTTATTTTACTTTTCACTGCATCCAAGATTTATGCGCTTGTGTCAGATTAAGACAAACCAGCATATCTATCTATCTATCTATCTATCTATCTATCTATCTATCTATCTATCTAAACCTGTTCATATCTGTCGATTATGACCTGTTAGATCTATCTATCTACTCATCTGTATATCTATCTATCTATCTATCTATCTATCTATCTATCTATCTATCTATCTATCTATCTTTGTGTGTATGTGAATTCGATGTACATATAGACGTTCAAACACGCAAATCCATACGAACATATCTATATATAAGCATAACTAATATTGCTTCATGGCTGAGAAAATCATACATTCCTCATGAGTAACTGGTCAATGTTTGAAAAAAAAAAGCCAGGGTTTCAAAACAAATTTTCCGAAAGATATTTCTGTTGCCCATATTAAAAGAAAATCCAGAGAAAATGGGCATGACTTGATATAGGTCAGATAGTCTTGCTCATTAACCATTACACCACGATATAATAATGTGCATACGTTCTAATTTGATTTGATTCTGATAAAATCATTGCTGCATATAAAATTGATATTCATTATTCCTTACACTTTTATTACTTCTTGCAGAAGGAAGTGTCAAGAGAGGGTTACGAGGTTTTAAAAATGATTTTGAATTCACGAATTAAAACCGTCCTGTAAGAATTTAGGACTTGAACTTCTAATCGGTGGGATTATTAAATACAGAGTGAATCCCACGCAGAGGAGCCAATCCCCTTCCATCAAAACAGGGATATTTTGGTCATGACAATAAAATGCATTTGATGGTGAGATTTCAAATCTGAAGCACAGGAGAGTGCATACGAGCCCATTTTTGCCATTACTCTCAGGTCAACTCAAACCCGGTAGTGGCACTACCTGTTAGGGACCCATCAATGCGTCAAATAGATTTTTTTGAAAAATATTTGTATTCAATAGGATCGTGTACAAAACAAAACAATAAAAACTCTTAAGGAACAATTACACAAAAAATGTGAACATGAACGTTTGGATTTCGTTTGATTTAATGGCATATCAACCATTGTTGGTTATTCAAAGTCAAATCCTGTTTTACACACACACACACACACACACACACACACACACACACACATATATATATATATATATATATATATATATATGATTTGTAAACAAATTTTGAAGATACATAGTTAAATAATCAATTTAGTATAAGTGAACAAAGTTAAATGGTACCAAATTATCCCTAATGATTCTATTAAACATCAATTATTTGTTTACACATAGTTAAATGATCAAACAGATTTATTTCAAACAATTTAATTTAGCATAAGTCATATGTTTGCTCACAGTTTTAATGTCTATCAGTTCTATTTAACCCATGGATAAGACACAATCATTTGCTACCACTCTGGGTCAGAGGGGACCTGGGAGCAATGGCAATGAAGGGGTACTCTGCATTCTCCAAAGCTCCAGAATTTCTGGAGCCTCAACATCAGATTGTTTAGTGTCATATCCAGGACACGCGTTTCTGCAGAGGGTGTATTCTACAGCCACAGCCGACCGGCCTTAAATATGAATGTGCAATTAAAGCGATTCCCTAACTTCTAGGCGTACCAAAATCATTATTAAAATGCCGTCAAAATCCAACAATCAATTAATCAAACAATCAATCAACCCGGACCAAATAGATGAAGATAAAGTGAGCAAACAAACAACCCCCCAATTACAAAAACACGTGCACTTGCTGGAAAACTGATTAGTGAATTGACTGACTGAGATACGTCAGCAAACCTTTAAAGATACAGGGGATTCTCTGTGGTGTGGTGGCTAACGTGCTCGACTAGGACATTGTAGTAAGTGAGTTCGAACTGTGGTTGCGCTGTTGAGTTCACTCTCAGACTAATACCCTTAGGATTGGTTTTAACCTACTTATCCCCCCATCTGTGTTTTAAATAGTGCCACTGCTGTTTTTGTAGGAGGATGACTATGGCATTAAATAACCTTCGAAAAATTACATGCCATTTAACAAAGAAGCCAAACTCAAACAAATTTGAAAATAATAAAAATGAGTTTCTGATGAATCTAGAGAAAAATTAAACGATTCACCCTTTGGTAGACTTGTTGCCTATTGACCTCCGACTCGGCCAAGCTATCAAAATAGGAAATACACTTGTGTAAATAAATAAATTGTCACACTCGCAGGAAGGAGAGTGGACGTCAAATTATTATATAACCCCAGCGACAGGAAGTTAGAGTTAGTTGGAGATATGATGCTGTAGAGAGAACCAGCACCCAGCAGAGAGGGCCTTCAGGACCCCCGACTGAGCAGTTGGAGTTCAGATCAGTTGGAGTTCAGATGCTGAAATGAGGACCATGTCCCAGAGAGGCTGGGCCCCCATGTCCCCGGTTGAGCAGCCCAGGAGAACAGCAAAGAAAGGCTGTGATAGCCATAAGAGTGGGGGTCAATATGTTGCAGTTCTGTTCAGTTTCCAACTCACCTCTCATACAGTAAAATATTTAGTAACCCTTTCGAACCCTTTCAAATAAAGTGAGAGGTATATTTTTTTAAAGAACTGTGTCCGCTTGTCCTTATTGTTTGAATATGATTCTGCATGCATATATATTATGTGGCTATACAACAGGAAACGTTATTGCTTAAACAATATAGTTACTGCATTGTTTATGATCAAATTACCTGCCAGATGACTGAATTCAACCTGAATTGAGCCTGTTCATTTTTTAGGTGAGTGATCATATGTTTGTTTCACTTCAAGCGTGAATGACCATATTGAATGAACAGGTGATGTAAACAACATGAAGCCTGTGTGCCATATACAGTCATTTACCCGAGTTAAAATCCTACATGCACAGGTTGGTGTTTCACTACACGCCAATGCCTTTGAGAAAATTGATAAAGCCATCCGTTCTCCCTCTAACTGTGAAAAAATTATTCGGTTCACTAGCTTTGGTAAGGCAGCCAGTCTAGAAGTAAAACTCTGAATTCAAAACAGTTGTATTACACTTTAAAAAAGCATCGTGTCACATCTTTCTCGTGGAGGAGGTGTTGCATTAATACGTATGTATCGGCGTAGTGTGTATATATATATATATATATATATATATATATATATATATATATATATATATATGTGCATGGTGAAGAAAAATTTACAACAAGTAATCCAAAAAGAAAGTGGAGATTTTTTGAGAAACAAAGTCGACACTATAGCGTTTCGGTTCTGCTGAACCATCATCAGATCTATGAGGGATTATAAACAGCCAATTTTTCTTGTTATAAAAATTTTCCAAATTTTTATATATTTTTTACACCTTTTATACATCCATCGTTAACTTAACATCACTAATATAACCCCTCATAGTCCTGATGATGGTTCAGCAATTTTTCTTCCCAAACTGCCGGATTACCATATTTACCAACCCATCGGCTCGGGCAGGATATGACACAAGGTCAATTTTTAAGCGGAGTTTAACAGGTTTGAATTCAGAGTTTTCCTTCTAGACTAGTTGCCTTACGAAGGCTGAAGAACTCAGTCTGTCCTACTATTTACCCATAGCTGGAGGGAGAATAATTTACGACGATAACCATTACACCACGGGCACCTCCATAAAAAGTGTCGGGTTATTATCCTTTATTTTCTTCCATATATGTGCATGTACATGGATGCGTGTGAATAGAATCCGTATTTAGTTGTAGCAAAACATTTGGGAGGTCAGAAAACTTTTAAAGTATTTATTATGAAATAAAGAGAAAAGGATTTACGTATGATAAAATTGAAGAAAATAATTTCTGGACATTAAAAGGTTATGAAAGGATTATATAAAAAGATTCTCTTATAAATCAAAGACATAAACATCGTGAATGGAATAAGCTAGAAGACAAAAATGAAAAAAAAAAGTCCTGAGTATTTGAGTGGTCAAATGAGAACATACACTTTTTGATCAGAAATTAAGAGTTAATATATTTAGATAGTTATGGCAATTAGCTTTAGTAAAAAGAACCAGTGAATCGATTGCTGTTATACGTAAAGGGAGAAAGTGGGCTGTTAACACCGAATTTTGGGACTTACTTATCTTTGGATCCTCTTTGCAATTGTGATGACTACTTGATTGTTTAGAAGCGATGGTTTGGTTTTTTGTTTTGTTTTAATGGCATATCAACCTTTGTAGGTTATTTAATGCCAAAGCCATTCTCCTAGAAGAACAGTAGTGGTACTATTTAACCCATGTCTGGGAGGATAAGGGGACTCATACCTTTCCCAAGGGTATTTGCCCGAAATTGAACGTAATAACGTGACTGGAGTACGAACTAGCTTACTATGATTCCGCAGTCAATCACTTTAACTATTACACCACGGGGACACCCCCTGTTTAGAAGCGAAGTACAACACTCATCACCTCTAAATTGATTTGAGAGAACTGTGACAAGACATCAATAAAGACTTTATTTGTCATTTTTCTTTGAGGATCTGACCCGTGTCCTTTGCAACTCTGATCAAAACCGATCCAAGGAAAAATGTTTATACATATATATACATATATATATGAACATTTTCATATATATATATATATATATATATATATATATATATATATATATATAATATAGAAAATGTTTATATATATATGAAGGAAATGTGATTTTCCTTTTTTTGAAATCGGCATTTCAGCATGAAGGAAATACACGCGGAACCACCTTTCCCATGTGATTACGTAAGAAACGGTTACTGTAAACGCGTAATAACATCAACCGCCGAAAGTAAACGCGTTTTTTTTGTTTTGTTTTTTCAAAAGCAAATAAAACGTGAGTGTAGATAGTACAGTCACTGAAACTGTACAGATGACGGATCATTTTCTTAGTTGACTGGTTGTGTTTTAGGTTGTTTAATGTCAAGTCTTCCTTATACATATATATGAAATATATCGCAAGTTCGTTGTGTAATTGTTTCAGATGGGGGGGCACGGGTCTATTCCTGGTCGAGAGGATTTGCATTTCACATAGCGATAATGCCTTCTTGAAAAGATATACCTTCAACTATTTTCCCTCCAGGGTAAGAATATCAGGGTAAACTGGATACTTCAACCTTCCTGTGGCAACCAGGCTAGGAGAAGGAAAACTTTGAATTCAAATGAGTGAAACACAGCTAAAAAATTGACTGGGTCGCATCCTGCTCATGCGGAGGTGTAGGTATACACACACACACACACACACACACACACATATATATATATATATATATAGAATATATATGATTCCTAATATTTTCATAAGTCAGGGCTCATTTGTTTGCACACAGTTAAATTGTTTCAAATATTGCTATTTCATACAAGTAATTATATTTAATTTTATTCAGTTGATTGTACTTAGGCAAATGGTTTCATGTATTGCTATTTCATACAAGTAATTATATTTAATTTTATTCAGTTGATTGTACTTAGGCAAATGGTTTCAAGTATTGCTATCTTACACTAATCGTTCTTTTTGCTTCGATGAAAAGTTTTTCAGTAGAGTAATTGATTAAACAGTTTTATTTGATCCTAATAATGTGACCCAAATAGGTGCTGTTACACCGGGTCAAAGTAAACCAAGAAGTAATGGCACTGAAAGGGTACTCCACATTCCCCAAAGCTCCATTGCAGAAGCCTGACCATTAGCTGATTTAGTGTCATATGCAGGACATTCATTAAACGGGTTTTACCCTTCTGCAGGGGTGCATTCAGCGTAATATCCAGCCTTCTCCCAACCATTGCCCAGTCGGTTTGGGCTGTAGAATACAATGACAGTAGCTCTGCCGAGGGTTAAGACCACCTCAACGAGTATACTGGATATGACACTAAACAATCTGATGGTGAGGTTCCAGTAATGCTGGAGCTTTGGGGGATGCAGAGCACTCTTTCATTGCCATTGCTCCCAGGTCCACTCAGGCCCGGAATGATAGCACTTCATAGGACCCTAGCTACGGGTTAAATAGAACTAAACTGCATACATGCGAAACTGAATTATTTGAATTAGAACTGTTTGACTAAACTGAATAGTTTGGGATAGAAATGTTTTGACAATTAAACTGTGAACTTACATTTAAACTGTGTACTTATGCTAAACTGAATTTTTTAAAATGTAACTGTTTTTGACATTGAAACTGTACTTACGATAAACTGTATTGTTTGATATATAACTGTTTAGACATTTAATTGTGTGTAAAAAAAAACTATACTTGAAGTAAGGGGGTGTCCTCGAGGTGTAATGGTTAAAACGATGGACTGCGGAATCGTAGTAAGCGAGTTCGTACTCCAGTCGTGCTATTACGTTCACTTTCGGGCAAATTCCCTTGGGAAAGGTATGAGCCCACTTGTCCTCCTAGCTATGGGTTAAATAGTACCACTACTGTTCTAGGAGAATGGTTCTGACATTAAATAACCCACAAAGGTTGATATGACAGTAAACAAAGAAACCAACATATACTTGAAGTAAATTAAATTAGCTGAATTAGAAGTGTCAGAATAAAGTGAATAACTTTAAATATATATGTTTTTGACAATTAGTGTACTCATGCTAAACTGAATTGTTTGAAATAGAACTAATTATTTGCATAAAATGGATTTAAATAGAACTAAACTGCCTACTTATGCTGAAATGAATTGTTTAAATTAGATTTGTTTGACTAAAATGAATTGCTTAAAATATAAATGTTTTTGACGTTTAAATAGAGTACTCATGTTAAACTGAATTGTTTGAAATAGAACTGACTATTTGTATAAAAATGGATTTGGCGTTAAATAACCTACAAAGGTTGATATGCCATAAACCCAACCAACCATTCTCCCAACCGAATGGGCAGGTGGGTCATGTGTCAATGCCACACCCTATAACGGAATCTTCATATTAATCGTCCGACATTTTTGGATAAAGTCTAAAGCTAATTCTCATCGTTATGTAATCCAAAATGATATAAGGTTGCACAAGATCAAAGGCAAGATCCACAGGTTAATCCTAACTAATCTATTAGATAAGGCAAAATCCACAGGGGGATCCGAACTAATCTATTGGATAAGGCAAAATTCACAGGTTGATCCTAATTAATCGATTAGATAAGGCAAAACCCACAAGTTGATCCTAACTAATCTATTAGATGAGGCAAAACCCACAAGTTGATCCTAGCTAATCTATTACATAAGTCAAAATCTACAAGCTGATCCTAACTAATCTATTAGATAAGTCAAAATCCTCAAGCTGATCCAAACTAATCTATTAGATAAGGCAAAATCCACAGGCTGATCCTAACTAATCTATTAGATAAGGCAAAATCCACAGGTTGATCCTAACTTATCTATTAGTTAAGGCATAATCCACAGGCTGATCCTAACTAATCTATTAGATAAGGCAAAACCCACAGGTTGATCCAAACTAATCTATTACATAAGTCAAAATCCACAAGCTGATCCTAACTAATCTATTAGATGAGGCAAAATCCACAGGTTGATCCTAACTTATCTATTAGATAAGGCAAAATCCACAGGTTGATCCTAACTTATCTATTAGTTAAGGCATAATCCACAGGCTGATCCTAACTAATCTATTAGATAAGGCAAAACCCACAGGTTGATCCAAACTAATCTATTACATAAGTCAAAATCCACAAGCTGATCCTAACTAATCTATTAGATGAGGCAAAATCCACAGGTTGATCCTAACTTATCTATTAGATAAGGCAAAATCCACAAGCTGATCCTTTGCTATGCTTGGAAAGGGAACAATTGAGAGTAATCTGCTTGAGCCAAAAACGAATCGGGAACATGAAAACAATATTTTTTGAATAAAATAATTTATTATTGAAAGCTAAAAATTTCCATGTAAAGTAATGATTTCTTCAAGAATCAGCATTAGAAAAGTTGGCTTTTACCGGTTTTCAAAATTTTTCAATCAATGGGAAGTACGCTAATATTTCAGTTACAGTGTAAAGTTTTGAAAGACATGCATGGGAGAATTCGTTGTCTGCTTGAAAGGTAGTTGAATATCAGAGAAAGACAAGCAAAAATAATGTTTTGAATTTTTAGAAATTAAATATTTTGTCATGAAACAATGAGAATTTGTATTTCAACCTTGTAATTTGTTAAGTTTAGCACATATTGGCCCAGAGCCAGATACAGTTAGAAGATTATTTATACGGAATCTTCATGTCAATAATTGTTGGCAGCATTTGGTTGAATTTAAAGAGAATTCTTTATGTTATAGTATAGCACAGGTTATTTGCTAATATGTTACATCGGGGAGTATTTGTTGGTCGACGCTCCGGTACCCGTGCGCAACGAACACTTTTAGGATATTGTCTATAGCCAAAAACGAATCACCAACACGACATCCATAATTTTCTTTTGAATTTTGTTTATTATCAACCTTTGTGGGAAGGAAGAATTCGCATCACTCGATGTAAAGGTATGAAGCTATGGTTTGCTTTGGGGACAGTAATTTCTTCGGTCTAATTCAACCTGTCTTCTTAAATATCCCCACTGGGAGCGTTCGTCTCTGGGTTTTCAATGGCGTCATTTTCGGTCAGCTATTACCTCAAGACTAGATCTAGCCCTACATGTATAGGTAATCCAGTGTTGGCTTTTTCTGCCGCATCGTTTATACTGACGTTTCCTTAACAGGAAGACATATTTACATATAAATTTCTTTGACAGGTTTTGTTGAAAAGCTTTTAAAATATTAACATTCCTATTAATATTGTAAGGCGTCAATTAGGTGACCTTTTACACATTGTCATGAAAATACGGTGACGAAAACATTTGATATTACATAATATTTAACATTCAGGGAAATGTGCAATTATTTAAGATTTATATTATACTTCACAATATATATATATACCAACCCCTCCGCTCAGGCAGGATATGACACAAGGTCAATTTTTAAGCGGAGTTTAACAGGTTTGAATTCAGAGTTTTCATTCTCCTAGACTAGTTGCCTCACCAAAGCTGAAGAACCTAGTCTGCCCTACTATTACCCATAATGTGCCCGTGGGATAATGGTTATCGTCGTAGGAAATGGACACGACGACACGAGTTCAAATCCTGGACGAAACTGATTGCATTTCACATAGCACTAATACCCTGCAATACCGTGCAATACTCTGTCCTCATCAGCCGCCAACCAGGGTGATAACACAGTTTCGGTAGCTCAAGGTGGTACTGCCACTCCTTATCTATATATATGTATATATCCCAGATTGAGTCATATAAAAAAACTCAAAAATGCTACTTGATGCCTCCTTGATTAACACTCAGTATTATAAGGTACAGATCATGAGTAAAGTGGAGTAATCTAAGGAAAAGAGGTAGCACCCTCCCCTATACCTCGGTGTAGTAGCTATTGAAAAGAGTGCCTTCGGGTCACCCTCGACTACGGTCGCCAACTTACTTATATACTCCATATTTCACATTCGGATATAAGAAATTAATGTCATCTAAAATGCAGTCTCTCAAAATTTATAATCTACCTAAATTCGCTTTATGAAACCTTTTTGATTTTTTCATACACATTCAGGGGCCCATTTTATAGCAACGAAATCCTTCTTGTGTGTATATATACTTTTCGAATTAACAGTTCAGAATCTGAATTATGATAAGCTGCAACAATAATGAAAAAGAAGTAGTATCATATAGCAAGATTTGAGTAAAAGCTTACATTTTTCTGTCAATAAACCCAGCTCATGTTGGTTGGTTGGTTCGGGTTTTATGACATATCAATATTTGTAAGTTATTTAATACCAAATCCATTTTGATACAAATTATCAGTTCTATTTCAAACACGTCAGTTTAGCATGAGTACTCAGTTTAATTGACAAAAACATTTCTATTTCAAGCTATTCAGTTTAGATAAACAGTTCTATTTCAAACAATTCAGTTCATCATAAGTACGCAGATTAGTTCTTTTTAACCCATAGATAAGACCTTATCAGGTGCTACCACTATGGGCCAGTGTGAACCTGGAAGTGATGACAGTAAAGGGGTACTCTACATACCCTAAATCTCCAGCATCACTAAACTCTCACCATCAGATTGTTTAGTGTCATATCTAGGACACTTGTTAGCGGGGGTTTTACCCCTCTGCAGAGGTGTAGTTGGTGTATTCTACGACCTCAGCCGACTGGGCAAGGACATTTTTAAGCAACAAAATCTTCAGTCGACATTCTTAATCAGAAGAAAGTATTATATATCCCAATGTGTGATTCAAACGAGTTAATTGCTTACTCGCGTTGAAATACTTTTATACTATGAATATACATATATATATATATATATGTGTGTGTGTGTGTGTGTGTGTGAGAGAGAGAGAGAGTGAGGGTTTAAGCAAATCCAATTATATACTAGTAAAAGAAGTATGTAAACGCAAGAAGGAATTATACAAGTGTCACGTGGCCTTCCACTGAGAGAAGAGAAATAAGGAATGTTCCCTACCCCTCCGTGTTTGAATTAGCAGGCCGCCAAAGAATGACCGTTAAGAGAGGAATTGGAATCTGGGTCAATTCCTCGCAGCCGAAGTAACAAATCCAGGTCAGAATGAAAGCCAACGGATGTTTGCATTCTGTGACCGGGTGAAAGAGATAGTAGTCCTAAAGAATTGCCTGACAGGGGAAGGAAGAAGATAGAGGCGAAATGCTTGGCCAGAACCCTCAGGCGGAAGTGGCCCCTTCTTCTGTCAGCGGAAATAGGGGTAAAGAATATCAGTTATGAAGAGAGATGTCATCGTGAACTGATGGGGGCGAGTTTCATGCCAAGACTCCGGGTGAAGAAGCGAAATAGAATCTTGGACAAGAAGAACCTATGCCTTCACGCCAGAGTATAAGTAAAATTTCGCCAGCCTGTAAAAGAGAAAATACTTTCCGAAGGAACCCGTCAAAAAGATAAGTAAACATTAAGACTGTTTCTCCCTACACCCTTCTTAAGCATGGCAATTACTCTCTCTCTCTCTCTCTCTCTCTCTCTCAATGTAAAAAAAGTTAGTGACCATAGTCGAGGGTGACCCGAAGGCTCCCTTTTCGATAGCTACTACACCAAGGTGTAGGGGAGGGCGCTACTCCATTCCCAGGATTGCTCCACTTTACCCTTGAACCGTACCTTATAATGCTGAGTGTTAAGCAAGGAGGTATCAAGTTCCATTTTTAAAGTCTTTGGTATGACTCGACCTGGGATTGAACCCAGGTCTCCCGGGCCATTGGCGAACACTCTAACCGCTGGGCCATATGTATTATCCGCTGATAATGTAACCGACACGTTGAATATATGTGTCCGCGTGTGTATTAAAAAGATTGTTATATTTTAATGTCCCCACGTGTTGAAGTTTATTCATTGTGTTGTTTGCTGTCAAGTTCTTTGTTTCATGTTTGTTTTCCGCTTCTTTCGCCTTATGTTATTCTCGCCTAAATTGTCCTACTCTTTCCTTTAAATATATTATACGGGAAACTGGAATTGTTGACCACTATAATTAATATTATTATATCTAAACCTAGAGGTCGATATCTTCCATTGTTCTAAGGGTAGGAAGAGCTAGTGGCCTGGTGGGTGTGTGTGTTAACGTGAAGTTTGGAAACCCCTTGCCAGCGGCGGTCAGTCTAGCCCCAAATTAACCCCCACATAATATGCCAGTTCCTATATGCCCGAGAAAGGACTCTGAACGAGGACTTATTCTACGAGGGATCAAGTGCCAGATCGCCCCGTATTCACATGTGCGAAAAATAAATTCCCGTCTTGGTATTTTAATAATTTTGCCGTCACAAAAGAAAGAAATCTTGGACAGAAAAAGATGAAAAATCATGAAAATAAATTGCGGTGAAAATGAAAATGAAAACTTGTGAAAAAAGAAAAGAAAATCACAGAAAGAGAAAAGAATGTAACCAATGGAAAAACATAAGAGAAAGAAAGAAAGAAAGAAAGAAAGAAGAGAGTAATGACCAGAAGAAATAAATTAATAGATTGTTAAATAAGTAAACAAACAAATAAATGAATAAATAAATAGACAAAAAAAAAATATGGAAAGAAAGAAAAAATCATGGGGTACAAAAAAATACGTGAAGAAAGAAAGAAAGAACGAAAGAAAGAAAGAAAGAAAGGGAAGCAAGAAAGAAAAACAGTGGGAAAATCTGTAGAAAGAAAGAAAAAAAGGAAGGACGAAAGAAAGAAAGAAAAAAGAAAAAAAAAAGGGAAGCAAGAAAGAAAAACAGAGGGGAAATCTGTAGAAAGAAAGAAAGAATAAGAAAATATGGGACGAAAGATAAAAAGCATGGGGGGTAAAATGTACGTGAATGAAAGAAAAACAGGGTACTATAAAGAAAGAGGAAAGAGAGAAAGAAAGAAAGAAAGGATGGAAGAAAGGAAGAAAGGAAGAAAGAAAGGAAGAAAATTTGGGAGTTAAAAAATTAGAAGATGACATTGGGAAGATGAGAATAACGAATGAAATTTTGATAAAAGATAAAAAAAATCAAGGAAGAAGAAACTACAAGAAAACGAATGAAACTGAAGGGTTAATAAGTCAGACGAAAAAAGAAATTAAAAAAGAAAGAAAGAAAGAAAGAAAGAAAGCTGGATCATAGAAAGTTATAGAGAGAGGAGTAAAAAGAAAATGAAGCGTAAGAGGAAGAGGGATTATGGACACTACATTCGTAAATAATCCTGTTAATTTTTAACAGAATCGCCATATATATGTATATATATATATATATATACTCTTTTTTTTCTTTTTGTTTTTCTTTTTTATCTTCTTTTAGCACGTTGATTATCAATATTTAAGTGGTACAAGAAGATACCATACAATGGAAAGCATAGTTGTCAGCCTAATACATAATTCTAAACACATAGGTCTTTCTTTTTCTGTCTGTCGTGGATAGATTACAATTTCGTCCGTTATCATTTTTATTTTTTCGAAAACGATTGTTCTGTACGTATTTTGTACGTAAATCTGTGAGTAAATGATAATTGATGAATATATTCTCGTTTGTGTCGGAATTCATTTTCATTTTTGTTCAATGGCGTAAACGTTAAGTGTAGTCTGGCACAAGGCCACAAGAAAAAGAAGACACATAGAAGGATTGAATTCGATAGCATATCTAAGGAATTAGCTCTACCTGACGCCTCCTTGCTTAACCCTCAACATTATAAGGTACAGATAATAGATAAGTGGAGCAATCTAGGGGAAAGAGTGACGCCCCCCCCGACAACATGGTGTAGTAACTATTGAGAAGGGAGCCTTCGAATCGCCCACAATTATGGTCGGGCAACTTACTTTTAGTAAAAGTTCTTGCTTGGGAAACATTTTATCATCCTCCTCCTTATTATCATCCTCCACGTCATCATCCTCATCCTCATGATCAAGGAGTAACGAGAGTGCGGGTTTCCTTGAATCTCTCTCTCGCCATCCGGCCCTATCAGTTATCACGCTTCCAAGACTGTGTATATTGACAGTACAGAGTTGATGTATGCAATGTATCCAATTTTTGAAAGAAAGAACTTTTTTTGCAGGTCAGCCAGCACTGGTGTGTCCATAAGTAGAAGTCCCTGGAAGAACGTCGCTCATGAATTGGATCTTGGCATGTTTTGCTCGTCTTACTCACTTGGATGCTTCGTGAGATGGGAATTAAGTGGTCGCATAGCTGCAGTTGTGTTGGGTACTTCTTCCAGAATTTGTTTAATACAGCTCTAGCGCAGTTGGCTGGGAATGAATACACCGACTGCATTTTTGCAAAGAAGGAAGACCCCCCCTCCCAAATTATTTTTTTGGATATGGCATTAAACAATCTGATAGTGAGGCTCCAGTAATGCTGGAGCTTTGGAGAATGCAGAATACCCCTTTATTTTCATTGCTTCCTGATACACTCTCGTTCGGAGTGGTAGCACCTGAGATGGTTCTATTTATTGGTCAAATAGAACTGTTTAACATTTAAACTGAGTGCAAACAAATGACTTTTGCTAAATTGAATTGTTTGAAATAGAATTGTTTGTTAATTCAAATGTATGTAAACAAATGACTGATGTTTATCTGAATTGTTAGTGATACATAGCAATACTTGGAACTATGTAACTTTGTTGATTTAAGTTTACAAATCATATATATTATATATATTTAATATATATGTATAAATCGGAGTTGGCATTTGTTAAACTAAAATAGTTGATGTGCCATAAAACCAAACTAACCCAAACTCAAAACTGCTCATAGCATCCTTGTATAGTTCCTATCAAGCATTTTCTCCAATCGTTTCGTTAGAGTCCATGTAGTGCAGACATGTGTTAGTACTGACACGGCTACAGCTTGGAAGACTTACCGTTTTATTTTAAAAGCTTACATGTTTTTGACAATAAATCCAGCTCCATCATTTCCTGGGTCAGGTTTGCTACAGACGTTTTCATGTTGGTTGGTTGGTTGGTTGGTTTGGGTTTTTATGATATATCAACCTTTGTAAGTTATTTAATACCAATTTAAATTATTTTATTTGAGATATCAGATTTCCATCTAGGTGATAACCTATTAATAGCAGTACATACTTAAACTTTACTTTCAGTAGGCGAGATACAGCTACCGAGGTAGATGCTTTTTATGTTAATGTAAAAAGGCACTTGTATATTTTAACTTCATAATATCATTCAAGTAAGTTATAAAAAGATCAAAGCAAAATGCCACTGACCGATTTGACGAGTGCTGGCCTCTTCCGACGGAATGTCTTCCTGAACTCCCTTAAATCCTCAACAATTAGAACAGTTTTGACATTTAACTGTTTGTAAACAAAAGCTATACTTATAATAAACTGATTTGTTTGAAATCTAAATCGGAGTTAAATTACTCTAAATATGTTGATACACCGTATAACAAAACGACCAACCGACTTCTATTAGCAAAGGTGCGTTGCATAATGTGATAATTAGGAAGTTATGGTTACTGTCACAGCGTATGCTACCAGACCAAATCGAACTGTTTCTTGTCATCAATCAACTATTGGTATTATTTTTACTCCTAGAAAGTTTTTCACATTAGCGTTAGCTGATGGTCTTTCACTGGAGTCTGAGTGACAACAAGTCTCCTCAAGTCTCCAAGACTCTTCTCAGTATTCTGGCCGATCCCATCAATGCCGTGGTTTGGATTGTTTCCACTCGTCGTGTTATTTCCAAATCTTCAAGTCCGTTTACCAATCGTTTGGTGACTGCACCGAGTGCACCAATTACAACTAGTATCACCGTTACTTTCATGTTCCACCCTTTTTTCAATTTCCTAGCAAGGTCGAGGTACTTATCCTTCTTTTCGCTTTCTTTCAGTTTTACTCTGTGATCCACCGGAACACTAGAGACCATATTTCTGAAAGTTCTTTTTTTTTGGTTGATTATTATAAGGTCTGGTCATCTGGCCGAAATTAAGTCATCCGTTTGTATCTCAAAATCCCAAACAAATTTGTATGACTCATTCTCCACGACAGACTGTGGGTTGTGCATATACTATTTGTTCATATGATCAAATTTAAATTTCTTGCACAGTTCCTATGGATCACCTTACCCACCCAATCTTGGCTAGTCTTTTGCTCTTTCTCTACTAACTTGCTGCACTCGTTTATTATGAAATTGATCATTTCGTCTCAAACCCCACATATTCCCTCCTTGTAAGTTTTTCATACCTGTTTCAACAAGTAGTTTTTCACTGATGTCTAAACTCACCAGGACTCTTCTCTGCGCTTTCTGTTTTAAATAGTCCTGCATGGTTCCAATACTTGCTCTGATTTCCAATTCACTCAGTCTCTGTGTAGGCCGTTCTGAAGGTACCACCTACCATTGGTAGTATTACTATAGCCCACACGTTCTACAGCCTTTTCAGGTCTCTAGCGATGTTATATAATTGTAGAAGGATTTTTTTATATTATCATTTTTCGTTTTGTATATCTTACCTTTCGGTTTAGTTAGGCTGAACCTTTCGGCTTAGTGCATGGGTTAGTTAGGCGTACACATTGAGTGCAGGTATTCACGCGCG
Organism: Sepioteuthis lessoniana; assembly: GCA_963585895.1. Classification (NCBI taxonomy): domain Eukaryota; kingdom Metazoa; phylum Mollusca; class Cephalopoda; order Myopsida; family Loliginidae; genus Sepioteuthis; species Sepioteuthis lessoniana. The sequence goes on along the minus strand of OY757905.1, from coordinate 132,649,211 downwards.
CGCGGGGAGGATGTGACAATCACAGATGTTACAATAAAGACCCCAGATAGAAATGAGACTGGGGATGTAAATGACGTCATGCCCGGAAGCGATGGGCGGTGGATTTTGGGATTTGAAAAAAAAAAGTTAGTTGAGTTTTGGACTTGGACAAAGGAGTTGATTTTCGGAGCTCGCCGAGGCGATACCAGTTGGGGTCTTCGGGATGCCCGCGCGTTGGTTGAGTCAGTGAGTTGAGAGCTGACGATGAACGAACAGTCAGCATAGTAAGAAATTGTGTCTCTCTCTCCTCATGTCGGAAAACCTTAAACTATAGGACTTTACACTCCTATAAATTATTTTGGGCGGTATGCCACTTGTAACCCCAAAGATGGCGGACGTTCAATGTTCAATCTCGGAAAACCATTGGCCAGGAGGACCACGTGATATGCTTACAACTACGTCGGCGCGCGTAAATTCAAGTCCTGCGTCTTTGAGCCATTTACAAGACGCGTATTTTCTATAAATACGTCGTCTTCAAGCACCCTCTTTCTCTTTGACCAAATTTCTCCGCAGCAGCAACACCATGGCTCGCAGACATTTATATACAAGGACTATGAGACGCTTTCCCGTCTCTGAGAAACTACCTGTTTCTAACCATAGAAAAAGTACATTTTAAACTTGCAATTCTTTTTGTAGCTTAGTTGTGTTACACACACACACACACACACACGAGCTCACACATTACACACACTATTATTTTGTTAGCAGAGTTAGTAATATTTTTATGTATCAATGTAAGTTTATTTGTTGTAATATATAAATTTGTTTTTGTTCGTCGCCTTGTTTTAAATGTTCATTTTGTCCGCGCCGTTTTACAACCATTATTTGTTTCATATCTTCACTCATTTATTTCACTGGCCTTATTCATTCATTTGTTTTATCCATGTGCCTATATTATGTCCCTATACTATGCCCTATTCAAAACCTATCTTCAACATTAAACGTGTGGGGAATATTCAACCTTTTTTCTAAAACACCAAACTCTATATCAAAACTAAAGCATTAAACTTGTGGAGAAGCCTAACTACTAAACCCTTATTTTCAATATACATAAACTTGACGTAAAATTGTCGGGGTCCATAAATAGCAAAAATACTTTCACTCACCTACAAAACTCAAAAAGGTAAATAAAAGTTTCGTACCTGAACCAAGAAAGTCGTCAGTGTTTCGTGTTTTTCGGATTCCTATATGCTTATGAACATTATGAACGTTTTAAGCATGTGAATATCTTGGTCGTATTTTTGGACGTGGATATGCTACTGTGAGATCCGAGTATTTGTTTATCGTTTTCTTTTCTTTCTTTTTTACAAAATCCTGTAAATGACAGGTGCTTTTTTTCTTGTTAACTAATGCCAGGTCTGGTTTTTTGTACGGGATAAAGTGACAGTTTGTATCTCAAAATCCTCAAAAATTTTCATGGGTTTCGTGTTCTGAGAGTCTGATTTTTTGCATAAACCATTCGGTAGTATGATCAAGTTTGTAAACACAAACACTGTACTGTGAATCAACTATAAATATATGCGGTTTGTATGTTTCCTTCAAGAGTATTTAAAGGAAAGGTTTGGTTTGGTTTTTTTCTCAATGGCATATCAACCTTCATGGGTTATTTAATGCAAAAGCCATCTTTATTAAAGAACTGTTGTGCTATTATTTTACCCATTGCCGGGGAATAAGGGATTTCATAACTTTCCCAAACGTGTTATTCCTTAAAATTTGAAAACTCACCGAGTTCCAAATAAACAAAATTATGCTAATTAGAAAGATTGCCCGAGGAGACGTCAGAAATAAATAAAATGAAGTATATTAAGGAAATTAAAAAGTAGTTGGCAAAATCAATCGATTCCTTGAGCGAGAAACGGATAAAAATATCGATTAATTTCCTCGATTAAAAGTGGTAAAAATGTTTGACAATTAATTATTTTCATTCCAGCATTTTCTCTTCTAACTTAGGGGACGTAACTCTGTCAGATTATTTCCTTTGGTCACAAAAAGATCAATTCGGCGCGCGAAGATGTTGATATAGCAAAATTGAGAAGTAAAACCATTTCTATAATTTCTGAAAAATCATTGAGTTGAATGATAATAAATAATAAATATAGAATTACACCGATAAAAATATCAAAGTTTCATAAAATTGAATGAAATTTCTAAAAATGTTATTTGCGCAGTTGCTGGCGTTGTATAATACACCGACTGCTTCTCTGCATAGTGGTAAGACTTCCCCAACGAGTGCCCTAGAAATGACATTAAACAATCTGATATTGAGGTTCCAGTAATGCTGGAGCCTTAGGGTATGGGGAGTACGGCTTCATTGCCATTGCTCCCAGATCCGCTCCAGTTCGGAGGGGTAGCACCTTACAGCGTCCTATCTATGTCTCAAATAGAAGTAAATTGAGTACTTATGCCTAACTGAATCATTTGAAATAGAACTGTTTTTATGTATGAAATGGATTTGGCATTAATGGCCTACAATGATTGATGTGCCTTAAAACCAAACCAAACCCAACCAAAAATATTAAATAGGGAACGAATAGATAAATTTTAAAAAATTTAAATTGAATTAAAAAAAATAACAAAAAACTATTAAATTTGCAAAAACTTCCAGAGGTCCCTGACAGGAAAAGGGGATGACGCATGCGTAAAGAAAAAAAGCAACCTCCTGTCAAGGGGGAAAAGGTTTTCTTCCTCTTTCGGGCGTTGACCAGCGAATTGATAACATCATTGCTGACGGGTGTCTTGGCGCCACGCATATGTCTTTGGACTAAGCGTTGGTTAGTCCTTTTCACCCAATAGCAGCTCTCTCTGGGTTCACAGTATGCAGAAATATAAAGACTTCGAGATGGAAACTACAATCTAAAACAACCGGACTTTGACAAACTTCCAAAAGAAACTAACCCTTATGGAAGCCCTAAATACCAAATAGGGACAAACATATGCAAGAAACGATTAACGTATTTTTAACATCTTGACTGGGGGATTCAACCATTTCAATTGTATTCAGGGAAAAACTCCCTCACCCATGGAATGGTTGTTGAGCCCAGTAAATAAAGGAAAGTATAAAAGAAACCTCTTCGTCTCCTATCTGTTAATGTCTTGTGTATAATTCTTTATGGGAATTTCTTGGGCAAGGCGTTACACCAACTAGCCAACGTGGGGTAAAATAAAATAACCTAATAATGGAGTCAGATATCAAGCAGCTACACAGTTTTGCACTTGCCCTTGACTTACAGTCGGAACCCCATAAGCTACAGAAAAGGGAATCTACTAGCGAGATTGGAGTTCGAACTCGCTTACTACGATGTTGCATTCTAGCACTGACACTCACGTCAACTGGGAAAATGATGGGATGCTAAAAGAAGACATCTGAAGTTTTCTTGGGCAATTCTTATTCCTTGTCGGCCTGTTCAGCATACCTCATCAGATTTAATTTCCTTTCCATTCTCTTTAACCTGTTGCCTCAAAATACCAAGCCATACCCATCTACCTGACTATTTATCCATGCTTATAGAAAAAGAAAAGATAGGTTCGTGCTTTTTTCAAAGATTTTAGCCTCAATTCAAACGTGAGCAACTTCGTCAGAGATTGGAACTTGTCTCATCATATTAATTTTTCTACCATGGTACTCATTATCCCACTAGCTTAGATTTAGCACACGACTGCAAGTATAGAGTATCCACTTGAATAAATGTTTGATTATAACAGTATGTTAACTCGTCAAGGGTTATTTTATGCCTGGAGTTTAAAGAATCACGTTCATAGTTACATTTTTGTGTAGTTGAACAAAAAATGAAAAGAATGCTTTTTAACTGCTCACACAACGGCGATTAAGAAGGACCCCACAACGTCAACTAGAAAGCACACTAATTAATTAAAAGTCCAAGAGAAAACTGTGAGAAGAGCAATTAAACAAGATTTAAGCCGCGACATTAACTCCCTTGATTTTGCAATAAAGAAAACAAAACAAATGCAACATCTCATTCAAATATTGATTCGTTGGAGACTGCTATTGGGGAAGAATGGAATAAAAAATCAGAAAGATTTATTTTGAAAGCATGCAAATCACTCCGAAGGCGTGTTGATACAATGATTGAAAAAATGGCGGTCATATTGAGTAAATTTACATTTTTGTGTCTATCTTCTTGTTTTGTTGTTTATTTCTTTAAATTAAGAGTAATCAAATTTTTTTTTAATAGATTCGTATATTATCATAC
>OY757905.1:132624961-132639961 GCA_963585895.1 Sepioteuthis lessoniana | reverse complement strand
CTTCATATATGTATATATATATATATATATAGGAAGAGACTCATGAACCTGTTTAGTTTCAGTCGTAACTGCTGCCATTGATAATATTGCTACTTTTATTTAGGAAGGAGTGCAGGTTTCTAGTAAATATTTCTTACTTAACTCTGTTATATCAAGAATTAACATCCAGATACAAAGTGGATAGTAAATTGTTTTAGTCTTAAACCTAAAGAATTTAAATCTTACTGGTCTATTGAAGTTAGCGATCTGAGGTAGAGTTTTGGTTGAGCTTTAGATAAATAAATAATACATCAGAACGCCACAATAGTACGACACCCATCACTAATACCACGAAAAAAAAAAAACTTAAACCAAATTGGAAAGGAATAAACTAGATATAATATAAAATCTGATGGAAGAAAATGAAGTATTTTCGTCATAATAAATCAAGATTGACTAAACAAAAGCAAATTATATGTAGAAAAGTTTTTGTTATTACAAACATACAACATCACCCAACTGGACAATATGATTTATGCAGGGGCAAAAGTAGTCTGGTAAGAACTAGGCATACCAACGCGGAAATCCAACAGAAACAAAGAAACAAAATCTCGGCGGGAAATGAGACTCGTACATACAATAATACAAAGAAAAAATACATGATCACATAGTGCAATGATAAAACTCATAAACGACAACGGCAGCTGAGAAGACACTCAATCCAACAAGACAAACACAGAACAAACGATAAGGGCACATAATGAAAGCAAATTATATTCAAAATCAAATAGAGAAATCTTTGAGAAAACTTAACAACCAAATTCAACTAAAAGAAAACAGATCATAAGAAAACTGTCGAAACTGAGTCAATAATATCACATAAAGATTAAATGGTTAATCAAGATACAAAATTGCCCAGTCAGTTGGGACTGCAGAATACACCGACTGCTTCTCTGCAGAGGGGTAAGACTCCCCAACAAGTGTCTGGCCCAGTCGGCAGGGGCTACAGAATACACCGACTGCTTCTCTGTAAAGAAGTCTCCCCCAACAAGTGTCCTGGATATGACACTAAACAATCTGATGGTGAGGTTCCAGTAATGCTGGAGCTTTGGAGAATGCTGAATACCCCTTCATTGCCATCGCTCCCTGGTCAACTCAAACAAGGTGTGGTGCCACCTGATATTGCCCTATCTATGAGTCAAAAAGAACTAAACTGTAAAATTTTGCTAAATTGAATTCTTTAAAATTGAACTGTTTTTGACATTTAAATTGCGTACTTATGCGAAACTGAATTGTTTGTAATAGAAATGTTTTGACATTTAACCGTTTGTAAAGAAAAAAAATACTTATGATAAACTGAATTGTTTGAAATTTAATTCAGCAATAAAGTATCCGAAACCGGGTTGATACGCTGCAAAAGAAAAAACCAACCAATTTGCCAACATAAGAAATAATTACTGGGGATCGAGGAAGGACCGTAAGTTGACATATGTTTTGATTATTCGAGAGTAAGGCCCTCTCCACAATATCTGATTTGCTCCAGATGACGATGGGATCCATGGATTCTGCTTTAAACGATAAAGCGTCTTTTCATGGCGGATTTTCAAAAAAACTGTGTTCAAGATGCAAATATATCTGAATGGATATGGAAATTGAACTGGTTTATTGACTTCAGAAAGATTACAAGAGTTAAAAAAAGAGGAAAAAACGCAAAAATAGAAAATAAAAGCCAAAAAATAACCACAAACAAACAAAAAGCCAAACAGAAGCACCCCAAGAAACTACGGACCGATAACCTATCAGCCAATGATATGAAAAATTCTAACAACATAAGAAATAAAAGAGATATGTTATTCGTTTGAAAGCCGTGAACTTTTTTAAAAAGAACAATAAGATTGCCAATGTATGAACCCCTTTTTCTTCCAGCTATGGGTTAAATAGTACCACTATTGTTATTGCAAGGATGGCTTTGGCATTGAATAACCCATGAAAGTTGATACGCTATTAAAATAAAGAAACCAAACCAAACCAAACCAAACAAATCAAAAACCGGAACGTTAATTCTTTGCATATTATATATATATATATGTATATATATATACAAATATATGCATCCTCTGAATATCTTGTTTATATATATATATATATATATATATATATATATATATATAAATGTGTATAATCCGAGAAAAATAGTCTCGGGTTTGGACTTTTTTGTAATAATCCAAGGGGAACTGCAATCTCCAGTTGAGTGATCAATGTCAACGGCTATCGAATATATCATTAATTTCAGATTTAAAATATATTGAAACTCTCATGCAAAGCGAAAACAATTTTTTTTAATAAATTTGATGAAATGATTTTTACTCAGCGATTCTATTATAAATTTATTTCAGGTCGTTATGACCTTCTTCAGATGGAGTTTAATAGATTAATGCTTAGGATATGCTGACTAGATTTCTTACTACGAACATCAACATAAAAGAAACCAAACTAAACTTAATCAAAGCAGTTCCTGTTCTGGTTAACGTGCTGGACTACATCCTCGAAGTTAGTGAATTCAAACTCCAGTCGAGCTATTACGTTCACTTCTGGACTAATACACACATTATCCTTCCGACAATTGGTAAAAAATCCCCACGGTTGTTCTACAAGGATGTCTTCGGCATCAAATTACCCACAAAAGTTGATATGCCATTAACAAAGAAAACAAACTTAAGCATACACTATAAAAATTAAGCTTCAGCGTCGAGCTACATTTCTAATGAGCGCGCTTAACGTAACGGTTATCAGCTTAGAAAGTGTAATTAATGAACTGAATTCAAATCCTGAATGAGGCTGTTTGTGTTTAACTTCGTCATGATTCTCTTAGTTTTGCTTTGTTTGGTTTAATGGCATATCAATCCTTGTTGGTAATTTAATGCTAAATCCATTTTATACATAAAACAGTTCTATTTTAAACAATTCAGTTTGGCATAAGTACACAGTATAAATGTCAAAAGCAGTTCTACTTCAAACAAGTTAGTTTAGTATAATTACATAGTTTAAATGTCAAAAACAGTTATATTCCATACAGTTCAGTTTAGAATAAATACAATTTTTGTGTACACACAGTTAAATGTAAAACAGTTAATTTCAAACAATTCAGTTTAACATAAGTACACTGCTTAGTTCTATTTAATCCAAAGGTAGGACCCTATCAGGTGCTACCACTCCGGGCCAGATTGGCAATAAGGGGTACTTTTTGTTCCCGAAAGCTCCAGCTACACTGGAGCCTTACCATCAGATTGTTTAGTGTCATATACGGGACACTCTGTTGGGGGAGACACGCTTCTTTACAGAGAAGCAGTCGGTGTATTCTGAAGCCCCTGCCGACTGTGCCATCTAATACTCTTAGGAAAATCAGATATCTATCACCTCTTCCACTAGTTATGGGTAATTAGTAGGACAGACTGGGCATTTTACCTTGATTAGGCAACCAGTCTAGAAGAAAAATTTTGTCTTTAAACTATCTTTTGTGCCCTTAAAATTGATCTTATATCACATCCGACCCATGAAGGAGGGGTTGGGAAAATACACACATTTCTGCGAGGTTTAATTAGGAAAAAACTTTAAAATATAGACATTTGTTTTTATCACTTAGAATATTTGGATTATTGTCTTCATCTTGTTATATTCACAACTTTTCGGTCGATGAGTCCTTCGGCCTTCTTCAGGTGTTTCATGTCGAACTCAGGGATCCGCACAAAACTTCTAAATAAACCCTTTATTTAATCCACGGGGTGGATTGTTTTAATTCTGTTAACTATAACCGGGTACAAGTCTTGAGCTATAATAAGTATTCTGTGTTATTTTACCTGTAATCGGGATTGAATCTGCGACCTCAACGTTGAAGTATTTCTTAACAAAAGACCTATATTCCGCTGAGTCTGATATGATGAAACTGAAGAAGGCCTAGGGACGCGTCAGTCGAAATAATAAAGATGAAGACAACAGTCCGAATACTGATAAAAATTATAAAGCTTTAAATCAGAAATTTAGTTTAATGATAGACATCGGTGTCAAATCCCATATTTACGGCCGCTGCTTTTTACAATAAAAAGCAGCATAGATAGCAAATAATAATCAAATAGAAACTATGTAATGTTTTTTTTTAAATATTACTATTGGAATATAAAATGAGATTAACTATAAATAAGTAGATTTTCCGTAAGCCAATTGTCTCATACAAACATGATAACTAAGACGCGCTATCTGTTGCGTTTGAGGAAATTTCCAGTGTATTATTGATCGACACAATAAAATGATTATAACAATATTCTGAAATATATATATATATATATATATATATATATATATATATATATATATTTATATATAAAACAAAAAAAAAGAAACATATTAAGATATTAGATTGTCTGTACTTAAGCCAAATATATGAAGCTTGGAGTCAGTGAATAAAAAAACATTTTTTTTTTCAAGTAATTATTGCAAGAGATAAGAATATTGTTGGATAAAAGTTTGATGTCTACTGATGCAAATCACATTTACTTTCCTGTTAACAGTAATGGTCTGAATTTTAGTAAAATATCAATAAGTTTATGTATTAATTACTGACTTCAAAAAATTTAGAATTGTCTGCTTGATCAAACGTTCAAACAATAATATAAATGATTACACGCATAAGACTACATTATGTTAAATTTAGGAAAATCATGCACTGAAGGCAGATGATTAAATTGGTTTAATGCTCTCAGCATATATATATATATATATATATATATATATATATATATATATATATATATAAAGATACATATTCACACACACACACACACACACACACACACATATATATATGTATATATGAAGATACACATTTACACACACACACAATTATATATATATATATATCTATATAAATATATATGTTTATATACACACTGATACATGAAAATGTGTGTGTGTGTGTGTGTGTGTGTGTGTGTGTGTGTGTGTGTGTGTGTGTGGAAAATTGAATTAAGATCGAAATTAATCAATTTTATTCATGAAAGACCACGAAAAATATTTATTAACTTCAATGTATCTATTTAGAAGCAGAAATCTATCTATTTAGATATACGCATGAATAAGGGAATAAATTTTACACGTTCAGAAAAGCAAACACATGTCAGTCATATATATATATATATATATATATATATATATATATATGTGTGTGTGTGTGTGTGTGTGTGTGTGTGTGTGTGTGTGTCTTTATGTGAGTGTGTGTTTAAATTTATATGTTTGGACGTGTATTTATGTGCATAAAGACTTTTACTTACATTAATAGAACAATGCATAATCTACACACACACACACACACACACACACACACACACACACACACACACACGCGTATATATATATATATATATATATATATATATATATATATATATATATAGTGTGTGTGTGTGTGTGTGTGTGTGTGTGTGTGTGCATGTCTGTATGAGTAACAACAGATTACGTTGACGTAATTATCTAAATTACAATGTGCAGTCATCCACGCTAGCCAAATTTGTACTGGGTTCTGTGTATATAAGTTTATTTTTATATCAAAGTATATGATTATATATTTTACATATTACATCTTTTTAAACATGGATCAATATTAAACGTATATGTAATATATATTCGATACTTAAAATAGATACACACACAAACATAAGTAATCATCTATGTATATAACATTATATAAATATATAGCTATCAATGTGTGCACAGTCACACACACACACACACACACACACACACACACATATATATATATATATATATATATATATATATATATATATGTGTGTGTGTGTATATGTATGTGTGTGTGTGTGTGTGTAACATTTATCCCTGAATGTATACACCCTTATGATTTTTGTTCTTGTCAACCATATCTTAATCATTTCCTTTAAAATATTATATAAACTAAACAGATATTAATCGATATTATTTATGACCAATCTGTACTTTATTTAATGTCTGAAACCAAAATTATCAATATATATTTATCAATCATAAAATAGTGCTCCTATGATATATATTTTTGTAATTTGTTTTTGTTACAGCAATTCCATGCTTGAGAATGTAGATAATACTGAATAATCTTTCTTTTAATTCCATATTCTTCCACTGAAAATAATAAATCCGCTTTTTTCTGGTTTAAAAGAATATTAACTTTGTATAAAATATTGTTAAAGGGCGTACAACATTTTTGTTGCTACTGTATATACGTTTTCTTTTGTGTGCTTAAATATAAACGATATTAAACGCATGCACATATAACATTATTAATCAGACATGGCCAAATGTATTTGTGGACGCATAAAATATTTCTGATAAATAAAGTGGAAAACAGGAATTAGGAGAGGGCGTAAAGAACTTTTACAATAAACAAAATAACATCATGCAATCTACAGAATTATGAATGAGCAATATATATATATATATATATATATATATATATATATATATATATATATATAAATATATATATATATTAAAGGATGACCGGTATGTATATCATACAAATTACACCGATTGGTCATTGTAGCTGATTCAAGCGGAGAACTGCACAAAAATGATAATCAATCCAAATGAATATAACCAAGAAAGACACTGAAAAGTATATATATATATATATATATATATATATATATATATATATATAAACACATACATACATACATAAAAATGATCCTAAAAATCTATTGAACTGTCTTGTCTTTTTTCCCAGTCGCCCAATACCCAGAATCCTTTGCTGCAACTCTTTTTTTTTTTTCAAATATCTTTTTTTATTTTTTCATGACGTTTTTTTTTATTACTGCGTTCTAACTGACCAGTTTTAATTCTTTCAAGCTTAGCGGAACGCTGTTCTTTTGACCGATGGTCATATGCGTCCTGAGAGTACGATCTCATTCTCAGGCGCCAAAGTGATGTCTTCGGGACGCCTCTGAGACTGTCCAATTCCATTGCCAGGCCAAACTCTGACTGCTTAGAAGAGCGAAACCAACTTCATGTCTTTTTTGGTGTCTCTATTTTATCTGTATTTCTCTTTTTGTTGTTTCCCTGGCCCTTGACGAGAAAAACGTGTAGGATCAGGAGTTACATTCAGACTAGCCCTTTTTGGTCAGGAATTAATCTGGATTATTGTCTATTTTTCCTCTAGATCGAAATGTATATATATATATATATATATAAAAACAAAAAAAGAGAAAGACGTAGAAAAACAGTGAGAGGATAGGCTTGATAACTGAGGTAGATGCGTATTTACTGTCAGTGATCGATTTTTGAATGCCGATTTTAAAGGGAGACATCTCTCTTGTGTTTAGCGTAATGTATCATTTCGTTCATTTTCTTTTTATATGAAATCTATCTATCTATCTATCTATTAGGGTGCACTAGCATATATGTATATCTCTGAAATATATTTTTATAAATACATCCAAGTACATGAGTGTTTATGCCTTACAGATCTATCTATCCATCTCAATCTCTCTCTTTCCTCCTCTTCCTCTCTCTCCCACTCCGTATATATATATATATCCATACAAATTTATTCTCACCAACATGACTATACTACCGGCAAAATGTTTGGGGCTCACCCTAAATTTCTTTAAAAGCACCTTACATTGAGATATTATCTTATTTGTTTAAAGTAAGATATGAAATATCATTTATTTCATGGTATTTGCTTTTATTTAGACACAAAATCCTTTAACTATAAAATATCATATTTGATCTTCGTCCATCAAACCATTTGCTGCCTTAATTACTGTTTTACAAACTCTTGTTATACTTTTCAAATGTTTTAAAAAATTCTATGACAGACCTCAGATCATTCTTCAAATGCTGAAAAAGATCACTCACACTCTCTGGGTATTCTCTGTGAACTTTCCATGTGGTTTCCTACCACACTAATTCAATGGGATACAAGGTCAAGAGATTAAGACAGCCAGATCATAATTTCCAAAATTTTGTTCTCGGTGTAATTTTGACATAATTTAGAAATGTTTTGGATCATTGTTTTGCTTCACCGTTTTTCTTGATTATGTGTAAGCTCGATGGTATAGCGTGTATTTGCAAAATCTTTTTAATGATTCCTTTGACCTGAAGTATATCTTCAACTCTCTCTTCTCGAAAATACCCCTAGATAATTACAGACCCAACACGAAGCACAACCTTGATCATTCAGTCTTTCTACAGGATTTCTTTTCATATACTCTCCCCTCTTACAAACAAAACAATTTAAAATTGGATTCATATCTTCACAGTATATTTCGCCACTTTTAATGTCCAGTTCTTAAGCCTTTTTGCTCATGACAGCTTTTTTTATGATGGGATTGAACCAGCAACCTCCAGTTTTTTTCGGTTCATTCACTCTCTCTAACAAAAATGTTCTATGCACTCCCTCAGATCCTCTGATTTAAGTCAATTTTTCACTGTTGAGAGTGTCTCTGGCTGTTGTCGAGAGGAATTAAGTTCGTCTGTCAATTCTGGAGCAGTTTTCCTTCTGTTCATTTTGCTCTCAATTATCAAGAGATAATCTTCAGTAGCAGTTGTTACTTTTGGTGCTTGAGTTCATGTTTTCATGACATTTGCGCTTGTTTCTAATTGTATTTATAACTAATATTGCTGCCCACTTTTCTCGAAATCTTCAACTTTTGGAAATTTGTCTTCTCAGAGTCAAATTTCAATTTGTACCATCACCTCAATTTTTACCTACTTTAAATTTGCGATTTTGTATAAACCACTTTAAATTTACAGAAAAAAAGATTAAAGGACAACAAACAAGACATTGTAAACGTCATTGTAATGGCATAGTCTTCCTTTTTTTCAAATAGAGATAGCTATGTGTTGGGTCTAATAAGAGTTCCTTGTAAACAGCAACAAGTCTAACAATATTAGACAATGTTGAAAAAACATATGGAAGTTTTATTAACATTTGACTTATTTGAACATTTTTATAATCACAAAAATCTATTCTGGGGTTTATAGTGAAAAAATATGTTTTTATTACAAAATATTGATAATTTATCAAAATGTATTGAACATTAGAATAGTTGAAGGAGAATATATGTGAGAAGATAACCTGGAAAAGGAGTGAAAAATAAAAACAAATACACTGTAATTATAGAAATTCAATCTTTTACTTAAAAATACCAAGATATGAAATTCAAGGTGTTCCCAAACTTTTTGTCAGTAGTGAAGATATCTGGAATTATTATCATTAATATTACTATTATTATTATTCATCCTTCCTGCGTTTTTCACACTTGCGTTATCTGATGGTTTTTCTCTGGAGTTTGAGCGACAGCAAGTCTCCTCGAGTCTCCAGGACTCTTCTCAGTATTCTGGCCGATCTCAGCCATGTTGCAGCTTAGATGGTCTCTACACATCTTCTCGTTTTCAAGTCTTCCAGTCTTTGTACCAATCCTTTGGTACCAAGACCACCAATTACAATTAATATCACCGTCGCTTTCATGTGCTTCAGCTTTTTCAATCCCTTAGCAAGTTTCAGGTACATATCTTTTTTTTTTATTTCTTTTAATTTTATCCTGTGGTCAGCCGATTATTATTATTATTATTATTATTATTATTATTATTATTATTATTATTATTATTTTACTCTAGGGAGATTTTTATACCAGTGTTAGCTTATGCATCGTCATGGTTTTTTCTTTTAATTCTCTGGTTCATTTTTTGAAGTTCGTCCACTACAAGAATGATCTCGAGTATCTTGCAAGTAGGATAGCCCAGGTGTTTATCCTTTTGATGAAATTTCAGCAATATAGTTTATTAGCGAGTAGTTTCATTCTCCTGAGATATTCTTTTTTAATTTTTCATTTATTATTATTATTATTATTATTATTATTCACTCATTAGAGCTTTTCACATCAGCGTTAGCCGATGTTTTTTCACTGGATTCTGAATGACAGCAAGTCTCCCCAAGTCTCCAGGACTCTTCTCAGTATTCTGGCCGTTCTCAATATTGCTGTCGTTTGGATGGTCTCCCCACGTCCGCCAACTTCCAAGTCCCCCAGTCCCTTTAGTAATCCTTTAGTTACTGTTCCAAACGCACCAATTACAATTGGTATAATTGTCACCTGCATGTTCCACAGTTTTTTTCAATTTCATTTATTATTATTGTTATTATTATTATTTGTGAGTTTTTCACACCAGTGTTAGCTAGTGGTTTTGTACTAGAGTCTGAGTGACTGTCTCCAGGGATTTTCTGAGTTATCTGGTCGCTGTTGTCACTGTTGTAGTCGGGATGGTCTTGATTCTTCTTCTGGATTTCAACTCTTCCTCCCACCTTTCCAATATATAGGGACCGTTTCAAGCGCACCAACTACAATTCGTATCACCGATATTCGCATAGTCCAAAGTGTTTTTTCTCCATCTTTTCTTCTTGAAAATGTCAGTGATTTTATTTGCCATTCCAAAGTCATTCCTTTTATTGTCCATTTTGATGTGACTCATACGAGAAACTCTCTATAGTCCCGAGGAAATCATTCTCAGACGCGCCCAGTTTTCTGTCGTCTTTCTCCCTCAAACACCAAGTTTTTATCAGCATAAACGGCATTTGGGATTTTAGTGAATTGATGAATGCTAACTAGACTTGAAAGATATTTTCGTTTTCATAATTTTTCCTTAAGTATATCAAAAAAAGTTCTCGAGCATACAATGCTACTAGGACTATATATAAATGTATATATATATACGTCTTGTTGCTATTTATCTAAGGGAAGATACAATATATATATATTGGTTTTTGTTGATATATGTGTATGTACACACTAATAGACACAAATGAACAGCAATATGTATACGCAAATATGCTTCCTTTTAAACACTCCCATATAGGGAGATATAGATGTATTCCAAATTATAAACGCACTCACACATATAAACGCAGAAAAAAAACAATTCAAATTTATTCAAAGTTATCAATTCATCTATCTAAAAGCAGGGAGAGTCCCCATGGTGTAGTGGTTAACGTGCTGGACTTAGATATCATAATTAGTAATTTAGAACTCCAGTTTCTTGGTTCCGTTCTCTTTTGGATAAATACTCTAGGGAAACGTATGAACTACATTGTACACCCCCTCGTTATTGGCTAAATAGTACCACTGCTCTTCTAGATGGAAAGCTTTGACATTAAATAACCTACCAAGGTTTATATACCATTAAACAAAGAATCCAAGCCAAAGCAAACCTATCTATCAGGAAATTAATTTATTTTATACACTAATAGTCTATGATTCCTTTTTTCGTTAACCGATACGATGAAAAAAAGCATTTTGAATTTTAAATCATTGTATATTTTTTCAAGGGTAAAACGTTATTATATTCAAGGATCAGAATTTACATCTCTCATTTTAGCTTACGATTGTGTGTACTTAGAAGGTAGTGATAAACAATATATTGTTTTAGAAAAATTTTAAAACCTGATAAAATATACAGGGTGTACGACACTATTCTATTACAAATATCCTTCTTGTGAATCCCGTGAGAATAACTGATGCGCACGCTCCAATACATTCTCTTGCAAAATCCCGTTCTCGTGAGAATTACAAATATGTGTTACACTGCGCCTTGCAGCATGGGATTAGGGACATTTTTGATATATAGTTTTTGAAATTTGGCTACATCTTATCACCCAGTCGGCGAGGTTTACAATACTAAGATTATGACCTCCGACAAAAAAAGCGATGTCCTGAGTATAAAACTGAATCTGTGAGGTTTCTAGATCTGGTATGCAAGTACTTATTAGGGTCCCATCCATGGATCTGTTTGAAAATTATTGGTATCTGATAGGAATACTTAATTTATGATTGTAGATTCTTGGTATTAAGATAGATATTTGAAGCTGTAATTATTTTCTAAGGATTTTTACTAAGTACTTGAAACCAAATGACAGTGATAGAAAATGGCTGTTATCAAATAGAAAGAAATACTTTAAACCAAATAATTATTTGTATTAGATAGGAATACTTGAAACCATACAACTGTGAGCAAATTATTTATATTAGTAAGGAATACTTGATATCATATAGCTGTGTGAAAAAAAACTTAAAAAACAATCACATAAAAATGAAAATACCGACTTACAAAGAATGCAATTCTCTAACTTCTAAGCATAGAATAACCCTAGACGATTGATTTGCTGTAAAAAGAAATCAATCAATCAATAAGATAAATCTTAACTGCTACTGTTGTAGACAGAATTGAGGAGACAATAGCACTTATATAAAAATATCATTTTATTTTGGTTTATCATGAAAGGTACGAAACTAGTGGGCAAAATAATTACGTGATGAGAGAGTCTGAATAGAGAGGGAACCGCTAAGATTTACACATTAATCTTTTTTCTTATTCTATTTATTCAGCTGGATTTTCTGTTCTTCTATTTGGGAACTTCTTCGGATTGTCTTGGTTATATCTTGGTCTCCGTGCTCGCTTCTGTTCTTATGAATTAACACAATGACTGTCTTTATTCAGCCTATTTCTCAAGTCAACCATACGGCTGGAGGGAGAACCATTTTAGGCATCTGTTTGTTACTCTAATCATTTTATTTAACTGAACCGTTCTCACGATTGAACCAACCAATCAGAGAACTGCTAAAAACGTCAGCCAAGGGTCAAGTCATATTTATCATATCACTGGCTATTTTCTATGACTCTTCTAACGAATTTCCAGTTAACTTTTGAATTCATAAATTCATATACACTTCCTTCACAAAATTAATAGATAACCTATTAATTAAGTAATAGTACGTGTATTGTTATACCGGCTCATTGGGTAGAGTGTTCGTCAATGGTCCGAGAGACCTGAGTTCAATCCCAGGTGGCGTCTACCAAATACTTTAAAAATGGTCCTTGATACTTCTTTGCTCAACACTCAGCAATATAAGGTACGTATCAAAGATAAAGTGAAGAAATCCAAGGAAGGTAGTAGGGCCCTCCCCTACACCTCAGTGTAAAAGCTATTTAAAAGGGAGCCTTCTGGTTGGCCTCCACTACGGTCGCCAACTTTACTTTTTACTTACGTATATTGTTACGTTTTGCGGTTTCTTCCAGGGATCGGTCGTATCGATACTGCTGTATGGATGCACTACTTGGACGCTAACTAAACGGCTGGAGAAGAAGCTAGACAGCAATTACACAAGAATGTTGCGAGCAATATTGAACAAGTCCTGGCGGCAACACCCCACAAGGCACCAACTATACGGCCACCTGCCTCCATCACGAAAACTATCCAAGTTAGACAAACCAGAGATGCAGGACACTGCTGGAGAAGCAGGGACGAGCTCATAAGTGATGTACTCCTATGGACCTCCACATATGGCCGGGCAAAAGCAGGACGACCAGCTCGAACATACATAAAGCAGCTATGTGAGGATACGGGATGTAGCCCAGAAGACCGGCCAGAGGCGATGAACGATAGGGAGAGTGGCGAGAGAGGGTCAAGGATATTCGTGCTAGCGGACCGACTTGATGATGATGATGATGGTGATGATGATGATATTGTTACATTAGTGCGGCTTCTCGGAGAACGATTGTTTCTCTTCAACCATTGTAAGTAATTTCTGCTAATAATTTAGTTAATAAAAGTAAACTCTACACTGTTCGGAATTGTTTCATAGCAAAAGTTATCTCTGTTAGACAAATATATTTGTTTTAAAGCTATTCAAAATGGCGACAAATCAAACAGCGTGCTCCAGGTTTGAAAGAGTGCCTACCATCGAAATTTTTAAAAGAATGCGACGTGCACATAGATGCATTTTTAGTAAAAAAATATGCTTACAAATTGACTAAAAAAGATTGGCAACTCCGAGTCTGAGTTGAAAAGACAGTTTAAGGAGTAGAAACACAGTGACTTTTCTGTAAAATAAAAAGTCCCGGGTGCATTAGTCTGTAAAGAAAGCACGGCCTTCTGGGATTTGTGCCAGGTCGATCATTGAAAGATGATCACCTGGTCTCAAAATGGCCTCCCCAATCAGGCAATACCTGCTTTGTAGGGTTGAGTTTTTTTTTTTTTTTTTTTTTTTTTAGCCTGGGCTAATCGTTTTGGTATAGACGTTCATGAGTGTCGATTTGTGCATGGCTCCCCAGTGGAAAATGACCTTGTATCATATACTGGCTTGGTGGGGATGCAACAAATTCCCTTAAAGAAGGTGATACTGACAGTCTTCAGGGACATGAAATGTTCCATCACTAAAATTTTTCTTGAAAAAGCTGCGACTGGAAAGTGATTCCTCTTGCTTACCTCATGGGACAATTCATCTTACTAAGTGAATAAATCTTATACACACACACACACACACACACACACACACACACACACATATATATAAATATATATGTTGAACTGATATATATATATATATATATATATACGTGGTGCTTTCAATAAGTTTCCAGACTTTTTTGTAGAGGCATTCAAACTTGTCGTAGACGCATGGAAATTCAGTATGTTATTGCTATACATCTTTTGAGATGACTGACAAATTTTTATGATTTCAGGTTTAAATGAACAGCTACAGCAGGAATTGGTATACACCCTACTAAACCCTGATTTTCACAGCTGGTGAATTTCAAAAATGCAATCTGAACGTGAGGAAGAACGATATGCAATAACATTCTGTTTTAAACTTGGAAAATATGTCATAAGATGAAAGCTGGATCTATTGCTATGACCCAGAGACCAAGAGACAGATTTCCCAGTGGAAGCATGCTAGCTCTCCCAGAACCAAGAAGGCCAGACAGAGCACAACACTGATATGATCTACATGCACTGGATTCCCACTGGACAGACAGTCAACAAGGAATACTATGTTGAGGTTTTAAGGGAGTTCAGGAAGAGATTCCGTCGGGAGAGGCGAGCACTCTTCAAATCGGTCAGTGGCATTTCCACCAGGACAATGCACCAGTCCACAACTCCATCCTTGTCACAGACTTTTTGACCAAGTTGGGCATCAA
>OY757905.1:132607461-132619961 GCA_963585895.1 Sepioteuthis lessoniana | reverse complement strand
TTCATTCATTCAGGAAAGAATAAAATGCATATGTTATTATTGATAAAAGGCCAAAAAATGGACAGATATATCGATAGATATATAGATAGAGAAGAAGCGACGGGACTGATTAAAAGTAAGCCAGTGAGCTAACAAGAGAGAGAGAGAGAGAGAGAGAGAGAGAGAGACTAGGCGTGCTTAGTCCAATGGTTATCGTTGTAGGAAATAGAATCGGTGATCAGAGTTCAAATCCTGGACGAAAATGTTGCACAAACTTTGCACAAACGACTTCTGAAAAGTCTTCAGTGAAAGACAGACTGGATTCTTTAGCCTTTATTGGTAACCAGTCTAAGATAAGAAAAACTCTGAATTCACATCTGCTATACTCCGCTGAAAGTTGTCTTTGTTTCACATCCTGCGAGCAGCAGAGTGGTGAGGTAAATAGATACAAAACACTATTCTTTTTACAGAGGCATTCGTAGTATAGTGATTAGCAAGGGGACTATCAAGTCAGTGTTAGCAAGTTCGATTTCCTTTAAGTGCTCTATAGTTAAGGCCTTGGTATAAACAAAATGACTTTAAAATAATATTTTTCTTTCAAAGTTACTGACATCGGCAATGCACTGTTGTGAGCGTATTTTTCTTAATTGAAAATATGCTAAGAAAGTAATACGGTCTATATAATTCTGCTGACAATGTCAGAAGTTGATGTTAGTGGTATGGCAGAAGACTTAACCCACCTGACAATAACATTTAAATTGCATGTAACTGAATAGAAGTCGTAATAATTTTATAATATGATAACATTTATCATTTTAGCAATTAACCTAATGCATGATTTTTTTAAATGTTTATCGACGATACTGAATACAATTTTCAATCCCTTATATATATATATATATATATATGTGTGTGTGTGTGTGTGTGTGTGTGGGCATGTGTGTATGCGCGTGCGTGTGTGTGTGGCGGACAAAAGTGTAAATGATTGAATAACAATACCGATCTACAAATGAATCATATTTATTTCTTCAAATTGAGTGAAAGTACGTTGAAAAACAAAAGTCACAAAGTCTTTTCTTGTAAGAAAGGATTATATTAGTCAGAGCGTAAAAAATTTTTATAAAGAAATATATCTAAAATATATCTAAAATATAGCTGTTATATTTAGTCTTAATGTCATGGATCAATTTACTGTGTGTAAAATATATTCATGTGAGTATGTCACTATGCAGTGAGAAAATATATTAATACATTATGAGGGCTTCAACTGAAATTTTTCAACAGCAAATGAAGGCTGCCATAGTAACACACGTAAACATTTTAAAATAATTACATATTCGAAAATTCAAAACTAACACGTACACGCTGATTGGTTGATTAATGCAAAAATACACCACAACAATTACTTCTTGAGTCTATATTTTGCTAAAAAAAATCAGTTGATTTCTCATAAATATATGTATGTAAGTGCAAGTGTGGTCTCATGATTGCATCGGTAATAAATTGCGAGTCACAAAATGCCATTGACTGTGCTATTTTACCTTATAAAAAAAAAGTGTATCGAAGAAAAGAGTGAGATAGGAGGCGCGAAAATAAACTCTGACCAAAAAGTGGTAAAGGGAGAAATTTAGTTCCTGATTGGACACAGCGCCATGTGGACCCTACTGAAAAGTCGGTAGACACCTTTCAGCAGTTTGGGCAGAAATAAGCCAGCCAACCAGCCAGCCAGCCATCGACACCGAATAAAAGTCATAGCGGAAAAGCTACAATGCTGTAGAATGGAAAAAGCGGCAATATTCCCTCCGAAAAGGGACAGAAAAGGAACCCCAGACATAAAGCTTCCCTTGATAAAGAAGAAAGGAAAAAGGCTGCCAGCAAACTCCAAATAAGGTTTGAACATTAAATCACTTTCTCTCATGAACTGTTATATTTGACTGAGAATTGACATGTACAATTCAACACACAAAAAGAACATTTTAATTGGCAGGACATTCTGGCCTTCGTATAGTCATTGATATTTGTTAGTTCGTTTGTTTGTTTGTTTCTGTAATTAGATGCTTCATTTTCTATCTTATCTTGTTCATCTTCTTCCATCTTCGAAGAACGGGGCCTAACCGAATGGTTATCTGCCTTCTTTATTCCTTTTTTTTACTAATGTATATATGATGGGATCTCTGAAGAATACTCTAGACATTTAGGAGCCTGCACGTGGGGGCTCAAGAAGGGTGGTTATTCTCTCTGCACTTAGAAATTTCTCTTAACTCGTAACAATATATATATATATATATATATATATATATATATATATATATATATGATTATTATTATTATTACCGAAGAAAGCGGTGATGTATTACATCACTTCTATTTTTTTAAGAATAATCACCTTCCAGGAATGCTTGCATAGTTTCAGATTTATATTTCTCTTAATCAATTCTGTGTTATTGATTAAGTATGTGTGTAAAGAAACCTATGATACTACAGACATTAAACCTACACCCTATCATGTATTTGTACTATTATCAAGAAGTTCTTTTTAAAAATATTCAGATTTCACATTTGCGAAACTGGTTGATAAAAAATATTGAATCACAGTAAAAATGCTTGGTTCGTTATTCCAAATGAGGCTTTTTCTTGTTATACTAACTATGAAATTTGTCACTTTTCCTAACAGTATGTATAAAAATCCATTGATCAACGTAGAGATTGAAATAAGAAAGAAAAAAAAACTGGCTGATAAAAATATTGAATCACAGTAAAAATGTCTGCTTCATTATTTCAAATGAGGCTCTTTCCTTATTCTAATAAATATGAAATTTATCACTTGTCCTAACAGTATGTATAAAAATCCAATGATCGACTTAGAGATTGGAATAAGAAAGAAAAAAAAAAAAAAAAACTGTCAAAATATAAATAGATTTGCTGTCAGTCTCATCTAAACATTCAAGTTCAGTTATTGACAAAACTGGGATAATGACTTCGAATAAAGGACTTGAGTTCACCATGTTTGTTATTTTGACAACCTTAAAACTCTTTAAGGGGCGTTATAAATAGACTGTATATCATCGATTTATAGTGAAATGATTGGGCTATTTTTTTTACAAATTCAAATGATATTAAAATCTTGAAAATATTTTTCTTCAGATGCAATGCATGATGAATAGGGCAATTATTCAAAGATTCAGATTTTATAATTTCTGTAAAAAAATGTGTTTAAATTTTAACAAGGGGAGATAACTTACAGGGGAGAAAACTTTTACGCATATCTCTTAATACTGGTATTTAAAAAAGTTGCCAATTTGACGGTCATATGTATGACGTCATCATCATCATGTCGCACCACAGGCACGGATATCCCTGATCCTCTCTCGCCACTTCTCCCGATAGCTCATCACCTCTGGCAGGTCTTCTGGGCTACATCCCGTATCCTCACATAGCTGCTGTATTTATGTTCGAGCTGGTCGTCCTGCTTTTGCCCGGCCATATGTGGGGGTCCATATGAGTACATCACTTATGAGCTCGTCCCTGTTTCTCCAGCAGTGTCCTGCATGCCTGGTTCGTCTGACTTGAATAGTTTTCGTGATGGGAGGCAGGTGGCCGTATAGTTGGTGCCTTGTAGGGTGTTGCCGCCAGGACTTGTTCAATATTGCTCGCAGCATTCTTGTGTAATAGCCGTCTAGCTTCTTCTCCCGCCGTTTAGTTAGCGTCCAAGTAGTGCATCCATACATCAGTATCGATACGTGATTAGTGAATTGTAGTAGTAGTCGGTGAGACTAATTGGTGTATCTACATAGGTTTTGATTACAAACGAAAAACGAGGACTTTAGTTCGCCATGTTTGTCATTTTTATGATCTTCAAATACTTTACAAAGATTTATTCGAGGAATATCGGTTTTATTAAATTGATCAAAAGTCTATTTACCAATTTGAAAACTACTTAAAATCTTGGTAACAATTTTTTTGTTAATTTTTTAGTAAAGCTGAAAACACGGGTTAACATCGTTAATAAATGAACGGGCAATCATTCAAAGATTTGAATTTTATTCTATTGTTTGATCATAAACGGAAGTTATGATATATCAGTAGAAACAATAAAACTGGATTATCTAATACATTTCTGTTTTAAGTCGGAATAAGATCAAAGCAATATAGAACAATTATATATGAATAGAAATTAAATAAAACAGAAAAGTGGACTGAGTCACTGTAATATTTTTGATTCAGTTATAAACTTTGGTTATATTTTAGAGTTCAGTTATACCGAATTTATGTAATTTCGGCCAGCATGAAATTCATCTTTCTGCTATTTTTCCTGATTAAGTTTTAGTTTAGCGAACGTCATAACGTCCGATGTTACGCCACAGAGGAACTTCAGCTGCACCGTAATAAATAAATATAAATGAATGAATAAATACATAATTTTTTCCATTAAAAAATATCTAGGATAAATAAAATATAAAAATGTAGATAATCCTATTTACCAACACCTCCGCTCGGGCAGGATATGACACAAGGTCAATTTTTAAGCAGAGTTTAACAGGTTTAAATTAAGAGTTTTCCGTCTCCTAGACTAGTTGCCTCACCAAGGCTGAAGAACCCAGTCTGTCCTACTATTTGCCTGTTGCTGGAGGGAGAATAATTGGATTCATACCTTTCCCAAGAGTATTAGTGCTATGTAAAATGCAACCATTCTCGTCCAGGATTTGAACCTGAGTCACCGTATCCATTTCCTACAACGATAACCATTACACCACGGACACATCCGTAGATAATAAAGGCTAAAATAAGTTAAAAAGAATTTAAAATACAAAAAAACCCCATAAAAATGTAAATATAGTGACATAAAATTTTGACACCGAAAAATTTTAAACAAAAGTAGTCTTTATGTAGTACTGACTAAAAGATTCTTGGAATTCTTGAATGTTTTTACGAAAGTTATGTTTATCCTCATGTTGTGTATACTTTTGTTATACGACATTTAAAAGTGAAAATCAGGTGTTAAATAACATAATTTTATTGACTATATCTTTAGGGCTAAGGAAATTCTGTTGGGTTATTCGTCAAGTTTGGGTTCTGGTTTTTGATATCTGACTTCGTTGGTTTCTTTTTACCCCATCTTAATTCGCTGGTGTTTTCTTGTCTGCAGAAGGCTGCAAAAGAATTCCTAAATGAAAGGGACGATACCTTTTAATTCTTACTTTATTCCTGTGTTTAACAACCATTTCGTGGATGAGAAAAGTCTCCCTGAATCCCCCAAAATATTTGGATCTTTCAGTCAAGGTGTTAAAATATGCTACTTTTATTTCGGGCAGATATGTCCAAATTTGATATTTTCAGTAGTAGGTGATAAGGGCATTTGGTGCTTTTAATATAGGCTCCTGTTAACAGAGATGGCTGCGACTGAGAGGGGGAGTGGGCCAGTATGTCGCTAAGTGAGTACGTGGTTTTCCCACAAGCAGCAAGAGAAAAATAGATCTTTCCAGTCAACGGTCACTGCTGAAAGAGAACTAGTTTCTTTCTCGTACCCTTTGGTCCGTTTTCAGGCATGTGCGGTTCCAACTTCCCACGAGGGGTTTCTCGGAATTTCCGCACTTTTTGAGCTTACTTATATTTATTCATTTTTTCTTTCTTCTATCCCCTATAAATCCATTATTCTAAAAAAGATATGTGTAAAATCTGTTTTTAGAGTTATTTGATGTTTGGTGATTCTTATATTCTTTCGCAATTTATTTACACTAGTTTTACGGTGTTTGTTCCTATTTCAATGCATTTTAAGGTACTGCAACCAGTTTGCATTAAAAACCAGGTTATTTCACGGCTTCTGGATCCAAATGATTATTGGATATTGACTTGAATATCTCTTTGAAATCTGTCAATGCAGCGGCTGATGTTCAACGCTGGTTGAAAAATAACAAGAAATGCACCTGGAACCTAAAGTAAACTGGACGTAGTTGTTCTCCATGGGAATGCCGCGTAATTTACGTGGATGGCATGTAAAAAGAAAGCGTGTTCATCTGGATTGTGTAGGCGGTGGGTAGGGGGATGTGTGACTATGAGAATTCTCGTGGTCGACTTGCCGGAGAGAGGCAGGGCCACGTTAGTTGAATGGGGGTCCGGGATATTATATAACTAGGAAGATTTTGAACTAAAGGAGAAGAGGTTCCCCAAAAATCCGTACTCATTGCCTCCCTTCTTACGTTTAGCTCTTTCGCCCCTCTGTTTTGCTCTACACTATGTTCATTTGGGGTTATAAAAATGAAGAAGCAGATTATAGTTTACTCATAAGTGTCGTCATATTTCTGTTACTCAAAATGATGAAGTAGGATAGGGTATGACCGTATTTTAATCAATTTCATTCATCACGTTCTAAAAATGTTTTTAAAACGGGTTTTTAGTGATCTTTAATGATTATAGGTAGTTATCTTCTTTCGCGAGTTATTTACGCTAGTTTTATTATGTTTATTCTCATTTTTAGGTATTGCTTCCGGTTTACGTCACAGCTTTTTGGGCTAATCAATGACGTAGAGCAGTGTATGATTGAATAAAAAAGCTGTTACAAACTATATTATTCTTTAATGATAATAATAATAATAATAATATTTAATTAATGAACACAATAGTTATCGCAAAACAGATTTTCTTGCCTAGTCGGTTAGGGGTGTAGAATACATCGACTGCATCTCTTCAGAGGGCTAAGACCCCCCCCCATCATCGAGTGTCCTGGATATTACACTAAACAATCTGATGGTGAATCTCCACTAATGCTGGTGCTTTTCATTGTCATCGCTTCCAGGTCCACTAGCCTGGAGTGGTAGCATCTGAAAGGGACCTGACATTAAATCGGTCAGCAAAAAACGAATTATGTTAAATTGAACTGTTAGAAATAGAACTGTTTTATCATTTAACTGTGTGTAAGCTAATAACTGATGTTAAATTGTTAGTGATACATAGCAATACTTGGAAACATTTAGCAAATGATATATAGCTAATATATACGTATAAACCGGATTTGGCATTAAATAACCTACAATAGTTGATATACCATTAAACCAAATCAAAGCAAATCGTATATATTTGATATATATGTATAAACCGGATTTGGCATTAAATAACCTACAATGGTTGATATACCATCAAACCAAACCAAACCAAACCAAAGCATATTTTCGATAAATCTAAATTTGATAATTCAAAAGCTCCCAAGCAACTAACCTTCAACGTCTGTTTCTATGGCCTTCTCTAGGTCCCGTCACCATTCTAAAAGACAATTACATACTATCTGCTCAAGTTTTATTCCAGTAAACATTTGTATCTTTAATTCTTCCCTTAAAAATCAAATCAAATATTATTATTCTTTTACGAACATAATTTTAACAAAATAACATGTTTTTACTCTTCGGAGTTTCAATTGTTATTAATTTTATTTGAATAAATCTGTAAATTCAGGCTGCATGATCAATTATTTTTCCAAAGAATAAGAATCTCAATACTCTGTAACGTTATCTTTGGCCTCAGTTATTTCTGCCTTCTTGTCCATTGCTCTGCTTGTAAAGTCGATCATGCGCACACTGTACAAATAACAATGAATACATCACTTTTGAACTTTACTTTTTATAATGTTACATTATGTTATAACTTTCCAAAGGAAAACTGAATTTAATGGAGGGTGAAATTAACTAATAATAATAATAATAATAATACACTGCCCCACGATAATCGGTAAATAAATGTAATATCGCCTTAACCTTTTATCAGTAAGTAAATATAGACAGGCATTGAGCAGAAAGTAAATGTTCAGAAGCCTCAGTTGTGGACTGTAAATGGCGTCGTCCATTTTAATTGAATAAAGAGTTAGTTATAATTTTGATCGGACTACCTCGACTGATTCATACACGGGTTTAGACAATTAAAACAATGGCTTTTTAAAAAATAGAATAAAAGGATATACTCCTTCTTTACAAGATCAGTCAATTAAGTAATGAAATTGGTTGGGCATATTTTTTAATTATCAACTTGAATACAAATTAATTTCATCTCCTTCAAATTAATACCCGAGGGAAGCCACAAACTGACGTAGACACACACAAGCAAAAATTTCGTTCAGAAAATAATCTGGAAAGTAATGAGATTGATTTTTGGAGATTGGAAAACAACGAAACAGATTTCATAATTTTTCAGGTTGGCCACCTTGATTCATTACCAGTCCTTCTCGCAATCCAGTATCTATCAGAGCTAAGAGACTCTTAATTTTTGACATATTTTCCTGTTTGTTTGTTTTGCAGTTTAAATAGCATATCAACCTTCTCTGGTTTTTTTAATGCCAAATCCATCCTTCAAAAACAAAAAAACAAAAAACAAAAACGGAACAGAAGTAGTACTACGAGGATGATTAAATAAGTTTCCAGACTTGTTTCGTATGGGCACTTTTATTGATAGTGCACACATGTAACTCTAGTCCCCTTCGAAGTAATCTCTTTCGTCATAGCCTCTTTCATCTCCTCAATTGTCTCAAACGACAGCTTCTGAGATTAGGGAATAAGCAAAAGTCACAAGGAGGAAGGTCTGGACTCTAGGGAGGGTGAGGACTGTCTTGATGCCCATCTCGGTCAAATAGTCTGTGACAAGGATGTGCACTGGTGCATTGTCCTGGTGGAAATGCCACTGAGCCGATTTGAAGAGTGCTGGCCTCTTCCGACGGAATCTCTTCCTGAACTCCCTTAAAACCTCAACATTGTTGATTGTCTGTCCAGTGGGAACCCAGTGCGTGTAGATCATACCAGTGCTGTCAAAAAAAGTGATCATCAAAGGTTTGTGAGTGGATTTGCTCTGTCTGGCCTTCTTGGATCTAGGAGAGCCTGCATGCTTCCACTGGGAACTCTGTCTTTTGGTCTCTGGGTCATAGCAGTAGATCCAGCTTTTATTGCATGGCATTTTTTCCAAGTTTAAAACAGAATTTCATTGCATATCGTTCTTCTAAAGTGTTCTCACGTCCAGATTGCATTTTTGAAATTCACCAGCTGTGACTATCAGGTTTTGTAGGGTGTATTCCAATTCCTGCTGAAGCTGTTCATTTAAACCTAAAACATAAAAATTGGTCAGTCATCTCATAAGATGTATAGCAATAACAGTGAATTTTCAAGAGTCTACGACAATTTTAAATGCCTGTACCAAAAAAGTCTGGAAACTAATTGAATACTCCACGTATTTAACCAATAACTGGGAAGATAAGGGGGTTCATATCTCTCCCGAGGATATTTGTCCGAAAGTGAACGTTATAGCGCGAGTGGAGTTTGACCACGATTACTTAGATTTTGCAGTTCCGCGCTGAAACCATTACACGATGAGGTCCCCCTTTTTATGAGTTTAGGAAGTAACCAGTCTCATTTTATCACAGCTTTCTTGAAAATAACTTATTTTACCAAATTAAACCTGCTGCTGGGATTGAAACAATATCCATAAATTTGTCTAAATTTGTTAAATGTTTTTGTTACAATATCCAGAATTTTAATATAGACTTTGATTTTGCATTATCATGACATATTTGATCAAACACAGTGTTACCGAACAAAACCTAAATTCTGAAAGGTAAATATGAAATAAGCATTATTACTCGCGTTTAAGCTTAACATATATCAGCTTGCGTTCGGTTAAGGTTGCCAACCTGAAAAATGAAAAAAAATGTACGCCATTACTTTCTCTACCGACCACGTATTGCGGTAAAAAGCCCATTTACTCTATTTGAGACTCGGTGAATTAACTGAAAAGAAAAACAAATCGCATTTTAGAAGCATTTTTGATAATTTTGATTTCGTAGTTTTACAGTCATAGCATTTAAGATTACCGACATGAAAATGTTTGTACAATGTTTTGAGTTTCACAACTGCTACTCTGTCGTGTGTGTTTTTATATTTCCTTGTCTTCTACTTTATCATGTCGTGCTGCTAGCACAGATCTCCCTGACCCTCTCTCGTCACCCGCCTCTATCGTCCATCGCTCCAGAGAAGTCTTCCAGGCTACATCCTGTATCGGCAAAGAGTTGTTGTATATAGGTTCTAGCTGGTCGTCCTACCTTTGCTCGTCCATGTGAAGAGACCCACAGGATTATATTGCTTATGAGTTCGTCCCAACTTCTCCAGCAGTGTCACGCATGTCTAGTTCGTCTAGTTTGTATAGATTTCGTGATGGGTGGTAGGTTGCCGTACAGCTGCTGTTTTGTTGGGTGTTGCCTTCAGGACTTTAAACTTGTTTAGACGGTGCTAAAAAGTTCTCAATCTTATCAAGAAGTGAGTGACTTCTAGTCATGAAATTTTCTCCACTTATTCCTTCAGTATTTTTTCATCTTTGATTATATTACTCATTGTGAGTCTTTCAAACTAGGGTTTGCTGATAGTCTTTCATTGGAGTCTGAGTGACAGCAAGTATTCTCAGGTCTCCAGGACTCTTCTTAGTATCCTGGACAATCTTAACATTACTGTTGTTTGGATTGTCGCCATTCGTCCTCTAATTTCCAACTCTTCCAGTCGCTTACTAAGCATTTGGGGAACGTTTCAAGTCCACCTATTATAATTGGTATCACCGCCACTCTCATGTTCCATCCCTTTTTTTTAGCTCTTTGTCAAGTTCCAGTATTATTATTATTATTATTATTATTATTATTTCCCTTTTGAGTGTTTTTCACACCAGCGTAAGTACATGGCTTTCCAATGGAGTATGAGTCACAACAATTCTCCTCAAGTCTCCAGGACTCATTTCAGTATTTTGTCCCATCTCAACAATGCTGTAATTTGGATGGTCTACACTCATCCCATTATTTCCAAGTCCTCTTGTTCCTATACCAATCCATTGGTGATTGTACCAAGTGCACCTATTACAATGGGTATCACTGTCATGTTTATGTTCAATATTATTATCATTATTTTGAAAGTTTAAAGAAACTGGGAAACGATGTACTAAATGAATTTAACTTCGGGATAAACGTGCAAAATTCCATGTACCATTTATGGCTCATGAGCTTTTTGGTTGGGTTAAGAACTTTTCAGCACAACCTTGTGGTGTTTATCCAGCTTTTCATAAACCAGTTCACGATTGGTTTCTTTATTTAATGGCATATCAACCTTTGTAGGTTATTTAATGTCAAAGCCATTCTCCTAGAAGAACAGTAGTGGTACTATTTAACCTATAGCTGGGAGGATAAGGGGGGTTCATACCTTTCCCAAGGGTGTTCGCCCGAAAGTGAACGTAATAGCGCGACTGGAGTACGAACTCGCTTACTACGATTCCACAGTCCATCGCTTTAACCATTACACCACGAGGACCCCCCCACCAGTTCACGAGTCTTATGAGTTTCACATTGAGCAATTAAATTTGCTTTGTGTTTAAACCAGCTGGATCTTATTAGATAACCAGTATCATCATCATCATCATCATCATCATCATCATGCCGCTAGCACGGATATCCCTGACCCTCTCTCGCCACATCTCCCTATCGTTCATCGCCTCTGGCAGGTCTTCAGGGCTACATCCCGTATCCTCACATAGCAGCTGTATTTATGTTCGAGCTGTTCGTCATGCTTTTGCCCGGCCATATATGGGGGTCCATAGGAGTACATCACTTATGAAACAGTAATATACTGATGAGTTAAATCCTAAATAGATGCGCCCAGACTCATTTGAAGCTGGTAATAGGCATATGAACACTTTATGGGTAATCTAATACTGAAATCTGATTCCTTTGCAAAAACTTGATTGTAATCAAAGTTATTTTTTCAATGTATCATGGTATTTCTTAAAAATCGAACTTTATCTTACTATAACAATCGTTTGTTTTCACAATTTTATGGAATGACGTATTTCTATTTAATATATATAATCTATACACAATTACAAGTGACTTTCTTCTATGGACCCCAACACATGGACGCGCCAGTTTTGGCCGATCAGCAAGTACTTATTTACATCAGCTCTGTGCGGACACAGGATGTAGTTTGGATGACCTGATGAGAGCGATGGATGATAAGGACATATATATATATATATATATATATATATATATATATATATATAGAGAGAGAGAGAGAGAGAGAATCAGGGAAATCTGGGCTGACAGCGTGACTTGATGATAATCTATTGAATAGTTATAATTTGTTTGCACACATGCTTTTTAGCATTCCTATCAAGCACAAAAATAATTTAAGAAACGATTATGGCTTCAAGTAACTATTCTTTATACAAACAATTTACACACAGTTATATGGTATCAAGTATTCCTATGCAATACAAATAGTTTTCAACAAGTATATGTGATCCATATATGTGACCCTAATACCTACCCAACTCCTCTACTAGGATGTTTGGTTTATTTGTTTTACAACATATCAACTCCTAATGGGTTATTTAATACCGAAATTTGACACGTTTCTAAATGTTTAATTTTAATCATAATTATCTTACAATGTTTATGACTGATCATTTTATACACAATTAGCTGATTTGTTTTGGTTTTTTGGTTAGATTTTTATGGC
>OY757905.1:132524961-132602461 GCA_963585895.1 Sepioteuthis lessoniana | reverse complement strand
AGTGAAAGACCATCAGCTTACGCTGATGTGAAAAACTCTAAAGAGTAAACAATGACAATAACACACACACACACACACACACACACACACACACATATATATATATATATATATATATATATATATATATATATATATATATATATATACAACAGTATTTATGCACATAAAATTATTCTCATTCTGCTTACTTTGCTCACATAAAACAGCACCTCTCTCCATTTACTTCTATTTTTTGGTTACCTTTGGAAACTATCTATCTATCTATCTATCTATTTCAATTGACATGAATGTAAATATCTAGTACATTTTTTTTACACTTATTCGTCTTGTATTACTTACATCGTGTTTATAATTTTATTTTCACAACTCGCAAGTTATTATTCGTTATTCATTTTCAATTGTATGCGTCTAGTGTTCTGCGTAAAAGAAACCCATCTCATTTTAAAGACCCACCTAAAAAAAAAAAAAAAAAAAAAAAAAAGACCAGACAAACAAACAAAAAGTATCGCATTAAAAACCTGAAAGTAAAGATGAATAAAAGATGGTTAACAGAAAAAAACAAAAAAAAAAAAACGAAGTAAAAACTAAGAAAAAAATAATTTTGCCTTGAGTGAGTATTTTAATCTATTCTGCTGTTTCTTTCTTTTTGGCTTAACTAGGATTTTTTATTTTTTGCCTCTAATAAAAGTTCACTGATATTTTCTGAGTTTCTTAAGATATATCGTCTGCTGCGAAGGAAAGCATTTTTATATTTTGTTTTTCTTCCACCACAGAAACCTTTTGAGGATTTTTAAGAAAACAGTTTTTATCTTTTCATTATTTAAGAGTTTTAACCGCGAAGTATACAATTATTTCAAATGCAGTTTTCTGACTTTCTCATTCGCCAACGACGAATAATTATCTTCACTTTTGTTTTATTTCAATATGATATCAAAAGCGTTGATTATTACTGACTTTAATTATATATATATATATATGAGAATCGTTCAAAAAGTTCTAAATCTCGGACCGAAAGAAGACCATTTCATTGTGACAACGCACAGCCACTTCTCATAAAACTAGAAAAACTAATTCAGCTTTTTCTAGTTTTATAAGAAGTGGTATTGTGATGCCACAACAAAACAAAAAATCTATAGTTCTTCTTTCTTCTTGAGGCAAAAAACTTTTTGAACGATCCTCGTATATACAAAGTCTCTCTAAAAAGTAACTGGAGTGTGTGGGCTTTGGGAACTATGGGAGAAAGAGAGATAAACAGATTGTGTTATCATCTAAAATAATATCTAGGGAGTATATAACTTTTATTTTCACCTATTTTTCTCGCCGTTCACCAAAGAGAAGAACAGGACGAATAAGATTAAAATTTTCGTGCGTTTGAGGAAAACTCCAGAACAAGCAGTTGAAGTGCTTCAGCAAAGTTATGGGTATGATACACACATGTAACACACACATATTTTTGCGTGATACAAGGGGTTAAAGAGGGCTGTAAAGAGGTGAATGTTGATTCCAGAAGCGGGAGGCCTTCAACAAGCAGAACTGAGATCTAACGAATAAGGGAGATGGTGCGTGGTGATCGTCGGTTGACTTTTCGAATGATCATAAGTCAGCTGGACATGAAAAAAGGAAGTCTTTTGAATTGTTTTGCTTCTTTGTTTAATAGCATATCAACCTTCGTGATACTGTTTGAAAGATTATTACCAGAGATTTGGACATGTCCGAAAAGTTACGGAACTGGGTGTCTTGAGTATCCGTCAGTTCCTGGCCGAGAGGTTTTATTGCATATCAAACTTTGTAGGTTATTTAATGCCAAATCAATTTCTATACAAATAATCTGTTCTATTTCAAACAATTCTGTTTAGCATGAATACACAGTTTAATTGTCAAAAACATTTCTATTTCAAGCTATTCAGTTTAGTCAAACAGTTTTAATTCAAACAATTCAGGTTAGTATAAGTGTAGGTTTTGTTTACACACAGTTAAATGTCAAAAGAATTCTATATTAAACAATTCCATTTAACGTAATTACAGTTTCAATGTCAAAAACGGATTCTTTCTGATCTTTCTCTAACACACACACACACACACACACACACACACACACACATTTATATATATATATATATATATATATATATAATTGTGTATATATATATGTCATAATCATCATCTTGCTGTGCCACAAGCACGGATATCCCTGACCCTCTTTCGCCACTCCTCCCTATTGTTCATCGCTTCTGGCAGACAGAGCTGCTGTGTGTAGGCTCGAGCTGGTCGCCCTGCTTTTGCTTGGCCATGTAAAGGGGTCCATAGGAGAACATCACTTATGATAGGAAAAGCTGAAATAAATCTGCCACTTGGAAAATGTATAGAGATGAACAAACTTAGATCTTCAAAGGATAATGTTATTTGTGGAAATATTTGCCAAGGTTCTGTGTTTCGGGTTTTAAACCTTCAATACGGTGTGTAAACAACTTAATGAAAAGAAAAGGATGATATTGTTTTTAAACGTTCTATTTTCCTTGGTTTTATTTCAAATTTGTGTGATGTAGTTAGCATTCTAAATTCATTTTAAAGATCCTTATCTATCTATCTATTTATCAATCTCATTTGACTACGGAAATCTCTCGAGAGAAATTGAATCTCTTCCAAAAAACGTTGTGTCTAAAAGAAATGAAATCGCAAAAAAAAAAAAAAAAAATTTTTAAACTCAAGGAAGAAAATAGTAGTCGCTTTTATTCTTGGGGACTACAGCGAACTGTAGTTAAAAAAGTTTGTTCAATAGCGTTCTTCCTCGCCTTTTCTTTTTTCTTTTTGTCGCTATCAAACGTCTCCTTTCCCTCCACGCACTTCAGCTAGCGTACGTAGAAATGTTCACTCCCCTCTTCTTGGTGATGACGGCGGCGTCGTTATCGTTGGCCTGTTGATACTTTTATATCAGTCGAATTGCTGACAGGCTAGGTATGACATGGTTCGCGGCGTCGTGGACCTCAGTTAAATCTGCCTGGAAACCTGTTTTGAATTGCCAAAATCTTGCTACTTGGTTTCCTTATATAGCGATTTGATGGATCAATTTGAAGGTTCCCGAAAGCTCGATGATCACCGGTGAAAACAGTAGTGTAGCACGAGAAAGTTCACGTGTGATTATATTAAAATCCTGCTAGGACTGTACAGGTCACTCTGCCTGCACGAGCGAGGTTCGTGACATTTTTGATCGTCAGACCAATGTACCCAATGACTGATGACAGCTGATGTGCTCGCGCGTTCTCTAACCTCGAGACCACCGCAATTCAATGACGGCACCCCTCCGTAATATTACATTGCAAGTGTAGGTTATATGGAAAAAAAGATGAAGCGATCAAACGTATTGTAAGCGGATGTAGCATACTAGCACAAAAGGAGCACTAGACGAGATCCTTTTAGGTAGGAAAGATTCAATCTTTAACATACTACCAAATGGTATACGTCCACAGCAGAATTCATTCGGCAAAATGACACTAAAAATATTCTCTGGTATTTTGACATACGAACGGATCACCTAATTCCGGCCAGAAAGCCAGTCCTAGTGATAACAAAAAAAAGAAAACATGCAGTGTAAAGTATTCTGCCATTTCGCCGGACCTCAGAGTGAATATAAAAGAAGGATAGAGTATAAGAATTGACACGATTGGGTAGACACAGCAATCCATTCGGAATTGTGCAAGAAAATGATGTTGGACCATGTAAACAAAAGGTATATAACACAACCCAGAATCTGTCCAGGAGAATGAAACGCACAAACTCTACCAGGATTTTGAGTTACAAACAGATCACCTAATCTCAGCCAGATTACCAGACCTTGTAATAAACAACAGAAAAAAGAGAACCTGTCGAATTATAGACTTGTTCCGGCTGACCTCAGAGTAAATTTGAAAGAAAGCGAAAAGAAAGATAAGTACATGAACCTTGCTAGGGAGTTGAAAAAACTGTGGAACAAAAAAGTGACGATTATACCAATTGTAATTCGGACTCTTGGTACAGTCACTAAAAGAATTGGTAAAAGAACTGGAGGATATGGAAAAAAGAAGATGAGTGGAGACCACCCCAACTACAACACTGTTGAGATCAGCAAGAATACAGAGAAGAGTCCTGGAGACTTGAGGAGACTTGCTGTCTCTTAAACTCCAGTAAATGACCATCAGCCGACGTTGATGAGAAAATTCGAAAAGAGGTAATAATAATAATAATAATAATAATAATAATAATAATAATAATAATAATAATAATAATAATAATTGACTGATAATTAAAAAACATGAATAATAATGATAATAATAAGACATTAATACTAAACACCTGGATATTGCTAGAGAACTGAAAATCTGTCTGACATGGGGATAATGTTTATACCAATTGTTGCTGGAGTACTTGGAATAATCCTGACAAAACAGGAGAGGAGACTAGGAAAATTAAAGCCAGATCTCAGCACTGAAATGAAACGAATCAAAACACCGAGAAAGGTCCAGGAAATTAAAAGGGATTCGTTGATACACCGTCTTTTGTGAATGTAACCCAGCTACTACTTGTTTGTTTGCCTGGGTTGTCTGTTGAGTTTTATGTCACATCAACCATTGTTGGTTATTTAATGCCAAATACTACTTTTACATATATATAAAACATACGATTTGTAAACACATTTTGTATATACACTCATTTAAATCATCAAACAATTCTATTTATAAGAATCAAAGTTAGCAGAAATCATCAAATTTAGATGGTTCCAAGTATTACTATGTATAACTAACAATTCAATTAAACATCGGTCATTTGTTTACACAGTTACATGATCAAAAAGTTCTACTTCAAACGATGTAATTTAGCATAAGTCATTGGTTTGCACTCAGTTTAAAGGTCAAATAGTTCTATTTGACCCATAGATAGGACCCTATCAGGTGCTACTTCTTCGAGCCAAAGTGGATCTGGAGGCAATAGCAATGAACGGGTACTCCACATTCACCAAATCGCCAAGGCTTGAGCCTCGCCATTGGATGGTTTAATGTCACATCCAGGAGACTCGTTGGTGTGGTCTTACCCCTATGCAGAGATGTAGTCGGTGTATTCTACAACCCCAGCCGACTGGAAAGAGGTACTCATCATCATCATCATGTCATGCCATCAGCACGGATATCCCTGACCCTTTCTCCCCATCCTTCTATATCGTTCATTGCTTCCGGCAGGTCTTCAATGCTACATCCTGTATCGGCACAGAGCTGCTGTATGTAGGTTCTAGCTGGTCGTCCTGCATTTGCTCATCCATGTGAAGGGGTCCACAGGAGTACATCACTTATGAGTTCGTCCTTACTTCTCCAGCTGTGTCCCGCATGTCTGGTTATTCTAACTTTGATAGTTTTCGTGATGGGTGACAAGTGGCCGTACAGCTGCTGCTTTGTGGGCTGCTGCCTCCAGGATTGTTCAATATTGCAGCATTCTTTTGTAGAGGCCGACAAGCGTTTATCCATGCGTTTAGTTAGCGTCCATGTTGTGCATCCATATAGCAGTACGACAAGACTGCTGCTTGGAAGAAACTGCATTCTATTTTATCGGTCTGGTCTAACTTCCATATGACCGATAGATTATTGATAGCTATCCATGCCTTTGCTAGTCGCGTGTTGTTGTCTGTCTCGGTTGATGAGGCACTGCTTCCAAGGTAGGTGAACTTGTCTACTAGTTTCAGAGAGCTACTGTTTAGAGGGGACAATTACCATGATGAGGTACTACTGGTGCGAAAACGTGCAAATAATACAACAACATCAATAATAAAAATAAAAATACCAATTGTGATTGGTGCTTTTGGCACGGTAACTAAAGGAGTATTAAAGGGCATGGAGGATTTGTAAGTTGGTGGCCGAGTGGAGACTATCCAAACAACGGTCAGAATACTGAGAAGAGTCCTGGAGACTTGAGGAGACTTGCTGTCACTCAATCTCCAGTGAAAGACCATCAACTAACGCTGATGTGAAAAGCTCTAATAAGTAAATAATCATAATAACAGGATTTACTTAATAAAAAATGGTTAAATTGTCAACAAGTAGAAATCCCCGTTCCAGCTGATCGTCGGATAAAAAATACATAAATTCTAGTGATACGAATCATTGCTGAAGTCCTTGGAATAATCTCGAAGAACTTATAAAAGTGAATGGGGGAACTAGAGACGAAGAAGAATTGAAACTGTCCAGAACAGAGCACTAATGGGGTCAGCTAGAATCCTGAGATGAGTTTTGGAGAGCCTGGGAGAGTTGTTATCTTGGAATTCAGGGAAAGCCAGCAGTTACACCTGAAGTGAAAAACTTGCAAAGATTAAAACAAAAACAACAACAACAACAACAATGATAATAATGTTAATAATAATAATAATAATAATGATAATAATAATCAACTAAAAAAGAGAACGTGCAGAACTGTGGACCTTGCTGTCCCAGCGGACCACAAAGTAGATGTGAAAGAAAGCGAAAAGAAGTATAAGTACTTGAACCTTGCTAGGGAATTGAAAAACCTGTGGAATTTGAGAAGTGACGGTTATACCAATAGTAATTAGTGCTCTTGGTACAGTCAACAAATGTTTGGTAAAAGGATTGGAGGGCTTGGAAATAAGAGAACGGGTGGAGACCACCCAACCTACTGTATTATTGAGATCATCCAAGATACTGAGAAGAGTCCTGAAGACTTGAGGACACTTACTGTCACTCAGACTCCATTGAGAAACCATAAGCTGACGCTCAGGTGAAAAACTCTCAAGGAGTGAAAATATTATAACCTAAGTTTCGAGCGTAAACAACATTTGAACGGCTAGTATCTTTCTTGTGGTGATACGCAATATAAAGATATTTAAGAGTTGTTTGTCGGGTTGCTGGTACATTAAACTATAAACTAAAAGCTTAAATTATTTCACGCAGTAATCTCTACGTATTTCCCTTTCTATTTCCTACTTTATAAAAGATAGCAGATATATCCCTTTTAATTCTCGACTTGCCGAATTTCCACATAGGTACCATATATCACAAAATCTAGCAGGCAATTCATCTTTTAATTATTCAGAACTGTTTCAAAACACATTTGATCTAATCATGAATTTCTTCGGTCGGATGATAGTTAACAGACCATATTTACGAGCCATTTTAGAAAGTTCAAATCTTACTATACAGAAGAGATATGCGAGAGAATTAAAAAGAATTACCATGTGCTCAGCAGATGATTATCCAAATGTCTATCCACGCCTCTCACTAAATAAGACTCAATTATTTTTAATTCGATTTAAATGAATATTTTAGAAATTCTAAGATTCATACCCAAAAAAGTTTTTGAAACTATATTCGGAGATCCGACTCAAACTTGAAAGTGAAATTGAGCGATTGATTTTAAGGGCATGTCAACTCGTCTCGGGTTATTTTATACGTAGAGATTAGGGGATCACGTTCATCGTATGTTTATGTATTACATTTTTTGAGTAGTTCTTCCTTTTATTTTTTTTAAATTTTTGCTCACGAATATTCTTTTCAAACAGATCTATTAGGCCTATTGATGTGATCTTAACAGCTACTGCCATTCCCTGTCAGAGTAGAGCTGCAAATAATGACAATTAAGAAGTACTTTACATCCCTAAGAGCTCCAGAAGTGAAGCTTCACGATCGGATGTAATTTGTTCTCAAATCCATGACACCCCTTTTTGAGGAGGTCTTACTCCCCTGCAGGGGACACTGTCAACGTATTCTAAGCCCCGTCGACAGGGTTCTTATCTGAACAGATGCATTTCATCTTCAAAAACAAAATAAATGAAAAATAAAAAAGTTTGAAGCATTTTAAAAATTTTATGCTATTACTAAACCTGTCTTTCTGGAAAATAATAAAATTGAATATTTTTTCGTAATATTTATTCATATCCATGTTTTTTTTAGATTAACGAAAATGACCAACCGAAAACGAAGCGATCTTCTCTGCGGCAGACGCGGTATTAAAAAAATAGTTACCCGTTGTAAATAAACGATAAAAAAAAAAATGATACATATCAAATACGTTGATTCTCAGCCGTGACAGAAACCAGACTTTAAGCGGAGGTAGAAAAACATGAACTGAAATGCAGATTTTCAAGGTAGGCAGGGAGCTAAAAACTTTCCTTTAAAAGACGGCCATAAATATTCACCCAACCCTTCTGTCACGAGCTAGATATGAGACAAAGTCAATTTTTAAGTGGAGTTAAAGTGGTTTGAATTGAGAGTTTTCCTTCTTAGATTAGTTGCCTAAGCACAGTTAAAATATCCCGTCAGCTCTACTATCTATCCATAGCTTGGCGGGGGGAAGAAAAGATTGGTATATCCCTTTCCGAGAGGTATTAGCGGGAAACGAAATGCTAACAGCCTTTTTTAGGTTTTTGAATCCAATTCACCGATTACCATTTCCTAGAACGATAACCGTTTTCCTAAGCGTGTAACAATTTTACTTCTTTGGTTTATACACTACTAAGCTAAGCAGGGTAAGTATTAAGGTCAAGATTGTATGATGTTTTATTCAAAGTGAATCTCACTCAAAAAAGAAACTTTTAATCTTTTTATTGCAGAGAATACGTTTTTTGAGATTCCAAATAATTTATAAATGAGATAGATTAATAGATAGATAGATAGATAGATAGAGGTGGGGGAGAATCTTCGAGGTCCTTATTATTTTAATCCATTCGATCATTTTGGAAATCTCACGATTGTGTCCGTGTGCCAGACTAATTCAAACTTTTTCGTCTTGTGGTTTGGATCAGAACATCCTATCTAATCTACGTCAGCTGTGATGTTTTCTTTGGTAGGATGTGAAAAAAAAAAAGAAGAAAAAAACAACAACTTACAAACAAACAAACAAAACGCTAAACAAAACAACATCAAAAAACAAAAGAAAATCACAGTCAGACTCGGTTCTGGTGCAGACACCAGCGAGACACGATTCAGGAAGACCGCGTAAATTTTTCTCTTACCCATGGGAGCATTCATTGCACCATTTATTGATATTTACCCAACCCTTCCGCTCGGGCAGGATATGACACAAGGTCAATTTTTAAGCGGAGTTTAGCAGGTTTTAATTCAGAGTTTTCCTTCTCCTAGACTAGTTGCCTCACCCAGGCTAAAGAACCTAATCTGTCCTACTATTTACCCATAGCTGGAGGGGGAATAATTGGATTCATACCTTTCCAAGGGGTATTAGTGCTATGTGAAATGCAATCAGTCTCGTCCAAGATTTGAACTCGTATCGTCGTGTCCAATTCCGACGACGATAACCATTATACCACGGGCACCCTTTATTAAACTCACTGTGAGTCTTATTCAACAAACAAAAGGACGCAACTAAATACATTAATTGTGTTTTATAGCTTATCAACGCTTGTACTTTGTTTCATGCCAAATCCTGCTTATACATATCTTGTGAATATACATAATTAGGGAACAATTTATAAAGTGCCAGGGATCATTTGTTTGTGCACAAATAAATGGTTCCAAGTGTTGTAAATAATCAAACAGTTCTAATTTACCCATAGATAGTACTCAAACATTTACTACTTCTCTAGTTCAGAGGGGATCTGGGAGTAATGCCCATGGAGTACTTCACATTTCGCAAAGCTTCAGAATTGAAGCCTCACCATCAGATTGTTTAGGGTCAAATTCAGTATAAGCGTTGCGGAGGGGTCTTAATCCACTTCAGAGATGCAGTCGGTGTATTCTTCTGCCCAACTAGCAACTTAATACAGAGCCAAGTTTGATAAGACTCATGAAAAGAGGTTGGGTTTAGATTATTTTTTATTGCATATCAACCTCCTTGGGTTATTTAATGCGAAAGCCATCATTGTTGAGTGACTGTAATGGTAGTATTCAACCCATAGCTGGGAAGATAACGGGGTTCATAGCTTTCCCAAGTGTAATTGTCTTAAAGCGAAACGTAACAGAATGACTGGAGTTCGAACTCACTTACTAAGATGTAAGACCTCAGTAAGTTAGCTACTAGACCACATGAACTTCCTTAATAAAAAGGTGGGTCTTAGGTATTGATTTTTCCGACTTCTCAAGTCAAATTTGACATGAAGTCATTTAATAATGAGGGACCCAGGCGCGAATCGAGACTCGTGCGTGACCATTACAAACATGCTCAGTCTTTTTAGAGTGCCTCAGGCGCCAAGCTGTAAACTCTTTTCTACTAATCACGTTGTACATGCGAGGAATGCTCTCTGGAACCTGGTGTCTAAAGGGAGGTACTTAGAATATGATGCTAAACTGGATTCTGTGATGAGGCTCCAATTTGGGGGCTCTGAGTTGTGTGGAAACACAATTTCATTACCATTACGCCTCGGTTCACTTTGACACGAAGTTATAGTATTTTTCAGGGTGGGCTACTTTGTTGGAGTAATGGTTAGCAAGCTAGACTAGTAAAGCTTCCCGAGGGAGTTCCTTTGATTCGGCCTTGTGCCACATCTTAGCAAAAAGCTTGGTAAATTACAATAGTGTCTGTTAGGGCCTCAACTATGGGTTAAATAGATCTGTATGAGATCATGATTAAAATGATTGTGGACTTTAAAACAATGATATTACAACTAATTATAAAATGTTTATTGGTTTAAAATGAATATAAGGGGATGCCCTTATGGTGTAATGGTTAATGCGATGGACTGCGGAATCATACTGAGCGAGTTCGAACTCCAGTCACGCTATTACGTTCACTTTCGGACAAATACCCTTGGGGAAGATAACTCCTTATCCTCCCAGTTATGGGTCAAAGAGTACCACTACTGCTCTTCCATATGGACGGCTTTGGCATTAAATAACCTACAATGTTTGTTATGCCATTAAACAAAGAAAAACAAAATAAAGTTTATCAATATATTTATTAGTTTGGTTTCTTTGATTTTATGGCATATTAAACGCTGTAAGTTATATAAGACCAAATCCTATATATATATATATATATGTGTGTGTAAAGTATATATGATTTGTAAACACATTTTTTGATAACATTTTAAAATGAGCCTGAGCCAAATTTAAAGTTAAATGGTGTCAATTACTGCAATGTAATAACAATGATTCAAATCAGATAAACAGTTAAAGAGTTTCAAGTATTGCTATTCAACTCTAATAATTCTAATTATTTATTACTCATTCATTTGTATACAGTTAAATTGTTAAAGAATTGCTATATATCTCTAACAATTCAATCAAATAGTCATTTTTACATTGATAAATGGTCAAAAGTTCTACTTCTACCAATTCAATCTAACGTGTCCTATTTTGCAGACAGTTTAAATGTCAAACAGTTCTATTTTACCCATAGATAGTACCCTATTCCGGGTCAGAGTGTGCCTGGAAACAACGGCAATGAAGAAAGACTCCATATTCCCGAACGCTTCAAAGACTTGAGCCTCACCATCAGATTGCTTTGCGTCATATCCAAGACATTCATTGTATGGCAGTCAGTCTATTCAACAGCGCCTGCCGATTAGTCTTCTATACTTTCAGTCTTAAAACATGAATATAACAATTTAGTAAAAAGTATTTACAATTAAATATAAAGTATAAAATGAATGTAAAAACTATTAATATATTGGCTCTGAAAATATTGATATTACAACTAAGTATGAATTATTTACCTGCTTAAGATTATTGAGAAGATGCTATTTTGCATCGTATATAATGGAGAGCATATTTCTTAGTGTATAAAATAAACCAACAACTGTTGACATTTAGCCAGCAAATCAACCATATCGTTGTCCTTATGCAAAACTAAATCA
Organism: Sepioteuthis lessoniana; assembly: GCA_963585895.1. NCBI lineage: Eukaryota > Metazoa > Mollusca > Cephalopoda > Myopsida > Loliginidae > Sepioteuthis > Sepioteuthis lessoniana. The sequence goes on along the minus strand of OY757905.1, from coordinate 132,590,676 downwards.
AACTTCTTAATAACTGAATAGTATTTTGTTCATTCTTGATTTATATCGCGTTGAAGAACCAGTAAAAAAAATATATATATATATATATAGTTGCTTTAAATGATCATTGGCCTTATGCCAGACTAAGGAAATCTTATAGAATAAAATGGATAAATAGTTGCGGAAAACGAATAGATAGGCGTGTATATGTGAGGTCGGAGATTACGTAAATCTTCCAAATGGGATGGGCGAGACAGTAATTTACGAGTGATATGTCGTAAAACGGAAGTAAAGAAGAATAACGCAAAGAGGAAATTAAGAACAGGAATGCAAAGAAATAAGAAATGAAAGATATGAAAATTTAAAATGGACTAGGGAAGCTACAGATAATTTCTTTTGAAAAGTAACGGGTTAAAAAGGATACTGAAGAATAATTGAAGAATGTGAATCAATATTAAAGAATAAAATAAATATGAGATTAAATCAAGCGAATAATAAAAATGGCGGAACAAGAAAAAAGAATTAATAATAATAATAATAATAATAATAATAATAATAATAATAATAATAATAATAATAATAATAATTAGAAATAGCCAAAAAGGTAGAGAAAAAAAAAACAATTGAAGAGGAAAAAGAGAAACAAAGAAAGACAGAACGTAACATGAAACGAAAAGTCAAGTCAGCAATTTTCATTTTTGCTATTTCAGCGGAAATTAGTAATTTAAATAAAGTAACGAGAGATAAAAAAAAATGAGTAAGCTAAACGTACGCGCCATTTTTTTTTATTCGTATGCTAATGGGTATGTCAAGATATTAAGACTGTTCGGAATTTCATTTTCCATTCTTAAGTTCCTTTAGACGAAGGTGCGATAACCTTCAGACTTCTTTTATCATTGAACTCTCGAAACGTCAGCTGAAAGAAAACCAAAATGGAAAAAAAAAAAACAACAACAAAAAAAAAAAAAAAACAGTCAACCGACAAAGAAACTTGAAACAAACTGAGAAAGAGGCTGTAAACAAAATGGCGCCTGTCAGAAATTCTTTGCATTTCTTCTTTTTTCTCTGTACTTATTTTTATAAAGGTATTTTTTTCCTTTTGAAAATGTGCAATTGGCATAAATGTTTACATGGGGAAAATGGTATTTGCGATTTCAGCTGATCAAAAATAAATTTTGACACGTTCGAGAAAAAGAATATTAAGTTGCTTCAGTGAGGGTAAGTGTTGAAAATTGATACAAACATACACACGCACACACACACACACACACACACACATATATATATATATATATATGTGTGTGTGTGTGTGTGTGCGTGTGTGTGTGTGTAAATATTCTTAAAAAGATAGCTTTTATTTATTTTCTTTCGTATTTCGCTAATATTTTTATTTATTAATATATTCCGTTAGAGAATCGTATATGAGGCCAAAATGTCAAACTAAGCTTGCAAATAGATTTAAAAAAGGAGGGAACAATGAACAGACACAAAGAACATTTTAAGCCAAGACTTATTTTTCGAATCAATAAATTAACTCTGCTTAAGGGGGCCTTCTATCCTAGTTCATCTGACAATCAGCCTGGCTGTGAGGATATTTCTGGAAGTTTAAATTATACATGTTATAGAATTGGGTCATTCTACGAATGGTTATTCTTTGGGAAACTCGTTCATATTTCGGAATCATTATTGTCACAAAATGTGCGATCCTATAAAATTTTGGATGCTAAAATCATAGATAAGAATTATCAAACACATTCAAACATAACTACTTGAGGTCTTTTTCGAAGTCAATTACTACCAGCCATTTGCATAAGACGAAGACTAGCCTAATATATAATTGTACTCATGGGGTGGGGGCTTAGAATACTGTCAATGTATCTCCAGTAGAGGGTTAAGACCTTCCCTTTTGTTTTGGAGCTCTGAAAAGTGTGAAGTATCTCTTCATTGCCATTCCCCCCAGGTCCACTCTGAACCGGAGTTGGATAACCTGTTAGCATCCAACCGAAAGGTCATGTAGACATGTTTGCAAATTATTTTTATCAGATTGGAATATCTCATAAAACCGTGAGCAAGAATCTTTAAAATTTAAATATCATCATCATCATCATCTTCATGGTCATTGTTTTGCGCTGACGGCACGGAATCCCCTGATTTTCTGGAAACGTTCACAATTATCTAACCTTTAGGCACAGAATAACCCAGGCAGGTTGATATGCCATTAAAATCAATGAATTTAATTACTCGAATACGCCTTGTTAACCACTGAAGCTAGGATTGGTTTCTTGGATTAATGGCATATCAACATTCACGGTTTATTGAATACCAAAGCCATTTTTGTAGAAGAATAGTAGTGGTAATATTCACTCATGGTTACATACAGGGAAGAAAAAGACAACAATAATTATGTATGAAAGTATAAACTTTTTTTTGTTTATTACGCAATAGTCGATATGGTTTCGTGATGAAATAGTCGGAACCGCTAAGATTTACACCAGGTTTAGATACGGAATTTTAAGTGAATTGCTTCTCTTCATTCTGCTTCTACGAGTCTGGCACAAGGCTGACTCAAAACATTTAATCATCTTCGTTACTTCTTCTTTCAAGAAACTGGTACAGGTAAATTCAACTACTGATGCCTACACTAGGCTCTCCTATTTTCTTCTGGGATCATTTTCGCTTTCGACATTAGCGTGTCTTGTACATTTAGACTTTTCACTAACTCTCAAATCGGGGTCAACGCCTAGGACGGCGTAACGTCTAGTCACTATTCTGCCAGAACCCTTATCTCTCACCCACTGTCCACGGTCGAAATCTTCCGTTGTTATATATTTTTCGGACGCCCATGGTTATTCATCCTTCCGGCATACCACTCACGCAATTCACGTGACATTTCCACTGTCTTTTGTTTACCTTAAAACACAGGTGCATCCTGTTTTGATATTCACGTAACTTACACGGCCAGTCTAAGGTCAACCCTCATAGCAGAGTCAGGAAACAGAGGAGGCATATCTTTCTCAATTGTGTTAATCCCAAAGTTCGAACTCGCTTGCTACGATATACCTTAGCTACTATGCTACGGGGCCTTCACTAGCCAATTTTTTGCTGAAAAATTAAATCAGAATTTGAACTATACACAACCATATTAACTAATGTTAATTTCAGATGATTGGAAATTGCTTTCGTGGTATTTTTAAACGTAATTTCTTATATACAAATTAGAGTTCGATTTGGGATTTATGATCGATTTAGATTTAAAAGAAGAAACTACATAAACAAGTGTAAAATATTTTCACGTTTTTCTATGTAAGTTTAGTTGGGTTTTATGGCATATCAACCATCGTAAGTTATTTAATGCCAAATCCTGTTTATACATATATATTAAATATGATTTGTTAACACATTTTGTAGAAAACATTTAAAATAAGCCTGAGCTTATTTATTTTTCACACAGTTAAATGGTTTCAAGTATTTCTATCTAACATGAATAATTCTATTTACTATTATTCATTTATTTGGGCACATTTAAAGGTCACACATTTTATGATTTGTAAGTGAATAGTATGATGTTAGTTTCATTTTAAATTAGAAGTAATTTGGTTTCATTTGGTTTTATGACATATCAATGAAGGTTTTTTTAATGCCGAGTCCTGTTTATACATATATTAAATATATATGAATTGTAAACACATTGTGTTCGTAACATTTTTAAACGAGTCTAACGTCATTTTTTGCACGCAGTTAAATGTTTTGGTTGGATGGGTGTTTGGGTTTTATGGCATATCAACCTTTGTAGTTTATTTAAATCCATTTTTATGTAAATAATCAGTTCTATTTCAAACAATTCAGTTTAGCATGAGTACACAGTTTAATTGTCAAAAACATTTCTATTTCAAACTATTCAGTTTATTCAAACAGTTCTAATTCAGCTAATTCAGTTTAGCGTTAGTACAGATTTTGTTTACACAGTAAAATGTCAAAACAGTTCTATATATAACAATTCAGTTTAGTGTAAGTACAGTTTATATGTCAAAAACTCTTCAATTTCAAACAATTCAGTTTACCATAAGCACGTAGTTTAAATATAAGTATGGTTTAAATGTCAAAAACATTTCTATTTCAAGCTATTCAGTTTAGCATAAGTATGCCTTTAGTTTTATTAATCTATAGATACGGCTCTAAAAGGTGCTACCACGCCGGGCCAGAGTGGACCTGGGAGTGATGGCAATAAAGAGGTACTCAGCATTCCTCAAAGCTCCAGCATTACTGGAACCTCACTATCAGATTGTTTAATTTCATATCCAGGACACTCGTTGGAGGGGGGAGTCTTATCCCTCCGTAGAGAAGAAGTCGGTGTATTCTACAACCCCAGCCAACTGGGCAAGTTAAATGTTTTCGAATATTGCTATATAATAAGTAAAAAGTAAAGTTAGCGACCATAGTCGAGGGTGACCCGAAGGCTCCCTTTTCGATAGCTTACTACACCAATGTGTAGGGGGAGGGCGCTACTCCATTCCCAGGATTGCTCCACTTTACCCTTGAACCGTACCTTATAATGCTGAGTGTTAAGCAAGGTGGTATCAAGTTCCATTTTTAAAGTCTTTGGTATGACTCGACCTGGGATTGAACCCAGTTCTCCCGGGCCATTGGCGAACACTCTAACCGCTATATAATAGTCAGAATTTAATATCAGTCATTTACTTACACACATAGATACACATATGATTAGTAAGCGAATAGTTTGCTGGTAATTTCATTTCTAAATGGTTGGTTGGTTGGTATAATGGCGTTTCGACCTTTTTCGGACCATTTAACGCCGAATTAAATTTCAAACAAGTACAGTTTAGTATAAGTACAGTTTATATTTACAAACAGTCTAATAACAAAACGGTTCTATTTCAAACAATTCAGTCTAGCATAAGTACAGAGTTTAGTTCTATTTGATTCATACATAGGACCCTATCAGGTGCCACCATTCCAAGCTAGAGTGGACTCGGGAGCGATGGCAATAAAGGGATACTCCGCATTCCCCAAAGCTCCAACATTACAGAAACTTTTCCCAGTCGACTGGGGCTGTAGAAAACACCAACTGCTTTTCTGAAGAGGGTTACCCCCACTCCCTGTGAGTGTTCTGGATATGACACTAAACAGTCTGATGATAAGGTTCCAGTATTGCTGGAGCTTTGGGGAATGCGGAGTACCCCTTCATTGCCATCGCTCCCAGGTCTACTCTTGCTCGGAGTGGTAGCATCTGATAGGGTTCTATCTATCAACTAGAACTTAACTGTAATGTCGAGAGTTTACTGTTTTTGCACTTAAACTGCTTACTTATGCTAAACTGAATTGCTCGAAATAGAACTGTTTTGACATCTAAACTGCGTACTTATACTAAACTGATTTATCTGAAATAAACTGGGTACTTATGCATAACCGAATTACTTAATATAGAACTGTTTTGATATTTAGACTGCGTGCTGATGCAAAACTGAATTGCTCGAAATAGAACTGTTTTTGACATTGAAACGGTTTTTGCGCTAAAATGAATTGCTTGAATTCGAACTGTTTAACAAAACAGAATAGCTTGAAATAGAAATTTTTAACAATTAAATTGTGTACTCATGAAGTAAAGTTGGTGACCTTAGTCGAGAGTGACCCGAAAGATCCCTTTTCAATAGCTACTACACTGATGTGTAGGGAGGGCGTGCTAAACTGAATTGTTTGAAATAGAACTGATTATTTACATAAAAATGGATTCGGTGTTAAATAACCAACAAAGGTTGATATGCCATTGAACCAACCAATCAATCTTACTGGAACCTCAACATACAAACTGTTAATTAGTTTCAAGTATTGTCATGTATCACTAACAATTCAATTTATCATTAGTCATTTGTTAACACTCATTTAAATGATTAAACAGTTCTGTTTCTTACAATTCAATCTACCATCAGTCATTTGTTTGCACCCAACCAAACAGTTCAATTCGATTCATAGATAGGAACTAATTAAATGCTACAACTCCAGGCAAGAGAGGACTAGTGAGCAACGGCATTGAAAGAGTACTCCATATTCCTCAGTGCTCCCCTGACTGGAGCCTCGTCATCAGATTGTTTTATATCATATCCATGACGCTCGTTGCGCGGGTCTTACTTCTTTGCTGAGATGAAGTCGATGTATTCTACAGCCCTAGACGACTGGCTGTCCTACGCAAGGTACACAAAATATAATAAATTGCAGTTTCTAATCCGTGGACAAGCTGGATATCTATATCATAATTCTATTGATACCACAATTCAAATTGAAAGAAAATAAAGTCGAATTCCTAGCACAAAAACATGTGAAAAAATAGTCAAACATCGTGATATATTCTATTTGGTTTTGTTTGGTTTATACCTCACCAACAATTGTTAGTTATTTAATGCCATATCCTGTTTTACATATATATCAAATACATGATTTATAAGCACGTTTTGTAGATACACACATTTAAATGATCAAACAGTTCTATTTCTAACTATTCAATTAAGTAAAGAAATTTGAATAGTTCCAAGTATTCCTATGTACCACTAACAATTCAATTAAACATGTGTCGTTTGTTTACACATAGTTAAATTATCAAACAGCTCTATTTCAAGCAATTCAGCATGTCATTTGTTTGAACTTATCTTGATTGTCAAAAAGTTCTATCAGATGCTACCACTCCATGCCAAAGTGAGCTGGGGAACAATGGCAATGAAGAGGTACTCCGCATTCCCCAAATCTCCAGCATTACTGGAGAGTGACACACTAGCCCTATACCTCTTAATCATCTCTCTAGACTACGTGCTTAGAACATCGATTGATAAGATCAGATAGAACGGTCTCGAGCTGACGAAGAAAAGTAGCAGAAGGTACCCCGCAAAAACAATTACTGACGCCGACTACGCCGATAACATAGCGATACTGGCAAATACACCCAACCAAGCCGAAACACGACTGCATAGTTTGGAACGAGCTGCCGCAGGCATTGGCCTCCATGTCAATGCACACAAAACGGAATATATGTGCTATAATCAAACAGGTGACATCTCCACACTAGATGGACCTTCTCTGAAACTGGTAGAAAAATTCACTTACCTAGGAAGCAGTGTCTCATCAACCGAAAAAGATATTGACACACGGCTAACGAAGACATGGACAGCTATCGATAGGCTATCGATCATATGGAAATCAGACCTGATCGATAAAATGAAACGCAGTTTCTTCCAGGCAGCGGTCGTATCGATACTGCTATATGGATGCACTACTTGGACGCTAACTAAACGGCTGGAGAAGAAGCTAGACGGCAATTACACAAGAATGTTGCGAGCCATATTGAACAAGTCCTGACGGTAATACCCCACAAGGCACCAACTATACGGCCATCTGCCTCCCATCACGAAAACTATCCAAGTTAGACGAAGCAGACATGCAGGACGTTGGTGGAGAAGCAAGGACGAGCTCATAAGTGATGTACTCCTATGGACTCCCACATATGGCCGAGAAAAAGCAGGACGACCAGCTCGAACATAAACACAGCAGCTATGTGAGGATACGGGATGTGGCCCTGAAGACCTGCCAGAGGCGATGAATGAAGTGGCGAGAGAGGGTCAGGCATATCCGTGCCTGCGACACGACATGATGATGATGATGAAGAAGCATATTACTAGATAGAAATAATTAAATTCAACAATATAATTGCATAAAAAACTGTAGTGTCATATGAGCATATTTGAGACCTTACAACTCAGTGAAAATTATTTCTATTTGATAGGAATATCTGATATGAAATAACTTGTACAAAATGATCAGACATTTATTATACTCATAGATAGGGCAGTTACAGGTACCACTAACCTGAGTCAGTATGGACCTGGGTGTAATGGCAATGTAGGGGTACTCAATACTTTTAAAAGCCTGAAGCAGAAGCCTCACCTCCAGATGTTTTTTAACGTCATACGCAGAATAACCCCCTTTTTTTGGGAGTTAACCCTCAATAGATGATACAATCACTATACTCTAAGCCCCACCGACAGAGCATAAAGTTTTTAAGGTAAGGTTGCTTTTTACTTTTTTTGTTGAAGCAGTTTTTTTTTTTCTGGGAGAAATAAAAAATTGAAAAAAAAAATGTAGAAAATTGGTTGCTGAAAAAGTGCGCCGTTCACTGGAAATGAAACATCTGGATGTGACATTCGTGTCTCAGAATTCAAGAAATCTAGATTCTTTGATAATAGTTGTGTGGTAAAATGTTTTTTAGATAATTTTCTAACCCGCATTGTTTTGTAAATATAAAAGTTGCATGGAATCAGGGGAATCTCTGTGGCGTAGTGGCTAACGTGCTCGCTTACGGCCTCGAAGTAAGCAAGTTTAAATTCCACGCGCGCTGTCACGTTCACTTTTGGACTATTCTGGAGAAAGGTATATACCCACTTATTCCAGACTACACTATGAATTTAATAGAATCATATTCAACAAGGACAGCTTTAGGATTAACTAACCCTAGAAGGTTGATATGTGATTAAACAAAAAAGCCAAACCGAACCGAATTGTATAATATAAGTGTTCTTTTGGCTTACGGAAGTTCCAAGGACAAACTGTGTAAACAATAATTTAGTAAAAAGCTTTGGAGGTGCCTGTGGTGTAATGGTTATCGACGTAGGAAATGGACACGGCGACACGAGTGCAAATTCTGGACGAGACTGATTGCATTTCACATAGCACTAATACCCTTGGGAAATGTATGAATCCAATTATTCTCCCTCCAGCTATGGGTAAATAGTAGGACAGACTGGGTTCTTCAGCCTTGGTAAGGCAACTAGTCTAGGAGAAAGAAAACTCAATTCAAACCTGTTAAACTCAGCTTAAAAATTGACCTTGTGTCATATCCTGCCCGAGCGGAAGGGTTGGTAAATATGATTTAGTATAAAGCTGATTGAGATACAAATCTAAGAAATCAAGTACGAAAAGTATCTATCTATCTATCTATCTATGTTTGTTTATATCTTAGTCTATTCGCATCTATCTTGCTTCTGAGATAGCATTTTTTTAACATCAATCTATCAATTTCCAATTATGTTTTTCTTACTTCTTTATTTTTCTTTTTTTTTTCTTTTCTTATCCATAAATTTCCTATGTTGTATTTCTTTTTTCTTCTATATCCTTCATTTTTTAGTTTTTCTACTTCTTCCTTTTTCATTTAAAGTTTTTCTCATTCCTTTTTGTTTCTTGTATTTCTTCGTATCATTCTTTGCTCAGAGGGGTAAGTCCTCCCCAACGAGTGTCCTGTATATGACACTGAACAATCTGATGGTGAGGTTCCAGCAGTGCTGGATCTTTGGGGAATGTGGAGTACCCCTTCATTGCCATCGCTCCCAGGTCCACTCTTGCCCGGAGTGGTAGCACCTGATAAGGGCCCTATCTATGGGTTAAATAGAACTAATGGCATACTTATGCTAAACTGAATTGTTTGATTAAACTGAATAGCTTGAAATAGAATTTTTTTTTACTATTAAACCGTACTTATATTTAAACTGTCTGCTTATGATAAACTGAATTATTTGAAATAGAACTGTTCTCATCATTAAAACTGTATTTACACTTAATTGAATTGTTACATATAACTGTTTGAATAGTTTGAAATAGAAATATTTTTGACATTTAAACTGTGTACTTATGCTAAACTGAATTGTTTTAAATGGAACTGATTATTTACATAAAGTGGATTTGGCGTTAAATAACCTACAAAAGTTGATATGCCATAAAACCCAACAAACCAAACAAAACATCAATTTATTCTTCTTGCTCTTTTTTTTTCTTTCGAATTTATATTCTTATTCTCTTCGCTTCAATTTTAATCGTATTTCTTTTTTTTCTTTCTTTCTTTGTAGTTAAAAGAGGGAAAATCCATGCAAAGGAAAACCCATAACTTCAATACATAAGCAAACAGACCGGCGATTAAACAGATGCATACATATTTTTGGACAATGGTGTTTACATAAGAACAAACGCACACGCATATATATGTATGTATTCACACGTATATATATATATATATATGTATATATATATACACACACACACACACACACATATATATATATATATATATATATATATATATATATATATATATATGTATATATATAAATGTATATCTAGAAATATATATATCTATATATGTATGAATACATGCGTATACCCACTAATGAAAATGAGCTCAAAATAACTCATGAAGCTGTTTGGTAACCATGGAAATAGCGGCAAGTTTTTCAACGTAATATATTGTTTCACGGAATGAATCCAGGTTGCCATACCAACGTCGACGCCATTTTCTCGAAGTCATGCCGGACGCCGACGATAACAGCAATGGAGAGAGAAAAAATAACGTACAAAAACAAATTTTGAATAAATAAACCTAAGAAAAAGCAGAACTAGAAAAGACATGCGCAATGAGAAATATGAAAAGTATTTCAAGACGACTTCCTTCAAAGAAAAAAAAAGCCACAAAGAAAAAAACAATAAAAAAACACGGGGTTTGTGAAAAAAGGTAAGCAAAGAGATAAAAAAGATGCATAAATAAAAAAAAAAATAAATAAGGGAAGGGAAAAATCTCCAAAAAAAAGAAAAAAGAAAGAAAATAACAAAAATAAGATAGGCCAAAAAACAACAAAAAAAAACAAAAAAAACAAGCAAACCAAAGAACAATAAAAAAACACTCCTACAAAGACACACGTAAAAAGAATCCTAAAAAATAACGTAACTTTGTAGCTGTCAAAGAATTTTGAAAAATGATTCCGTATCAGGCTTTGCTTTTCTCCGGACCCACTCCCTTCACCCAAAAGGCCGATACACGATTCTGATAGGAGCTATAAATTCACCTTTATCTTTGTACGTGTATGTGTGTGTGCGTGCATGCGCACTGATTTATTGCGCGTGCGCACTGGCTACACCTCAGGCGAAAAGCGAGGTGGACGACTTAATTCGCACGATAACATCGACATTTATTTCCAGAAGTAAATTGAACATGTCAGAAAATGCTACCCGCTTCTTCACTGCTTTATTGAATTACTTGGGATCTATGACTTTTGTTCTTCTACACGGACGAACGTAAAAATACGCAGACGTACAAACAAATGTGCTCAAGTCGTTATGGGACACACACATCGAGAAATAATTAGTGCGTGCATCAACAAAAAACATACTTTCCAAAAAACTCACTCTATTTCATCCAAGTAGAAACTATATATATATATATATATGTATATATATATATATGAGGGCTAGCACGTATGATATGAGCTATCGTTAAATGAGTATTTCGTGCACAAGCACACACACACATATATATATATATATATATATATATATATGTGTGTGTGTGTGCGTGTGTGTGTGTGTATGTGTATGTCTCTAAGAAAAGTGGAAGACGATAGAAAATCAAATTTACAAGCTTCTCTCTGAGAACAAATTCTTATGACGCTATAACTGTTGCAAAATACGTCAATATTATTTTTCATAGTATCTTACTTTTGTCTCCATTCCACTTGATTTCGTTCAGAATCTTAAACAATATATATATATATATATATATATATATATATATATATATATATATATATATATATATATATATAAACGGTCTGACATTCTCTGACGTTTACCAACCTCAACTAAAGATAGTAGAAAACTGCAGGAGGGCACAGTGGCCGAAATGCTTTCAATATGATAACACAGATGAAAATAATAGTCTTTGACGTGTAAATAAGAAAGCTGGCCATAACATGCTTTTTATCTTTTAAATAGACATTTTTTCAGTCATTATATATATATATATATATATATATATATATATATATATATATATATATATATATAAATTAACGGTACATATGAATTTAAAGAGGCAAATACAAAGAGACATGCATAATTAGGAGATTACAATATATAGAATTTATTGAAATCACAAGGGTCCTTCCATCTGAGATTTGTCAAGCAACAGCCTTTAGAAGTCGTTTAAAAACTCAGGGTGGTTTTTAGTATTTTTCTTCTTCCCCTTAGTTTTGCTATCATTCTTATTTTCACCCCCTTTTTATTTAATCTTACGTACATTGATTTTAAATGACTTCTGAAGGCTGTCGCGTGTCAAATCTCAGATGAATGGGTCCTAGCGATTTCAATAAATTCTACATATTGTAATCTACTAATTATGCATACGTTTCTTAATATTTGCCCTTATATATATATATATATATATATATATATATATATATATATATATATATATACTGTACTTATACATGATATCTATATAAACAGTAATCTTTATAATCTTTCTAAAAACAATAAAAACAAACATTTGCATCAATAAGATTGGAATCGGCATATATGTGTGTTCATAGTTATGATTAAGAATTTCCTCAAATCACCTTTTCCCATGTCAATGTATTTCGTGAATTCGATTATCACCCAAGGCTTCTTTGTTACTATTTATCTTTAAGACACCTTTCTCGTCACCACAACGAACCGAGATAATTGCTAAAAAAGCAACTAAATTTTAGAAAGAGGAAGAAAATGTTTGTTTAGATAAAATAAGATGATGATGATAATTTTAAGAGCGTGTGATTTTCGGACATCAGTGCCCGTGGTGTAATGGTTATCGTCACAGGATATAGACACGGCGATCCGAGTTCAATTCTTGGACAAGACTGATTGCATTTCACATAGCACTAATACCCTTGGGAAAGGTATGAATCCAATTATTCTCCCTCCAGCTATGGGTAAATACTAGAACAGACTGGGTTCTTCAGCCTTGGTGAGGCAACTAGTCTAGGAGAAGGAAAACTCTGAATTCAAACCTGCTAAACTCCGCTTAAAAATTGACCTTGTGTCATATCCTGCCCGAGCGGAGGGGTTGGGTAAATAGGATCAGCAATTTTGGTGTAATGACTAACGGGCTGAACTACGATATTGTAATAAGTGAGTTCAAACTCCACTCGTGCTATTACATTCATTTTGGACTAATACCCTTGGAAATGGTTTCCGCTCTATTATCTCTTCCTTCAATGAGTTAAAATGTAACCCTACTCTCCTATAATGAGGAGTTTGGGGTTAAATAACCTAGAAATGTTGAAGTGCTATTCAACAAAGAACCGATTATTCGCCCTATCAAAAAGCATGTATATTTATATATGTATGTTGAAAAAGGTAAAACGGAAGAAATGTATATGTTGTTATGCTTGATGATTTATTTTATTGTGCCAACGCGTTTCGACTTTAATATTTTTTTGGTCTTAATACAAAACTATTTCATTGAAACTTTGAAGTCGAAACGCGTCGGCACAATAAAACAAAACAAATCATCAAATATATCAAAGTATATCTTTGTTCCGTTTTACCTTTTTTCTATATAAATTCTGTTGGGTTCAATTCACTTCTTCTTACGTATTGATGTATACATTTTCTGAGCATATTCTGTTCGATAAATCGGGTCAGCCTTCGAAACTTGTACTTTACTAAGCTTAGATTAGTTTTGAGCACAGACAGCTTCATGGGATGATCGGTGACTATTTTGTTACACTTAAGGTCTAAAGGTCATCGTCGTAAAATATGAACTGGAGTTCATATCCTGGACGAAGATGTTTGCGTCTCACACAGTGTTAATATCCTTTAGAAAGGCATAGAATCCATCTATTCTTACGTTAGCTATAGGAAAATAGTAAGACACATTTCCCTCTTTAATTTTGGTTTGTTAACTAACTTAGGAGAAGAAAAACTCTGAACTCAAACCAATTGATCTCAGCCTAAAAAACTGAGCTTGTATCGAATTCTGCTCTGGATGAAGAGATTGGGTAGATACAAACTAACAATGGTCTTACTTGCTAACCATAAAATCACAAAAAATGCCCGATGAAAAATTAGTTGCCAACCGTCGAGTCTTCGTTATGATTAAATCCAACACTGAAAAATAAATACGTGAAAAAGTTGTAAGGTGTTATTTAATAGCCTTAGTTGTAGTTGGCGACCGAAGTCGAAGACAAGCAGAAGGCTCCCTTTTCAATAGCTACTACACCTAGGTGAAAGAGAGGGCGCTATTCCTTTCTCTGGATTGCTCACTTTACCCTCGATACGTACCTTATATTGATAAGTGTTAAGCAAGGAGCTATCAAGTACCTTTTATAAAGTCTTTGGTATGACACGAACCCAGGTCTCCTGGATCACTGGCGAACACTCTACCTGCTAGGCCAATGAGCCGGTAATTGCCGTTAAATAACTGAATTCAAAATTTGAAAAGCGGAAATGTGCAATCCTAGGGAATACAAACTTCTAGGTAGTGGTACAAATATCGGCTGACCATGTTCTAAAGCAGAGTATTATAAACGCGATCTATGGGTTGCATGTGACCTGCAAACTATTTTTCTATTGAATGTGATAAAGTAATTTTCGAGACAAATGTTTTCATTAAACTTGATAATTTCACTCTCAACTCTGACCGTGTTTCTCTCTAAAGAAATTTAGAATATATCTTAATGATTCAGTCGCTTTCAGAATAAGATGAAGAGCTTAAGACTAGAAATAATCAAATTTTATATACATAAAAAAACAAACTTTGTTATTACTTAAATTATCAGGCTATTAACCCCAAATTTATTTTTATACCCACAACGTTTCGGTCGATATATCTTTCAGCCTTCTTCAAGTGTCTTTTGTCGAACGCGTGTACCCACACAGGAACTCAACCGAACCCTTTATTTAAACTACTGTGATAGACTGTCCCAATCTTGTTAACCATAACCAGGTACCATTTTTAAGTTATTTTAAGTATTCCTTGTTATTCTTACATGTTGTTGGGATTGAACCTGCAACTTCCAGAGGATTTATTAAAGACATAATCTACTTCGGCTTGTTTCAAAGACCTAGAGTAATGGAGTTGTAAGTGAGATTATAGAAAAGGAACTCACTCAACAGAACATGAAACAGATTTATTAACTTATGTTGGCATGGGGAAGGTGTGCTTGAGATGACTGAAAACATGCACAATTAGAAAATCATAGAAGATGAAAGAGAGCTGATTGTGAAAAAGAAATTATTTCAGATTTTCTTTAAATGAGATAAAATTTTACATTTTGATTTTATTTCCTCCGTTTTAATAATATTCATATCGCAGTTTATTGCTATTTACCAATAAAATACAATAAAATGCCCTGACTATCGGTTAAAGAGTACCACAACAGTTCTTCAACAATAATGGATTCGGCATTAAATAAAACGCGATGGTTGATATGTCATTAAACAAAGAAACCAAACCAAACTAAAACAAACGAAGATATCAAATAAAAAAATAGTATTTACCAAACGTGGAAAAGGAAAAAATATTTAGTTGGTTGGTTGGTTTGTATTACGGCATATCAACTTTTTCCGGGTCATTTAACGCCGTATTAACTAATTTTGGCATGGTTTGGTTCGGATTTATGACATATCAACCCTTGTAGGTTATTTTATGCCAAGTCCATTTTTTTACATATAAATAGTTCTATTTCAAACAATTCAGTTTAGCATAAGTATTCTGTTTAGTGCTATTTGATCCATAGACAGCACCCTATCAGGTGCCACCACTTTGAGCCAGAGAGGAATCGAGAGCGATAGCAATAAAGGGGTACTCCGCATTACCCAAAGCTCCGGCACTACAGGAGACTTTCCATCAGATTGTTAAGTGTCATATCCGGGACACTCTTTGGAGGAGTCTTACCCCTCTGAAGAGATGCAGTTAGTGTCATCTACAGCTGTCTGGGCCCAGGAATGATAGGAAATGTATGAAAAGTAGAAACGATATTAAGGAAAATTCGTAAGAGAAAACTTGTCCCTACATTTTATACTGAATCGCATATTCCACTTACTATTATCAGATGTCCTGGATATGACACTAAACAATCTGATGGTGAATCTCCAATACTGGATTTTTTGGTAATGTAAAGTACCACTTCCTTACCATTAATCAAAGGTCCATTATAACCCAGAGTGATAGAACCTCTCAGGGTCCCATCTATGAGTCAGATAGTACTATTTAATCATTTACTATATTCGAAACCATTTAACAGATGGAAATAAATGATTAATGCTAAATTGAATTTATAGTATTAGATAGCAATACATGAAACTATTTAACTGGGTGCAAGCAAATCAATAATTTTGAATAGAATTTTTTCTGTCAGATTCAATTATTAAAAACCATTTAATGTCCTGGATATGACATAAAACAGAATCTGATTGTCAGGTGATAGTGTTGGAGTTTGGGGAATGTGGAGTACCCCTTTTTACCATTTCTTTCGGGTCCACTCTGCCTTGAGTGACAATAGTTTTTAGGGTCCTATTTATGGGTTAAATATAACTATCCATAATTTTACAAGTTATTATCAATTAATAGAATTATTAATATTAAATAGCATGACTTGAAAAACCTTAACTGTGTGCAAACAATAAATAGCAATACTTGTAACCATTTAACCTTGTGCAAACAAATGATTAAACAAATAATATTAAATCGAATTATTAGTATAAGATAGCAATGGTGAAAACCATGTAAATCTGTACAAATAGAATTAATAGTGTTAAGGGAAGTCCTCATGGTGTAATGGTCAAAGTGCTAGACTGCGGAAACGGAGGATGCAAGTTCGCTATTACGTTCACTTTGGGACAAATGCCGTTGGGAAAGTTATGAACCCCATTAACCTCCAAGCTATGGGATAAATGGTACTAATTCTATCCTTCTAAAACGATGGATATGGCATTACATAACCTACGATTGTTGATATGCCATGAAACCAATAAATGTTAGTGTTAAATAGCAAGATTTAAAACTGTTTAACAGTGTGCAAATCATAAATAGCCATACTTGAAACCATTTTCTTGTAGGCAAAGAAATAAGCTCTAGCTCGTCAAAAAATAGCCTAATCTAATACAAATCATATATATGATTTGTATTAGATTAGGTTATTTTTTGCAACTGAAGTTCGCACTTGCATCCCACGGTTCCGCAGTCTAGCACTTTGACCATTACACCATGAGGACTTCCCGTAACACTATTAATTCTATATGAACAAATTTACATGGTTTTCACCATTGCTATCTTATACTTATAATTCGATTTAATATTATTTGTTTAATCATTTGTTTGCACATGGTTAAACATAGCCGAAATCTAATACAAATCATATATATATATATATATATATATATATATATATATATATATATATATATATATATATATATATATATATATGATTTGTATTAGATTAGGTTATTTTTTGACGAGCCAGAGCTCATGTCTTTGCCTACAAGAAAATGGTTTCCAGTATGGCTATTTATGATTTGCACACAGTTAAATAGTTCAAAGGGGATAGAATTGGTACTATTTATATGGAATTGGTACTATATATATATATATATATATATATATAGGATTAAGCTTTAAATAAGGCACAAGGTTTGTTATGCCATAAAATACAAACAAACAACTGAAATGTGTTGAATATTCTAATGAAAACAAAACGCAGACTATCAGTTTTATTGCAGATTAACATAATAAATCGTGGTCATCCCGTTCACTTAATCTCAATATTGGCCCGATCTATTCGTACCTCAGCACTTAATGACCCTTTAGAGTCCTAGAGTTTGAGATTCCTGTTCAAAGGCTTGAAACAATGAAGTCCATCCTTGATTTGACTACAGTAAGAGCTTACGTATACGAACGTTCTTATTCCTTGCTTTCGCTGACTTATCTAGCAAATACGGTTATATGTGCGTGTCAATGGTGTTTAAACTCGTACAAATCTCCATTTTAGAGAATACTTGTCAATGCACGTAATCTTCTATTAATTGTAATACACAGTTTCAAAAAGGATATAATGGTTAAAGCGATGGACAGCGGAATCGTGGTACGTGAGTTCGAACTCCAGTCCTGCTATTACGTTCACTTTGAGACAAATACCGTTGGGAAAGGTATGAACCCCCTTATCCTCCCATCTATGAGTTAAATAGTACCACTATTGTCCTTTTAAAAGGATGGGTTTGGCATTAGATAACCTGAGAAGGTTGATATGCCATTAAAATAGCAGACAAAAAAATTTTTCAAATATCTACTGAACTTACTCCTTGAGGACAATCGATAAACGCATTTCAAAATTTTTTGCAGAGGGTTAAGACACCTCTCTTCGAATGTCCTGGATATGCCACTCATGTAACTGGTTGTGAGGCTCCAAATCTGAAGATTTGAAAACCATGGAGAATCTATTCGTTGCGCTTGCTCCAAGTTCGAATCCTCCTAGGAGTAGAAGTACCGGTCATTGTCCTGTAAATGAGTATATAGAACTATTTACTCATTTACAATACTTCAAATCATCTAAAATTATGGATCAGGTTTTTTTTTCTTTCTGGCTCGGTGTGGCAGTTCCTGTTACAACCCCCTGCCACTGGGTCAAATAGATATGTTTATAAACTATTCAAATTCGAGAGGACCATTTGCAAAAAGAAAAAAGGCAAATATATAAATGAGATTCTCTAACCTATAGATATAAAATAAATGTAGACTGGTTTCCATGCCATAAAAATCAATCAATTATTAGTTCTTTTTATAGTATACTATTGCTCGGTCTTGACAAACAACGAGGAACACGTATAAATAAAAATGTAATCTTATATTTTTATTCATCGAGAGCGACGCTTGTGTGGGGTAGAGGGGAAATCGGAGAGAGTGGTTCGTGCACACGGAGGAGCAATCAGAAATCGGAACTGCGAGCGGGAACTGACTTCAGCCAAAATTCAAGACCTTATGTAGTCTTAAAACTTCCATCCGACCCACACGCAATGCTTATTTTCCATTGGTCATAGCTTACACCTACGCAATGCTTGTTTTCCAAAGCTCACGGCTTACACCCACACATTGCTTGTTTTTGATTGCTCATGGCTTACACCAACGCTTTGTTTGTTCTCCATTGGTCATGGCTTACACCCATGCGTTCCTTGTTTCCATTTAAATGACTTTATCTACAGCCAGATGCATCTGTCAATAACATCTACCAGGTTCATCGTAGGTCAAGGGTATATATAACATTTTCAAATGATGTTAAGCCATAACTTCCTGGTTTTTCTATGGCCTTTCTGACTTCAAATTATTGTTGAAATAAATTTTAAGTTTTAGGCGCAAGGCAAATTCACATGGGTTTAATTTTGATGAGTATAAAAGATGTCGCACTTGTACAGTCCCGTGTTTCGGCAAAAAATATCTAATAAAAAATAAAATCGGAAGAATCCTCGTGGTGTAGTGGCTTATGTCTTTGATTGTAACATCGTAGTTCGAGAGTTCGAACTGCAGTCTCACTTTTACGTCTACTTTCGGAAAAAAAATAAACCCCCTTATTTCCTTAGCTATGGGGTGAATAGTACCACTACTGTTCTTCTACAAAAATGACTTTGGCATTAAATAACCCATGAAGGTAGATATGATAGTAAGCAAAAAAAAAAAAAAAATTAAATAGTACCGCTGCAGTTCTTCTACAAGGATGACTTTGGAATTAAATAAGTCACAAAAGTTGATATGTGACAAAACCAACCAACCAACCAACCAACCAAAAATGTTTGATGATATAAATATGAAGACAATTCGCTAACCGTAAACTTACCTTAGTCCGTTTGAAATGCCTTTACAATCAATGAAATTCATAATATTCTTTTTATAGGTTCCTATGGATGGCGTGATGACTAAATTGTTGGACATCAGATTCAAAATAAGTGAGCACTAATCACGCTCTTGCTTACACTTTTGGACTAATACCCTCAGAAAATGTATTACCCGCCTCATCCACTCAGCTATAGGTTAAATAGTATCGCTGTTCTTCAATAAGGATGGCTTTAACATGAAATGAAATAAGAAGGTTGATATGCAATCAAACAAAGAAACCAAGAATACAATAATACATGCTTACATATACTACTTAAATATTCATCTAACTAGCAGTATGTATGTATGTATGTATTACACTATATGGAAATATACATGTATTACTTCCTTTTACCGGACATTGGCCTAGGGGTTAGAGTGTTCGCCAATAGCCCGGGAGACCTGGATTCAATCCCAGGTCGCGTCATACCAAAGACTCAAAAAATGGTACTTGATGCCTCCTTGCTTAACACTCAGCATTATAAGGTACGGATCAAGGGTAAAGTAGAGCAATTCAGTGAAGGAGTAGCGCCCTCCCCTACACCTTGGTGTAGAAGCTATCGAAAAGGGAGTCTTCGGGTTACCCTCGACTATGGTCACCAACTTTACTTACTTTTTACTTCCTTTTGCGAATAGTTTGATTTGATTTCTTTGTTTAATGGTATCTTAACATTTATGGGTATTGGTGTTAGTAGATGTGTTTGTTGTAACCATATTTACCAATCCCTCCGCTCGGGCAGGATATGACACAAGGTCAATTTTTAAGCGGAGTTTAACAGGTTTGAATTCAGAGTTTTCCTTCTCCTAGATTAGTTGCCTCACCAAGTCTGAAGAACCAAGTCTGTCCTACAATTTACCTATAGCTGGAGGGAGAATAATTAGATTCAAACCTTTCCCAAGGGTATTAGTGCTATGTGAAATGCAATCAGTCTCGTCCAGGATTTGAACTCGTGTCTCCGTGTCCATTTCCTACGACGATAACCATTACACCACGGGCACCTCCTAAAAGTGTTTGCTGTAACGGTTTTGGTATTGATACTAATACCGAAACCATAATACTAATACCGAAACACTTCTACTAACTGCAACATCCATAAATTTTGAGATGCCATTAAACAAAGAAATGAGCATAAGTTAAATTGTACCACGAAGGTTCTTTTACGAAGATGGCTTCGGCCTTGAATAATTCACAAAGGTTGACATGCCACTAAACAAAACAAATATTTTTTTTTCTTCTTTCTTCTTTATCTTGAAGTCATTTTTCTTCTTTATTCCTATCTCTCTTTCTATCCTGTTTGCACTCTTTTTCTCTATTTTTTTCCCTTCCTTCCTATTTTCTTTTAAACTCTTCTCTCGACCGTTTCTTTCTTTCTTTCTTTCACTTTTTGTACCCTTGCCTTATTTCCTTCCCCATCACTTTACTCGCAGCCGTCCATATCTTCTTCCCCTGTCTAAATCCACTTTGCTTCAAATCCTTCATGAATTTACGTCTTAACAATCCCTATCCACCGACGAGTCGAAACATCTTTATAATCGTATCTTTTGCGTAACGAAAGAGCACAAAATTCATTAAGTGACTTGCACTGTTGCGGACAAGTGCAAGGAGAAGGGCGTTACTCAAACGAAGCATAAATATCTCAGCTTTTGAAAAGAGAGGGACATAGTGTAAATCAAAACTGTTAGGCTTACCGGGTAATATCAGAACAAAAAACATCTGATGGGAAACGAACGTTTCTTTTTTACTGTTTTCTTTCTTTTTGTAAGGGCTGGGGGTCTAACCAGGCGCATCTATTCAGGTTGCTTGGTTGGTTATTTGGGGTTTATTACATATCAGTCCCAGTAAGTTATTTTATGCCAACTTCTGTTCCTGCATATATAAATCAAATATATATGACTTGTAAAAAAATAGTTGATAACATTTTTAAACGAGCAAGACCCCATTTATTTGCACACAGTTAAATAGTTTCAAGTATTTTCACATAACACTTTGAATTCAATTTAGGATCGCTCACTTATTCGCCCACAGTTAAATGGTTTAACAGTTCTATTTGATTCATAGATGGGATCCTAAACGTACTACCACTCTGAGTCAGAGTGAACCTGGGAGTAATAGCAATGAAGAAGTACTATACATTCTCCAAAGCTCCTGGACTGGAGAGTCACCATTAGATTGTTTAGTATTCTATCCAGGATACTCGTTGGGGGAAGTCTTACTCTTCTACATAGATGCAGTAAGCGTATTCTATAGTCCAAGACGACTGGGTGTTTATTCTGTGAGTGTTAAGTGAGCGACAAAATGTTTGTATATAATAAATATAGAAACTTGATCCTCCTGTACGCCCTTGGTTGGAAAATTGTCGAATATGTTACAGTTTGTAACATTTTACATCATTTCGTTGGTGCTATGATGTTCCCAAGTAAGCCATTCTGTTTCAAGTATTTTTCTTGGGGAAGTACTCGTGACGTAGTGGGTAATATGCTGAACAGCGATATCGTATTGTAGTGGAAGCACCGTGGCGTAATAACAACCTGCTGGACTGAGTTCGAACCCCAGTCGGGCAATTAACACTACTGTTCAAGAAGGTTAGTTTGGGCATTAAATAACCCATGAAAAGTGATATGCCATTAAAAATACAAAAAATAAAAACAAAAAACAAAACTATCTTTTTGGAATTAAGCTTTGTATGGCATAAGACCAGTAAAATGAGTGATTTCCTTCCTACTTTATCTCCAGTTTGTATTCTGGTTGATACTGCTTGGCCTACTGAGACGTCATACTTTTAGGAATGACGTAATTAACAAAGCTTTTTTGCTTAGATGTGGCACAAGGCCATATGAATGGACTCAATGTGTTTTCCTAACAATTAGACCACCGGAGACTCCTCACTTTTGGGAATGTATGTACGTTTGGTTTCTTTAGTTTCTTTATTTGAAGGGGTATCAACTTTCGTGAGTTATTCAATGACTAAAACATCCTTGTTGAAGAACGGCAGACTTTTTTCGTATGGGCACTTTTATTGATAGTAGACGCATGAAATTCTAGTCCCCTTCGAGGTAATCTCCTCTGGCTCCAATGCACTTGTACCGTTTCAACAACTTCTGGAAGGCTCCATGAAATTCCTCTTGTGTGAGCATGTCAATAACCTTCGTCACAGCCTCTTTCATCTCCTCAATTGTCTCATAACGACAGCCTCTGAGCTTAGGGAATAAACAAACGTCCCAGGGAGCAAGGTCTGGACTCTAGGGAGGCTGAGTAACTGTGTTGATGCCCATCTTAGTCAAATAGTCGGGGACAAGGATGGAGTTGTGGACTGGTACTTTGTCCTGGTGGAAATGCCACTGACCCGATTTGAAGAGTGCTGGCCTCTTCCGACGGAATCTCTTCCTGAATTCCCTTAAAACCTCAACATAGTATTCCTTGTTGATTGTCTGTCCAGTGGGAACCTAGTGCATGTAGATCATGCCAATGCTGTCAAAAAAAGTGATTATCAAAAGTTTGTGGGTGGATTTGCTCTGTCTGGCCTTCTTGGGTCTAGGAGAGCCAGCATGCTTCCACTGGGAACTCTGTCTCTTGGTCTCTGGGTCATAGCAGTAGATCCAGCTTTCATGGCAGGTCACCGTAGCATCAAGAACTGCAGGATCTGAATTGATCAGCTCGACCATCTCCCTGCTGTCATGACAACGTCTTTCTTTCTGATCTTCTCTGAGCACCCTAGGGACAAACTTCGCGCAAATCTTCGCATCTTCAGTTACTCGTGAATAATTGTGTGTACAGTTCCCTCACTGACATCAAACTGTGCACTTATTGTCTCTATAGACACACAGTGGTCTTTATCCATGAAATTCTATATTTGGCAATCAACTGTGGTGTTCTGACTTCCTTATTCCTCCGATACCTCTCATCATCCCTCACAGACTCCCTGCCTTCCTTGAATCTCTTTTGCCACTCAAAAACTGATACTCGATTCATGCAAGATGCTCCAAAAGCAGTCTGAAGTATTCCATACGTTTCTGTGTGAATTTTTTCAAGTTTGAAATAGAATCTTATTGCATATTGTTCTTCTAAAGTGTCCTGACGTCTAGATTGCATTTTTTAAATTCACCAGCTGTGACACTCAGGCTTTATTAGGGTGTATTCCAATTTCTGCTATAGCTGTTCATTTGAACCTCGAATCATAAAGATTGTTCAGTCATCTCATAAGATGTTAAGCAATCATCATCATCATGCTGCTAGCTCGGATATCCCTGACCCTATCTCACCACTTCACCCTATCATTCATCGCTTCTGGCAGGTCTTCAGGGCTACATCCCGTATCCTCACACAGCTGCTGTATGTATGTTCGAGCTGGTCGTCCTGCTTTTGCTGGGCCATATACGGGGGTGTCCTGCGTGTCTGGTTCGTCTAACTTGTATAGTTTTCGTGATGGGAGGCAGGTGGCCGTATAGTTGGTGTCTTGTGGGGTGTTGCCGCCAGGACTTGTTCAATATTGGTTTCAGCATTCTTGTGTAATTGCCATTTAGCTTCTTCTTCAGCCGTTTAGTTAGCGTCCAAGTAGTGCATCCATATAGCAGTATCGATACGACCGCTGCCTGGAAGAAACTGCGTTTCATTTTATCGGTAGAGTTCTGATTTCCATATGATCGAGAGCCTATCGATAGCTGTCCATGCTTTTGCTAGTCGTGTGTCGATGTCTTTTTCAGTTGATGAGACGCTGCTTCCTTGGTAGGTGAATTTGTCTATAAGTTTCAGAGAGGTTCCATCTAGTGTGGAAATGTCGCCCGTTTGGTTGTAACACATACATTCAGTTTTGTGTGCCATGGAGGCCAATGCCTGTGGCGGCTCGTTCCAAACTATGCAGTAGTGTTTCGGCTTGGTTAGGTGTATTCGCCAGTAACGCTATGTCATCGGTGTAGTCGGCGTCGGTAATTGTTTTTGCGGGGTACCTTTTGCTTCTTTTCTTTGTCAGCTCGAAGCCGTTTTCTCTGATTTTGTCGATCGAAGTTCTAAGCACGTAGTCTAGACAGATGATATAGAGGTATGGGGCTAGCGTGTGCCCTTGTAGTACTCCTGCTACAATGTCGAAATATCCTGTGTCTCCATTCGGTGAACGTACTTTCACTTTAGTGTTTCTGTAGAGAATTGTTATTGCTGCTACGGTTTCTTTTGGTAGGCCGTATGCTAGTAGGATTTGTTCCATCTTCCCTCTGTGTATGGAATCGAAGGCCTTGGTAAAGTCGACAAATAGTAATGTCGCCTGTAGGGTTTTTGCCCGTACGCCTTAAAGGATTCTACGGATGGTCAATATTTGTGAGGTTGTGGATCTATTTCTTCGGAAGCCATTTTGGTTTTTCCTAAGGATGTTGTCTATTTTGGGTTCTATTCGGTTTCGTAGTAGGGCATTGTAGATTTTGGCAGCTATGGATGTAAGTGTTATACCTCGGTAGTTCTTGACTAATCCGAGGTCGCCCTTTTTAGGGAAAGGAAGGATGCATCCCTTCATCCATCTTTCTCTCCTATTTTGATTACTGCGTTGCATTGTCGGAGCAGTATGTAATCGAATTGTCTGGTCTTCCATACTTCTGGGGGAATCTCGTCAAGCCCTGCAGCTTTCCTATTTTTAATTTTTCTAAGAACCGAGTCGAGTTCTTCTTTGGTGAACGGACCTAGTTTGATGTCTAATTGCTTACTGATAATTCTGGTGATCGGTTCATTCGTTACTTTCGGTGGGTTTCCTAGTAGATTTTCGAAATGCTGTTTCCTCAGTTTTACCCTTTCTTGTTGGTTTGCAGCTTTCAATTTTGCTTTGGCTGTGCTCTTCCTTCTACTCACTTCGTTTATTGTTTGCCAGGTTATCCTAGATAGCCTATCTTCCACCGAGTCTCTAATCTTATCTATCTGATTTTGTATGTATTGCGTCTGTTCTTTTAGATATATGCCTGCTAATTGATATTGTGCCTTTTCTAGTTTTCGGGCAAGAGTCTACGACAATTTTAAATGCCCGTACAAAAAAAGGCTGGAAACTTATTGAAGTCTCCACGTAATTTCTAATTCAAAAAATGCCGGCCAAAATATTACTGAAAGTCTTTCTCGGTGAGCTCCGTCCCTTCGACTAACGTACATCGACTAATTATCCTTTCGACTAACCTCCAGTCCTAAAAGCACAGTACCTCTATTTATATTATCTCGAGGCCCGCAACTTCCGCCCACTTTTGGTCGATGTTCAATCACCAGAGTCTCACTTGATTTTTATATGGCAATGAATTTTCAAGAGTCTACGACAATTTTAAATACCTGTACAAAAAAGTCTGGTAACTTATTGAGGGCACCTCGTATGTATGGATGGACGTCCATATATATATACGGTTTCAGTTTCTTTGTTTAATGCATATCAACTTCAGTGGGTTATTTAATGCCAAAGCCATCTTTGTAGAAGTACAGTAATTATGCCTTTCAACACATATCTAGGGAGAGTTCAAACCTTTCCCGAGGGAATTATTCTGAAAGTAAACATAACAGGGAGACTGGAGTTCGAACTCGCTGTCACAGTTCCGCACCTTATCCACAACTTCATTGGGACTCTCTCTTATGTATGTATGTATGTATGTATGTATGTATGTATGTATGTGTCTTAGTCTGGTCGAAGAATAAATAGGATGAATGGGAGTTTGCAGGCCTTAAAAATAAGCGGCATTGAAAATAAATAATACTTACTACTGATTGGATAAACACAACTACTTCAACCATAAGATATGAATATAGTGACTTTTATTTGTGCACTCCTTCACCCCGATATTGGTGCAGGTAAGTGGTGGGGGTAGTTATCGATGGATGCACTTTAGATTCTTTTCTTCACGCCTATTGATTTTCGTTTTGAACATCTCAAGTGTACCCAACAACAACAAGAACAAAACACACACACACACACACACACACACACACACACACACACACACACACACACACACACACACATTTGGGCTGTTTGGTTATCTAATATAAACGTTTTTTATGATCCATAAAGGCACTTAGAAGAAATCTTGACGCAACAACGAAACCAACCCCACCCAACCATTAGGCTGATTTCATCAAGCCGTTTTGCCGAATAAAAAGAAAAAAAACACACCTCCCCCAGCCCCAGAAAGAATCAAACAAACAAAACAAAATCAAACCAAAATAAAAAAAACGTTAATAGGCTTTTCAAGCGTCATTTGACAAAAAAAAAATAGTATCATCTGTAACACTGGTGATATACTCGAAAAACAACAATAAAAAAAGGAGACAAAATGATGCATAAACAATATTTTATAGCACATCGATTGCTATATAACGGTCATATAATAAATTTTAGCAAACAAAATATTGCAGTTGTTCGTTCTTGAATATTATTTTTAATTATTTTCTCTTCATTTTATCGCAGCTATCATATCGTTATTATAAGACAAGTCTCTTTGTAGCGAGTTGGGGTTGCGTGATGTCATAGTTTGAGAGTTCAATTCATTTTACTTTGACTCTCACTGAGTGCAGCATACCTCTGCCCTCAGTCGTCGCAATTTAGAATTGCAGCCCAATTTTAGTGAGCACGACCATCACTGAGTACCTCATTGGTCTGATCTTTGTAAATAACTGTTAGAGACCTCATATGATTTAATGTTTAAGTTAGACCATTGTTAGGGAGCTCGATCCTCATTGGGTGTCCTGTACTTCTAGCCTTAGTAAATAACAGTTTAGGGCCTCATATAATTTAAGGTTTGGCAAATAAGACCATTGTTAGGGAGCTCGATCCTCACTGGGTGTCCTGTACTTCTGGCCTTAGTAAATAACAGTTGGGGACCTCATATGATTTAAGGTTTGGCAAGTTAGATCATTGTTAGAGAGCTCGATCCTTACAGGGTGTCATGTACTTATGGCCTTAGTAAATTACAATTGGCACCTCGTCTGATGTAATATTTGGCAAGTTAGACCAGGAGACCATTTTTATGCGCTCAATCCTCAATGGGTGCCATATACCTCTGGCTTAGTATTACACTAAGCTAAGCTAAGTAAAAAAAGAGGCGTCTCGCGTAGGTTAATATTTTCCGGTTTGGGCTGGTAGACCTTTGTTAGTAAATTTGATACTCACTGAGTACCCATACCTCTAGCCTTGTACTATACACTAAGCTAAGATTAGAGACAGGACGCTCTACGTAATATAATTAGTTTAACTAATTAGTATGATGATTAGTTTGACTTGGAGATCAGTGAGTTCGATTCTCAATGAGTGCCCCATACCTCTGGCTTTGGGCAAACCTGTATGGATCGGACATGAAAGAATTTTATTTGTTGATCTGTACTCGAGAAGATTCCAAATTTTTGCTGCATAATGTAGATTCACGAAGACATGGTCGTCATGAAAGAAAAAAAAAATGATAAAATAAAACAATAAATAAAAAGAAATATCAAAGACAGTTTAATGGATTTCTCGTTTTCTGAAGCATTTAATAAATACAAAATTATTTACACAGGATATGTTTCGCTTAACATTAATTAAATCCAAGATTTTGATGAAAACATTTTCATTTAGAAAGAAACATAAGGTACGTATTTTTTCGCTACAAAAATAATAGATACATTTATTTGAACTAAGCAAGAAAAACTACCCAAGACTATGTACACACACACACACACACACACACACACACGCACACACATATATATATATATTTATATATGTATATGTATATATATATGTGTGTGTGTGTGTGTGTGTGTGTTGAGAGAGAGAGAGAGAGGGAGAGAAAGATTGATAGAGAGAGAGAGAGAGAGTGAGAGAGAGAGAGAGAAAGAGAAATTGGACGATTGAAAATGACTTTTAGTCTGATGGCAGAACCCCCCAAATTGTCCCTCACTTGCAAATTTGATGGGGGATAAGTTTCTTCTGTAAGATAAAGCATTCTAAGTGTATTGCTCTTATAGAAATCTCGCTATAACGAACCGTTTTTGCTGGGTGACGATGGTTGAAAATTGTTGAGACTAATAAAAAAAAAGTAACTGAAATAAATATTTTTCTTTTTCTTCTCGCTTCCTTTTCTTACCCACTGTCTGTCTCTGTCTCTGTCTCCGACTCTATCTCTGCCTCTCTGTCTGTCTGTATATATAGTTAACATTTGCAGTGTAAAAATAACTTACCAAGCTATTGATAACTTCCATTTTTACTATGTTTGTGATGATCATGATTTTAAATGTTTTAAAAAAATCTATTCCATACGTATTTCAAGGCAATATTAATCATCGGTCTATATCTGTCCTTATATATATATATATATATATATATATATTTTTTTTTTTTTGATTTTTGGAATTTTAATCTGCAGGTCTTGATGAAATGCCCTCAGAATTATGGAAAACAAGGGAATTCGACGACATACTGTAATGATGTATATTACCAGACCATAATCAACAGATGGACATAGGGCTGCATCCTCCCCTCCGCAAGGAAAATAACCTCAGAATAGCCAAGAACTACTGAGGTATAACACTTACTTCCATAGCGGCCAAGATTTACAATGCTCAACTACTCAAGTGTATTGAACCTGAAATTGAGAAAATTCTCTAGAAGAACCAAAATGACTTTCGGAGAAATCGATCCACGACGTCACAAATTTTGACAATCTGTCGAATTTTAGAAGGGGTTTATGCAAAAAACCTCGCGGTGACACTATCATCTGTAGACTTCTCCTGGGCATTTGACTCTATACACTGAGGGAAGATGGAGCAAATACTTCTCGCCTACGAAACCCCAAAAAACTGTCGCAGCATCAATGATGCTATCACAAAACACGAAAGTAAAAGTTCAGATGGAGACACAGACTATTTTGACATTGTAGTAGGTGTGTTGTGAGGAGATGCATTAGCCCTATACCTGTTTATTATCTGTCAAGACTTCGTGCTTTGAACGTTGATAGATTTAATGAAAGAAAATGGCTTTACTTAGGCAAAGACAAGGAGCAGACGATACCCGGCAAAAACGATTACGCTAATGACATAGAGTTACTGGCAAATACACTCGCCCAGGCCGAAACCCTGCGTTACAGTCTGGAACGGGCAGCAGGCAGTATAGGCCTCCATGTCAACGCAGACAAAACAGAGACATCAGTTTTAATCAGCACACTTAATGGTTAGTCTCTGAAAATTGTGCTCAAATTCATCTACCTCGGAAGCAATATCTCATCAACGGAAAATGAGATCAATACGCGATTAGCGAAAACATGAACAGCTATCGATAGGCTGTCGGTCATATGGAAATCAGAACTATCCGATTAAATAAAACGCATTTTTTTCAAGCAGTAATTGTGTCAACACCACTATGTGAATGCACCACATGGACACTGACTAAGCGTATAGAGAAAAGGCTTGACGACAATTGCACAAGAATGCTGCGATCTGTATTTTACAAGTCCTGAAGGCAGCATCCCACAAAGATGCAGCTGTATGGTTACCTGCCACCTATCTCGAACACCATCCAAATTAGACGAGCCAGACATCCGGGACACTGTTGGAAGAGTAAAGGCGATGTACTCCTGTGGATCGCTTCACACGGACGAGCAAAGATAGAGCGACCAGCCAGAACGTATCTACAACAGCTCTGTTCTGATACAGGATGTAGCAGGGAAGACATGCAGAGAGCGTTAGACGATATGGACGACTGGTGGCAGAGGGTCAGGGAAATCCATAATATATATGTATATATATATAATGCAGTTCGTCATATTTATGAATAAGAGTGCTCGATATCGGGGACAGACCATATGTATCTTATCTAAGATAAGATTGCGTAGACAGTCAACAGCGCTTGATGACTGTCCGTTTCTAAGCTTTTTGCCAAAAGGTCATCATTGATGTCTGCGTCAACGCTATACCATATATCTATTTATATAGAGAAGGTTTTTCGTAATGTGTAAATTCTTTAGAGAATAAAACATCTTTTAACTTCACTTTTATCTTTTCTTTGTACTGATTTATTTGAAACT
Source organism: Sepioteuthis lessoniana (assembly GCA_963585895.1). Lineage (NCBI taxonomy): Eukaryota > Metazoa > Mollusca > Cephalopoda > Myopsida > Loliginidae > Sepioteuthis > Sepioteuthis lessoniana. Next base: position 132,559,961 of record OY757905.1, on the reverse strand, counting down.
GAACGGGACCTCATAAAATTTAGCAGTAAGCAGGTTAGTCAAGCAAACTATGGTAAGAGGGTTCGATTCTTACTCGATTGTTGTATAGTGACCTACGACCCGGCCGGGCTGTCAAAATAGGAAATGCACCTATGTAAATAACAGGTGCATCCGCTCAAGGAATAATCAGGATATTATAGCCTTGACCATGGACAGTTTGAATGAGTGCAAAACTGTGACGCCCACAAGAAGAAGGTGGGCCTGAACTATTATATAACTTAGTGCACAGGAAATTCAATCAGTTTGGACACCAGACCAGTTGGAGATAAGATGCGGTAGAGAAAACCAGCACCCTGAGAGGCCGGGTCCCAGGCCCTCAGTCGAGCAGCCCATGAGAACGGGAAAGAAACGCTGATGGCCATAAGAGTGAGGGTCAGTGTGTTGGAGTTCTGTTCGGTCTCCAACTCTTTCTCACGCACAACCCTTTCAAATAAAGTGAGATGTATATTTTTCTAAAAGACTGTGTCGCTCGTCTTTATTGTTATGTCGTTATGATTCTGCATGCATCTGCATATGAGTATACAACACGTTGTCTTATACAGGTTTGAGAAGAAACTAAATAAAATACAAGTTTAGGTGAATTTCTGAATTTTTTCTTCAAGTGTACCATATCGGTACCAAACTGACCGTTGTATCACCACGTGTACACATAGGCAATTGTACAAATACATGCGAACGTGTTAATGGCTTTTTCGCAGCGTCTTTAGCAGCAGTCGGACCCTGTTGGAACTTCGACATGGGAAAAGTTGACGCACACACGAAACGCTGCCTTAGTTCACTAACACAATGGTATATTCGCCACTTGACTTTTAAAGTATTCACCGGGAGAAAGAAAGCGAGTATGAAAGCTGAGTCAAAGCGTTAGCTGGACAAAAAGAAACAACTCCTCATGAAGAGAAAGAGAGCAGAGACATACCTGGAATTATCCCTTTCGTTTTCTATTGCAGTTCAAAAGATTTTTTTCGCTGGTTTTGTCTTCACAGGTTCGCGTCTGGTGTGAGACCCCTTTTCGGAGCCCACCTAAAAATGGGTGCCACAACTTTCAACTATCTTCACATAGTCCTACCTAGTGTCCCCTCGCGTCTTAACCTCTTAGAATCCGGCTGCTAAATCAATTCCAACCCTGAGTCGTCCCTTTACTTCCGCCTTGTAACCGTTTGTGTTGTTTCCATACCTGCGCAGAAGATTGGGACCTCAGGTTTTTTTCAAGTCTTTTTTAATTACTGTAGTAATTCACGCGTGATTGGCTCACCTATAATAAGTGATTTGGCCTGAGTCACTCAAAGGTCAGCTAGCAGTACTACAGTCTCCGTGTTTTCTTCTTCTTCTTCTTCTTCTTCTTCTTCTTCTTCTTCTTCTTCTTCTTCTTCTTCTTCTTCTTCTTCTTCTTCTTCTTCTTCTTCTTCTTCTTCTCCCTCTCTCCTTCCAGAGAAATTTACCTCCTGTCGCATTCCATAAGCAAACAGAATTTCTATTCAAAGCAACCATTTTTTTATTAAATAAAACTAGGTATATTAACCTGGATAAAAGCTCAGACCACAAGAAAATTTCTGATTATACTTTTAAAATAAGCTTTTAAAATTTGAGTTGGCAGCTTCGCAGGAGTAAATTAAATTTAACATTTTTATTTCATCGAATAGATGTATGACATTTATTTCTTAAAGGTTTAATATGACAGTCGTTCAATCAAGCTGTCAAAAATACACTTGCAGTATTTGTGTAGTTGGAACGAAAGCAGAAACAATAGTACACACGTCAAACTCCAGAGGACGTCAACAAAAATATGAGAACATTTAACAATAGTTTTTAACGAAAAGAAAAGTAAGCTCTTATTTGGTAGATGAGAGAGCTGTGTGTTTCTGGCTGGGGTTACCGGTCCATTTTCAAACTAAACTGTTGTAATATTGTTCTTGACATGAGAATTATATTAAGTGAGTAGTTACTTTAGTGTCAGAAAAAATATCCTTACAGAATATTTTAGGGTCTCATTTAGGGGGCAAATAGTTCTGTATAAAATTATTCTTACTCGAAAGGATCTTGTGCACCTGCACCCCCCAAAAAAAACCTCTTTAGTACCAACTAAACTAATAATGCATGTATGGATATTCAATAAACACGATTTCCCTACCAATCAGCATAAAAATAGCGTAAACTGGTTGACATGTATTTAGAATTAATGAATCAATCAAAATAACAAGATAAATTATGTCTTACGGCAAAAATAATTTAGTACAATATACATTATCCACTCGCGTAATGCAAAGCTTTTCCAATAAATTAAGCACTCCGGCAGCCGTTAAGCGTATATGTATACAAAGGAAAAAGAATACATATGTGTAAAATTCCTTCGCTTACGCTGAGGCAATTAAGAGCTCTGCGGTAAGATATTCAACTGGCATAATGTCAGCTGAATTTCGATCTCAGCTTGAAGAATCTTGCGTGTCTAGCAACACTAATTAGCTGAGATACAACTAAATAGTCTGTCGGTGGAATATAATATATATATATATACATATATATATATATATATATATACGAGGATCATTGAATAAGTTTCCAGACTTTTTCGTATTGGCACTTTTATTGATAGTACACATATGAAACTCTAGTTCCCTTCGAAGTAATTTCCTCCGGCTGCAATGCACTTGTACCGTTTAAAAAACTTCTTGAAGGCCCCATGGAAGTCCTGTTGTGTGAGCGTGTCAATGACCTTCGTCACAGCCTCTTTCATCTCCTTAAGTATCTCATAACTACAGCCTCTGAGCTCAGGGAATAACCAAAAGTCACAGGGAGCAACGTGTGGACCATAGGAGGGCGAGGAACTGTGTTGATGCCCATCTTGCACAAATAGTCTGTGACAAGGATGGAGTTGAGGACTGGTGCATTGTCATGGTGGAAATGCCACTGACCCGATTTGAAAAGTGCTAGTCGCTTCCGACGGAATCTCTTCCTGAACTCCCTTAAAACCTCAACATAGTATACCTAACCCTAACCTTTTGGCCAATCAACTCTTGTGTATTGACTTCCTTACTCCTCCCACACGCCTCATCATCCCTTACAGACTCCCTGCCTTCCTGAATCTCTTATGCCACTTGTCACGTGATAGCTCACGGAGACGAAGAGGTAAGAATGATACTATCCTCCCGTGTTGCTATTAGCACTATCTAGCAGTCAAAAAGTGACCGTTAAGAGAGAATGTGGGTCACAGAGGAGATAGACCAGATGTTCGCACTTAGTGACCTCAGGTCGCCGGACATCGGAAGGGGAAAGAGAGAGAAGCCAAATGATTGGCGGGGACCCCAAACGGAAGTGGGGTTCCCTTCCCCTCAGCGGAAGTAAAGGACAAAAAAGTCAGTTTTTGAGCAAGGCTCGTGGCAGACGGACCATAGCCATTTTACTCCGGGCTGAAGACAAAAAGATTAACTGAGACATGAGAGACCCGAGTCCCTCAAGCCAGTACTAAAAACAGAACCAAGTCTAGTAGCCCGTGAAAGAAGAAAATTCTCCAGTGGAACCCCGTCGAAAATAAGATAAGTAACTTCGGGGACATTTTTCCTTTACACCCAAATTTCGTTTACCACTATCTCTCTCTCAATTTGAAGAAGGACAAAAGTCAGAAAAGACGTTTATATTCGTGGACTGTCCAATTATATGTTTTTGACACTCTGAACGTGTATATATAAGTAGTAAAGGATTTTATGTATTTTCATTTTACCATGTGGTCTATGTTGTTACTTCATGCTTTCTTTCCAGCTTCTATTCGCCTTATGTTATCTTGCTTAGAATTGTCCTATTAATTCCTAAAGTATCACACGGGAAACCGGAGTTGCCGACTACTACAATATTAATATTATTACGACTAAGACCTATAGGCCCGTATTCTTCTGTTATCTAAGGGAAAGAAGTTTAGCGGCCTGGTGGGTGTGTGATAGTGTGAAATTTGGAACCCCTTTGCCAGCGGTGGTCAGTCTGGCCCTAAATTATTCCCTCACGTAATATGCCAGTTCTTATGTGCCTGAGAGAAGAACTCTAAACAGGACTTATTCTGTAGGGGATCAAGTGCCAACCTGCCCCGTCTTCACACGTGCGAAAATAAAGTCCCGTTTTGGGATTTTAGTCAATTTGCCGTCACACCACTCAAAAACTGATGATCGATTCATGCAAGGTGCTCCAAAAGCAGTCTGAAGCCTTCCATACGTTTCTGTGGCATTTTTTCCAAATTTAAAACATAATATTATTGCATATCGTTCTTCTAAAGTGTCGTCACGTTCAGATTGCATTTTTTAAATTCACCAGCTGCGACAATCAGGTTTTAGTAGAGTGTATTCCAATTGCTGGTGTAGCTGTTCTTTTGAACCTGAAATCATAAAAATTGGTCCGTCATTTCATAAGATGTATTGCAATAACATATTGAAATTTCAAGAGCATACGTTCATTGAATATGCCCATACAAAAGTCTGGAAACTTATTGAATTCACAGTATATATATATATATATATATATATATATATATATATATATATGTATAACTTATATCGTATTTAATTATCAGAAAACATTCTTATAATTAAATATACATGACTTAGATCTATGTGATTTCCTTCTTAATCGGAGTTGATATGCCATCAAACAATAACCAAACCAATTCATAAATTCGCATAAAGATATAGAAAATCGTTTTTACCTATATGTCAATAAACATGAAATCAAATATATCAAAAAATGCTTTAAAATACTTAATGAGTGTTGATATGCTATAAAACAAAATAATCCACTTCCTGTGTTTGAGGCAATACAGTACACTTTGGATCATTTTTGTCATACCATAGTATTAATCAAGCAAATTTATCCTATTCAAAAGTTATTTCAGTATTGAAACTTTTGCTGTGAATTGAAAATAAAAAATTTAGATGTCAGTGATCAGGTTTCTTACAGGATAAGGCTTATATATTTCTGAATAAGTTGCAAAGATCCTGTTTATTTTGTATTAATTCAGGAAGTTGTTTTTTCTCTTGAGCTATAAAGACGCAAACTCAGACAATGAGTTTCTTGACGCTTTGTAGAAGTTCTAAGGGGAGAGTTTTCATTTAAAAATAAAATACACAATTATTTGTCTAAACTTTTGAGAAAAGGCTTAATGAGCAATATTTTGTGTGCGATTTAGTTCGGACTCTTGTCCTCATCTATAATTTTGTTAGCTGAAATACAATTTTTGGGCTGCTGTACCCTCCAGCCTTCCTCAGGTGTCTCTTGTTTATCTGGGCATAGAAATGATTTAACATGGGAAATGATTTTTAACGTTTAACAGTTGAAATTTTTCTTGAACACCTTGTTTGATCAACAAGCTTTAAAAACGATTTCCCAGGCTGAATCATTTCTATCCATAGATAAACAAGAGACACTTGAGGAAGGCCGGAGGATGCAGCGACCGAAACGTTGTGATTCAACAAAGTACACAATGCTTTATATTTTGAAGCAGTAGCCAATTATTGTGATTGCTCAGTCGGCTGGGGCTGTAGAATACACCGACTGCTTCTCTGCAGAGGGGCATAACCCTCGCCCCCAATGAGTGCCCTGGATATGATACAAAACAATCTGGTGAGGTTCCAGGCAATGCTGGAGCTTTGGGGAATGCGGTGAACCCCTTCATTGCCATCGCTCCCAGGTCCACTCTGGCCCGGTGTGGTAGCACCTGATAAGGGTCCTATCTATGGGTTAAATGGAACTAACGGAATACTTATGCTAAACTGAACTGCTTGACTGAACTGAATAGCTTAAAATAAAAATGTTTTCGACAATTAAACCGTACTTACATTTAAACTACCTGCTTATGCTAAACTGAATTATTTGAAATATAACTGGTTTTTGACATTGAAACTGCATTTGCCCTAAACTGATTTGCTTAACATAGAACTGTTTTGACATTTAACTGTGCGTAAACAAAATCTGTACTTATGATAAACTGAATTAGCTGAATTAGAACTGTTTGAATAAACTGAATAGGCTGAAATAGAAATATTTTTGACAATTAAACTGTGTACTCATGCTAAACTGAATTGTTTGAAAAAGAACTGATTATTTGCATAAAAATGGATTTGGCGTTAAATAACCTACAAAGGTTGATATGCCATAAACCCAATCAACCAATCATCCAATTATTGTGATTATTTGTGTATAAGACGCAGAATTTTCCAGATTTTATTCCTAAAATTTAAAGATGAGTACTATACACGATAACTACATAATTAACATTTTTCTTGCCAAATGCGTCACTATATTCAGAATGGAATGTCTAAAAGTAAGTTATATCTATAATCCAAACTAATGTTTTATACCACTACAGAGAAATATCCATAAGAATGTGTGTTTGTTTATAATTTTTTCTCTTCGGATGTTTGATCATTTTCTATACAATTTTGTTGCATTTGTGTGTTAACGTGTCTGTATGTTTTCTTTTAATACTGAGCAAATATTGTCTTATGTAAACTGTTTAAATTTTCACTTATTGTCTGTAAAAACTGTTTATAAGTTGAGCAAATGCTAAATTTACGTTAAATTTCGTTGCAAGAAATTTTAAAAGTATAGAGATGAATACAATATGGGAACCAAAAATCGCCAAATCTCGATGAAAAAAATGTAATATGAACTAAGGTAAAAAAAAAATCTTGCATAATAGTAAAATAAGTAAAGTTGGCGACCGTAGTCGAGGGTAATCAGAAGGCTCCCTTTTCGTTGGCTACTGCACCGAAGTGTAATGAAGAGTTCAACTTATCTACCTGGATTGCTCCACTTTACCCTTGATCCATTTCTTATAATGCTGAGTGTTAAGCAACGAAGCAAGTACCATGTTTTAGTTTTTGGCATTACTCAACCTGGGATTGAGCCCCGGTCTCCCGATCCATTGGCGAACATTCTACCCACTAGACCAATGAACATAATAGTAGTGAGTATAATCTCGTGGGTTGATGGAGACATTTGGTTCAGAAGTAAAAAGATAAATATAATTACAAATAAATAAATGAATTAATAATAATAATAATAAAGTGACAGTGATACCAGCTGTAATTGGTGCACCTGGAACAATCCCCAAAGGCTTAGTAAAGGGTTTGGAAGAATTACAAATCAGAACAAGAGGATATCACCCAGACTACAGCATTATTATGACTGCCAGAAAACTGAAAAGAGTCCCAGAGACATGAGGAAACTTGCTGACTCTCAAACTCCTGTGAAACACTATCAGCTAATGCTGGTGTAAAAACTCTCAAGGAGTAACATAACAATAATAATAATAGTAATGATGATTTACTCGGAATTGTCCATCAGGACACATGACGAAATGGATATAGGTGTTTGATTGAAAAGTGCTTCAAAATGAAATCTACTGCAGGTTCAATACCAAGGTAAAATACCAAAGAATACTTATAAAGCTTAACAATTGCAACCGTAGTGGTAAACGGAATTACCGACCCATTGGCATAATAGTTACAGTGTTTGCCAATGGCCAGGGACACCTGGGTTCAATCCCCGGTCGAATCATACCAAAGACTCAAAAAATGTTACTTGACGCCTCCTTGCTTAACACTCAGCATTATAAAGTTCGAATCGAGGGTGAAGTGGGGCAACACAGCGCAAGGAGTAGCGCTTTTCCCTACAGCTTTGGAAAAGGGAAGCCTTCGGGTCACTTTCGACTACGGTCGCCAACTTACTTATTTAGATTAAATTAAGGGTTTGGTTCAATGTTCTGTGTTGACTCTCGAGTTCGATATTAAACACCTGAAGAAGGCCAAAGAATGCATTAGCCAAAACGTTGTAGACATAACAATGAAGATAAAATAATTGATAAATATTGTCAAGCTTCCTCTTAGAAATTTGACCAATAAATTCTGAAATGTCAGAGTGTAATATACGCATGAATATTTTTCTCAGAATTTCGAAGTCCAATATTAGTTTTGTTTGGTTGAGTTGTTTGGTTAAAAAATCAGATTGATATATTTTGCTTGTTGTTCAGCGTCTTTATAAAGCAAAATATTTTATGACAAAAAATCATATATATATATATATAGATAGATAGATATGTGTGTGTGTGTGTGTGTGTGTGTGTGTGTGTGTGTGTGTGTGTGTGTGTGTGTGAAAAGGATAAAACTCACAAATCAGGGTTTCACGTAGCTGATCATCATTAGTTCCCCTTAGGATCGGTAACATTAAACCCAAAGTCGTGAATTTTTTCTTATTGTCATTGTATATTACTATTGTATATATATATATATATATATATATATATATATATATATATATATATATATATCGGTCCAGTTGACTGGGGCTGTTGAATACACCGATTGCATCTCTGCAGGGGGGGGGAAGACCCATTCCCTAAAGAGAGTTATAGTAAATAGAATTAATGACGTCTAAACAGCGGTCCAGTGTTTCTCTATGTCACGCGAAAGTTTTTGCATGATTTTATAATCATGTTAATTTAATTTATATTATAATTACTCTTCTTAAAAAAGAATTGTTCGTATTTGATAGAAATAAATGGAACCATTTCATTGAGCGCCAAAAAAAAATGAGCTGAGGCTCGTTTAAAAATAGTATCAACAAAATGTATTAATAGATTATCATCATCATCATGTCGTGCCGCCAGCATGGATATCCCTGACCCTCTCTCGCTACTTTTCCCTATCGTTCATCGCCTCTGGCGGGTCTTCAGGGCTGCATTCCGTATCTTCAGATAGCCGCTGAATGTATGTTCGTGCTAGTCGTCTTGCTTTTGCCTGGCCATATGTGGGGGTCCATAAGAGTACATCACTTATGAGGTCGTCCCTGCTTCTCCAGCAGCGTCCTGCATGTCTGGTTCGTCTAACTTGGATAGTTTTCGTGATGGAGGCAGGTGACCGTATAGTTGGTGTCTTGTGACTTGTTCAATATTGCTCGCAGCATTCTTGTGTAATTGCCGTCTAGCTTCTTCTCCAGCCGTTTTGTTAGCGTCCATGTAGTGCATCCATACAGCAGTATCGATACGACAGCTGTCTGGAAGAAACTGCGTTTCATTTTATCGGTTAGAACCTGCAATGATTGATATGCAATAAGATGAAATAAAACCGAACAAACCAAATCTCTCTCTCTCTCTCTCTCTTTCTCTCTTTCTGTATTTTTCTGTATGTATGAATATAATGGTTTGTATGAGAGTTTTAAGGCGTGGAGAATGTGAAATGATAAAATTTACCAAAAATTAAGAAATAGATGCTATACTCCGCCCAATAATTACTCTCTGAGTCTGTTTTTCCCAGAGAGAAAAACGTTGACCCAATAATTGTATATAAAAATTTATTACCAACCTTTAAGCCAGTTACTGAAGATTTAAGGGCCAAATTATTTTGATTGTTATAATTGCGCATCTTATTGTGACCCTATCAAACGGAAATTGTTACCTTACTAAACCGGACGTAGATTTATGCACACATAAAGGCAAAAACTGAATTGTCCGCAATTGTCTCTCTTGTCAATTGTTATTAATAACACTTATCTGTTCTCATAGATTCCCCCGATCCTACTCTTTACACCCAATAAAAATGCATCCATAATCTTTTTTTGTTTTTTTAATTATCTTTTTTTTTATTATTGCTATCTGGACCAATTACAGGAGACGTGTATGGCTTACCTAGTGAAGGCAATTGTTAATGTACTAACGTGATGTTTTTTCTAAGTATTGTTGACCCTATTTTTCGTCCAAGAGGAAGAAATCTCAAGAACTATCTCACTCATTTACAATTTTGATTAGTCATTATTCATTATTAATGCACGAGCTGATGTAGCCGTCTACGCTGGATAAGTGAACAAGTTTTAGATCGCAATTGGTGATTTCACTTTTTTTGTCAGTTAAGATTTTACACAGAAATGTTATAAACGGTAGTACTTACAATTAAAAAAGATCTCCACCCATGTGGATTTTTCATTTACGTGCTTATTCTAACTAATGAAGTTGATATTTTTTCGTTAAAATTTTTTAGGAAGTTTTCTAAAGAAACTTTTAAAGTTCAAATGTGATATTAAGGGGATTAACACCAATTAGATCTCCAAATTCTTCTATGTTGTTTGCTATTCGACGAGACATGAGCAAAAAAAAGGGGAGGGTCCTTTTTAAGACTTCATATATACTCTCTGCTGTTCGTACATTTTTTACGTATCACCAAATAATTAATTATTTTTGGGAGAAATATTTCCAAAATCTTTTCTTTTGAAGTCTGAAAATGAAAATCCCGCAATAGTCTTGCCGCAACATGGCTTTCTGCGGATTTTTGTTTATTATTACAGATCTCTTTTGATGAAATAACCCCTACATCAAGAAGGAAAAAACATTTGCATGAAAACGTTCCTGTTAATCCCAGAAGTACACACACCAAATTTGGGAAGGGTAGTCCTCCTTGCGAAGTGACTAACGTGCAGGATAATGATATAGTCCGCGAGTTCGAACTCCAGTCGCACTATTACACTCGTTTTCAGACAAATACTCTTGGGAAAGGTATGAATACTCTTGACCCTCCCCCACTTAAGGTGGGGCAATTACTGTTCTGGTAGAATGGCTTTGGCATTAAATAAACTACAAATGTCGATATAACATGAAGGTTGATATCACCTAAAAACCAACCAACCAGCCAGCCAACCAACCTTCAACTATATCCAATTACTGTATAATTTTACAAACATTTGGCGTTTCTTAACCCGGTCGTTTCAAAGGCGAAAACTAAATCAGTTAAATATTTGAGAGAATATAAAACTAATATAGGTCGCTAGAAAAAGAATTATGAGAAGTGTCTTAAGACGCAAAAAGGACATGTCATTTAATCTATAACGCCTGTTCGGAATTTCGCTATGAAAGCCTCTTAATATTTATTATTGCAAGCAGACATTTTGCCAGAATAACGTCAAATAAAATTTGGCGACGAAAAACGAAGAAGAAAATGGGTAAATCACTTTGAATTTATTGGAGATTTTGACCTCAACGAAAGATTCATTATAGGTTCGTGGACTTATTTACTTCTTTTGCATTTTTCCATCATCATCTGTCCTTTCAGTCGTTCTAACTTAATATTCATGCATTTTATTAGTTCCTCTCTTTGCTGAATGATATATAGTTGCTAGATTTGTCGGCTCATTTATATTGAAGAGCTATGCATGCATTCAGATTTCGCGCCTTTTATCTTTCTTTTTGAGCTTTTTTTTTTTTTAAAGGATTCTTACTTTCTTTTTCTTATTTTTTACGTTTTTTTTCATCTGCACTTTGCATTATTTTTCATTTACTTTCTTGAAAAAAATTGCCTATTTTCTGCATTCCGCCATTTTTCTTCTCTTCTGTTCATCATCGTCTTCCGTTGACGGAATGTGTCTTTTTTCAAATTGTCATGTTTTTTTTTTATTTTTCCATTTTGAAATTTACATTTATTTTGTATTTCCTTTCTCCTCGTTTACATCACAATTGTTCTGATCCTATCATTCGATTTTCGATTATTTTTCTTGTTCTTTCTTTCTTGAATTTGAGGCGTTGTTGAAAAATCCAAAGACCGACCAAAATGAAGAAGTTTTTTTTCGTTTGTTTGTTAAAATATCTCCCCCCAAACCCTCCCCGCAAAAGCAACAACAACAAAGTATTGAATTTTAAGTAGGGTTAAATGAACTCGAGTATTCTGGGTATCAAACTAAAATGCACCCAGAGATCCGAAGAGAGTCGAGTGCCCTATTATTTAGATTACTTCCAGGTTCGCTCTAACACGTTGTGGTTAGTATCTGTGGTATACTCTACTTCTCCTCTAAATAGAACAGTCTAGCCGACTATAGTTCGCCATATTCTCCTAATAGCAGAGTGAGAATTATCCATGATCAAAATGGTAAGCAACAGAGAGTTAGATAAATTCTAATAATATTGTTCTTTACATTTGAATTATCTTAAGTGATTAGTTACTTCTATAGTCAGAAACAATATCCTTACAGAACATTTTAGGGTCTCATTTAGGGGGCAAATAGATCTGTATGAAATCATTCTTACTCGAAAGGGTCTTGTGCACCTGTACCCCCACAAAAAACCCTTTAGCCCCAACTACAAAAATAATGCAAGTATTGATATTCAATAAACACGATTTCCTTACCAATCAGCATAAAAATAGCGTAAACTGGTTGACATGTATTTAGAATTAATGAATCAATCAAAATAACAAGATAAATTATGTCTCACGGCAAAAATAATTTAGTACAATATACATTATCCACTCGCGTAATGCAAAGCTTTTCCAATAAATTGAGCACTCCGGTAGCCGTTAAACGTATATGTAAACAAAGGAAAAATAATACATATGCAAAAATTCCTTCGCTTACGCTGAGGTTGTTAAGAGCTCTGCGGTAAGATATTCAACTGGCATAATGTCTGCTGGGTTTCGATCCCAACTTGAAGAATCTTCCGTGTCTAGCTACACTGATGAGTTGCGATACATCGAAATAGTCTGTCGGTAAAAGACAATATATATATATATATATATATATATATATATATATATATATATATATATATAAAACGTGTATTGTATTTAATTATCAGAAAACATTCTTATAATTAAATATACATTACTTAGATCTATGTGATTTCCTTCTTAATCGGAGTGGATATGTCATCAAACAGTAACCAAACCAATTCATAAATTCGCATAAAGATATAGAAAATCGTTTTTACCTATATGTCAATACACATGAAATCAAATATATTTGAAAAATGCTTTAAAATACCTCATAAGGGTTGATATGCAATAAAACAAAATAATCCACTACCTATCTTCGTCGATCCGAGTACTTTTCAGCAGTCTATCATATTTGGTCGAGTTTTACATATATCATTTAGTTTAGACTTGCAAAATACTGAATGCTTGATATGACATTGTCCTATTATATCTTTCACAGTATATCACAAGGTTTAAGAACTAGAGTATATATCATTCATATATATGTGGTGCATTCAATAGGTTTCCAGACTTTTTTCGTACAGGTATTTAAAATTGTTGTAGACTCTTGAAAATTCAGTATGTTATTGCTATACATCTTATGAGATGACTGACTAATTTTTATGATTTCATGTTTAAATGAACATCTACAGCAGCAATTGGAATACACTCTACTAAAGCCTGATTATCACAGCTGGTGAATTTCAAAAATGCAATCTGGACGTAACGACACTTTAGAAGAACGATATGCAATAAAATTGTTTTAAAGTTGGAAAAATGCCACAGAAACGTATGGAATGCTTCAGATTGCTTTTGGAGCATCTTGCATGAATCCAGCATCAGTTTTTGAGTGGCATAAGAGATTCAAGGAAGGCGGGGAATCTGTGAGGGATGATGAGAGTTGTGGGAGGAGTAATGAAGTCAATACACCAGAGTTTATTGGCCAAAGAGTTAGGGTAACTATGTTGAGGTTTTAAGGGAGTTCATGAAGAGATTCGGTCGGAAGAGGTCAGCACTCTTCAAATCGGGTCAGTGGCATTTCCACCATGACAATGCACCAGTCTACAACTACATCCTTGTCACAGACTATTTGACCAAGATGAGCATCAAGACGGTTCTTTAGCCTCTCTTTAGTCCAGATGTTGCACTCTCTGACTTTTGGTTATTCCCTAAGCTCAGAGGCTGTCGTTTTGAGACAATTGAGGAGATGAAAAAGGCTGTGACTAAGGTCATTGACACGCTGACACAAGAGGACTTCTATGGGGCCTTGCAGAAGTTGTTGGAACGGTATAAGTGCATTGCAGCCGGAGGAAATTACTTCGAAGGGGACTAGAGTTTCATGTGTGTACTATCAATAAAAGTGCATATACGAAAAAAGTCTGAAAACTTATTTAATGATACTCGTATCTACCCAACCCATGTGCCATGGACAGAATGTGACACACGGTCAATTATAAAGCTGGTTTGAATTGTGAGGTTTCCTTTTTCTATAATGGTTGCCTAATTAAGGATATGGAATCAAGTCTCCTCTACTATTTGCCTATATTTGAGGAAGAACCGATTGATTCATGTTTTCCCAAGGCCATTAGCACGAAGTGAACTGCAAACAGCCCCCTCCTGCTTTTGAGCCTGCCTCGACTAGAGAATGTGATATCTTTCATGTATTTATTTCATAAATCATTCTTCTGGTAAGAAGTGTGAAATGAGAAGTATGTTAATGTGCATGTATTGATTAATTATGAATTGGTTTGAAGCAAAGGATATTGACTGATATGTATTTTCAGGAATAAATATACAATGAAAGACTATCATTTTAGAAGAATATTATAATGTCGTAAATAAAATAAAATTTAAGCAATTAAAGTAGAAACCTGTTATAAAGAAAATCTTTAATCTACTTATATATATATATATATATATACATGTAATATAATGGCCGAGGGATTTCGTTTTATAAATCTTGCCTTTCGGTTTAGTTAGGCTGAGAACCTTTCGCTTGACGCATGGGTTAGTTAGGTGCAACATGAGCACAGGCGTTCACGCGCGCGCGCGGGGAGGATGCGTCATTCGGAGATGTCAAAATAAAAAATCCCAGGACCTGGGGATGTGAATGACGTCATGCACCGGAAGCGTGCGCGGAGGATTTTGGGGGGGATTTTGGAAAAAGTCAGGGATTTTAGTCCTGCCTCGGAAGAAGACGGTTGACTTTCGTTTACTCGCCGTGGCCTAGTGTCGGGGCCGCACGTGATTGGGGGGGGGGGGCAGATGGATAAGTCATCATAGAAAGATTGTGCATCTCTCTTCCTTATGTCGAAACCTTTAACACAAAGGTGATAGAAGGTTTCGTACCTGAACTAAGAAGTCGTTATGTGTTTTTCGTGTTTCGGGATTCCTATGTTCTATGTATATATGTTATGAACATTCTATGTACATTTCACATATTCATGTATGGCTATGTTATATATATATATATATATATTAAGACGTGTATCACTGCTGATGAATATTTGAGTAATCAGACAATTTACTTCTAAGATCTCCGATGAGAGAGTTAAAAACTAAAATTTTACAGGAATAAAAACTTATTGCTGTCATAAGTTATCTTTTTATATCGGAGATTATTTGTCCATGTGTCTGTATCCCAAATTATGTCACCTCCGATGTTACAATTCCCTTATTTACATGACATTTTCCTTGGTTTTATTATTATCTAAATCATACTCATCATCATCATGTCTCGCTATAAGCACGGATATCCCAGACCCTCTCTCACCACACTTCCCTATCGTCTATTGCTTTCGGTAGATCCTCCGACCTATATCCCGTATCGTCACAGAGCTGCTGTATGTAGGTTCAAATTGGACGTCCTGCCTTTGCTCGTCCATGTGAAGGGATTCACTGGAGTACATCGCTTATGAGTTGTTCCTGCTTCTCCAGCTGTGTCTCGCGTGTCTGGTTCGTCTAATTTTGATAGTTTTCGTGATGGGTGGTATGTGGCTGTATAGCAGCTGCTTTGTGGGGTGCTGTCTCCAGGACTTGTTCAATATTGCTCGCAGCATTCTAGTATAATTGCCGTCAAGCTTTTTCTCCATGTTGTGCATCCATATAGCAGTATCTACACGATCGCAAAATCATTAATAAAATTATATTATATTATTAATGCTGTTGTTCTCATCTACATATAAAAAAGAATTGTTTGCAATCGTATTTTTATGTACTAAATAGATGTTTATGGTGTGAACTGGGAGGCTAATATACATATTTATCTTAAAATGTTGATTTCATAAACATTTGTTTGGTATAATGGATTTCTGAAGAATTTGTCTACTAGTTTACATCGACACGCGGCTAACGAAGGTATGGAAAGCCATCAATAGGCTATCGATCATATGGACCTAACCGATAAAATGAAACGCAGTTTCTTCCAGACAGCTGTCGTATCGATACTGCTGTATGGATGCACTACATGGACGCTAACAAAACGGCTGGAGAAGAAGCTAGACGGCAATTACACAAGAATGCTGCGAGCAATATTGAACAAGTCCTGGCGGCAACACTCCACAAGACACCAAATATACGGTCATCTACCTCCCACCACGAAAACTATCCAAGTTAGACGAACCAGACATGCAGGACGCTGCTGGAGAAGCAAGGACGAGCTCATAAGTGATGTACTCATATGGACCCCCATATATGGCCGGGCAAAAGCAGGACGACCATCACGAACATACATTCAGGAGCTATTTGAGGATACGGTATGTAGCCCTGAAGACCTGCCAGAGACGATGAACGATAGGGAGAAGTGGCGAGAGAGGGTCAGGCATATCCATGCTAGCGGCACGACATGATGATGATGACGGATTTCTAATTTTTGGTTTTAGTTTGATAAGTATGAGCAAAAATCCCGTCAATAAATCTTAAAATAAAGTAAAAAACTATCTCTCAATATTTCTGCAATGAGGCATTATGTTCATTATTTACGTGTTTCGAACTATGGTCCTCATCTTTATCGCCATGTTTATCACAACTTTTCTGCCGTTGTACGCCCTGGCCTTCTTCAGGTGGTTGGAATGTCGAACTTAACTCTTTATTTCGCTTACCGAGGTAGACTGTTCTAGTTCCACGAGCCATGTTTAATGGATGTCACTTTTCAGTTATCTCCTGTTAATTTCTGGTAAAAAATGCAATGATAACAGCAAAATTACAATATGAGTACTAGTAAAAATGGTTGCTGAAGTATATTAGGTTTATAATACTCAGAAATTCAGACATAGGACACATGGTACAGTGAATAAAGGTGTTGGTTAGATCCAGTGACATACCCAAAAGAATGTGAGTTCAGTACCCGGTGAAAGCAGTCGAAAACTTTCAGACGGCAACTTAGCAGGAGATAACTGATAACTGATAACCGTTAAACATGGCTCGTAGAACTAGAACAGTCTACCCCGGTAAACGAAATAAAGGGTTAAGTTCGACATTCCAACCACCTGAAGAAGCCCGGAGCGTACAATGGCCGAAACGTTGTTTATCAAAACATGGCGATAAAGATGAGGTTAATAGTCCGAAAAATGTAAAAAAAAAACCCTACTTTTTTTTAAAAGTATAATTTGGTTAAATAGTTAAATTAAAAAAAGTCTGCAATGAAAGCCGGGAGTGAAGGGAAGAGCTAACTATCAAGCTGTCAATTCTACGATTATACCCCCTTTGTTGTAAGTAAGATAAACGTAATAATTTGATTTTAAATAATATTATATGATATTTTCATTTTATAATTTCATGTTTTTACTTTGCTTTATATTAATATTTAAAGATTACTCACAAAGCAATCTGAAGTAAAAGCTTATATAGAAATCAATAAAAATAAAATCAAGATATGTATCATCTTTTTATATGCTTTCAAATTTAGTTTCATTAGTCTTTTTTAATTTGATATAATATTCTATTACATTAAAGCTTAGATACTTCCGTCCGGTTAATAGCACATATGTTTGGTAGTGCATTTAATAAAATTTTGTTTGCTCAGTCAACTGGGGCTGTAGAATACACTGACTGCATCTCTGCAGAGAGGTAACCCCCCCATGAGTGTCCTGGGTTATGACACTAAACAGTCTGATGGTGAGGTCCTAGTAATACTGGGGCTTTGGAGAATACGGAGTACCCCTTTATTGACATTGCTCCCAGGTTCACTCTGGCCCGGAGTGGTAGCACCTTTTACGGTCCTATCTATGGGTTAAATAGAACTAACGGCATACTTATGGTAAACTGAATTGTTTGATTAAACTGAGTAGATTTAAATAGAAATGTTTTTCTCAATTAAACCGCACTTACATTTAAACTGCATGCTTATGCTACACTGAATTATTTGAAATAGAACTGTTTTTGACATTGAAACTGTATTTACACTAAACTGAATTGTTTAACATAGAACTGTTTCAACAATTATCTGTGTGTAAACAAAATCTGTATTTATACTAAACTGAATTAACTGAATTAGAACTGCTTGACTAAAAGGAATAGCTGGAAATAGAAATATTTTCACAATTAAACTGTACTTACATTTAACCTGCGCTCTTACGCTAAACTAATAATAATCTTTAGTAAAACTTTAACTATTTTTGATACAAATAATTTTCATAATGCTAAATGATTTCAAATATTCATCTCTCACAATGATAATACTATTTCACAATGATTATTTGTTTGCACGCAGTTAGATAGTTGCACGTAATCCCATCCAATGTTTATAATTTTGAATATATCTATTTGACCAAAACATTAGACCCTAACAGGTACACTCACTCGAGGTCAGTGTGGACCCGAAAGTAATGGCAATATAGTGGTACTCAGCTCTTCTCATGGGTCCATTATTTGGGTTTCAAATCAGTGTTCTAACCAGATCCCCCTATTTTTTGGCGATCAATGTATTTTATGCCTCATCATCAGTGCTTAATGGATTCTTTAATTTAAAAAAAAATGTCCTAAAATCTTTTTTCAGTGTGGATTAAGGTGACTGAAAAGTCAAAATGTTTGCCAGAACCCGCATTACTCAAAATACTTAATAGTCCGTGTAATTCTAAGTAAAAAAAAACAAAACAAAGCAAAACTAAATAAAATAGTTGAGGTTGTTCAAATACTAATGTGCTGTAGTTTCTTTTGAGCTATGGAATGTTCTGGTAATACATATTTGAATATGCACAAAATCGGAATGTTTGTCGATTTCATACGATGTGTATCATGACCTGTGCACTATTTCTCTCATATTGTTCAAATGGCAGATGCAGATAGAGCCTAGTTGAGCAAACCTGTTGCATTCACAACGTCCCAACCAATGTAAGCGTTAACTCGGTGATGTAAGATTTGAATTAGCAGACTACATGACTGTTCGATATACGAAATGAGAAATGGAATTTCCTTGAAATTCACATGGATTGTCAGTGTATAATATCTTAATAATGAAAACGTGGTAACACATTCCAACTTTTTAAAAACTGGTAACACGTACCGACAAACAAAGCAATCGCAATCTGGTTTACTGTCGTGATTTTATATATATATATATATATATATATATATATATTGCATATTGACCTAGAATAGATCGATTAGTTTGCGCATTTCAAAACAGATGAGCAGCTGTGTCCTAAGGTAAGCAAAGGACAGCGGAAATGCCACGTGAATTGTGTAGAGAGAATTGCGTAGGTGTCCGAAAAATTTATATCGGCGGAAGTTTTAACTCCAACAATAGAGAGGAGTCAATCAGTAGTCAGCTGAGTCAGCGGTTAGCTGTGAGCAGTCTTACCATCTGGTGATTAGCTTGGACGGTGGCAGATGGCTTCGGGTTGAGAAGTGGTTCTGTGTCAGTCTCTCGTAAAAGAAGCAGGAAGAAGCAAGGCTCTCTGAAGTTGTATCTTTACCTGGTATAAATCTGAAGATGTATCTTAGCGTTCCTTGTTTACCCGACTCTCTCTCTCTTTCTTTCTCTCTCTCTCTCTCTCTCTCTCTCTCTCTCTCTCTCTCTCTTATGTAACCAATTTCACTACTATTCATAAATAAAAGGAAGCTTATATTTTATATATAGGTGTTATTGCCCCATTATTTTGCCGGTATAAAAAATATATAGATATATGTATATATATAGGGCACCTCGGGTGGTGTAATAGTTAGCATGCTAGACTAGCAAACCTTCACGAGTAAGGTTGAGCCTCTTTGAGTGCCTTAATTATATTGCCTTGTGCTACATCTAATGAAAAAGCTTAGTCATAGAGCCATAATTTGGGTTTCAAATCAGTATCATAACCAGTACCCCACTATTTTCGGGGATCGGTGTATTTCATGTCTCATCATCAGTGCTACATGAATTGTTTAATTTTAAAAAATGTCCTAAAATCTGGATTTGGAAGCTTTCTCAGATCATCGGATTTAAGAGCCTGCTCAGTGCTTGGATGGGTAACCATATTGTAACAAAGGGTAGAGTAAATATATTTATCCGTTGATTCCACCAGACAGGATTTGACACAAGGTTACTTTATAGTTGGGATTTGGGAGAGGGGGTCACATACGCGCCGGGACTCGTTTGCTGCTGCTCAGGATTGGTCATAGAATCACTTGGTACAATGTGAATCAATGCTTGTCATTGATACCCGGAAAAAATGCCAGGAGGTCTGGTCCTGTGCTAGGTAAGGTAGAAGCCATAGACATGCGCTATCATTAATTGGGAGTATCACGTTTAATCCAATGCTATCCTTAGAAAAATTTATTCGTGTTACTATTTAATCCATAGCTAGATGGAGTGGGGATAAGGCATTTATTCTATTACCAAAGGTATTGTTCCGAAAGTAAATGTAATAGTGTAACCGGAGTTCGAACTCGCTTACTATAGTTTTCCTGTCCAAGTGGTTAATCACGACGCTTGGGGAACTGCCCTGAACATATTTTATTATTCTTGCTTGGTTTTATAGCATGTCGCACCTTACTTTGTTTTTTAATACTAAAATTGTCTTTATTTTGCTAGCAATTATGTTTTCAAGTAACTATTGCTGTTAAACTATCATAAACATTTATTTGAATAGAGTTATATGGATTTAAATAAGCCTATCTAATATAAAGTATTATATAGTTTCAAGTATTTCAATCAGTTACATCGTCCTAAGTAACTATCATAAACATTTATTTGTAAAATAATATCGCGGCAAGATCTATTTTTGATACACTGATATTCTTGACCTATTTAATATAAACAGAGTTTATCCTTTCACTTATTAGTAACTACTACGAATAAATAAATAGATGTAGTTGACTCATATATGGTTGGTTGGTTGGATTTTGGGACATATCAAACTTTCTAGGTTATTTAACGCCAAATCCATTTTTATAAATATAGTCAGTTCTATTTTTTCCCCGTCAACTGGGGCTGTAGAATACACCGACTGCACCTCTGCAAATGAGTGTCCTACATATGACACTAAACAATCTGATGGTGAGGTTCCAGTGATACTGGGTTTTCGGGGAATGCAGATCACCCCTTTATTGTCATTGCTTCCAGGTCCATTCTGGCCCAGCGTAGTAGCATCTGATAGGGCCCTATCTATGGGTTAAATAGATATTAACGGCATACTTATGGAAAAACTGAATTGTTTGACTAAAATGAATAGCTTGAAATAGAAATGTTTTGACAATTAAACCGTACTTACATTTAAACTGCGAGGTTATGCTACACTGAATTATTTGAAATGGAACTGTTTTTCGACTTTGAAACTGTACTTACACTAAACTGCTTTGTTTGATATAGAACTGTTTTAACATTTTACTGTGTGTAAACAAAACCTGTACTTATACTAAATTAAATTAGCTGAATTAAAACTGATTGAATAAATTGAATAGGTTGAAATAGAAATACTTTTCACAATTAAACTGAACTTACATTTAAACTGCGTAATTATCCTAAACTGAATTGTTTGAAATGGAACTATTTAAAAAAAAATGGATTTGGTGTTAAATAACCTACAAAGGTTGAGATGTCATATCTACCAACCAACCAACCAACCGTTCTATTTCAAACAAGTCAGTTTAGCATCAGTACACAGTTTGATTGTCAAAACATTTCAATCTATTCGGTTTATTCAAACAGTTCTCATTTGGCTAATTCAGTTTCGTATAAGTATAGATTTTGTTTACACACGGTTAGATATCAAAACAGTTCTACATCAAACAATTCAGTTTAGCGTAAGTACAGTTTCAATGTCAAAAACAGTTCTATTTCAAACAATTCACTTTAGCATAGGTATGCAGTTTAAATGTAATTTCACAGTTTAATTGTGAAAAACATTTCTATTTCAAGCTATTCAGTTTAGTCAAACAGTTATAATTCAAACAATCCAGTTTAGCATAAGTATGCAGTTTAGTTCTATAAAACCTATAGATAGGGCCAAATCAGGTGCCACCATTCCGGGTTAGAGTGGTCCTGTGAGCAATGGCATTGAAGGAGTGCTCCGAATTCCCCAAATACCGAGCCTCACTAGAACTTCACGATCGGGTTGTTTTGTGTCATATCCAAGATAGTCATTGTTGGGGACCTACCCCTCTTCTACAGGTTCAGCTGAGAGGGTAAGACTCATATATGGTACCCTAACAAGTGCTTCCGCTCCGGGACAGAGTTCACCTGAGATTAATGGCAATGAAGGAGTATTTTACACTTCTCAGAGCTCCTGAACTGGAGTTTCAACATCAGATGCTTTTTAAGTCCTTCATACCCTCTTCTTTTTTGGTGGGGGTCTTACCCATCTTTGGGGTATGCAATTGGCATATTATAAACCCTGGTGATCTGTTTGTTTTTTTTGTTTAATGGTATATCAACCTTCGTGGTATAGTTCATCACAAAGCTCTCCTTGGAGATGATCAGTTGTGATGGATTTTAATTTATATCTCTGGAAGAGTAAAGGAGTTTATACCTTTGCCATCAGTATCCAGTAATTAAGCCGCTATGTGAGGAAGACTCATCCCATAAGACCTGATAACAAGGCGTTGAATATTGGTGAATTTTCTATGATACGCAATTATGAAAATTATTATCTGATTGTACATTTAAAAACCAACTTTCCCTTTCGATTTGATTGAAAACAGCGATTAACATTATTAAGGATTTTTACAAATCATAGCTTATTTTGGCCCTAGAGTTGAACTTTGATGTACTGCGTAAATTGTGTGGTGTTGGGGACGGTAAATGACAGGAAAGGGACCTATTTGATAAAGTAAACATAATGCACGTCTTTCCTCGACGGAAGGCCGGGTAAGTCGCGTGGACAGCATGCTAGACAGGAACCATGCCCACGTACCACGCGTAGGAAGAATTTTTTGCGTGGGCGTCCGAAAAAGTATATAAACCAGGGAGGATTTTGACTCCGGCAGAGACATGCTGAGAAAGAAGAAGACCGGCAGAAGATCTACGAGACGTTATATCACTCTGAATGCTGGCCGTGCGCCAGACAGCCGAGGGGTGAGAGATAGAGAAAAGCCTGAATTGTACCAAACACACGAAAGCAGAGAAGCGAAGCCAGTCAAGATTTGGTGCCTTGAGATAGCCCTGACGAAACGCACGAAAGTAGAGAAGCGAGAAAAAACAAGGATGATTTGGTGCCTTGAGATAGCCCTGACGAAACGCACGAAAGTAGAGAAGCGAGAAAAAACAAGGATGATTTGGTGTCTTGAGGTGGCCCTGTACCAGTTTTGCTAAAGTAGAACGAGGAAGCGGTTCACTGAAGATTCCTATCTCACCATGTGTGTACATCCCAACCGTCTTCGACTCTCTCCCTCACTCAACCATTTCGTATATTTTGAGTAATAAAAAGAAAAGGAAAAAGCAGATTATATTTTTGTACATCAGCGTTTTTGTTCTTAGCCGTATGCATCAATAGATTTAGGTGTTGAAATAATTAGACTGTATTTCGTTGTCATCCAACTTGTGAGGGTTCGACTTGAGAACGTGTATTCAAAATTCTAGCTTTTGGGAGGGGGGGTTCGGCAATCTAACGATGGCTCTGGAAAGAAATATGTACTGCTTTCATTCAAAAAGCAAGCCTTTAAAATTATATTGTATAATGCTCCATTTGAATACTTTTTATTTGATTTTTTAAAGTGTATTTAAATAAAAAAGAAATCATGTTTATTCTGTTGTCTCTTCTCAATAGAATATAGATTATTTGGACAGATTGATCGAGTGACTGTCATGATAAGTGTTTAGAGAATAAATATACAAGATATTAGTTAAAAGAAAAATGTGTATCTTGTTTTCTCCTGCTGCGATATTGACTTAAACCAACAAAAATGTTGTTTCTAACCTTGGTTCATGTTAAATGAGATCCAGAAATTTGACAAAGATTCGAAGATTTTTCTTCATAACGTACATTATGATTATTTCTTTATAACATGTATTATGATTAGCTATCTTAATTTCTGAGACGAAGCTTGATGATTTTTATCATTAAGGGTTTTCGGACTATTGTCTTCATCTTTATTGTTATTTCCACAGGTGTTATTTTCTTCAGGTGTTTGTCGAACTCGGGGACCTTCACGGAACTTCGAACTACGTTCTTTATTAAATCCACGGGGGTCGTCTGTTCTGATTCCGTTTGGCATAACCGGGTACAAGTGTTAAGTATTCCTGCATTGTTACTCGCCTGCAGTCAGGATTGAACCTGCAACCACCCAATGATTGTCTCCTTAGAAGCTTAGGGAACCGTTACGCTATTTGTCCTACTGGACAGTTCAGAGTGAGATTTTGGGACTTATAAAATTAATGTTCTTTGTTGACTAGGATTACTGTTATTATGTATGATTTTTTACCAGTAGCCCGAAAACCCTTAATGATAGAAATTTTATGATTATTTCGTCATAACATATATTATAATTATTTCTTCATAGCATATATTATGATTATTTCTTCATGGCATACATCATGATTATTTCTTCATGGCATACATCATGATTATTTCTTCATGGCATATATTATGATTATTTCTTCATAGTATATATTATAATTATTTCTTCATAGCATATATTATACTTATTTCTTCATAGCATATATTATGATTATTTCTTCATAACATATATTATGATTATTTCTTCATAACATATATTATGATTATTTGTTCATAACATATATTATGATTATTTCTTCATAGCATATATTATGATTATTTATTCATAGCATATATTATGATTATTTCTTCATAACATATATTATAATTATTTCTTCATAACATATATTATGATTATTTCTTCATAGCATATATTATGATTATTTCTTCATAACATATATTATGATTATTTCTCCATAACGTATATTATGATTATTTCTTCATAGCATATATTATGGTTATTTCTTCATAGCATATATTATGATTATTTCTTCATAGCATATATTATGATTATTTCTTCATTGCATATATTATGATTATTTCTTCATAACATATATTATGATTATTTCTTCATAACATATATTATAATTATTTCTTCATAACATATATTATGATTATTTCTTCATAGCATATATTATGATAATTTCTTCATAACATATATTATGATTATTTCTTCATAGCATATATTATGATTATTTCTTCATAGCATATATTATGATTATTTCTTCATAGCATATATTATGATTATTTCTTCATGGCATATATTATGATTATTTCTTCATAGTATATATTATGATTATTTCTTCATAGCATATATTATAATTATTTCTTCAGTGCATATATTATGATTATTTCTTCATAGCATATATTATGATTATTTCTTCATAGCATATACTATGATTATTTCTTCATTGCATATATTATGATTATTTCTTCATAGCATATATTATGATTATTTCTTCAGTGCATATATTATGATTATTTCTTCATAGCATATATTATGATTATTTCTTCATAGCATATATTATGATTTTTTTCTTCATAGCATATATTATGATTATTTCTTTATAGCATATATTATGATTATTTCTTCATAGCATATATTATGATTATTTCTTCATAGCATATATTATGATTATTTCTTCATAGCATATATTATGATTATAAATTATAAACCCATACTTTCGAGTAAGCCGACTGAATATAATATATGTATATACCTACCATTCCGCACGAGCAGGTTGTTATATGTGCTAGATTTTTCAGTGGTGTATATAAAGTTTGAATTAATAGTTTTCCTTTTATTCAACCTGTTGTCATGCCCCGGTTAAAGAGCGAAATCTACTCACTATTTACTTAATGTAAGAGGGAGACCAGTTGGATTCATGCCTTTTCCAAGAGTATTAGCGTTGTATGAAATGCAAACTGCCTCGTATAGGATTAGAACTTGGTTCTCCCTGTCCATTTCCTAGGATGATAACCATCTCATTACGAGTGCATCGAAGACAACGTCAGGCAACTATTAACACCAATATTTCTAGAGTCTATCCTACCAACCATAGGCAGTTACCTCTTCCTTCTATTGGGATTTGTTCATGTACTGACAAGGAACGTGAGCTGAGTTTAGACCTTCCTGAGACAGGTTGGTTTTATCCTAACCTTCGGTACGTTTTTACGACGGTCGTTGTTACGGCTATCTCGTCTTGTCCAAGAGAAACCGAGGGATCGGGGCAACGACTCGAACAAACGGTAGTGTCAGAGCTGCCTTCGCGTAATAACAGTCGAAAGCCTTTCAGCTGGCACGTGACCAGTGTTCCCACTGTATTACAAAAGGCGACGCTTTTCGTCTTGCTGGAGCGTACCAGAACGTTTCAGTGTTATATTGTGGGGAATCTATTCCTGACGACGTTTGATTCACAGTTCAGATATTTCAAAAAAAGAATCTATCAGAATAGAACATTGTTTGATTATTTTCTTGGTAAAAGCCATAAACATCTTCCTTCTCTGATATGGATAACCTCGACGCAGAATTCTTGATCTTCTAATTACTCTAAAAAGCTAATTTGTGTAAGTCATTTAATATTTTATCTCCGTCAAGGAAAAGAACATCTTGATGGTTTTTCGACTTAACAATTTAGAATTTATACTTTCTGGATTTGATATAAACTGGATTCTATAATATTCATTGACTCCGGACTTGACTCTAATCGCTTGTGAGTTAACTTGAACGAAATCCTTTTCCCAAGTTTATCCTCTGTATTACCGTTGAATATGCCATGCCTTGCTATAAACATGCGTCTCGCGAGGGAATAATAAAAACGAATGGATGCTGCTCGGTAGAGACAGCACTTAGCGAGAACTGATGGAGACAATGAATATAGCTCAGTTGATTATCTTTAAAGTTATGAGAGAAGGATGAAAATCTGCTTACATGTCACTGATAGGAATGGACGGCAATCCTTCCCAGCAGGTCTCACTACCAATTCTGCATCCGACTGAGAGTAGAAAAAAAAAACAGGAACCTGTCCATATCTTAACACCAAAGCACTTACAATCTTTTAGAAAAACAAGAATCATCAAACTCTGTTATTTTGGCTTAGTTTGGTTTTATGTGATTTACACCATTTTAGATTATTTAATGCCAATTCCTCTTTATGCATATATATTAAATATATATGATTTGGTTTGGTTGGGTTTTATGATTATCAAACATTGTGGGTTATTTAATGCCAAATTCTGTTTATTCATGCATATTAAATACATATGATGTGGTTTGGTTGGATTTTATGTTATAACAATCATTGTAGGTTTTTAAAGTTTTATCTTCTTTATACATATATATTAAATATATATGATTTGGTTTGGTTGGGTTTTATGGTTATCAAACATTGTGGGTTATTTAATGCCAAATTCTGTTTATTCATGCATATTAAATACATATGATGTGGTTTGGTTGGATTTTATGTTATAACAATCATTGTAGGTTATTTGATGCTAAATCCTCTTTTCACATATATATTAAATATACGAGGATCATTAAATAAGTTTCCAGACTTCTTTCGTATGGGCACTTTTATTGATAGTACACACATGAAACTCTAGTCCTCTTCGAAGTAATCTCCTCCAGTTGCAATGCACATTGTGCCATTCCAACCCCTTCTAGAAGGCCCCATGGAAGTCCTCTTGTATGAGCGTGTCAATGATCTTCGTCACAGCCTCTTTTATCACCTCAATTTTGTCTCATAACGACAGCCTGTGAGCTTAGGGAATAACCAAAAGTCACAGGGAGCAAGGTCTGGACTATAGGGAGGGTGAGGAACTGTCTTGATGCCCATCTTGGTCAAATAGTCTGTGACAAGGAGGGAGTTGTGGACTGGTGCATTTTCCTGGAGGAAATGCCTCTGACTCGATTTGAAGAGTGCTGGCCTCTTCCGACGGAATCTCTTCCTGAACTCCCTTAAAACTTCAAGATACTTACCCTAGCCCTAACCCTAACTCTTTGGCCAATCAACTCTGGTCTATTGGTATCCTTACACCTCCCACACCTCTCATCATCCCTCACAGACTCCCTGCCTTCCTTGAATCTCTTATGCCACTCAAAAACTGATGATCAATTCATGCAAGATGCTCCAAAAGCAATCTGAAACCTTCCATACGTTTCTGTGATATTTTTTGCAAGTTTAAAACAAAATTTTATTGCATATCGTTCTTCTAATGTGTACTCACGTCCAGATTGCATTTTTGAAATTCACCAGCTGTGATAATAAGGTTTTAGTAGAGTGTATTACAATTGCTGCAGTAGCTGTTCACTTGCAATTGAAATCATAAGAATTGGTCAGTCATCTCATAAGGTGCATAGCAATAACATACTGAATTTTCAAGTGCCTACTACAATCTTAAATGCCTGTACAAAATAGTCTGGAAACTTATTGAAGGTACTACGTATACGGTTTTGTTTGGTTGGGTTTTATGGTTTATTGGTTATTTAATGCCAAATTCTGTTCATTAATAGATGTTAAATATATATGATGTGTTTTGGTTGGATTTTATGACATATCAACCATTCGAGATCATTTTTTGCCAAATCTTCTTTATTCATATATATCAAATATATATGATTTAGTTTGGTTGGGTTTCACAGCCTATCAACCATTATTGTTTATTTAATCCCAAATCTGTTTTTATACATACATATTAAATACATAATTTCTAAAAACATCTTGAAGTTAAACCAATCATTTGTTTACGCAGTTAATTGTAACAACAAATCGATTCCAAACGATTCAGTTTAGCGTAGATACACAGTGTAGGCCTGGGAGCGATTGCAATGAAGGGATACTCCGCGTTCTCCAAAGCTCCAGTATTACTGAAGCCTCACCATCATATTGCTTAATGTCATATCTAGGTCACTTTTGGGTGAATCTTACCCCTCTACAGAGATTCAGTGGATGTATTTTGCAGCCCCAGTCGAATGGGCCCCTTGCAAATAATCTGCTGTAGTCAGAGAAGTTTCATAAAACATACAGTGACTCTCGAGAGGTTTTCCATTAACTGCAGTTGATTACAAAGCGAAAATACTTTTGCTACAGCTTAATACATATTCAGACACTTCAATAAGTGTGTCCATCTATCATTGCACCAACACAAAAGGTGTTCGCTTAGTTAAGTCGTTATGAACATTAAAATTGTATGATCTTTATGGGTTCTGATAATAAAATGGCCATTTTTAGAAAAGATTCAATCACATCATTAGGGCATCATGGGTCATTAAGCCTCTGTCCGAAATATACAGGTGAGAAAATGAGAGAAAATTAAGAAAGGCTCATAAGAAATGATGATGAAGTATTAACACTAATTAAGAGGGATTCAATAGAAAATAATTGAAAGCGTGAGAAAGATTGACAGGTAAAGAAAGAAAGAAAGAAAGAAAGGGAGAAAGAAAGAGACGAGAAAAGAAGGAATAGACAATGGAAGAAGAAAGAGACAACGAAAGAAAGAAGAGACACTGGGAGAAGAAAAAGACGATGGAAGAAGAAAGAGACCACGAAAGAAAGAAGAGACACTGTGAGAAGAAAAAGACGATGGAAGAAGAAAGAGACCACGAAAGAAAGAAGAGACACTGGGAGAAGAAAAAGACGATGGAAGAAGAAAGAGACCACGAAAGAAAGAAGAGACACTGGGAGAAGAAAAGACAATGAATGAAGAAAGAGAGACTAAGAAAGTAAATTGAAAATAAAAGAAGAAATTATACACTGGAAGAAGAAAAATAATAGAAGAAAGAGAAAATGGAAGAAGAAAAAAAGAAGGGAAGAAAAAATAAAAAAATAATGGAAGAAAAAAGAGAGAATAAACAAAAAAAAAAGACAATGCCAATAGAAAGACAATAGAGGACGAGGGAGGTAATTGTAAAAAAGGAAAATGGAAAAGAAAGAAATAAAGAATATAAGTCCGAAAGAAAGTGGAAGGGTGAAAAAAAAAAAAAGAAAGTTAGAAAAGCAGAAAAGAAAAAAAAAAGAATTATAGAAGAAAATTGTAAATAAAACTTGGCTAAAAAAGAAAAAGAACTTAAATAAATGAATAGAGAGAAAAGGAAGAGTAAAAAGAATAAAGAATTGAAGAGAGAAAAGATGAATAAAAGAAAAAAGAAAAATTGAAAAAGAAGAAAGAGAGAAAACAGAAAAAGGAAAAGAAAGTTAGTAAGTGAGAAAGAAACAGAGAGAAAGAAAATAAGAGAGAGAGAGAGAGAGAGAGAGAGAGAGAGAAAGAGAGAGAGAGAGACAAACAGACAGAGACAGAGACAGAGAAAAAAGAAAGAAAACGGAAAAAGTAGTCGAGAAAATGGGAACACAGAAAAGAAAGAGGGAAATAGCGTTATACAAGGAATGAAATAAAATGATAGAAAGATAGAGTAAAAAAAAAGATAAGAAAATGCATATATATATATATATATATATATATATATATATATATCATCATGTCGTGCCACGAGTACGGATATCCCTGACCCTCTCTCGTCACTTTTCCCTAACGTTCATCGCCTCTGGAGGGTCTTCCTTCCAGGCAGCTGTCGTATCAATACTGCTGTATGGATGCACGACATGGACGCTAACAAAACGGCTGGAGAAGAAGCTAGACGGCAATTACACAAGAATGTTGCGAGCAATATTGAACGAATTCTGGTGGCAACACCCCACAAGACACCAACTATACAGCCACCTGCCTCCCATCACGAAAACTATCCAAGGTAGACGAACCAGACATGCAGGACGCTGCTGGAGAAGCAAGGACGAGCTCATAAGTTATGTACTCCTATGGACCCCCACATATGGCCGGGCAAAAGCAGGACGACCAGCTCGAACTTACATTCAGCAGCTATGTGAGGATACGGGATGTAGCCCTGAAGACCTGCCAGAGGCGATGAACGATAGGGAAAAGTGGCAAGAGAGGGTCAAGGATATCCGTGCTAGCGGCATGACATGATGATGATGATATAGAAAGGAAGAAAAAGCGAGATAGAAACCAAGATGAGAAGAACGAAATAAACCAAATATTATAGTAAAAAATGATAAAGGAAGAAAAAAAAATAATGAAGTAGAGGGAGAGAGAAAAAGGTCGGTACGGTTTCTTTGTTTAATGGCATATCAACCTTTGAGCGTTATTTAATGCCAAAGACATCTGAGAAGAACGTGGTGATACTATTTAAGTAATAGCTGGGAAGATAAAGGGGTTCATACTTTTCCTAAGAGTATTTGTCCGAAAGTGAACGTAATAGCGCAACTGAAATTTGAACTCGCTTACTTTGCTTCTGAAGTCCAGCGCTTTAACCATTACACCACGAGGACACCACCAAAAGAAAAGTTGGAGAGGCCTGGTCCGATCACTCCGCTGGTCATGTTAGGACCTATGTGATTGTCCCGACCGTATTCTTTAAATAGCTATTGTGAAAAACAAGTACCCAACCATATTTTATCTTAAAGGGTCTGACAGGCAGTTGCTGGAGGTCAGTTGCGCTGAGATTAGCGATACTTGAAACCATTTAAACTGTGTACCAACGAATGAATTCTAAAGCGTTTGGTTCGATGTCTTTTTGTTAAATGGCATATCAATGTTCATGGGTTATCTAATGCTGAAGCCATTCTTGCAAAAGAACACCGGTGGTACAATGGAACCAATTGCTAAAAGTGGGTAAGGCTGCTTATATCTTTCCCTAAGGATCTTAATACAAAAATAAAGAATACACCAACTGCATCTCTGCAGAGGAGTAAGACCGCCCCAACGAGTGTCCTGGGTTATGACACTGATGGTGGGGCCTTGGGGAATACGGAGCACCCCTTCATTGCCATCGCTCTCAGGTCCACTCTGGCTTTGCGTGGTAGCGCCTGATAGGGCCCTATCTCTGGGTTAAATAGAACTAACGGCATACATATACTAAACTGAATTGTTTGATTAAACTGAATAGCTTGAAATAGAAATATCTTTGACAATTAAACCGTACTTACATTTAAACAGCGTGCTTATGCTAAACTGAATAATTTGAAATAGAACTGTTTTTGACATTGAAACTGTATTTATACTAAACTGAATTATTTAACATATAACTGTTTTGACATGTAACTGTATGTAAACAAAATCACTACTTATACTAAACTGAATTAGCTGAATTAGAACTGCTTGACTAAACTGAATAGCTCAAATTAGAAATGTTTTTAACAATTAAACTGTACTTACATTTAAACTGCGTGCTTCTGCTTAACTGAATTATTTGAAATTGAACAGTTTTTACATAAAAACTGTACTTAAACTAAACTGAATTGTTATATATAACTGCTTGAATAGTTTGAAATAGAAATGTTTTTGACAATTAAACTGCACTCAAGCTAAACTGAATTGTTTTCAATAGAACTGATTATTTACATAAAAATGTATTTGGCGTTAAATAACCTACAAAGGGTGATATGCCATAAAAACCAACGAACCAAACCAAACCAAACAAAAATAAACGTAATAGAGAAAGTTTTAACTTGCTTGCTTTGATGTCGAAATCAACCACTTTACAATTACGCCTCACTTTTGTTTAAGAATAAAGTTTCCTACAAAATTATTCGTTAACAAATCTCATATATATATATATATATATATATATATATATATATATATATATATGTGTGTGTGTGTGGATAGGATTTGGCATTAAATAACCCTTAAGGGTTAATATGTCATTAAACCATATAACCAAACCAATTCAATTTGCTTATACATAAAAGAACATGCCGCTTACAATACTGCTCATGAATATTTGTACAAACAAATATTTTTCTTAGAATGGTTTTTCTATGTAGAAGGGAAAAGTTGATAAATAAATCAACTTAAAGTACATGAAAATGAAAGAATCTGATAGAATGGACTAAATATGCAACTCGACCCGCAATCCCCCACCAAAAAAAACAAAACAAAAAAAACAATAAAAAACCTTAAGTAAGAACTTGACAAACAAAAAGAAAAAAAAATGTTCACACAGTGATGGGAAAAATGGCTGAAAGAGAAGAATAGTCGAAGAGAAATCTTGATGAAAATGAGAGACGAAAAGAAAATTTGAGAAGAAAAATTGCTGGGAAGAAAATATAAAAAGAAAGCGATGAAAGAAGGAAATAAAATTCGCAAAAAAAAAAAAAAAAAAAAAGAAACAGAGGAAATAAAAAAAAACGCATAGGCGCCTTTCCTACCAAACAAACACAAACAAACCCAAAACTCCAGAAAGACACAACATTCTTCCAAGCAGACCGGAATAGATACAGAAAGAAACACCGTTTGGTGATGTATAGACCTCACACACACACACACACACACACACACACACACACACACACACACATTATGTATTAGGATTTTCTCGACCTTCTGGGTAGGGGAGGAGAGCAGCTCATATCTCACAGACATGTTATTATCTTCAGGCAAGGGCTAGACCAACAAAACAAAAGCCAAGCAAGAATAGTCGCAGGGATTTCTACCCCGAGGCCGTATAGCACCCTTATTACGTTAATGGGAGAGAGTCGGGGATGCTCACCGTTTGAGTAACAATAGTCACAAGGATTGGGCTATCTTTGGTTTTTACTATGGGATGGTTGATGCCCATCTCGTTATATTGACAACGTGTCACATATTACACTCAAAAAGGATACATTCGAACCGCCCCCCACCATATACACGTACGTGTGTGAGATGGAAATTTTGTAATGGTTTTACTTTTTGTGGTGGTTTTACTGAGCTTATCTTAAAAGTGGTACAAGATCATACGAATGGGGTTCCCAGTGAGAATCGAACTCTCTACTTCTGGGTCCGTTAATATAACTTGCCAGCAATTATACTATGTGAATTGCTTTATGGCAAATGTGTTTAAAATCATCTGTTTTCCAGGTATACTATTGGTTTCGTTTAATTTCTGTATTTAATTGCAGGTCAACCTTCTTGGGTTATTTTTACCAAAGCCATCCCTGTAGAAGAACAGCAGTGATACTATTTAAGCCATTGCTTTTAAAAAGGTATAAGTCTGAAAGAGTACGTAATGATGCAGTTAAAGTCACAGTCCAGTACTTTAGTCATATTGTCACGGGATGTCCTCCTAACACACATAGTTTTCTTTACTAAGTCTGCTAAAGTTGTAATAATTAAAACTACCAGGATAAAAACATGTAGTCTGTTAGAAAACCCATTAATGACCATTCTTTATCGGTCTCACAAAATTATTTCTATTTAATGATAATTTGTTTGCAAACACTTATATGGTTTCAAGTACTCCTATGTAAGACAAATAATTTTTAAGCAGATTTATCTGACCCATAGATGGGACCCTAACAAAGTGGGCCTGTGAGAAATAGTAACGAAAAGGTTCATCTCATTTCCCGAAACTCTGAGAGGAGAGCTTAAAAATTGGGGTAATTTAGTGACATATCCCGGACATCCTGTTTTTTTTTGGGTGGGGGGTGAGTGTTGGCGGAACATCAGTGTATTATTGGTTCTATCGTCAAGGCTAAAAAGAATAGACAGAAAAAGAAGAAAGAGAGAGAGAGAGAGAGAGAGAAAGTGGGGGAGATTATCATACTTAAATATGTCATAGATAAATAGATGAATTCTCTGATTTACTGATCGATATGAAAGTATAGATATGGTTATGAACTGAGATCGATCTGGACCGGAAGAAAAATGTGGCGATTGTGTTTGTTTTAAGTTCAAGATATTTGAACTGTTTGCGTAAATCGAATGTGCGAGGGTTAACCAAGAAAAAAAAGGGGGAAATTTTACCTAAGGAGTCGGCAATAGAAAACTGTTTACAATTGCAGCTTTTTCAAAGAAATCAATAATGTTGGAGCTTTTTATATCATTAAAAACTGTCAGCATAACCTTCTTTACTGACCACCTCACTCAGAACTTTTTTTTCAAACAAAAGAGTCCGTGTGTTTCAACTGCCTCGTTGTGGCAAACACATTTTTTGCTTATTTGTAATTTTTTAAAACTTAAACATGTTTCACCGTACTCATCTTTCATATAATTTGAAATTGTTTGTTTT
>OY757905.1:132517461-132522461 GCA_963585895.1 Sepioteuthis lessoniana | reverse complement strand
TCAACCATTGTGGGTTATTTAGTGCCAAATCCTATCTATCTATCTATCTATCAATGATTTGTAAACGAATGGTTTTTGATAAGATTTTAAAAAGAGCCAGAGTTCATTTATTTGCACATAGTTAAATGGTTTCAATTATCGCTATTTAACACTTAAAAATTAATTTGACACCAGTTATTTGTTTGCACACAGTTACATGGTTATACATATATAATTTGTAAAGTAATTGTTTGTAGGTCGTTTCATTTTCTTATCCGAGCTAATTTGTTTGCATACAAGTATTGCTGTTGTTTGCACATATATGGTTTCAAGTATTGCTATCAAACACTAATAATTTTATTCAACACTATGCAGTCATTTGCACATTATTAAATGATTTCGAGTATTGCTACGTTATAGTAGTTATTCAAATGTTGCACACCTTTAAATGTTTACGAGTATTCCTATATAACACAAATAATTCTATTAATATTAATCATTTGTTTGCACTCACTTTAATGGCTTCAAGTAATGCTGTCTATCACCAATAGTTTTATTTGCACATAGTTACATGTTTTCAAGTAGCGCTAAGCGGAGTTTAACAGGTTTCAATTCAGAGTTTTCCTTCTCCTAGACTAGTTGCCTCACCAAGGCTGAAGAACCTAGTCTGCCCTTCTATTTACCCATAGCTGGAGGGAGAATAACTGGATTCATACCTTTCCCAAGGGTATTAGTGCTATGTGAAATGCAATCAGTCTCGTCCAGGATTTGGACTCGTGTCGCTGTGTCAATTTCCTACGACGATAACCATTACACTAACGATTCAATTTAACATCAGTCATTTTTTTGCACACAGTTAAATGGTTAAACAGTTCTACTTGATCCATAGATTGAACCCTAATAGTTACTACCTCTCTGGGTCAGAGCCAACTTGGTAGTAATGCCAATGAAGGTGTACTCCACGTTCCCTGAAATTCCAGAACTGGAACCTCACCATCCGATGATTTACTGTCGTATCCCGGACATTTGTTGCGGGGGAAGGTGTTACCCCTCTGCAGATATGGAGTCAGCATATTTACTGGCCCTGCTGAGTGGAATAATTAAATCTTTTTTAATTATTTGAAAATTAGTTGAACCTTGTTAAGAGAAATGACCAAATGATCGTTCAGATCCTTTTTTAGGTAAGATATTGACTTGACATTTATTTAAGTCATAGGTCACAAAGCAGGTGCCTTTTGATGTTGACTGTGAAGTGGTACCATTAAAACCGCAGGTGGAACTCGTTGATCTTTGAATCCAATTGGCTGGGGCTGTAGAATACGCCGACTGCATCCCTGCAGAGACCAACCTAACGAATATCCTGTTTATGACACTAAAACATCTGATTGTGAGGCTTACTTCCTGGAGCTTTGGGTAATGCTGAGTATCCCTTCATTGCCATAACTTTCAGGTCCACTTTGAGGCTGTAGAGTACACCGACTGCATCTCTGCAGAGGTTTAAGACTCTCCCAACGAGTGTCCTGTTGTGAGATAGAGAAAATGCGGAGTACCCATTCATTGTCATTGCTCATAAGACCACTCTGACCCGGAGTGGTAATACTTGATAGGGTCTAATCTATAAATAAAACAGAACTGTTTGACATTTCAACTGAGAGCAAACAATTGATTAATGCCAGTTTGAATTTTTAGAAATAGAACTCTTAGTCATTAAACTGTATGCTAACAAATTTCAGATCTTTCATTGAATTGTTAGATACATAGCAATACTGGGTACCATTCCACTGTGTGCAAGCAAATGATTAATAGTGAATTTATTTATTCGTGTTTGATTGAAAAACTTCAAAATTTTTAACTGTGTTAAAAAAAATGAGATCTGGCTCGTTTAAAAATATTATGAAGAAAATATGTTCACAAATCATATTTAGTATATATTTATAAACAGGATTAGCATTAGATAACCTACAATGGTTGATATGCCATAAAACCAAACCAGGCTAAGTAAAGGTTTGGGAAAAAGATGGGAGTCAGGAAGAACTGAAAATCAGGGTAGGAATCGAGACCAGCCAGCCCACAGAATTATTAAAATAGGCTAGAATACTGAGAAAAGTCCTGGATACCGAAGAATACTTTCTGTCACCACAATTCCTCTGAAAGAAGAACGCCTAACACTGGAGCGAAATAATAATTTGTCTATAGAATATGCTCAAACTGGTATCTATTCTCGAAGATTAAATGTATAAAATTATCTGGGACTTTAAGATACAACAGAATCATCCAATCCCTAAAAGAAGACCAGTTCTTAAAATAGAATTGTCAACTATTGGCTTTTGCCGTTTGATAGAAAGGTAAAATTTAAACCAATATCTAAATCTTGCCAGAGATCTGACGAAAGAGTGAAATATGAAAGTTACAGTGATATGAATTATAGTTGGTGCCCTTGAAATAGTCGTCAATATCCAGGGGAAAAGACTGGAGATCAGATGCAGAATTACCGTACTTTTAAAATCAGAAAGTATATATATCTGCCTGCTCCAGACTATGCAGCAGGGATTCGGCTTGGGGTGGAGTATTTATTGAAAGAAAATGGCTTTACACTAAAAAAGTTATATATATGTGTTCAATTGATTATCCTGATCTAATTCTAAGCTAAAAACCTTTATGGTTTTGAGGAATTATTCCTATCCAGTCATAATAATTTGTGCACAACTATATGATTTTAAGTATTCCTACTGAATGCTAATCATTTGTAAGCAATTAGAAATTAAACACAATCGTTTGAAATCGGTGAATACTTAATACTTTATAACAATATCAATATTTTAAGAGCCTTTGTCTTAATGTAGTTAAAAAGTATTCTAAACATTATCGCAGTTCTATTGGACTCATAGATGGGACAGAAAATTTGCTCTTACTCCAGGCTTAAGTAGACCTGGGAGTAATAGCAATGAAGGGCTTACTTCACATTCTACGGGTTTCCAGCACAGGGACCTCACCACCAAATGTATTGTGTCATACGCAGGAAATCTTTTTTTTTTTTTTGGATAAGATGCAGTCAGCGTATTCAAAGACCTTCCGACAGAACTGCTATCTATCTATCTATCTATCTATCTATCTATCTATCTATCTATCTATCTTCAGATATAATTCACTTTATCTACCTTGTTATTGTTTTAATCTTTATCCCAAAGTTTATATATATATATATATATATGTATATATATATATATATATATATATATATATGTCTCAATACAAATCTATCTATCTATCTATCTATCTATCTATCTATCTCAGCTTCTAGAAATCTGTCTATTTCAATCTGTTCATATCTATCTAAATATCGCTGGCGGCTTACCTGTCTGTCTTTTTCTATCTATCTTTCTATCTATCTTGATCTGCAATTATTTATTGATGGACTAAAAGATCGACACGTCAATTCTTTAATCTATTTTTGAAATATAAATGTTGACAGCTATATTCATACTCTTCAAAGTTGAACAAAATACCCAGGGCACATAAGTTCAGGTTTCTTTCTGGGAACTGAATACACAACATTAACCATTCAGTATCTATCATTCTATGTTTGTTTCTAATGTCCATAGACTAACCATTTATTTGCATTTATGTATGCATGTAATTATATCAATTGGCTCATATCTATCTATCTATCTATCTATCTATCTATCTATCTATCTATCTATCTATCTGTTTCGGTCTGCTATCTATCTATCTATCTATCTATCTGATCTTGTCTACATCATATTTAAGTTATAGATAGAGTAGTACATCTTTTTACCTACTGTTCATTCCTATCTATCTATCTATCTATCTATCTATTTCGGTCTGCTATCTATCTATCTATCTTTGTATATCTTTATTTATATATATTAACACACCTTTTACTTCTAAAAATCTTACTATATCCAAAGCCAACCTGCACATTCTTTCTTTCTTTCTTTCTTTCTTTCTTTCTTTCTTTCTTTCTTTCTTTCTTTCTTTTTTATTCTTGTTGTCTCCACCCATCTTTAGTTTACATTTATTCACACACACACACACACATAAACGCACAGAAAGATTTACACACATGTCATTACATTCACAGAGACGGATTCAATCGATGCGAAATCTTTATTGGACAGTGTATGAAAAAGAGATCGATAAATAGCCTCTCATTTAGAACAAATTTCCACGTGTCAGATGCGTTGATCTCTTCGAGTTTATTGACGCCATAACTGCGAGGCCATTGGTAGCGACTAGCAATTAATTCCTCACCAACATTTATTATCTACTAAAGGGGTTTGCCAAACCGCGCCTTGTGCCATCATCGGCCACAAACAACGCCCTTTTGCTTCAGGCCACTTTTTCGCTTTCTTTCTCTGTCTTTTCTACCCTATTTTCATTCATTTTCTTTCTTTCGTTCTTTCTTTCTTTCTTTCTTTCTTTCTTTTTTTCTGTCAGTTTATCACTTTTCTTTCTTTTTACTCCATGTTTTCTTTTTTTCCCGGTGTTTATCCTTCAATTTTCTTTCTTTTTCATTCTTCCGATTCTTTTTCTTTTTATCGACTTTCTTTATTATTTATTTTTATCACTCTCTTTCTTTGTATTTTTCTTTTATTCAGCACTTGTCCTTCTTTCTTTCTTTCTTTCTTTCTTTTATTTTTCTCTCTTTTCCCTTAATTTTTCCTGTACTTATAGTTCTTCTTACTTTCCTTTATAGCATTGATATTTTCCTTCCCTTTCATTTTAAATCCCCTTTCTTTTTGTTTGTCACTTTTCTTTCTTTCTTTCTTTCTTTCTTTCTTTCTTTCTTTCTTTCTTTCAGTTTATCGATGTCTTTTTTCTTTTTTCTCTTTCTTCTTTCCTGTCTTTTTATCCTTTTTATCTTTTACAGTTTCCTTTTCTTTGTTTCTATTTCTCTTTTTATAATTTTTCTTTTTTTTTACCACAATTCTATCTATCTATCTATCTATCTATCTATCTATCTATCTATCTATCCATCTCAATCCTAATCTTTCTTTCTT
>OY757905.1:132474961-132512461 GCA_963585895.1 Sepioteuthis lessoniana | reverse complement strand
TTGTTGTGACCCGCCGGATCGGCTGATCGTTGGCAAGCATTTAAAGGAATCACCGAATTGTCGCTACGGGTGCCCCTTGAGCATCGTAATTGGCGCTTTCGTGCGGTCAAGTCGTAACAGTCAATTGGCGATAACGAAAAGAAAAAAAGAAAAGAAGAATGCTAGGAAAGACCAAGAAAGATTTGAGAAAGAGAAAAAATATAGTTGTAATGAAAGAAAGGGAAAGAAAGTTTGAGTATGGGAGATAGAGGTATAGTGTTGTAGAGTTGGTAAAAATGAGGGAATGGAGGAGAAAAAAAAGATTTTCAAGATGGAGAGATTGAAGCAGGAGCTTGTGACACTCTACATAAGGACAGAAGGAATAAATAGTAAGAAAAAAGATGGAAAAACGATTTATACGAGAAGCGGGGAACACTCTAACTGAATAAATTGATGGAGAGATTCTGTTATAGCTTTTCAAATATAGAACGACTGTTGTCTTGTGAGAATATTCTAGGTAAAAAGGTTTTTATCTAACATGGTAATCGGAAATTTTCAGTAATGAAAAGATCCAAAGAAAATAAGCTATGAAATATTAAG
This sequence comes from Sepioteuthis lessoniana, assembly GCA_963585895.1. Classification (NCBI taxonomy): domain Eukaryota; kingdom Metazoa; phylum Mollusca; class Cephalopoda; order Myopsida; family Loliginidae; genus Sepioteuthis; species Sepioteuthis lessoniana. Next base: position 132,511,882 of record OY757905.1, on the reverse strand, counting down.
TAATTTTGAAATAAAAATAAGTTTGAGAGAAAAAAAAGCAAGGAAGAAGCAGGGATTAAACAGAGAAGGAAAAAACATTTTCAATTTATTATAGTGTTGATTTTCTATGCGGAGCAAGATCATATTAATGTAATTGGAAATGCACACGAAAAGCCCAATTTGTAGCAATTACGATGGGCATATAAGGCGCCTTTGGTGGTGTAATGGTTAGCAAGCTCGACTAGCAAACCTATATGAGTGAATTCGAGTCTCACTGGGTGCCCCTTTCATATGCCCTTGTGCCACATCTAAGCAAAAAGCTTAGTAAATTACTACGATGTGCATACGATAAGTTTCAGAGACTTTTTTCGTATGGGCACTTTTATTGATAGTACACACATGAAACTCTATTCCCCTTCGATGTAATATCCTTCGGCTGCAATGCCCTTGTTGTACCGTTCCAACAACTTCTGGAAGGCCCCATGGAAGTCCTCTTGAGTGAGAGTGTCAATGACCTTCGTCACAGTCTCTTTCATCTCCTCAATTGTCTCATAACGACAGCCTCTGCCCATACGAAAAAAGTCTGGAAACTTATCATATGTACCTCGTACATATTAACCACTTTTACAAAACAACGTTTAAATTGTATAGGCACGAAGTTCAGTAGTCTGAGCCATGATCGTATCTGAAAAAAATGTTTAGAAATTAGCTTGATGGAGCTACCATTACAACTTTTCTAAGTTCACTTGCAGCATACAGGTGATAGTTTAAGTTGTGGGAGGTCTATCTGCTGCACCAGTGTAATTTTCTGTTCCGGTTTAGAAAGAGGTAAACTAAAAGTAATTGTTCAAGGTGTTATTATTTACGGGCGATATAGATTTAGATATAGACACAAATCTATCTATCTATCTATCTATCTATCTATCTATCTATCTAATCACATAATTTGTTTTTCTCTATCTATCTATCTATCTATCTGATCTTATTATTTTGTTAACATCTAAGTCAATTCCTATCTATCTATTTATTCTGAGTATTCGTATCTATCTATCTATCTATCTATCTATCTATCTATAGAGAGAGAGAGAGAGAGAGAGAGAGAGAGAAAGAGAGAGAGAAGGAGAGACGGAGAGAAAAGTGAGATAGATGGGGGGGGGAGTGAAAGCTGCAATAAATCAGATATAAAAATAAGAGTGAAAAGAAGATATTTATTTAGCACTGTTTAGTCTGGCACAAGGCCAAATGGCTGATTAAAACTGTATATAATCTGAGTTCAAGTTGTTATAAAAAAAAATGAAGAAACTAAAAGATTCAAGAATAACTGTAGAATAAATTCAATAGCAAGAAGAAAAAAGAAGAGATTAAAACTCAAAAAGATGAAAACAGGGGACATAACTTTGTTATCTTTTGAAGGAAAAAAGAAACGATTGAAAACAAAGAATGAAATGTAAACGAAGCAAATAGAAAGATGAAATTGTTTGTAGAAGAAAATTCGAAGAGAATTGACAAAGAAAGAATTAAATATTAATTGCATAAAATATATCTTGAGTGAGCATCCGTCGAAAAAACAAAGGACATTTTGAAAAATTAACGAAGAGAGTAAAGAAAAACAAAAACAAAATTAAGTAAATGGAATCGTAGCGATAAAGGACAAATCAGCGAGAGATAAAAGAAGAAAAGTCATAATTTGGCAGCAAAGGAGAGAAACATACAAATGAATTTTCTGGAAATGAAAGAAAATATATGAGAGAAAAAAAACAACAAACAAACAAAAAAACAAAATGGAGAATTTAAAAAGGAAAAAAAGAAAAAGAATCTAGAAAAATTTAACAAAGAATTATAAAATAGAATAGAGAGAGAAAAAAAATTGAGAATAAAAAAAGAGAAATACAAAAGAAAAAAATTAATAAAAAAAAAGAAAAAGAGGAAAGAAAACATACCGGCTATGGTCTAGTGGGTAGAGTGTTCGCCAATGATCCGGAAGACCTGGGTTCATTCCCAGGTCGCGTCATACCAAAGACTTTAAAAATGGTACTTGATACCTCCTTGCTTAACACTCAGCAATATAAGGTACGTATCAAGGGTAAAGTGGAGCAATCCAGGGAAAGAAGTAGCGACCTCTCCTACACCTATTGGAAAAGGAGCCTTCTGGTCACCCTCAAACACGGTCGCCAATAATATATATTATAGCAGTGTTATATATATATATATATATATATATATATATATTATAGCAGTGTTGGTTGTCACTAAATCACTTACTGAGTTTGTAGCGAAGCAATTGCAATATGATATGGAGAGAGCTGAATATCGAGGATGGAGCTATTATATCATAATAATATATGACATTGAATATATAAATCTAATATATATGTATATATAAATATACAGAAAGAGGCGTGGGGAGAAAACAGACTGATGGCTTGCTTTGGTTGGGTTTTATGGCATATCAACCATTGTAGGTTATTTAGTGCCAAATCCATTTTTATACATATAAACAGTTCTATTTCTAACAATTCAGTTTAGTATCAGTATAGTTTTTTTTGCTTGCACACCGTTAAATGTCAAAACAGTTCAGCTAAATGTCAAAACAGTTCTATTTCAAAGAATTCAGTTTAGCATAAGTACGCAGTTTAAATATCAAAACAATTCTATTTCAAAAAATTCAGTTTTGCATAAGTTCACAGTTTAGTTCTATTTGACCCATAGATAGAGGACTCTATCAGGTCCTACCACTTCGGGTCAGAGTGGACCTGGGAGTGATGGCAATAAAAGGGAACTTCTCATTCCTCAAAGCTCCAGCATTACTGGTTCCTCACAATCGGTTTGTTTTGTGTCATATACAGGACACTCATTAGGGGGAGTGTTGCCCCTCTGCACAGATTCAGTCGGTATATTCTACTGCACCAGCTGGCTGGGCTGATCATTTCAGTGTGATTCAAATTGAACGTTTATTGGCAAGAACATAGTGTCAAGTTGATATAACCATAAAACTATTTTTTTAGACGTGGTGAAACTCGGCTCGATAGACAGTATTTCTGAATAATTTGATTGAACACACACACACACACACACACACATATATATATATATATATATATATATATATATATACATATAATGATGAAAGACTTTCTGATCAATTTTGATGCTCAAGAGCCCTATGGTTCCGTTAAAAGTTTAAACCACTGGACTTCCTCAACAGGTGATTAGTTCGTAATGTTGAAGGTCTCTGTAGATCAAAGCACATGTTTGGGATGTGTTGATAACAGAAGAATAGTGTTATAGTAATTTACAAAGCTCTTTGCTTCGATGAGGCACAAAGCCGAATGAATGGGGCGCCTAATGAGACTCGAACTCACTCGTGTAGGTTTCCTAGTCTAGCTTGCTAACCGTTACACCACCAGAGGAGCCCAGAAATATAGTGTCATAATGTGCCAAAATTCAGCCAAAAAACACTCCTCAGAATTTGATTTCAGAGTTTTCCTTCTCTTATACTGGTCATCCAATCAAAGCTGGAGAACGCAGTATACCCTACTATTTTATACATAGCTAGGGAGTAGAAGATCAGATGGATTCATGTCTTTCAAAAAGGTATTAGCGAGAAGTGAAACGTTCACATTATATGAATGTAACCAGAACGATAGATTTAAAAGCATAAAGATTTGTTTTCTTTGTGTCATGGAATATCAACCTTCTTGTGTTATCTAATGCCCAAGCTATCCTTGTAGAAGAACTGAAAGTGGTACTATTTAACTCGTAGCTAGAGGGATAATGGGGATTCATGCCTTTTTCAAACTTGAACGTAATAGCACGACTGGAGTTCGAACTTGCTAACCTTCGAGGCCACACTCCAGCACTTTAACCACTTGGCCACAGAGACTCTCTCTTCAGAGCTAGTCTATCATAGGTGCTGTCATATACACACATTTTTACTAGTAGAGAGAGATAAAGAAAAATTGACGAACAAATTTAGTAGTACTTTTCAAGGAATAAATGAATTTGAGTAAGAAGGAAATGAACGGCAAATTAAAGAGTAGAACGAAGGAATAGGAGGAAAACATTGTTACTTGAGAGAAATGAAAGAGAAAAGAGACAGTTCCATCAGATGGATGGAGAAAGAAAGAAAGAAAGAAAGAGAGTGGGTGGAGAGAGACGATAAAATGGGGCGGTGAAAGGAGGATAACGATGGAAGAAGTGGGCGCCCAACATAAGTGACGATGTATGCTCATTTAAGCAGATAACAGTCGGCTTGATTGAAGGAATCGTCGAGAATTCGTTGTCGATCGGGCCAAGATGGCCGCAGCAACGTACACTCATTGTTGGAGGGTGAGAACGAATGACAGAGATTCGATGATAAACTGTCCCCTGGGAACAATTAATTACCTCCTTTAGATTCTTCCCCTCCTACTCCAGCTACACCGTCTTTTCACTGTTCTTCTCTGAGGTGAGTACAGAGTGTGAGAAGAAGGAGAGTGTACGGCTTGTTCGCCGTATACGACTCGTTGGTAATGGGGTGGAATGACGGCTAATTTACGAGGGAAAGCGGTAGGGTTGAACGAGCGACATATTGTTGTCGTTAGAAGGCAGTGCCGAAGGAAGAAAAGAAGAAAAGAAGGAAGGAACAAAGGAAGGTTGGAAAAGACGACAGGATTCGAAGGAAGAGCAGAAAGACTGACGCAAGGTAAATAATAGATATTCGGGAGAAGCACAGTTCCTCTGCGTACATGCATTGGTGATGAACCATAAATATAATATTTTTAAATTCAATACCCAATTGTCGTCCATCAGACTCTGGACGATCTCAGGTCACCATACTCTAAACGCTTTTCCAAATCTTTCTGTCTGCCGACACCTTTTTAGAAGCAAGATTTCTGTCTTCCAGGATTTACCGTTGTTTTCTTTTTATTGTACAAAAGTGAGGTTTTGGTTAAGCTAATACCTATATTCTAAACGTAGATTAATTTGATTTTGGACAGTAAGTATCAGGGGCCAAGTGAGGAGCAAATTCACGACTGAATAATAAGTGGCATGATAAACTAGCTTGTTAACCATTACTCCACGATGACGCACCCATTTTAACATCTGTTTCGACATATAGTTTTTTGATGTAGCGTAATGTGTGTGTTTTATTGGGAACATTTTTTTTCAAGAAAAATTTAGTCAAAAAATGGAAGTTTGTAAAGGGATCCTAGATATGATTTAATATACAATTTGTCAATAATAACAAACCCAACCTTGATTTCATGTCAACCTAAATGGTACTCGTTTTTAAAATTTTATTTGTCGTTTTTTCACTTTACGCTCTGTGTGTAAATGTATAGCGTAATTAGACGTTGACTTTGTGTCCATCTTTGTGTGCATTGTATCCATCTTTGAGAAGGAAAATAGTTTTTTTAATTAATAAAATAAGATCTTCAAATAATAAAACGCTTTCTTACAGGGTGCGGAAACAGAATATGCAAAAGAATTAAAACATTTTTTAGTCTGATGAGTCTAATTTCTGAAAAGAAAAATAAATTAAAAAAAAACGCAATAAATCTAAATTTTCATGATTAGCTATATTATCCAAGCACTTTTTCATTAAAATTCAGCCCAATATGAGTGAGCAAGAAAAGAAACGACAAAGAATCTCTGTTTTGCTTTACGCTGAAACCAAGCCAACACATTTTCCGAAATAAGTGAAGTTTCTTTATGGCCTTCATCAAGCCCAGACCTTAACCACCTTGGTTACGCTATAGGGGCGTTTTAGAAAGCAATACAAATCCGACTTCTCATCCTAATATTGGTTCACTTAAGACTTCTATAGAGTGGGAATGGAATAAAATGTCTGAAGAATTTTTTTTAAAGCATGCCAATCGTTTCGAAGGCATGTTGGAAAAAATGTCGGCCATCTTGAGTAAATATACTGTTTTGTGTCTACTTTTTTTTTGTTCATATAAAAAGATAGAATTAATCTTTTTTTTTTAATAGGATCGTTTATTATTATATAGAATATTCCTAATTTTGCTTCCGCATCCTGTATCCGCATAATATATATATATATATATATATATATATATAATCATCCACAGACATCTACTTTTACCCAGAGTAGTAACACTTGATAGCGTCCTATCTACAGGTAAAATAGAAATGTTTGATATTTAAACGGAGTGCAATTAAATTTCCTATCCTAAATTGAATTGTTTGAAATAGAACTGTTTCAGGATTTAGTTGTGCTTAATGAAATGATTGATGGTTAATTGAATTGTCAGTGATTTATAGCAATATTAGGAATTATTTAAATTTGTTGACTTAATTTCACAAATGATACATAACTAATATGTGTATAAAGATGATTTGGCATTAAATAACCCACAATGGTTGATATGCCATAAAACCCAACCAAACCAAATCATCAATTTTTGATATAGATATGTATAAAGATGATTTGGCATTAAATAGCCTAGAATGGTTGATATGCCATAAAACCAAACCAAACCAAATCGTATATATTTGATACATATGTATAAAGATGATTTGGCATTAAATAACGTACAATAGTTGATATGCCATAAAATTCAACCAAACCAAATCCTCTATTTTTTATATATATATATGTATAAAGAGGATTTGGCATTAAATAACCTACGATGGTTGATATGCCATAAAACCCAATCAAACCAAATCATATATATTTAATATACATGTATAAAGAGGATTTGGCATTAAATAACATACAATGGTTGATATGCCAAAAAAAACAACCAAACCAAATCATCTATTTTATATATTTATATATGTATAAAGACGATTTGGCATTAAATAGCCTAGAATGGTTGATATGCCATAAAACTAAATCAAACCAAATCATATATATTTGATATATATGTATAAAGATGATTTGGCATTAAATAACCTACAATGGTTGATATGCCATAAAACCAAACCAAATCAAATCATATATATTTGATATATATGAATAAAGCGGATTTGGCATTAACTAACCTACAATGACGGAGATGCCATAAAAACGAACCAAATTTATTTTGTAAGTTATTCAGCGGTGCACGTGTCTCCATATAAATGCTTATATATTTTTTATTCTAAATCTAAAAAACAATTAAAGTTTCAGTCTGGATACTTTTTTTTTATCGCACCTCATAATATGTGCTAAGTTCATCCGAGGAAGATGTACGAAATTTTGGTAGACTTCAAATAGACAACTGACATTTAATTACGAACTGAGCTGAAAGAGAGAGAGAGAGAGAGAGAGAGAGAGAGAGAGAGAGAGAGAGAGAGAGATAATCATTTATAATCATCCACATACAACAAAATACACTCACACACGTACGCACATACACATCTATGTATATAATATAGAGTATGCCTTTGTTTCTCTCTTTGTCCTTTCTTCGTTAATTTCTCATCGGATGATTGTGTAGTATCTCCACTAGAAGAAATAAAGTAAATCTATTGCGACAAGGGAATTAAAAATAAAATTAAAAGAAATTAATTACCATTTAGACTTTTGTTCATGTTATTTTAGAATCGATATTTTCGGCACAATGACAATTTTCAACTGCATATTTTGCATCTGATGTTTTAATTTCTGTAAGTATCAGTACGACATTCTGATCCCAGGAAGAAATGCAGGGGACATTATTTGGATCCTAGGGAGAGTGCTCAAATACAAAACGTGGATCCTACACAGACTTAACAAGTAGCAGATAATTAAAATCTATTATTAGCGGCGAGAAATATGCTCATGAATATACGAGGTGCATACGATAAGTTTCCAGACTTTTTTGTATAGGAACATTTATTGATAGTAAACACATGAAGCTCTAGTCGCCTTCGAAGTAATTTCCTCCGGCTTGTTTCACCATTCCAACAACTTCTAGAAGGTCCCATAGAAGTCCTATTGTGTGAGCGTGTCAATGACCATCGTCACAGCCTCTTTCATCTCCACAATTGTCTCATAACGACAGCCTCTGAGCATAGGGAATAACCAAAAGTCACAGGGAGCAAGAGCTGAACTATTGGGAGCCTGTGGAACTGTCTTGATGATAATCTTGGTCAAATAGTCTGTGACAAGGATGGACTTGTGGACTGGTGCATTGTCCTGGTGGAAATGCCACTGATCCGTTTTAAACAGTAATGGCCTCTTCCGACGGAATCTCTTCCTGAACTCCCTTAAAACCTCAACATAGTAACCCTAACCTTATCCCAAACCCTTTGGCCAATGAACTCTGGTGTATTGACTTCCTTACTCCTCCCACACCTCTCATCATCCCTCACAGACTCCCTGCCTTCCTTTACTCTCTTATGCCACTCAAAAACTGATGCTCGATTCATGCACGATGGTCAAAAAGCACTCTGAGGCATTCCATACGTTTCTGTGGCATTTTTTCCAAGTTTAAAACAGAATTTTATTGCATATCGTCGTCTAAAATGTCAGATTACATTTTTGAAATTCACCAGCTGTGACAATCAGCCTTTAGTAGGTGTTCATTTGAACCTGAAATCATAAAAATCGGTCAATCATTTTATAAGATGTATAGCAATCATCATCATTTTTATAAGATGTATAGCAATCACCTTCATATCTTGCCGCTAGCACGGATGTAGAGCAATAACATACTGAATTTTCAAGAGTCTACGGCAATTTTAGATGCCCATACGAAAAAAATCTGGAAACTTATCGTATGCACTTCATATATATATATATATATATATATATAGAGAGAGAGAGAGGGGGGAGAGAAGAGGATGAAAATTAGGTAGTTTGGTCTATTTGTGACCGAAACTACATCACCACTGACGCCACATTCTCTGATGACAATACGAGGTATTCACTGGCGCTAAAAAAGGATGGAGAGCATCATGCGTTTCTTTTTTACTTAGAAAATGTAATTTTCCTTTTAGAGAAAGATAAAACAATTCAAAATGTCATTGAGGGCGTTGTACAAAGCGAAATTTCAAATTGTCAAAACAGAATGCAAGCAGGCTCAAGAAGGATGTGTGGGTGCATTGATCAATTTAAAATCATGACCTCCCGAACTAACTCTTGACCACCTGTAGGGGTTAAACGGTCAAATCTGATTTTTGTTTTAGTTACTGTAAAAAGGGATATCCCTCTAAAGGTGTGTTAAGGGACTCATAATTAATCAAGCCCCTATATTTTGTCTTGATTGGATGACCAATTAAAATATAATACATGAAAAAGATACTCTTCTCACAGACCTGCGAATTCGATTTGCTGACCAATCAAAAAGTAATTTTTTTGCTTCGATGTGGCACAAGATCGAATGAATGGGGCTCCCAAAGTGACTCGAACTCACTCGTGACGGTTTTTTTGTTTTGTTTGCTAAACATTGCACCACCCAAGGTACCTCCAATCAAAAAGTATTTGAAGAATACGAAATAATCTGCGATTGGTTATCCAATTAGGAAATTTTGTCCCCTGGGAATCCTTGATAAAATACGTGTTTATAGGGTAAAAGAGGAAATATCCAAAGACCATACCGAAGACAGGAGAATGAGTAAAGAAATCTTTCTAAGCACTAAAGCCTCTCACGTAAAAACCTCATCCTCCGAAAAATACCTCATTTGTCTGTTTTTTAAATACAAAAAAAAAAAAAATGCTTTTCCACCATGACTACCGGATTTTGTGACTTTATTTGTGTTGCTTGGACTTCTGTGATTCCATGCCATTGTGGCTTCCAGATTTTTTGACTTTCTGCTGTTTGGATTTCTGTGAATCAATGCCATCATCGCTTCCCGTTTTGTGACTTTCTTGACGTTACTTGAACATATGTGATGCCATAGCATCATAGCCTCCAGATTTTGTGCCTTTATTCTCGTTTCTTGGACTTCTGCAATTTTTTGGATTTCTGTTATTTCATGCCATTATGGCTTCCAAATTTTGTGACTTTATTCGTGCTGCTTTGTCTTCTGCGATGCCATTTCATTATAGCTTCCTGATTTTGTGTCTTTATTTGTGGTGCTTGGGCTTCTATGATTCCATTTCATTATGACTTCCCTATTTTGTGACTTTATTTTTGTTTCTTGGATTTCTGCAATCCTGCGATCAGAACATCCTGATTTTGTGATGTTTTTGGTATTATTTGGACTTTTTGGGATGCCATGTATTTGTTACTTTATTTGTGTTTCCTAGACTTCCGTGATTTCCAGACGAGAAAGCTTCTCGTTTTTGTGACTTTATTGGTAATACTTCGACTACTGTTATAACATGCTATCGTATCTTCCCGATTTTGTGCACCATCAATAAAGTCACAAGATCTGGAAGCTATGATAACAATCCATAAGTAACAGCAATAAATCTGGAAGCTATTATGGCATGGCATCGAAGAAGTCGAAAGAAAATGTTAGAAAATCGGGAATCTTTAATAGTTTGAACTTTGGTGAGGTCACGCCATCATAGCTTTCTGATTTTGAGACTTTATTGGTGTTGCTCGACTTCTGTGAGGCACAGCTACCATAGCTTCTTAATTTTGTGACGTTATTGATGTTAGCCGTTTCTGGTGCCTTGCTATCGTAGCTTCGGGATTTTCTGACTTTATTGTTGTTGCTTTGACACCTCTAGTGCCTTATGTGACTTCTATGATTCCATTCCATTATAGCTTCCAAATTTTGTGACTTTATTTGTGGTTCTTGGACTTCTGTGATTCCCCGCAATCGTTGCTTTCCGATTGTTTCTTTATTCGGTTTACTTGAACTTTTGTTAAATCCCGCCAGTATAGCTTTCCAGTTTTGAGACTTTATATTCTTGACTTTTAATTTATATTCTAGACTAGACTTATATTTGAGACTTTATTTATATTTCTATATAGATCTTATAACTTCTTTGATATATCATAGCTTCCTAATTTTATGACTCTATTTGAGTTTTTTTGGACATCCGTTATTCCATGTCTTCATAGCTTCCCAATTTTGTGACTTTATTGGTGTTGCTTCAACTTTTGGGATTCCATGCTTTTCGGTTATGTGACTTCATTGACGTTACTTATGTGAGTGTATGCCAACATTGCTTCCAGATTTTGTGACTTTATTGATGATACTTCGACTTTTTTGATTCGATGCCATAATAGTTTCCTGATTGTGTGACTTTATTGGTATTGCTTGGACATCTGTGATTCTATGCCTTCACAGCTTCCTGAATTTGTGACTTTATTGTTGTTACTATGATGTCATTATCTCATATCGTCCTGATTTTGTGACTTTATTTGTCTTGCTTGGACTTCTGTGATGTCATACCATCAGAGCTTCCTGACTTAGTGAATTTACTTGTGTTGCTTGGACTTATATTATTCCGTGCCATGTTAGCTTCCCGATTATGTAATGCTGCTTAGACTTTTGCGATGCCATGCCATCATAGTTTTCCAAATTTGTGACTTTATTTGTGTTGCTGGCACTTATGTAATGTCATGCCATTATATTTTTTTGATTTTGTTATTATTGGCGTTTCTTGCATTTCTGTGAATCTTTGCTATCATAGTTTCTCGATTTTGTGACCTTATTTGTGTTCTTTGTGTTATTTGTGTTGCGTACTGACACTTGACAGAGCTGGGTGTTCCATCTGTGTAAACAAATTAATTGCAGGACGCATATGTGTAAACGATCAGAAGTGCCCAGCGGGAATCAGATCCGGAAGAACACTGCGTAGGCGTATATGTGGTTATAAATACACAGGTCCCCACAGAGTAACTGTCAGTCTCACTTTTGCAGCCAGAAGAGATTTGGTCAGTAACGGGGAGGGGTTTCCGGGTACTACCCAGAGATGTACAGCCCACAAAAGGAACAATCAGTCGTCAGTCTTCATTCCAGTCCTTAGTCAGCAGTCTAGAGCCTTGGAGTTCCAGAGTGGCCGCAGGGGGCCTAGTAGCCCCCTAGCAAAGACTGATTGAGAACGTCTCGTCAAAGAAGCGAAGACATACTGCCATGAGTCTGAATTCTGGTACAACGTGGTCACGAAGATAAGTGTCAATATAGCAGTGTCCAAGTTCTTCATTCCCTCCGTGTGTCTTCGCTTCCCTATCTCTGTCTCTCTCTCCCACTTACAATCAGCTTTATAACTTTCGAGAGAAATAAAAACCGATAAATTTTATAAAGAAGTGTCATGCCTATTCCTTCATCTTCTATATGGTCTATAATTCTTTTTTTGCAATGATATATCACACTTGGACTATTGTGATGTCATACTATCATAGCTTCCCGATTTTGTGACTTTATTGATGATACTTGGACATGTATGATGTCATGCTATCATAGTTTCGCGATTTTGTGGTTTTATTATTATTACTTGGATATCTGTAATGCCATGCCTTCATTATGTCCCGTTTTTGTGACATCATTGTGGTTACTTGGACTTTTATGACGCCATACTATCATAGCTTTTCGATTTTGTGACATTATTGGGGTTAGAATAATGTCCACGTAAACCCAACAATGTCACAACAATGTAACGCCAAAAAAAGTCACAAAATTGTGAAACAATGATAGCATGGCGTCACAGAAGTCCAAGTAACGCCAATAAAGTCACAAAATCGGGAATCTATGGAAGCATGGCATCACAGAAGTCCAAGTAACCCAATAATGTCACAAAATCTGGAAGCTATGATAGCATGGCGTCACAGAAGTCCAAGTAACGCCAATAATGTCACAAAATCTAGAGGCTATGATAGCATGGCGTCACAGAAGTCCAAGGACCGCCAATAATGTCACAAAATCGGGAAGCTATGGAAGCATAGCATCAGTACAAACCCTCCACATGAACCGGATGTGACACTAAATTTTTTAAGAGGAGTCTTACTGGTTTGACTTTAGAGTTTAACTCTTTTTTGACTAGCTGGTATACTAACGTTAAATAGTCCGGTCTGCCCAACTATTTATCCATACGTAGAGGCAGAATAGATTCAAATTTTTCCAACTGGTATTAGCACTGTATGAAATGTAAACAGCCTCGTCTAGGATTTGAACTGTTCGTCATATTGATTTTTACCACAGCTACCATTACATTGTGAGCGCTTTATATATATATATATATATATATATATATATAATATCTTTTAAATTCAAGCATAGCAATTTATTTGTAACTAAATTAGAATAATCTGGGTAATAAACCTTTGTCTGTTGTCTGAACTTGAATTTTTTCGTGTTTTCATCACGCTACTTCAACCATATTTTACGTATTGCAAAAGAACACAAGTAATGACCCGGTCAGCTGGGACCGTTGAATACGCGGACTGCATATCTCCAACAAGTGTCCTGCATATGACACTAAACAATATGATGATGAGGGTCCAGTAATGCTATAGATTTAAAGAATGCGGAATACCCCTTAATTGCCGTCGCTCCCAAGTTTACTCTGACCTGGAGTGGTAGCACGTGGTAGGTTCTTATCCATGGGCCAAACTTAACAAAACTGGCTGACCATTATTTACAAGTTTGAATACAATATGTGTTCTCCGTACATCCAGTCTTGTGTCCAAATGAAACAATGTTTTGTATATAACTACTCGGGGAGTTATGCTTACAAGCAAGATTCGCATACCATTGATAGTGAGTGTGATTTTCACTAGGAGCCCTATATTCTGCTCTTGTGCCACAGCTAAGATGAACTTAGAAAACAATTATTTACCTAGTGAGTACTGTGTTTGCCTAAGGCCAGGGAGACCGAGGTTCAATACCAGGTCGAGTCAAAAAATGGTGCTTCAGGCCTCCTTCCTTAACACTCAGCATTATAAAGTAAGGATCAAGGGTAAAGTGGAGCAATCCAGGAAAAGGTGTTGTGTTCTCCCCTTCACCTCAGTGAGGTAGCTAATGAAAAGGAAGCTTTGTGTCGCCTTCAACTACGCTCGTCAACTTTTACTTATATATATATATATATATATATATATATATATTGTCATCCACAGACAGACTGTTTCGTTCTATCAGAACTCTTCAGTGTGGCTAGACACGCAGGACGCTCGAAGCCGGGATCGAAACCCATCTAACTTTTCGTTAGACTAAGTTTTAGACCTATATATATATATATATATATATATATATATATATATATATATATATATTGAGTATGTTTCGTGTTTGGATGTAGTTTAAGGCTTTTTAAAATATGGTAAAAAGACCACGGGGCTCGGAACCAATTAACAACAAAGTAGTATGATCGATAATATTGCATACCCTCACATTCAGAAGATATGTACTTCAACGTGAGGCAGCATATATTACATTATCAGAGGCAAGTACATGACGAAAATAGGTTTTATGTTTGATTAACTATATCAGAAGTAAAATTAATGTAAATAACAAAACAAACTTATCATCAAGTGTTACCATAGACCTTTGAATATCAACATATTTTCGGTGGGTCTAAGAATACGCTGAGTGTATCCTTTGCAGAGGGCTCAGACCTCCCACCCTTGAAAGTGGTGTCCGGTAGATGACAGTAAACTGCATCTGATGGTAAAGTTCCATTTAATCAGTTCTGGGAAGTGTGAAGTATACATTCATTACCTTTACACTCAGGTTCACACAAGCTGGAGTAGTAGTATCTGTTAAAATCCCATCTATGGGTCAAATCGATATGTTAATAATTATTCACATTCAAGTGGAACGCGTACAGAAAAGATCCCTTAAAAAACACCACCACAAATTAAATATAAATATGAAGTACAATGAATGCGATTCCCCGACCTTTTTGTATTAAATAATTAAGAAATCTACCAAATAATCTATCCATAAAAATTAACCAATCCACCAAACAATCTAACCTCAATACAGGATTTATTTAAAAAAATCAATACTGGATAAGTTGTGTATACTTATTATCATTTGGTCAAGAAGTGTTTATTCTTTTTTACAGAGTCAGAAAAATGAAACGTGTTTGGAGAAAAATGAACTGAAAAAAAAAACAAGCGAAAAAAAAAAAAGATTTTTTAAAAAAAATAAGGAAGTACGAATATATTGGGGGGGAATATTTCATCTTCGACTGTACTGTAAGTTATGTTTGCCTTCGAAGCGGCGAAATCGAGCGATATGTCCTTATTAAGTGAACCGGTGCCTTAGAAACAGTAATAGCCTCAGTCAGAGAAGCGAAAGAAAGGACCAGCCACTCGTTGACACTCCGCGAAATATCATGTTATTCCGGCAGGGCGGATTTCACCTGTCCAAAGCAGCCTCGTATGGCAGGTGTCCTCTCTTAGTGGACGTTGTAATGACAGGGTTGGGCCTAAAGTATCACCACCCATCTACGTTTGGCGTCGCAAAGGCAGCTATAGCTTCGATCAATCGACAAAGTGATCGGCCATCAAATGAGTTGGGCCTGCAATTAAACTTGTATCCCAGACAGCGAATGGGGCTGCTTTAGGATAGTTATAAATTAGACATTGGGAAATAATGTCTTTTATGAGTCAGGGGCTGCGACTGGGCGCGGCTCTGGGTTCAAGTTAGGGCTCGAGGTAAAGAGAGTAGCGTTAAATAGTTACAAAGTTGGGAATAAATTTTTCAGGTGATATATTAATCGATTCTGTTGTGTATTGTATGAGGAGAAAAGAGTGGTAGGTTGATTGTGGGGGCATCTCAAACGTAAGTGAGAGGGTGGGGGGTCTTAAAACGACCTCATTCCAAAAGACAATTTTTCTACGCACTCGTTTAGACGTGCCATACAAACATTATTTTAAAATTATATAAATATATTTAGTATTCATATACGATTTTCTTTCGTTAATGGCCTATCTTCCATCATGGTCTAATTAATAGCTTTGGGAAAAAAACAGTAGTGGTATTTTTTAACCCAGTCTCAGTCGGCTGGGGCAGTAGAATTTACCGACTGCATTTCTGCAGCGGGGTAAGACTCCTCAAACGAGCGTCCTGGATATGACACTAAATCTAATGTTAAGACTCCAGTAATGCTACAAATTTGGGGAATGCAGAGTACCCCTTCACCGTCATTATTCCCAGATCTCTCGTCCGTAATGGTAGCACCTGATAGGGTCCTATCCATATTTACCGACCCCTCCGCTCAGGCAGGATATGACACATATATGTCAAATAGAACGTTTTTGACATTTAAACTGTGTACTTTAACAATTAAATCGAGTACAAACAAATGACTTCTGCGAAACTGAATTACTTGAAATAGAACTGTTTAATCATTTAACTGTGTGTAAACAAATGACTGATGCTTAATTGAATTGTTAGTGATACATAACAGTACTTGGAACCATTTAACATTGTTGACTTGCTAAACTGAATTTTGGAAATAAAACTGTTTGATCACAAAACTGTGTGTAAACAAATGACTGGTGTTTAATTGAATTGTTAGTGTTAAAAAGCAACACTTGAAAACATTTAACTGTGCGCAAACAAATAATTAATAGTAAATTGAATTATTCGTATTAGGTAGAAAAAAACTGAAACCCTTTAACAATGTGAAAAAAAATGAGCTCAGGCTAGTTTAAAAGGTTATCTATAAAATGTGTTTAGAAATCATATATGTAATATATATGTCTAAAAGGATTTGGCATTGAAAAATCTACAATGAGTAACCGACTCCTCCTCTCTCTTTCTCCCTCCTTCTATATATAAAGTAAAGTTGGCAACCGTAGTCGAGAGCGACCCGATAGCTCTCTTTTCAATAGCTACTACACAGATGTGTTGGGGAGGGCACTACTCCTTTTTCTGGATTGCTCCATTTTACCCTTGATACGTACCTTACATTACTGAGTGTTAAGCAAGGAGGTATCAAGTACTCTTTTTTGAGTCTTTGGTAAAACTCGACCGGAGATTGAACCACCGTTTCTCAGGCCATCGGCGAGCACTCTATCCTCTAGGCCAATGGGCCAGTTTTATTATTTGAAAAAAGAGGCGATAATTATTTTCTTTCTCTTGTGTAACAATTTATCATCTTACGATAATAATCTACGGAAAAGCCTGTGTCCATCGATTCTACAACAGTTATGAATAAATAGCAGGGCAGACTGGGTTCTTTAGCCTGGACTGGACAACCAATCTAGATGGGAAATATTGAATTTGAACCGGTTCGAGTCCACTGAAGAATTGACCTTGTCCAACGTTCTGCCACATACATCGATTTATCATCAAGAAAAGCAAATTGGGATTTGGTCCAGTCAGTGAGGCTTTATTTGTCTCTGTCTCCCACCAGACAGGATTTGACACAAGGTCAATGACCCGAAGTTCGACTTAAAGAGGAGATTAGGGGAGGTGAAGGTCAGGCACAAGCCGAGGCTAGTCATCAGTCCATTTAGTGCAATGTGGGCCCGATGAGCCTAGCTGGACATGTCCTGTCAGTGAGGCTCAGAATAGGTCAACTGTAGTTTCTGCGGAAGAGTAAGACTCCGAACCATAAGGTTCTTATGGGTATTACACTAAGCTACTGGTGAGGCTCCAGTTCTGTTAATAAAAAGAAAGGGGACTACTACGTTGTTGCCATTACTTCTAGCTCCACTGTGACATGGAGTGGTAGAAACGGTTGGTGTTTAATCTATGAGTCAAATTTTGAAAATTATTAGCATTTGATCAAAATACTTGAAACTAGAGAAGTATGATAAACCAATTAACCGTAAACACATGTTGTAGTGACGGAACTAAGGTCACAATCAAGTAAAGTGACTAGCATAGGGCCAGAGTGTGCACTTAGCAGCAAATGAGGGCTAATCGTCACGAATAAGCCGGCTATTTGACGCCATTTTGACAATATACTCATCACTCTTTCTCGTGTTTTCATGACATATTTCTAATTAAATCCGTATTTGTAATGAGCAGAAAATCATACATATGCAGTTGTTATAGTCGTGGTATATTAACCCTAGCGAAAAATTTGGAATTGCCATACTTTGTTGATGTTCAATTATTTTTTTCATTTATTGTAGAAGTAAATAAACTAATATCAGATAAGACGCAAAACACGTCGAGTGGTATTGCTTGACTTCTGTTTTGTCGGTCAGAGCGACCTGATGAGTGACGTGGACGATTAGGATCCATGTCACGTGACTAAGACTGACTCGTCTTAGGCCTCCAGGGGTCGTCCCTCTAGGCTTTCACATGCTTCTCACCTGGCACTCTGAGCGCTCTTTTTAAGGGTATGCCGACAGGACCCAAGGCATTTTTGAGCCACAAGACAGACGGATCTGGGCTATAGCTCTGTGCTTGTCTCTTTCATTAAAAAAGGCTTTGTGTCACACTTTGTCATTTCGAGATGTTGACCGAATAATAAGATGCAAAGAAATTTTTAGATTGCTGAACAAGGATTTTTGAAAAAAAAAAAAAGACAAAAAAAACAAAACAAAACAAACAAAAAATGAACAAACAAAAATAAATAAAAATATTAATTTAGATTGTCTAATCTCTTTTTAAAGGAATATTTGGTAATAAAACCAGAATGATCAGCACTTATATATACACGGTCCAATGGGCAAATTGTCAGATTATTAATTTTACGTTTTTACTTTGTTTTTTTCTCAGGTTTTATCTACTGTGCAGCAAACTAGCGTGTGTTTGAAGAAAGCAGCACCATGACACAATTCACTGCTCCCAAAATTTGGAAATGGCATGCTGTTCAGCTTGACATTCATGTTGGAAGCTCCACTACGAAGGCTTCAGGGTGTTTTGGTGTAAAACGTAAAACATTGCAGAGAATTCAAAAAGTCCTATAGTTATTACGAAGCCTCAATCTGATCGTTCTGATACAAAGAAGACTTTATTGGTGAGATCCAGGCTATGATTGACTACGATCGAAGCAAATCAATCAAGTCCATAGCCAGGGCCTTGGGAGTGTCTGAGTTTCTTAGCTTGAAGATAAAACATCAATGAGAAAGACTCAATTTTTATCACATGCCATGACGTATAACAGAAAAGATGACTCTGCACAGCTCTTGAAAAAATTCCAGCATTCCCTCCAAACGAAAACTGGTTTGGTTTTTCTCAGAGGAGAAAGGTTTCGGCCAGAATCAGAGGGTGAACTCACAGAGAAACTGTTTGTTTGCTCTGTATCCACCAGATGTACCAATAGTGATAAATCCAAACACCTAGTTCGCATCATGGTTTTGGGGTGGTCACTAGCGATGGTGACGTTATTCCTATTTAACTTTCCCACATGACCCCAGACTCAACACGGAGGCATATATCTTGTGCCTTGTGGATATATTGCAAGCCTAGATTGAGAATGTGGCTGATGGAAGGCCCTACATCTAGCAAGAGAACTCTTCATTATATCACACAAGCAGCAGAACCCTGTATTAGTTATGAGAAAATTTCAGCGACATCATCCCAAACATCTAGCCTCCCATCTCTCCAGATTGCAGTCCCCTTGATTATTATCAAACACATACACACACACATACACATACATATATACATATAAGTGTGAATAGCGCTGACAAAATGTCAGCAACACATTGTAACTCAATTTCTTATGTGATCATCGGATGAAGAGGTCCCAGGTAGGGGTTATCTTTTAAAACATAAAAAAGGTTATCTCTGTCATCATAAAGTTATAACCGTCACATCATTGCGCGTTGGTCAGATGATCGTATTTGACTCAGTATTTATGCTATTCAAACTTAGACCAACGTATGCTCTATCACAATTCTAAACAAATAGACTAGACCATATAACTACATTATATATATATATATATATATATATATAGCCGGGCGAAACCGGATGAGGTAAAAATGGTATTATATAGCAGAGGAGTGTGAAATGCCCTGTTTTCATTGGCTTTTTACTAAAAGACATATGTCTATAAGAACGGCCGAAGTCCGTCCTTATTATATTTTTTTTTGCTTTGGTAGAGGCACGAGCGTAGCACGTCGCGATCACGTTGGCTCTTTCAGAGTCATGCCGGGGTTACTGTCGGAGCCGATATGATGCAGAAATAACCCGAAATCGGCAATGAAGACAGCGCATCACTGAAGACCTCCCTGATGCATCTAAGATGTATGATTGAAATATGTGTCCACTAAGAGATCTGGATTTTTAAAGACATATTTATTTCGTTCTTACATACATGTATGTTTCCAGCTTGTTGCTTTCATCAGAGAACATATATCACAAAAATGTTCCCTAATGAAGCAATAACCTTAAAACACACACGTATGTATGATCGCAATGAATAATTCTTAAAAAATCCAAACTATTTATTTTGAAATGTTTACGTTTTTCTCTCTTTGGACGTACAATAGAAAATTACACACACACACACAAACACACACACACACATATGTATCTATACGTATGTTTGATTTTCACTCAAGAGAAACGAAGAAGAAAATTTTAGTACCGCGAGAAAACTTTCTTGTTAGTGCTGAAGTAAGCTTTATTCATAAGATTTAGATAGGCTGCAAATTAGATAAAAAATTAATTTATCTATTAATGATTCTAACTGGTTAAAAAAATATTCTTAAAATCTAGCAGGAAAAAGATTTCCTACATTTGTTTGAGTTTTGATCCTTTAAATTCCCCGGGATATGTTAAATATTATCCTCTACCATCTCAATAAAATTTTAAAAAGTTGATGGCTTTCCAAACGAAGGAGCCCATTAGTTAATAAATACAATTTCACAGATGCAAAAATTTAGATTCTCGAGCATCTTGTAGAAAAAATTAACACTTTTTAGAATAGAAATCAACTGATTATACACACACACACACGTATATATATATACGTGTGTGTGTGTGTGTGTGTGTGTGCGCGCGGTCTGATGATTGCATTTGACTATATATATATATATATATATATATATATATATTAAAGCCATTAATCAATGGCTTTCTCATTCCACTGCGGACACAGAACTTCTTCATCATTTGTTAGGTTTGTTTTCTTTGTTTAATAGCATATCAACGTGTGTATGCAATTTAATGCCAAAGTCATCATTCTAGAAGAACATTTGTGGTACTAAGTAACCGATAATTGGGAGGATAAGAGAGAATCATACTTTTCCCAAGAGTATATTGTCCGAAAGCGCGACTGGAGTTCGAACTCACTTCAATTCCGCAGTCCAGCACTTTAAATAGTACACTACGAGGACACCCCCTTCATTATTTGTAAGACATAGGGATTTAATAAAAATATCTTCCTGTCGTGTGAAATTTGCTTCGATGTGCAAGTTGCCTTAAATATCCAGTTGATTTTGGTGGAAGTTTCCTTAGCCCCTAAGTTACGAAGATCGACTGGTTGCCTTAAATGTCCAGTTGATTTGGGTGTAAGTTGCCTAAGGTGAAAATTAGATGTGATTTTGGTTTGCCTAATTTTCCAGTTGATTTTGGTGCGAGTTGCTTTAGGTTGCTATTTTTGTGGATGTTGCCTTGAGTGCGAGTTGCCTATTTAAGGCTGATTTTCGGTGAAGTATCCTTAGGTGCAAGTTGCGTTAAATGTCCATTTAGATTCTCGATTCTGATTTTGGTTTGCTTTAAATAGTTGTCTTGGGTGAAAGTTGCTTGGGTGCAATATAGCTTAGGTACAAGTTGCCTTAAATGGCTAGTTTTGTGGAAGTCACCTTAGTGCGAGTTGCCTTAAATGTCCGGTTGATTTTTGTTTGGCCAGTTGCCTTGGGTGAAAGTGCCTTGGGTGAAAGTGCCTGTACCCAAGGTTGCTTTAGGCGAAAGGTTGCTTTAGGCGAAAGTTGGCTTGGGGTTGGCTTGAGTTGCCTCAAATGTCCAGTTAATTTCGAGGGAAGTTTCCTTATGTAAAAGTTGCCTTAGGTCCAGCTGATTTTGGTTTGTGCTGGTTGCCTTAGGTGTCCCGTTTATTTTGGTTTCCTATTTGAAGCAATTGATTTGTGCAGTTGCCTTGGGTGAAAGTTGCCTTGGGTGAAAGTTGCCGTAGGCGAAATTGCCTGGGGTACAGGTTTGCTTGGGGTGAAAGTTGCCTTGGGTGAGAGTTGCCTCAAATGTCCAGTTGCCTTGGGTGAAAGTTGCCTTGGATGAAAGTTGCCTTAGGTGAAAGTGCCTTAGGTACAGGTTTACTTGGGATAAACGTTGCCTCAAATGTCCAGTTCATTTCGGTGGAAGTTGCCTTAGGTGCAAGTTGCCTTAAATGTCCAGTTGATTTTCCTTAAATGTCCTGTTGCCTTAGGTTCAAGTTGCCTTAAATCAACTCGGTGGAAATTGCCACTGGCAACCTAAGGCAACTAAGGTGGAAGTTGTCAACTGGCAACCTAAGGCAACTTCCACCGAAATGAACTGGACATTTGAGGCAACTTTTTCATTTCGGTGGAAGTTGTCTTAGGTTGCCAGTTGATTTAACTGGACATTTAAGGCAACTTGCACCTAAGGCAAATTGCACCTAAGGCCTTTAAGGCAACTTGGACCTAAGGCCTTGAATGTCCAGTTAAATCAACTGGCAACCTAAGGCATCTTCCACCGAAATGAACTGGACATTTGAGGCAACTTTCAAACCTGTACCCAAGGAACTTTGCTTAAATGTCAAGTAGCCTTGTGTGAAAGTGCATTTCGGTGGAAATTGCCTTAGGTGCAAGTTGCTCTAAATGTCCTAGATTTTTCCTTAAATGATGTACCCAAGGTTGGATTAGATGCCTTAAATATCCACTTTTGTCCGGTTGATTTTGCTTTGGTGTTTGAAGCAATTGATTTGTCCAGTTGCCTTGGGTGCAAGTTGCCTTAAATGTCCAGTTGAATTTCCTTAAATGTTGCCTTGGGTGAAAGTTGCTTGGGTACCGGTTGGCTTAGGTGTAAGTTGCCTTAAATGTTCTTTTGATTGATTTTGAAGCAATTGATTTGCCAGTTGTCCAGTTTTGTGGATTTAGATTGGGTGTGAGTTGCCTGAAATGCCTTGTTGATTTTGGTTTACTATTTGATTGGGCAAATCAATTGCTTTAAATTTAAGGCAACTTGCACCTAAGCCAACCTGTACCCAAGCAACGTTCATAGTAGTCCAGTTTTGTGGAAGTTGCCTTGGGTGTGAGTTGCCAAAATGTCCTGTGGATTTTGGTTTGCTATATGAAGCAATTGATTTGTCCAGTTGCCTTTGGTTGGGTCAAGGTGCGTTGGGTACAGGTAGCCTTAGGTACAGGTTTGCTTGAGTGTTCGTTGGAAGTTGCCTTGGTAAAAGTTGCCTTAGGTCCAGTTTATGCAAGTTGCCTTGGGTGCAAGTTGCCTTAAATGTCCAGTTTGCCTTAAAATGATGCAAGTTGCCTTAAATGTCCAGTTAAATCAAGTTGCCTTGGGTGAAAGTTGTTTTTGTGCAGGTTGATTTTGCTTTGGTATTTGAAGGAAGTGATTTGTTCAGTTGCCTTGGGTGAAAGTGCATTTCGGTGGAAATTGCCTTAGGTGCAAGTTGCCTTAAATGACCTGTTGATTTTTGCTTAAATGTCCAGTTGCTTGGGTACAGGTTGGATTAGATGCAAGTTGCCTTAAATATCCACTTTTGTGGAAGTTGCCTTGGGTGTGACTTGCCAAAGTGTCCTGTTGATTTTGGTTTGCTATATGAAGCAAATTGATTTTGGTTGGGTCAAGTTGCGTTGGGTACTGGTTGCCTTAGGCGAAAGTGCGTTGGGTTTGCTTGAGTGTTCATTTCGGTGGAAGTTGCCTTGGTAAAAGTTGCTGGTTGCCTTAGGTGTCCAGTTGATTTATGAGCAAGTTGCCTGGGGTGCAAGTTGCCTTAAATGTCCAGTTAATTTTGGTTTGCCTTAAAATGATGCTGGTTTGCTTTAAATATCCAGTTGCGTTGGGTTCCTTGCGTACCTTAGGTGAAAGTTGCCTTAGGTGCAATTTGCCTGAAATATCTAATAGATTTGATGTCCGGTTGATTTTGGTTTGTGCTGGTTGTTTTATGAGCAAGTTGCCTTGGGTGCAAGTTGCTTTAAATGATTTTTGATTTTGGGTGAAAATTGCCTTGGGTGAAAGTTGCCTTGGGTGAAAGTGTCTTGGGTACAGGCGAAAGACTGAAAGTTGCCTCAAATGTCCAGTTCATTTCAGTGGAAGTTGCCTTAGGTAAAAAAGTTGCTTTAGGTCTAGTTGCCTTGGGTGCAACTTAGGTGAAAGTTGCTTTAATGTCCTGTTGATTTTGGTTTGCCATTTAAGGCAAGTGGACTTTTGATTTTGGATTCAAGTCGCCGTAGGTGCAAGTTTCCTTAAATGTCCAGTTTATTTTGGGACAAGTAATATATTTTTGGGCAAGTTGCCTTAAATGTGCAGTGGTTTTTTGTGGAATTTGCCAGTTTGTTTTAGTTTGTCATTTTAAGCAACTGGACATTTCATTTGGGTGGAAGTTGCCTTAGGTGGAAGTTGCCTTAAATGATTTTGGTTTGCCTTAAATGTCCAGTTGATTTTTGCCTTATGTGCATATTGGCTTTAAGAGTTCACTTGATTGCCCTAGGTGCAAGTTACCCTAGGTGCAAGTTGCTTTGGGTGTTATCAATTAGTGAGTGTTTAATGTTTAGACAGTAGTAGCTATTGAAAAGGGAGCCTTCTGGTCACCAACTTCACTTACTTTCTATATATATATATATATAAAGTCGCCAACTTTATATATATATATATATATATATAAAAAGTCGCCAACATTATATATATATATATATATATATAAAGTCGCCAACTATATATATATATATAATGTCGCCAACTTTACTTACTTTATAAATATATATATATATATATATATTGACAGATTTTTGGAGATTTTGACAGTGTTGAGTACCTCCACATTTAGGTTTAATCAGAACCGAAGGGTTAGGGCCAAATAATATTTCACCTTGTGTCCCACCGTTCTTGTAACTGAGGTCTTCGTTAAATAGATACTCCTAACTTGAGAAGATATAGTTTCATGCCCGTTTAAAAGGTATTAGAATGAAGTGAAAGGTTTCGTCCAGGATTTCAACTTGGGTCTTTGATTTCATTTCTCACAACATTGACCATTACGCTAAAAACGCATTCTTCACATCTTACCGTATAAATGAATACCTAACATTTTCGTTTATATACATTTTCCATGGGTATTCGTACGAAAAGATACTTAATGACACCTTTGGAATTCAAACTCGCTTCCTAAGATGTCACAGTCCAGCATGTTAGTCACAACGCCCGGGGAATTCTCCAGGATATTGATTATATTCATGCTTCAAATTTAAAGGAAGAGAACGATAAGTAGTATTTTATAGTCATGTCTTTCATTTACAAAATTTTGGTTATTACAAATTATTCAGCTATAAGTGAAACCATCCTCTGAATATTATATATATATATATATATATATATATATATATATATATATATATATATATATATATATCGCCAAATTAACTATATATATATATATATATATATATAAATGTTTATATATATATATATATATACATATATATATGTCGCCAACTTTATACATATATATATATATATATATATATAAGTAAAGTTGGTGACCTTAGTCGAGGATAACCCGAAGGGCTCCCTTTTCAATAGTTACTTCACCGAAGTGTAGGGGTGGCGCTACTCCATTCCCATGATTGCTCCATTTTACCCTTGATCCTCACCTTATAATGCTGAGTTCTAAGCAAGGTGGCATTATATATATATATATATATATATATATTACTTTGTTCATACATTTCTGTCTATCTATTGCGTAATGTGATACTAAGTTAAATTAATCGTGCAAAACATTGATACTTTGTTCTTAAGTCACTGTTGTCACCAAATACTTGTATAAGTTACGCTTAATCATTATTTCTGTTTGCTTAACGCTTTCATTCATTGTTTCGACTCCGAACTGAAGTCTTTGATCTCATACCCTCAAGTGTGCGTGTTCATATAACATCTGCAGTAGCCATGTGGTATACGTGAACACGTTCTATGATGACAAAGGCAAGAAGATAATCCGGAAGAGGTGTCCAATTTTTCCTCAATTTTCTTTTAGTGTGGCGACAAGAAGGACGAAAACAAAGCGATCAAATCCGACATAGAGTCTTGATTAATTAAACCGGAGATTGCGAGATAGAGGCTTATCGGCTTATCGATTAAGACATCCATTGACTGTCTGACGGTACGATCGACTCGAAGATAACGAAATGAGTGATTGCCCCGGGGACATCGCATCGCTTCACCTGTTGCGTATTGTCACGAGAAAGAAAAAAGAAAAGCAATGTGAAGAAGGAAAGGCGGGATAGTTGGGACGGAATAGCGCTCGTTCTCGAGGGAAAACTGACTCTTGTGGAGGGGGTAGAAGGAGCATTCTGTTAAGAGATATCCGCACTGATTCAATATCTTTGATTTTAGAAGTCGTCAGATTGATTTGTGAAGTGTTAGATGCAAGCTCATTTACATTAACCTTAATCAGCTGGGTATATTTTCATTTTGAAAGTTTGCACTTTAAATGGGAATATGATGGAAATTAACGAAGCTGGGCAATGTATTTTCCACCAGGAAATTTTCTGATTCTGAGTCAAAAGTTTTGTAATATTTTGGCTAAGAACATATATATATATATATATATATATATAGAGAGAGAGAGAGAGACTTCTATTCAGAAGTATTTGGTCACCCTCAAATTTTTTTTATTTCTCATCCAAAAAGTGTTATTTTTAATGAAACGAGTTAAGTACTACAATGTTCTTATTTATTGTACAAAATACAAGTTTCCCTCGGTAACTTTGACTTTAGTATAACCAGATATCTTAAGAAAAATTGATTTGAAGACGTTTTTCTTTAGCACTAAAAAAATTCCCAGAACTAACGTGGGTTATACTGTTAAGAGATATCAGGAAACGGGAGAAAACAAAAAAATTAGACTAGTAGACCAAAAGCAACAAAAAAAGCAAGAGTCAGTTTCATCAGAGCCATCAGCTGGCGTGACGGAAGGCTGACTGCTCCTAACATAAAATGTAAAAAATGGACCAATATTTGAAAAAATGTGTCAACATCCAATGTGAGCAGAAGACTCAGTTAAACTGGCCTACGTGGCAGAATTACTGTTAATAAACCGCTGTTGAAGAAGCAAATCAATGTAAAAAGTCTCTAGTGGGCTAAGATGCACAAGGATTGGACAACAGAGGTGAGATACTTCGTCCTTTGGGCTGATGAATCAAAATTCAAAATCTTTGGGTCACATAAGAGGATCTACGAACTGCGAAGAGTTGGTGAAAGAACTGCAACCCTCTGGATCATACTAGCCGTAAGGAATGGAGGAGGCTCTCTTATGGTATGGAGGTTTTTGCCAATTTTAACGACGGGTATTTGCATAAAGTGAAGGGCAAATTGAATCAAACTGGCGATTACAGCATACTGCAGCATCATGCAGTCCCAACTGAAACGCAGCTTGTGGCTCAATTATCTGTATTCATGCTTGATAATGACCCAAAGCATACAAGTAAACTCAGCCGGAAGTACATCAAAAGCAAAAAGAAACTGCACGTCCGTCAACTGTTGTCTTGGCTGGCAGAATCAGCGGAGTTAAATCCCATTGAACTCGTATGAAATAAACTTAACCGGAAAGTTTGAGCTAAACAACTCACAAGTGTGGCTCACCTATGTCAATTCTTGCCGAAAAGCTGGACAGAAGTAACTTCAGTCTACCTCCAGTCTTTGGTGGAAATAATGCCGAAAATCAGTAACGTAGGGATAGCCACCAAGGGAGGGCTCATTTCGATGAATCAAAAGATTGGGAAGTTTTTGTGTTTTTTTTTGTTTTTTTTTTATTTAATTGGTATTTTATGTGTCTCAGGAACACTTGTATTCAGTATGATAAATAAAACCATTGTGGTGCGTGTTTTATTAAAAATTACACTTTTAGAAGGAGAAATGAAGATTTTCGAGGTCACCAAATACTTTTTACTGGTAGTATATATATATATATATATATATATATATATATATTAAACTTACAATAAGACCAACTGGTTAGTTGCTCATTTTTATTTTTTTAAATAAAAATGAGCAACTAACCAGTTTCGGTCCTAGTTGGTCACAGTTAAACAAGGACAACGATTAAGACAAAAGAGAGGAAATAGACTCTGTAATGTTAGAAAAATGACGGGGAGGGGAATGTTGAATTGTAATCAAATTAAGACCCAATAAACATTCCCTCTGATTACAGAGGGAAAGTTTATGGGTCAAAATATGAATGGTCTCTAACACTTTGAGATGGAAAGTAAGTAAAGTTGATGTCCGTAGTTAAGTGAGACCCGAAGGCTCCCTTTTCAATAGCTAATTCACTGTGGAGTAGGGTAGGGCGCTACTCCCTTCCCTGGATTGCCCTACTTTATCCTTGATCCGTACTTTATAATGCTAAGTGTTAAGCAAGGCGGCATCAAGTACCATTTTTTATCTTTGGTATGAGACGACCTGGGATTGAACCCCGCTCTCGCAGACCATTGGCAAACACTTGACCTATCAGGCTAAGGACCAGGTTAAAGTAATGGTATTCCCAACACAGACTGTCACCTTGTCGATCTTTAAATAAACTACTATTCGACGTATATCGTTGTTAAAGTAACACCGCAAGTATGGTATGAATTCTTTTTTAAACTAATGGCCATTCTAACAATTAAAATTTTATTGCCAACACATACCTTCATTGCTTGATAGGGATATAAAATTAAAAGTGTTGAGGAGACGCACTGAAAATCGACAACGTGAAACTTTGAGTCGTGAATTTTTATCCTGCATTACTACCTTATTCTATGATCGAAATATATCGTGACATTGCTGTGCATTTTCGTGCATTGAGAAGGTAAAGATTTAATGGATTGTAAACGCATTTAGTGTTTCATATATATATATATATATATATATATAAACAAATGAAGGCTGCTGCTGATGTTGCTACATAATACCTTATAATTCCTTAGCCAACGTGGTATGCTTGTTGGTCGTGTCGGTCTGATACTAAGTCTAATGTAAATTTGGGCGGGTTTCGATCTCAGCTTCAACCGTCCTACGTGTCTAGCTACACTGAAGAGTTGTGATACAACGAAACAGTCTGTCTGTGGATGACAATATATATATATATATATATACAGAGAAAAAATAACTGTAAGTGAAATCCGAAACCACTCCAACACGGACACACACGCATATATACACGTACACACCGACAAACACATATCAAATATCAAAGACCAATGAAGAGTAAAGCAGGCAAAGGTAAACAGACTCTAAGAAAAAGAGAGGAGTGACCTCCACATAAACCCTTAACCATTCAAACTGCAAACACGTGTGAGTTCAAGTTTCATTGAATACCCAATTAACCATGCCTTGTAGCATATATGATCTCTGACGAAAGCAACAAGCTGGAAACATACACTATGTATGAAATAAATAAATACATCCTAAAGAAATACGACTCATTTTAAAATATTCATTTCTCTCTTTTGACCTACAATAAAAATTATATATATACATGGATCATTAAATAGGTTTCAAGACTTTTTTTTTGTATGGGCACTTTTATTGATAGCAAACACATGAAACTCTAGTCCCCTTCGAAGTAATATCCTCCGGCTCCAATGCACTTGTTCTACCGTTCCAACAACTTCCCACTGGCCCCATGGAATTCCTCTTGTGTGAGTGTGTCAATGACCTTCATCACAGCCTCTTTAAGCC
Organism: Sepioteuthis lessoniana; assembly: GCA_963585895.1. Lineage (NCBI taxonomy): Eukaryota > Metazoa > Mollusca > Cephalopoda > Myopsida > Loliginidae > Sepioteuthis > Sepioteuthis lessoniana. Next base: position 132,482,308 of record OY757905.1, on the reverse strand, counting down.
CTCAATTGTCTAATAACGACAGCCTCTGAGCTTTGGGAATAACCAAAAGTCACAGGGAGCAAAATCTGAACAATAGATAGGCTGAAGAACTGTCTCGATGCCCATCTTGGTCAAATAGTCTGTGACAAGGATGGACTTGTGAAATGGTGCATTGTCCTGGTCGAAATGCCACTGACCCGATTTGAACAGTGCTGGCCTCTTCCGATCGAATCTCTTCCTGAACTCCCTTAAAACCTCAACATAGTATTCCTTGTTGACTGTCAGTCCAGTGGGAGCCCAGTGCATGTAGATCATGCCAGTGCTGTCAAAAAAAGGGATCATCAAAAGATTATGGGTGGATTTGCTCTGTCTGGACTTCTTAGGTCTGGGAGAGCCAGCATGCTTCCACTGGGAACTCTTTATTTTGGTCTCTGGGTCATAGCAGTAGATCCAGCTTTCATCGCATGGCATTTGTTCCAAGTTTAAAACAGAATGTTATTGCATATCTTTCTTCTAATGTCCAGATTGCATTTTTGAAATTCACCAGCTGTGACAATCAGGCTTTAGTAGGATGTATTCCGAATGCTGGTGTAGCTGATCATTTGAACATTAAATCATAAAAATTGGTCAGTCATCTCATAAGATGTATAGCAATAACATACTGAATTTTCAAGAGTCTATAACAATTCTAAATTCCCGTACAAAAAGTCTGGAGACCAATTGAATGCCCTACGTATATATATATATATATATATATATATATATATATATATATATATATATATATATACGTGGTGCATTCAATAGGTTTCCAGACTTCTTTTGTACAGGCATTTAAAATTGTCATATATATATATAAATGAAAACACTCAAGGTTTTCAGAGAATGATCTTATGTGAAGAAATATTTACTAATGATCAACGTTTCGTTTTTAGACATTCATCAGGGCGTTTCAGTTACTAAATGAAAGAGTGAGATGAACGTTTTAAAGCGTCTTGCTTACTCGAGTAGCATTCGGGAAATTTGTTTGAAATGTGTGTGAGGTAACTAACGCTGGAAAATTATTTAAAAAAAAATCAATCAATCAATCTATCTATCTATCTATCTATAAATTCGACTGTTTATATTAATTTGTATCTATCTATCATGAACTATTATTAACTATGATTAACAATTAATTGTGTGTGAATTAGTTTTTAAGTGTTGATCCTCCTTTCTATCCCTTCCTGTTGATTTGTTTGGATTTTATGGCATATCAACCTTTGTAGATTATTAAATGCCAAAATCTATTTTTATACAAATGAACAGTTCTATTTCAAACAAATTAGTTTAGCATAAGTATATAGTTTAATTGTCAAAAACATTTCTATTTCAAGCTATTCATTTCAGTCAAAAGGTTTTAATTTAAATATTTCAATTAAGGATAAGTAAAGTTTTGTCAAAACAGTTTTATTTCAAGCATTTCGGTTTAGTGTAATTACAGTTTCAACGTCAAAAAAATTCTATTTCAAACAATTCAATTTTGCATCCCAAGACAGTTTCATTTTAAACAATTCAGGTTAGTATAAGTAAGTAGTTTAAATTTCAAAACAGTTCTTTTTCAAATAATTCAGTTTAGCATAAGTATGAAGTTTAGTTTTTTGTGACCCATAGATATGACCCTATCAGATGCCAACACTCCGGACCAGAACGCACCTGAGAGCGATGGAAATGAAGGGTTACTCCACATTTCCCAAAGCTCCAGCATTACTGGGACCTCACCATCAGATTGTTTAATGTCATATCTAGGACACTCATTGGTGGGGGGGGGGATCTTACCCCTCTGCAGAGAAGCAGTCGGTGCATTCTACAGCCCCAGCCAACTGGGCCACATGATATTCGTTGTGGTGGGGTCTTACCTCTCTGCAGAGAAACAATCGGTGTATTCTATAGCCCCAGCCGACTGGGCAATTATTTTATTTAATTCGACTATTTATTCATCTGTCTTTCAAAATATATATAAACAGTGAGGCCGAATTATCTTTTATCTGAGGTTTTGTAACTTTTCAACACCAATCTAACAAAAAACCCCAAAAAACACTTAGGCCTCTGTTAGATTGTATTGTAGTTTGAAAGGATACTAGATTAAACAAGGGGGTGTCCACGTGGTGTAATGGTTAAAGCGATGGACTACGTAATCGTAGTACGCGAGTTCGTACTCCAGTCGCGCTATTACGTTCACTTTCAGGCAAATACCCTTGGGAAAGGTATGAAACCTCTTATCCTCCCAGCTATGGGTTAAATAGTACCACTACTGTTTTTCTAGGAGAATGGCTTTGGCATTAAATAACCTAAAAAGAGTTGATATACCATTAAACAAAGAAACCAAACCTAGATTAAACAATTTTCCGATGTTTTTATAATGTATGTAAATCGTTTGATAGTGGTAAATATCTTAACAAATAAAATCATGCTAAGAAAACCTTGTGTTTTTAAACGTCTATCTTGTATAGGATTTTAATTCGGTTCACTGTGTCCCTTTCCTACTATAATAACCATTAACCATAAACAACTCCAATACATAGCCTAGCAATTCATGTCATTTCGACACTTACAATACTTAACCGGAATATATGTAAGTAAATTATCGACATTTGTCGGCCTTTGACAATATAACCTACTGAACGTATAACATTGAAGAAACTGGCAACGATGTCTGTCAAGTTATCCAGTTTAAGAGGTGACAATGTAAACAGAGGTGTTTATGTTTATAAAGAATTTAGAAATACAAATCGGATTTTTTCGAAAAGATCAATATTCTTCAGTGTCATTATCTGCGTAAGTTTTTAGTATATTCTACGAGGAAGTTAACACAATGTTTACAAATAAAAAGTTTCCAGTACTGTCAAATTGAATAGGGACTCTTCGTGGTGTAATGGATAAAGTGCTGGACCCCGACTTGGAAATAAGCGAGTTCGAACCCTAATCGCACAATTACTTTCGAATATACACTTGAGAAGGGTATGAACCGATTCACTTCTTCTGGTATGGCTTAAATAGTATACATTTACCCATCCCTCCACACGAGCATTGCCCAGTCGGCTGAGACTGTAGAATACACCGACTGCACCTCTGCAGATGGGTAAGACCTCTCCTCAACGAGTGTCCTAGATATGACACTAAACAATCAGGCGGTGAGCTTCCAGTAATGCTGGAGCTTTGGGGAATGCGGAGTATTCCTTCATTGCCATCGCTCCCAGGCCCACTCTGGCCTGGAGTGGTAGTACCTGATAAGGGTCCTCTCTAACGGTTAAATAGAACTAAACTGTGGTTTGAGTTTTACTGTTTTTGCACTTAAACTGCATGTTTATGCTGAATTGAATTGTGTGAAACAGAATTGTTTTGACATTTAAACTTCGTATTTATGCTAATCTGAATTATCTGAAATAAAAATGGTTTGAAAGAGAAATGTTTTTAACAATTAAACTGTACTTACATTTAAATTGCGTGCTAATGCTAAACTAAATTGTTTGAAGTGTAACTGTTTTTGACATTGAAATTTTACTTACACTAAACGGAATTGTTTAATATAGAACTGATTTGACATCTAACTGTACAAATCTTTACTTATAATAAATTGAATTAGCAGAATTAATATTGTTTGAATAAACTGAATAGCTTGAAATAGAAATGTTTTTGACATTAATTGTCAAAAACATTTCTATTTCAAGCTATTGCAGTTTAATACTGCGTACTCATGCTAAACTGAATTATTTGAAATACAACTGACTATTTGCATAAAAATGCATTTGGTGTTAAATGACCTACGAAGGTTGATATGCCATAAAACTCAATCAACCAACCAACCAACCACCACACGAGCAGGATGTGACACAAGGTCAATTTTAAGCGGAGTTTAACAGGTATGAATTGAGAATTTTCTTTCTCCAAAGCCGGCTGCTATACCATGGTTAAAGAGTCCTGTCTGTTCTACTTTTACCGAGAACTGGAGTGAGAACAATTGGATTCATACCTTTACCAAGGGGTAAAAAGTACTGCGAGAAATGGAAACTACCTCGTCGAGGATTTGAACTCGGATTACCCTTGTTCATTTTCCACGACGGTACCCATTACTCTACGAATATCTGGGTTAAATAGTATCACTGAAGTTCTATATTTTCTATTAGATAACCCATGAAAATTGATATGCCTTTAAAGAAAGAAACCAAACCGAATGTAGTCTGCAAGAAAAGAACAAAAATAAAAACAAAAAATTGAAAACTAGTTGAGTAGAAAAAGGGTAAAATAAAACTAAGTTGATGTCAAATAAAGATTGAAGGAATGAAACTTACTTCTTAAAAGATTGCGGAGAAAATTAGTGCGAGAAAAAATATGTAAAACTATATGAAAATACATCAAAAGTACATTATTAGTAAAGATTCTAGTGAAAATCACCTCAGGGAAAATTGAAAATATTTAATGGATAGGTAGAGTAGGTGATAACCTTTGAAATATACTGTTCTCTTAAAAGTTTTACCTTCGTCAACCTACCTATGTTTGATAAAAGCTGATTCCATCTTCCCCGCCTCTCTCTCCCTCCTTCTCTCACAGTCTCTCTTTCAAAATATATATATATATATATATATATAGGTTTGAAATTCTTTCTTTGTAAGCTAGTTCGAACTTCAGACACCCTAATACGTTTACTTTCTAACTAATACCCTGGCTAAAAGCATGAACATCTTTATGCACCCCCAACTGTAGGATAAATGCTACAACGACAGTCCTGCTACAAGATGTCTTAGGCATTATATAACCTACGAATGTTAATATGCCGTTAAACAAAAGAAACCTAACCAAAAACAAACCAAATCCTCTCACACGAACAGGATGTGGCCGAATATCGATTTTTCCAGCGCAGTTTAGCTGGTTTGAATTTCTCCTAAATTGGTTGCCCAACCAACACTAAAGAATCACGCCTGCCTTACTATCTAAACAGAACTTGTGAGGGGGTAAAAGATAGATTCATACTTTTACTAAGCGCATTAGCTCAAAATGAAAATGAAAACTAGTTTAGGATTTTAACTAAGGTCGCTGAGTGCATTTCCTGTGACGAAAACCGTTACACAACGAGCGCAAGGTTTTATACAAATTATATAAACGTATCTTGGATTACTGTTATTCGATTTGATTGCTTTTAAGACTAAATTTTCATCTGGAATACTCATTCTTCCATGCAGCCTAGTCGGCTGGGGAAGGAGGCTTTAGAATATACCGAATACATCTCTGTAGAGGGGTAAGACCCCTGAGTGTACCTGATAAATCATCCAGCTTAGTCGGCTGAGGCTGTAGAACACACTCACTAGAACTCTACCGAGCGCTACCCACCCAAATGAGTGTCCTGGTAGTAAACAATCAAACGGTGACACGCCAGAGTTGTTTAGCCAAATGAAGGAACGACAATACTTGTGTTTATAAAAATATAAACTCTCTTCTTCATTACTCGAAGGGATCAAAATGCTTACAAGTGAAAGAGAGAGAGAGAGAGAGAGAGAGAGAGAGAGAGAGAGAGAGAGAGAGAGAGTGGGGAGACGGAAAACTGCTATAATTGACACAATATCTTCTAAACCATTTCTGCTGTCCCTTTGTTTACACATGTACACCTCCAGATTACGAAATCTCTAACTGACAAGTCGGTCAAAGGTCAGTAAGTAACAACTGTAATGCTGGAGATTTGGGGAATGCAGAGTATACCTTAATTGCCATTGCTGTCAGGTCCACTCTGGGCTGGAGTGGTAGCACCTACTAGAATACTGTCAATGGATCTAATAAAACTGTTTGACATTTAAACTGAGTGAAAAACAAATAACTTATGCAAAATTGAATTATTTAAAAATAGAAGAGTTTGATCGTTTAACTGTATGTAAATAAATGACTGATGTTTGATTGAACTGTTATTGATACATAGCAATACTTAAACCATTTAACAGTGTGCAAAAGAATCAGTTTTGGCTCGTTTAAAAAGGTTATCAATGAAATGTGTTTACAAATCATATATATCTAATATATATGTATAAAGATGATTTTGCATTGAATAACCTAAATTGGTTGATGCAACATGAAACCATACCAAACAAATCATTTTCTTGCCCAATCGGCTGGGGCTGTAGAATACACTAACTGCTTTTCTGCAGAGATTTAAGACCCCCACCCCGCTAACGAGTGTCAGAGATATTACACTAAACAATCTGATGGTGATGCTTCAGTAATACTGGATCTTTGGGGAATGCGGAGTACCCCTTCATTGCCATCGCACCCAGGTCCACTCTGCTCCGGCGAGTTGCAGCTGATTTGGTCCCATCTATAGGTCAAATAGAACTAAACTGTGTACTTACGCTAAACTGAATTGTTTCAACTAGAATTGTTTATATGTATGAAATGGATTTTGCTTTATTAAATAACCTACAATGGTTAATGTACCATAAAACCAAACCCAACCAATTATTCTACTGTGGTCATTCGATGAGTTCAATACTCACAAATGATTTAAGTGCATTAAAGATGCATTTTCTTGAAAAATAAATGTTTGTGTAAAAAAGACATAATTGCAATATTTTACGAGGGGCATACGATAAGTTTCCAGACTTTTTTCGTATGAGCATTTAGAATTGGTATAGACTCTTGAAAATTCACTATCTACAAGGGGACACGCTGGCTCCGTATCTCTTTATCATTTGTCTAGACTACGTACTTAGAACATCGATTGACAAAATCAAAGAGAATGGCTTCGAACTGACGAAGAAAAGAAGCAGAAGATACCCCGCAACAACAATTACCGACGCCGACTACGCCGATGACATAGCGATACTGGCAAATACACCTGACCAAGCCGAAACACTTCTGCATAGTTTGGAACGAGCAGCAGCAAGCATAGGCCTCCATGTTAATGCACACAAAACGGAATATATGTGCTATAACCAAATGGGGGACATCTCCACTCTAGAAGGAACCCCTCTTAAACTAGTAGACAAATTCACGTACCTAGGAAGCAGCGTCTCATCAACCGAAAAGGACATCAAACGAGGTTAACGAAAGCATGGACAGCTATCAATAGGCTATCGATTATATGGAAATCAGACCTAACCGATAAAATGAAACACAGTTTCTTCCAGGCAGCGGTCGCATCGATACTGCTATATGGATGCACTACATGGACGCTAACAAAACGGCTGGAGAAGAAACTAGATGGCAATTACACAAGAATGCTGCGTGCAATCCTGAACAAGTCCTGGCAGCAACACCCCACAAGACACCAACTGTACGGCCACCTGCCCCCTATCACGAAAACTATTCAAGTTAGGCGAACCAGACATGCAGGACATTGCTGGA
>OY757905.1:132419961-132469961 GCA_963585895.1 Sepioteuthis lessoniana | reverse complement strand
ATACTGTTAAATGGTCAAACTGTTATATTTCTAGCAATTCAATTTAGCATAGGCCATTTGTTTGCACTCAGTTTAAATGTCAAACAGTTCTATTTAAACAATAGATAGGACCCTTATCAGGTGCTACCACTCTGGGCCAGAGTGGACCTGGAAGTACTCTGCATTCCTTAAAGCTCCAGCATTACTGGACCTTAACCATCAGATTGTTTAGTGTCATGTCAGGACTTTCATTGGTGGGGGTCTCATACCCCTCTGCAGAGATGCAATCGGTGTATTTTATAGCCCCAGCAAACTGAGCTGATCATTTCAGTGTAATTTCAATTGAAAGCTTATTGGCATGAACATAGTGTCAAGTTTATATAGCCATAAAACTTTTGTTTAAGACGTGGTCTTTTCAAAATTAAAAGAAAAAGATTAAATACTAATTTTATAACTAGATTCGTATGATCTAGCATAATGGATTGAAAAGAGCAATTAGCCATAAGTTGCCAAATTAACCAGATACGAATAGAGATAAGAGAGTCTGAACAGAAAATGTCGACAACAAAAGGCAAAAGTGGGCGTTTGGTTATCTCTGAACCTTATTAAAAGAAGCTGAGCTTTTAGATTGTCTCTCTTTGGTAGCTGAAGACATAAGGAAACAGGTAGTAGCATGGATAGAACGTAATTGAACAATGCAAAGATACGAGAAAAACTGCTTCCTATTGGAACCAATAATTAATTGTATCCATAATCCCTTTTCACCGCGGGGGTGTCCTCGTGGTGTAATGGTTAAAGCGATGGACTGCGGAATTGTAGTACGCGAGTTCGTCCTCCAATTACGCTATTACTTTCATTTTCGGGCAAATACCCTTGGGAAAGGTATGAACCCCCTTATCCTCTCAGCTATGGGTGAAATAGTACAACTACTGTTATTCTAGGAGAATGGCTTTGGTATTAAATAACCTACAAAAGTTGATATGCCATTAAACAAAGAAACCTTTTCACAGGGGTGGGGAAAGAAGTCTCCTTGGTGCAGTGGCTAACGTGCTGGACTATGATATCGTAGTAAGCGAGTTCGAACTTTAGTTGCGCTATGAGGTTCAATTTCCAACAATTACTTTGGCGACAGGTATGAACTTCTTAATCTCCCAGTTATGGGTTAAGTAATATCACTGCTATTATTCTAGAAGGAAGGATTTGGCATTAGATAAGCCTGGAAGGTTGTAAATAAAGAAACCAAATCAAACTAACGTAAACTATTTTAACTTACTTCCAGAAACTAAACGGGGAAAAAAATATTGCAAGGCATTCTACAATAGAAAGGAGTTGCGTTTTTTGGTTTGATAGTGTTTTATGGCATATCAACCCTTGTGTGTTATTTAAAGCTATATGCCGTTTACACACACACACACACACACACAGAGAGAGAGAGAGAGAGAGAGAGAGATAATAACATCTAAGTAACTGTTTTTAAACGAGCCAGAACTAATTTGTTTACATACAATATCTAATATTAAAACTTTGCTTAGAGATTAATGGTTTCAAGTATTGTTAATGATTAAATAGTTGTACTTCATCCATAGATCAGATCTTAACAGGCACTACCATTCCAGGCTAGAGTAGACCTGAGAATAATGGCAAAGAAGGGGTACTCATATTCACCGAAATTCCCAGGCTGGAGCATCACCACTAGAAAGTTTATTGATATATCCAGGACACTCTTTGATTGTGGAATGGTTTTACTTCTGCAGAGATGCAGTTGGCGTAGTTGGATACCCGGGAAATCTTCGGCCCAACCAAGATGAAAATCACCGTGACTCATCAAAATCACATATCTATTTAGCTATCAAAGAAAATTGGTTTCTAAATCTTTCTACCCTTCCAATAAATAAATGATTAAATAAAAAAATATGTCATCCTATTCTGGAATATTTTCTACCCATTCATCCCACTATCTTTATTTGCCCCGTTGGTTGGGGCTATAGAATACACCAACTGCACCTCTGCAGAGGTGTAACCCACACCCCTAATGAGAGTCATGGATATCACACTAAAATATCTGATGGTGGTGTTCCAGTGATGCTGGGGCTTTGGAGATTGCGGACCACCCCTTCATTGCCATCGCTTCCAGTTCCACTCTGGCTCGGAATGGTAGCTAGCACCTGATAGGAGCCTCTCAATGGGTTAAATAGAACTAATTGCCTACTTATGCTAAACTGAATTGTTTGAATTAGAACTGTTTGACTAAACTGAATAGCTTGAAATAGAAATGTTTTTGACAACTTGTACTCACATTTAAACTGCATGCTTATGCTAAACTGATTTGTTAGAAATGGAACTGTTTTTGACATTGAAACTGTACTTACACTAAACTGAATTGTTTGATATTGAAGTGTTTTGACATTTAACTGTTTGTGAACAAAATCTATTCTTATACTTAACTGACTTAGAACTATTTGAATAAACTGAATAGCTTGAAATAGAAATGTTTTTGACAATTAAACTGTGTACTCATACTAAACTGAATTTTTTGAAATAGAACTGATTATTTTAGAAATTAGTTTAGAATTTGATTTGGCGTTAAAGAACCTACAAAGATTGATATGCCATAAAACCCAAACAACCATCTTTATTTTATAGAAGATTTAGAAAAATATCAGCCAAGAATACTGAGCATTTCCTGATAAAGACATTTGTAACCCTGGTAATATGCGATTTAATACAAGTGTAAAAGGAGGTGCGCTTCGCGTAACGTTTGTCGTTTGGTTGGGCGAATAATATTTGCTCCATCTTCCCTCTACATGGAGTCAAAGACCTTGGAAAAGTCGACAAATGATATTTTTGCCTCGAGATTTTTGCACGTACGATTCAAGAATTAGACGGATAGTCAAAATTTGTGATGTCATGGATAAATTTCTCGGAAAGCCATTTTGGTTCTTCCTTAGTATCTTCTCAGTTTTGGGTTCTATGCATTTGTATCGAAGAGCATTGTAGATCTTGGCTGCAATGAATGTAAGGGTTATACCTCAATAGTTCTTAACTATTCCGAGGTCACCCTTCTTAGGGAAAGGGAGGATGCATCTCTTTGTCCATTTGTCTATTATGTTTTGGTTATATACGGCATTACAGTGTCGGAGCAGTATGTCGTCGGATTCCTTGGTCTTCCATACTTCTGAGGGTAATTCATCAAGTCCTGCTGCTTTTCTATTTTTAATTTTTCTTAGAACTGAGTCGTGTTCTTCTTGCGTAAACTGTCCTAGTTTGATGTCTAATTGATTACAAATAATTTTCGTAATGGGTTCATCCCTAACTTTCGGAGGTTTGCTGAGTAAATTCTCGAAATATTGTTTCCACATGTGTATTCGTTCTTCTTGGTCTCTTCAAAGTGGGCATTGACGAAATTCTCGTATTCGTCATTCGGAGTAGGTGTTTCTGATATCTCCGGTAGTACATTGAATTTGTTTCTTAGTGATAATCCTAATGTGACTGTTTTTTTTTTTTTGTTTTTCTTAAAGAAATTATTGCTCTGTGATGTCAGTTACATTGAGCCAAAGTTTATTTGCTTCAGTCAATCTCTCTTTTGGATTTTAAAAATGATGTTTCAAACAGTTGAGATAATAACTGAAACGCTCGTAGCTTAAGATCTTCGAGAGAAAAAATAAATGGACTCATCGAAGTGAATTCAAAACCTCGTCAAATTTTCTTGCGTTCTACAAGCAGCTAATACTCTTGGGAAAGCTGTGGATCCAACGATTTCCCGTCCCCCATCTTTTGTTTAATAATTGGTCAGACCTGGCTCTTTAAGCTTGATCTAGTAATCAGTCTAGGAAAAGTAAACCCAAATCTTAAATCTTATACAAAATATGTAATAAGCAGCACTTTTCGGGGATCAAACTTACTATTTACTCAAGAGTCAGTAAGACTGGCTTATGATGTTTTATAGTCATGAATAGAATGAAGGGCCGTAGCTCTTGGTTATACAAATATAACTCTGGTCAGAGTCGAAGCAGGCGAGTTGTGTGTGTGTGTGTGTGTGAGAGAGAGAGAGAGAGAGAGAGAGAGAGAGAAAGGGAAACGAAGATAGACTGAGGACTGCTATATTGGCCAAGTTCTTCTTCAATATTCAGGGCCCCACTTAGCACTTACTTCTGTCTCTTGGCCGGGGTGCACCGGAATCGTTGCCTCTTGCTGCGAGTGGCGCTGCAGGCCGTGACTCTTTCATTAAACCTGACTGCGTGACTGACCATCTGACGTAGGTGCCCGTGTATATATTATTTCCCAACGCCGGTTGTCATCCAATGTGACTCGCTTACACCCACGCATTGATTGTTTTCCGGTAATCCCTGTGTTTACACTGCTGGAAAATCCTGCTTCAAAAATTTCTGATTGACGGAAACACTATTTCACAAAGAATTTTTTTTGCATGTAATCTCAAAAATAAACAAATAAAGAAAATAAAATAAAAAGAACCCAAAAGACTTTCTCACCAAAGAAAAAAAAACAGCAAAAAACAAACAAAAAAATAAAAATATGCTTGAAGCAGTCACAGATCCGAATAAGACAAGATGAGACAGTATTACTTTTTTGTTGCTACTAATAAAATATCTAAAATAAATTTTGCTTCAATGCAAAATAATCCTAGAATTATCTTCAAACCTAGTAAAAAGATTAGTTTATTGTAAATATATCTTTTTGAATAATTATTTCATTATTATTTTTGTTTGCTTTTGTTTCCATAACAGATTTTTTCATTGAGGGAGAATAATTCATTTAATAAGCAGCACTCACTTCTCTGTCCTGATGACATTGTAAATTGTCCCAGCCAGTTGAGTAAATATGTTCAATCTACGTTCCAGTCTGGTTTTGTAAGTTTGGAAAGCTGGTGTTAATATTATTTGTTGCTGTTGTTAAAGTTGTTATTTGTCATTGTTGTTCCTGTTTTGTTTCTATTATTATATTTCATTTGGTTCACTTTATTTTTTAGTGATTAAACATTATTCATGGCTGCCATCATTTTTGTACGCCGGAAGTAAACGAGAAGGCCCAACATGTAATTGCGTCCAATATCCGGTGACCGAGACGAAAGAGGAAAGATATATATATAATAAATATATATGATTTAAAGAAAAAAAAGCGAGTTGGGAAGGCGTGTAAAAGAATATTGAAATTAAAAAAGGTATAGCGAGGGTACGAAAGAGAGAGAGAGAGAGAGAGAGAGAGAAAGAGAGAGAGGAAAAAGAATGCTTGAGAGATATGGGTGCTTAAAGAGGGGAAGAAATACTAAGGAATGAACTTGCTGAATCAAATGAAAAGAAGAACGATAAACACGTGAGAAGAAGAAGAAGAAGAAGAAGAAGAAGAAGAAGAAGAAGAAGAAGAAGAAGAAGAAGAAGAAGAAATGATCAATTGATCTAAAGTTAATGAATGAACGATGAAGAAAAGTTGTCGAGGGAAAAGAGAATGATAGAGAGAAAGCGGGAAAAGTTAAATGTTATAGAAAAGAGAAAGATAAAAACTGAAAACGTAACGGATGAATAAAAACGAACGAAAAAAAAAGAAAAGAACAAAATTGAAATGAAGTTAACACGGCCAAATAAAAGTGAAATTTGAAAAAAAGGAAGAGAGAGAGAGAGAGAGAGAGCATACAAATTTGAGATGGCAGTATCAGATAATTGGACGAGTGAATTAGAAAAGGAAGGAGAACCATGAAAAAAGGAAACGAGAAAGAGAGAGAGAGAGAGGGGGAGAGAGACATAGACAGAAACAGAGAGTGAGAGAGAGAGTGTGTATGTTTATGTGTATGTGTTTGCCTGTGTGACTGTATGCGTGACAGAGAGAGAGAGAGAGAGAGAGAGAGAGAGAATCTCCGTGTGTGTGTGTTTATGAGCCGGTCCCTGTGCGTGTAAGAGACAGAGAGAAAGAAGGAGAGAAAGAGAGAGAATCTGTGTTTGTGTATGTGTGTTTCAGTGAGTGTGCCTGTGTGCGTGACTAAGAGAGAGAGAGAGAGAGAGAGAGAGAGAGAGAGAGAGAGAGAGAGAGAAGTGGAGGTGGAAATTCAAAAGTTAGGGTTTGAGTAATTGTTCATTTTCACTGAATAAAAAAGTCGAGCATGAAACATTACTTTTTGTGAAAGGCCAACAAAGAGCATTTTACGTGTTAAAATTAGCAGATATATTGACTAAATATTGACATGAATGCTGAGGTGAGCATTTTTTGGGGAGGTCTGATAATGCAACAACTTTCTTATTTGCCAACTAATATAATAGAATGAAGAAAAGAAGAAGAAAAAAAGAAAAGGAAAAAGAAAAGAAAACAAGGAAAAAAGAGTCTGATGACTTAAAAAGAAAACAAGAACAAAACAAAAAGAAAAGAAAATGGAAAAAAGAAATCAGTTAAAAAATTGAAAACAACTCCACTTTTTCCGCCTTTGCCTTTTCCCGCCAAAGCACAATGTAAGTGAACACGTGATGTCTTGATCACTGGTTTAGTTTTTGTAAGCAAACAAACGAAACAAAGAAGAATGAGATGAAGGGATTTAATATATATATATATATATATATAGCTTCCTATTCCGTGGAATTTTTTTTATTTTTATATCTTCTGAAATTTTGAAGCATGCTACAAATTCCTTATTTATATATATATCAATTTATTCAACGTGATATTTATTGAACTTGTTATATAACATGTATTTATTAAACGAATCTAGCAGAAAAAAAGCTTTATTTATTCAAATATTAGAAGTAAGCAATGCCAGAAGTGAAAACAATGATCATGATTTCATATTAACTTCGATTTCATTTTGATATGATGTCATGTAGCTGATAGGCCGGTGTTTTGAAATACTTGAGAGGCAGGCCAAGGTCATCTGTTTACTGGTGACATAATCTGAATGAAAATATTTGTAATTAGAAATTCAAAAGTCAGATTCAGAATTTAGAGGCCGTGGCCGGCACGTTGCAACATTACCGAACAAAAAAAGGGATCTTAAAAGTGTTACCTTGGCTATAAGCAGTAAGATACTAAGCTTTTTACTTAGATGTGGAACAAGGGCATATGAATAGGGCACCCAATTAGACTCAAACTCTCTCGTGAAGTTGCAGTCTATAGTCAAATTAGGATAGAAAGATGGACGAAGGGATGCATCCTTCCTTTCCCTAAAAAAGGCGACCTCGGACTAGCCAAGAACTACCGAGGGATAACACTTACATCCATAGCAGCCAAAATCTACAATGCCCTACTACGAAACCGCATAGAACCCAAAATAGACAACATCCTTAGGAAAAACCAAAATGGCTTCCGGAGAAATAGATCCACAACCTCACAAATACTGACCATCCGTAGAATCCTTGAAGGCGTTCGGGCAAAAAACCTTCACGCGACATTACTATTTGTCGACTTTACCAAGGCCTTCGATTCCATACACAGAGGGAAGATGGAGCAAATCCTACTAGCATACGGCCTATCAAAAGAAACCGTAGCAGCAATAATGATTCTCTACAGAAACACCAAAGTGAAAGTACGTTCACCAGATGGAGACACGGAATACTTCGACATTGTTGCAGGAGTACTACAAGGAGACACACTAGCCCCGTACCTCTTTATCATCTGTCTAGACTATGTGCTTAGGACTTCGATCGACAAAATCAGAGAAAATGGCTTCGAGCTGACTAAGAGAAGAAGCAAAAGGTACCCCGCAAAAACAATCACGGACGCCGACTACGCTGATGACTTGGCGTTACTAGCGAATACGCCTAATCAAGCAGAGACACTACTGCATAGTCTGGAACGAGCCGCAGTTGGCATTGGCCTCCATGTCAATGCAAACAAAACTGAATACATGTGTTACAACCAAACGGGCAACATTGCCACACTAGACGGAGCCTCTCTGAAACTAGTAGACAAATTCACCTACCTAGGAAGTAGCATCTCATCAACCGAAAAAGACATTGACACACGACTGACGAAGGCATGGACAGCTATTGATAGGCTCTCGATCATATGGAAGTCGGACTTAACCGATAAAATGAAACGCAGTTTCTTCCAGGCAGTGGTTGTGTCGATACTGCTATATGGATGCACCACATGGACGCTAACTAAGCGGCTGGAGAGGAAAGTAGACGGAAATTACACAAGAATGTTGAGAGCAGTATTGAACAAGTCCTGGCGACAACACCCCACGAGACACCAACTATACGGACACCTGCCCCCCCATCACGAAAACTATACAAGTTAGACGAACCAGACAAGCGGGACACTGCTGGACAAGCAAGGACGAGCTCATAAGCGATGTACTCCTGTGGACCCCCACATATGGATGTGCAAAAGCAGGACGACCAGCACGAACTTACATACAGCAACTATGTGAGGACACAGGATGTATTCCTGAAGACCTGCTGGAGGCGATGAATGATAGAGAGAAGTGGCGAAAGAGGGTCAGGGATATCCGTGCTAGCGGTGCGACATGATGATGATGATGATGACCTTGTTTAAAAATTGCACCAGAGAGAGAGAGAGAGAGAGAGAGAGAGAGAGAGAGAGAAATTTTTTCTCCATTTTGCATTCTTTTTTTTCATTTGAAGATATTTTTGGATGGGATATTAAAAAAACAACTTTAGTATGGTTAGATAGGCGGAAACGTTGGCAATGTTTTATATAAAGAATGTATTGTATGAATATTTTGTTTTCTATATTTTAAATACAATGTGCGACAGAAGTACGTCCCACATTTTGAAGTATGCTACAAATTCTAACACAATCCAAGCCAAATAAAAAAAGCAAAAAAAAAAAAAAAAAAATGAAATAAAAATAAAAGGGGAAGTATATAAAGACTCCGAGATCAAGTGGAAGCTACACTTTCTTGAATATACCAAGTGATAGAAAATTGACTAAACCTAATGATCTCTTGCGGTATTTCCGAAGAACACTAAGATGAATTTTTATCATTAAGGGTTTTAGGACTATTGTCTTCATCTTTATTTCCACAACGTTTCGGCCGATGTGTCCTCCGGCCTTCTTCAGGTGTTTGTCGAAATCGTCCTTTATTTGATCCACGGGGGTCACCTGTTCTGATTCCGTTAGCCATAACTGGGTACAAGTGTTAAGTATCCCCGTATTATTGCTCGCCTGCAACCTCCAGATGAAGCTTATAAGCTTAGCGAACCAACGCCTATAACTGTTACGCCATGTGCCCTGCTGGACAAATCCGAGTGAATTTTTTGGGCTTATAAACCTAATGTTCTAACTTAACAAGAACTACTACTATTATGTATGATTTTTTACCTGTGGTCATATTCAATTACTTCAACTTTATCCCATAAGGGCAGATGGTTTCCTTTTTCCTTCCATATATGGTCCGCCATACCCGACTGACGAAGTGCGGAGGACATATCGGCCGAAACGTTGTGGAAATAACAATAAAGATGAAGACATTAGTCCGAAAACCCTTAATGATAAATATCATCAAGCTTCGTCTCAGAAATTTAGACAACTACTAAGATTAATAATCATGATAAACTTATGTCCCAATTTACAATCAATCATTTCATGTCGATTCTATGGAGGAGGGAAGTCTATTGCTAATTTTGTCTTGATATATATATATATATATATATATATATATATATATATATATATATATATATGTGTGTGTGTGTGTGTGTGTGTGTGTTAAAAATATCCAAAGAAGAAGAGTTGGGAATGGTTTAGTTTGAGAAGATGTAAGAGGATCCTTCTAAATCTCCAGGAGTGCTCAATGTAGGATAATAGATATATAGATTTATTAATCTCATACAGATCAAATTCATATGATAAGAAAAACTCGTGGTGTAATGGTTATCGTCGTAGGAAATGGACACGGCGACACGAGTTCAAATACTGGACCAGACTAATTGCATTTCACATTGAACTAATACCCTTGGGAAAGGTATAAATCCAATTAGCTATGGGTAAATAGTAGGGCAGATTGGGTTCTTCAGCCTTGATGAGACAACTAGTTTAGGAGAAGGAAAACTCTGAATTCAAACCTGTTAAACTCCGCTTAAAAATTGACTTTGTATCATATCCTGCCCGAGCGGAGGGGTTGGTAAATATGAAAATAAGAAAAACTCAACAGTCCGTCATTTGGTTATTATATTTTTTCAGCTGGCCGCTCCATATGATAATTGTGTGTATATATATATATATATATATACCTTTTCTTTCTCTTAATATTTCACTGAAATAGATATTATTCAGTTGTTTTGATTACTTTTTCGTTCATCAATAACATTCTTAATGAATGCCTAAGACCACGTGAACCTCACTATTCAGGTACAAATAGCCTTAGGCAAACGGCAATAGTAGCCCCATCAATTTACTATTCAGATACGATGAGTTATTGTTATGGCTTGATCCGGTGTGCACCATGCAAATATTATTTTAAGTAATCTGTAATTGCTACTTAAAGTGCTTTTCTTACTCATTTCATATCATGTTAAAATGATGCTATTCCGGATTGAATTTTAAAGCCAATGCAGTATCGCAGTGCAGTGATAAACTCGGAACTTGGAATCCCTAAGGTTGTTCAGCGTTGCCAAATTGTATAATAACTTTTCTGGCGTGATTGTGGAAACCGGCTGTAGAATCAAGTATCAGTCTCACAAAAATCTTAAACAGGCCTGTGTTGAAATCTGTCCTGGCACTGATCCATGGCAATCAAAAACTGACAGATTCCATTATATATATATATATATATATATATAACACGGTGATGAACGAAAACAGGAGCGATCCAAGATGGATAAACAGAAACAAGGACTCCGTGCCATATTTCGAAGTGGCTGTTATTCAAGTCAAGAGCAGCTACACATTATTAGATAGCTGTCTAAAAACTTTGGAACTGAATATATATATATATATATATATATATATATATATATATGAGCATGAGGTAAGGCCGAGATATGATATTGTTTTGGTTTGATTTTATGGCATATCAACTATTGTAGGTTATTCAAAGCTAAATCCATATCTATTCATATAAACAGTTCTATTTCAAATAACTCAGTTTAGCATAAGTATTCAGTTTAAATGTCAAAAGAGTCCCATATCAAACGATTCAGTTAAGCTTAAGTACACAGTTTAGTTCTATTTGACCCATGAATAGGACTCTATCCGTTGCTACCACTCTGGGCTAGGGTGAAGATAGGAGCGATGGCACTCTTTGTGGAGAGTCTTGCCCCTCTACTGAATCGAGATATGGGTTACTGTTGGATCTTGGTTCTAGTGGGTAGAATGTTTGCCAAAGGTTCGAAAAAATCGTGATTCAATCCCAGGTCATATCACACCAAAGGCTTAAAAAATGGTACTTGAGTCCTCCTTGCTTAATATTCAGCATTAAAAACGTAAACGGTAAAGTGGAGCATTCATGGAAAAGAAGTAGCATCCTCCCCAACACCTTTCTGCTGTAGCTATTAGAAAGGGAGGCTGCGGTCGTCAACTTTACTCACACACCCACCCTACCAACCATCCACACACACACACACACACATATATATATGTTATACTTAAAAAGAGACCAATTTTAATCATTTTTAAAAAATGAAATTTTACAACTGATTTTATTTATCTTATGAATAGCATTATTACAAATATATATATATATATATATATATATATATATATATATATATATATATATATATATATATATTCTTTTTGTTGTTTCTATGAAATCAGAATTCAAAGCAAATATAAAAGGAATAGGTCTGAAAGTGTATTTGGTATTTTAGATTTTATTTTTTATAATTTTGCTCTTCACAGACAAATGTAATCGATTATGATCTATCTATCTATCTATCTATCTATCTGTGGTTCGTGATGATTACTATTCACCTTATTCTATGTTCCCATATTCCTTTAATAGCGATTGTGTTTACATTTTGGTTGGATTATATCAGATTGAATTAATTATTTATATGAGGATCTTAGAAATGACTTGCAAATTTGGAACCTTTTTTCTACTTGGCCTTGAACGTACAGCGCTACCTTGCTATTAAACAGGTATACTCCCCTTGTCCGGGCGCTTAGATTACCAGGACTCCATTACCTGTGAAGAGTCGTGACTTTACTTGATACACCACACTTGTGGTGAGACTCCAGTCCTGGAGCTTTGGGGGATTTTGAGTCTCAAATCATTAATATTACATAGAAATACATGAAACAATATTATTGTTTGCAAGTTATTCGCATTTTAAGAATGCTTTAAGTTATATAATTGTGATGAAAATTTTTAGTATTAGATAAGAATACTTGAAACAATATAAGGTTTTGATTTTGTTTGATTGTTTAATAGTATATCAGCCTTTGTAGGTTATTTAATGCCAAAGCTATTCCCCTAGAACAACAGTAGTGGTACGATTTAACCCATAGCTGGGAGAATAAGGGATTTCATACCTTTCCTAAGGGTATTTGCCCGAAAGTGAATGTAATTACCATGATTCCGCAGTCCATCGCTTTAACCATTACAGCATGAGGACACCCCCTTGAAACAATATAAGTAAAAAGTAAAGTTGGTGACTGTGGTCGAGGACGACCAGAAGGCTCCCTTTTCAATAGCTACTACACCGAGGTGTAGCGGAGGGCCTTACTCCTTTCTCTGAAATGCTCCACTTTACCCCTGATCATCATCATCATCATGTCGCACCGCCAGCGCGGATATCCCTGACCCTCTTTCGCCATTTCTCCCTGTCATTCATCGCCTCCGGCAGGTCTTCAGCGTAACATCCCGTGTCCTCACATAGTTGCTGTATGTAAGTTCGTGCTGGTCGTCCTACTTTTGCACATCCATATGTGGGGGTCCACAGGAGTACATCGCTTATGAGCTCGTCCTTGCTTCTCCAGCAGTGTCCCGCGTGTCTGGCTCGTCTGACTTGTATAGTTTTCGTGATGGGGGGCAAGTGTCCGTCTAGTTGGAGTCTCGTGGGGTGTTGTCGCCAGGACTTGTTTAATACTGCTCTCAACATTCTTGTGTAATTTCTGTCTAGTTTCCTCTCCAGCCGCTTCGTTAGCGTCCATGTGGTGCATCCATATAGCAGTATCGACACAACCGCTGCCTGGAAGAAACTGCGTTTCATTTTATCAGTTAGGTCCGACTTCCATATGATCGAGAGCCTATCGATAGCTGTCCATGCCTTCGTCAGTCGTGTGTCGATGTCTTTTTCGGTTGATGAGACGCTACTTCCTAGGTAGGTGAATTTGTCTACTAGTTTCAGAGAGGCTCCGTCTAGTGTGGCAATGTTGCCCGTTTGGTTGTAACACATGTATTCAGTTTTGTTTGCATTGACATGGAGGCCAATGCCAGCTGCGGCTCGTTCCCGACTATGCAGTAGTGTCTCTGCTTGATTAGGCGTATTCGCTAGTAACGCCATGTCATCAGCGTAGTCGGCGTCCGTGATTGTTTTTGCGGGGTACCTTTTGCTTCTTCTCTTAGTCAGCTCGAAGCCATTTTCTCTGATTTTGTCAATCGACGTCCTAAGCACATAGTCTAGACAGATGATAAAGAGGTACGGGGCTAGTGTGTCTCCTTGTAGTACTCCTGCAACAATGTCGAAGTATTCCGTGTCTCCATCTGGTGAACGTACTTTCACTTTGGTGTTTCTGTAGAGAATCATTATCGCTGCTACTGTTTCTTTTGGTAGGCTGTATGCTAGTAGGATTTGCTCCATCTTCCCTCTGTGTATGGAATCGAAGGCCTTGGTAAAGTCGACAAATAGTAATGTCGCCTGTAAGTTTTTTGCCCGAACGCCTTCAAGGATTCTACGGATGGTCAGTATTTGTGAGGTTGTGGATCTATTTCTCCGGAAGCCATTTTGGTTTTTCCTAAGGATGTTGTCTATTTTGGGTTCTATGCGGTTTCGTAGTAGGGCATTGTAGATTTTGGCTGCTATGGATGTAAGTGTTATCCCTCGGTAGTTCTTGGCTAGTCCGAGGTCGCCTTTTTTAGGGAAAGGAAGGATGCATCCCTTCGTCCATCTTTCTATCCTATTTTGACTATAGACTGCGTTGCATTGCCGGAGCAGTATATCGTCGAATTGTCTAGTTTTCCACACTTCTGGGGGGATCTCGTCTAGCCCTGCTGCTTTCCTATTTTTAATTCTTCTGAGAACTGAGTCGAGTTCTTCTTTGGTGAAAGGACCTAGTTTAACGTCTAATTGCTTACTAATAATTCTGGTGATCGGTTCATCCGTTATTTCCGGTGGGTTTCCTAGTAGATTTTTGAAATGCTGTTCCCACAGTTTTACTCTTTCTTGTTGGCTTGCAGCTTTCAATTTTGCTTTGGCTGTGCTCTTCCTTCTACTTACTTCGTTTATTGTTTGCCAGGCTATCCTGGATTGTCTATCTTCCACCGAGTCTCTAATCTTATCTATCTGATTTTGTATGTATTCTGCCTGTTCTTTTAGATATATTCCTGTTAATTGATGTTGAGCCTTTTCTAGTTTTCGTGCATTTGTGTTTGTTGGGTTCTTTTGATAGCTTTTGGAGGCAGTTTTCACAAGTGCACGTTTTTCTCTAACCGCTGGCGTTTCCCAAGGGGCTCTATATTTAGTTCTAGGTTTTGTTGGAATACACTTTGCTGCCGCCTCAAGGTGTGCTTCTACAAAATTTTCATATTCGTCATTTGGGGTACCTTTTTCTGCCTTCTCTTGTAGTGCTTCGAATCTGTTTCTTAATTCTAATGCATATTTATCTCTAATATCTCTGTTGTTGAGTAGGGCCCAGTCATAGTGCTTGGTTGTCGCTTTACGTGTGGCGTTTTTTCGTTGGCTTAGACGTATTTGGCCGTAACTATTCGATGATCGGAGGACACACCCTCGAAAGAGGAGTATGCCTCGCAATTCATCGCACTGTTTTTCCATTTCCCGTTTATAAGGACGTAGTCTATCTGTGCTTCACTCTTATTCGCGTATGTGTAGGTCCATAATTTCCCCTCCCTTTTTTGAAAGTTTGTATTGAGGCATGTTAATCTATTTTCCATCATGAAATCTATTGACGTGACCTGGGATTGAACCCATGTCTCCCGGACCAATGGCGAACTCTCTATCCACTCGACCAATGAGATATAATTGGAGGAAAATTATTGTTATTTGATCGGAATCCTTGAAAAAATTTAACTGAGCGCAAAAAATGGTCATTATCAATTTCACTCTACGCGAGTCTTACAAACCAGTTTTAACAAGTGTTTTTTTTTTTTGTTTTACTGAAATCCGAACAACTGCAAGTCTCTGTCTCTTCTGAGTATTCGAATTACTTTTAACACTGCTGTGGTCTGGATGGTCTTGATTCTTCCACTGATTTCCAGCTCTCACAGTTATAGCTCTTTGGGTGTTGTATATTGACCTACAACCCGGCCGGGCTGTCAAAATAGGTAATGCACCTTTGTAAATAACAGGTGCATCCAGTCGATCAGGATATTATAACCTTGACCGTGGATGGGTTGAATGAGTGCAATTTGTGACCCCCACATAAAGGTGGGCGTTGAACTATTATATAACTCGGCGAAGACAGGAAGTCAGTTAGTTTGGAGACCAGACCCGTTGGTGACAAGATGCGGTAGAGGAAGCCAGCACCCAGCAGAGTGGGCCCCCGGGCCTCCGGTTTAGCAGCAGCAGGAGAACGGGAAAGAAACACTGATAACCATAAGAGTGGGGGTCAATATGTTGCAGTTCTGTTCGGTCTCCAACTCCCTCTCACACACAAACCTTTCAAAGAAAATGTGAGGTATATTTTTCTAAAAGACTGTGTCGCTCGTCTTTATTGTGTGTCGTTGATTCTGCATGCATATGTAGATGTATATGTATTATGTGTTTGTATTGTTGGTCATTGTTATCCAACATTGGAACCGATATAAGACCATCAACTATAATTGGTACCATCACCACTGTCATCTTCCGCAACTTTTTTTTTTTTTAGTTCTTTGGTAAGATCCTGGTATTTATCGTTTCATTAACCATTTTTTTCTCTATTTTCCGCCGAATAGCAAAATACACTTAACGAAAAATGTTTTTTTTTCTCATGATTTTTTGGTCGGGATTTGGTGATCCATTTTTATCTCAAAGTCCAAAAAATATTTGTCCCATTTTTCATGAGAATTTCTGGTTTGTGCCTATACAATCAGTCAGTATGGTCAAATTGTAATCTCTTGGATAATTCCCATAAGATTATTAGCAACATTTTACTCCTTATGAGTTTTTCATATCAGTTTTAAATGGAGGCATTTCACAGGATTCTGAGAGACAGCAAATCTTCACATGTCTCCAGGATTCTGATGAGTATTCTACCCAATATTTACAATGCTGGTCACTATTCTTCCTCTGATTTCCAATTCTTCTAGTCTCTTCTCCAAGAACTATTCCCTGCGCGCAAACAAAATTTGATATTACCAACACCTTCATGTTTCAATGCTTTTTCTGCTCTCAGGCAACATCGAAATATGTGTTTATCTTTTTACATTCTTCTATTTTCAATCTGTGGTCTGCTGTAACTGCAAAATCCGTGAGATGATAAGTTATTTTTCTAGATAATTAACGTTAGGTCTAGTCTTCTGGCTGTAATTGAGGGACTAACTTTATCTCAAAATACAAGATAGTTTATGGGTCGCATATTATTATTTACTCCTTTAGAGTTTTTCACATCAGTGTTAGCAGATGGTTTTTCAATGGAGTTTGAGTGACAGCAAGTCTCCTCAAGTCTCCAGGAGTCGTCTCAGGATTCTGGCCGTTCTCAACAATGCTGTCACTTGGATAGTCTCTATCCGTCCGCCAACTTCCAAGACTTCCAGGCATTTTAATAATCCTTTAGTTATTGTGCCTAACGCACCAATCACAATTGGCACAATCGTTACTTTCATGTTCCACAGCTTTTTCAATTCTCTAGCAAGGTCGAAGTACTTATCCTTCTTTTCACATTCCTTCAGATTTATTCTGTGGTCCGCCGGGACAGCAAAGTCGACAATTTTGCAGATTCTCTTTTTTTTGGTGATTATTATAAGGTCTAGTCATCTGACCGGGATTCGGTGATCCGTTTGTATTTTTAAGTCTCATAGGAGTTTATGTTTGTCATTTTCTAGGACCGGTGCTGGGTTGTACATATACCATTTGTTAGTTTGGAAAAATTTGAATTTCTTGCACATTTCCAAGTGGACTACCTTGCTAAACCTGTTGTGTCTCGTCTTATACTCCTTCTGTGCTAATTTGCTGCATTCGCTTATTATGTGATTGATCGTTTCTTCTCTGTCACCGCATTATTATTATTATCATTTGCAAATTGTCCACTCTAGCAAAAGATGATGGCTTTTCATTAGAGTTTGAGTAACAACAGGACTCCACTGGTCTCTGGGACTCTTTTAACTATTTTGGTCAATCCCAACAACGCTATTGTCCGGATGGTTTCGATTTGTCCTCCAATTTCTATCTCTTCCAGACGCCTTTCGAAGTTTTTGGGGATAGTTCTAAGTACGCTAACTACATTTGGTATCATCGTAACCTTCATGTTTCACCACTTTCTCAGTTCCCTGGCAAGGTCAAAGTACTTGTCTCTCTATTCTTATTATTATTTGATTTTCAGTTTCAGTCAGTCTTAAGAAATTTTTTTAATCTCATGGACACTACTTTTCAAAGGAGATGAGCAAATCCTCGAAGTGCAATTTTTTTTGTATTCTCTTTTGGTTAGGGATTCCAGCTTTCTATTTAATATTTTTTATCTGTCCCTTTTTCATCATAGCCTAGGCTCCCACTATTACTGGCACAATATTTCCAGATTTTTGTTTACTTATTTTATTATATTCTATGTCTGGTATGCTATTCTCTGTTGCTACTGACATATTAGAAGACATGTTTTTCGTTTATAGTCCTTTACAAATACATCTGGACTTTTGCTTTTTATTTTTCTACCAGTTTTGATTTTTTCTCTTTTTCTCAATGCGCGTTTTTTCTCACCAGTTTTAATACTGGATACTTGTACAAATGAGTCAAATTTCGGCATTGAAAATCTATAAGGGGTTGATATGTCAATAAACATTTTAAACTAAACCAAACCAACGTAAACAGTAGTTAGACATGTTCAACAGTTTTAAACATTTTTTTAACTTAGATATTTCCCCCACGATTTTCTCTGATGAATACCTCCCAGAAATTGCTTTTCTGTTGCTCCCCCCCATCTATTCATTCCTTCTCAACTTCTTAGGAATTTTATACATTTTTTACTCATTACTACAACTTTGACCTTTGAGTATTTTTCGTCTCTTTGATTGGGTAACAATTTCTTTTTTTCCCTTACTTTCATTGGTCAATAATTATTCTTTTTTTTTCTTTCTTGTCTTTGATTAGTCAATAATGATTCCTTTTTTCTTAGCTTTGATTGGTCAATAATTATTCATGAATCACCAACAAGAGAATGTGTTCATTGTTTCGCACGGCTTTTTTTTTTTTTTTTTTTTTCGCGCCTTCGATTTGAAATTACGCATATTTTATTTATTCTTTTCCTTTGCAATCTAATCCCTGTTTTTTCTTCTTTTTTTCTCACTTTTACATTGATTCTGTTGTTCTTTCAGTCGTTATATCTCTCTTTTTTCCTTTCTTTCTTTCATTTTTTTTTCCATCAGTTCTGAGCTGACATGACCTCTTCCCCTTACCTTTGGTCGAACGCTTTGCCTCAATTGCAGGTACGATCGATGGGAGAGCAATCAAACCGGATGTTAGCCTCGTTACCGAGCAATCATATTAAATTCTGAATGTATGCAAATCTTCGGCAAAAAAAAAGTTTTCGAAAAGAATAAAACGGAAGGAAATGAAAAGAGAGTTTGGTGGACATAGGGAATTGAAAAAAAGCGGTAAAATATAAGGTAACATGGAAAGAAATCAGAACAAGAGAAATAAGAAAACGGAAAGGTGAAATAGAAAGAAAAACATAATAAAATGAGGAGAGAGAGAGAGAGAGAGAGAGAGAGATAGAGATAGAGAGAGAGAGGGGGTGAAGAAAAAGAAACATAGAAAGAAAGAAAAAAGAAGGAAAATAAAGAAAAAGAGAGGGTAAAGAAAAGCAAAAAAGGAACATAGCTGTTAAAATGCGATAAAGAAAGAAAACATTTAAAAAATAAAACGACAGAAAAATTTAAGCTATAAAGATAAAAAAAACGAAGAAAAAATAAAAAAATAAATAGAATAAAACGAAAAAAAGACTTGAAGGAAAGAAAAAGAATGAAAAAAGGGTTTCAATGTGAAATTAAAAGCGAAAAAGAAAGAGAGAAAAAAAGCCAAAATGCAATTTAGGGAGGTCAACGATAAAAAAAATGAGAAATAAATTATTGTCATTTAAAAAAAAAGCAAAATGAAACATAAAACAAAAATAAAACAAAACAAAAAAGAAAGAAACGAAAAGAAAGAAAAAGAAAAAGAAGAAACAAAGTCGTAGAAAAACAAAGAAGGTAAAAGAAGACTGAAAACATAATAAAAGAACAATGATAAAGGAAAAGAACAAAAAAATCGAAACGAAGAAGAAGAAGAAGAAGAAGAAGAAGAAGAAGAAGAAGAAGAAGAATGTAAGTTGACTAAACAAAAAATGTCGAAATAAATGAATGAATAAAGAAGAAAGAAAGAGAAAAAGAGACAGACAGACAGACAGACAGACAGACAGAGAATAAAGTAAAAGAGAAGTACTAAAAAATAACGAGAGAAAAAAAGAGAAAATCTATGAAAACCAATAAAAAAAGAGAAATGAAAATTTTATGTAAACAGCCCCCTCACCTCTCCCCAAAAACATGCAAAAGTAAAATCGAAATAAGGAAAAAGGGAATAAAGTAAAAACGAAAAAGAAGGATAAATAAAGAAAAAGAAACCAAGAAAAAAGGGGAGAATTGGGAGGGAAAGAAAAAGGAAATGAGAAAAAATAAAAGAAAAGGAACGAATTAAAGAAAGAAAGAAAGAAAAAAGAAAGAAAGAAACCAAGAAAAAAAGGGGAGAGTTGGAAGGGAAAGAAAAAGAAAAGGATAAAAGAAATAAAAGAAAAGATACGAATAAAAGAAAGAAAGAAAGAAAGAAAGAAAGAAACAAACAAACAAACAAACAAACAAACAAAAAGAAACAAAAAGCTATAATAAAACAAAGGTTTTGATTAGAATATACGTAGGGATGGCGAAATACCAGTTAGAAGCAAAAAGAAAGAAAAATAATATTAAAACAAATCAAGAATAGAAAAATAACAAAGAAGCATATTTTTAACGGTAAAATCGTTACAGGAATAAAAAACAATAACTGGATACAATTTTAGATGTGAAGACTAACAATAGCAAATATAATAATACAAGAAAAAAAGGGAGCAATCAGTGAATGAAGACAATGAAGAACAAACCCCATCAGAATGTCAACTAGCTGCTAAAACTCTTTAAAAAGTCATCAAAAAAACTTGACTGTTAAACACACACCAGGAAATGACCTAAAACTGACTTCATAAAAAAGACACGACTAAATTTTACGGCCACATATCAAAAAGAAATGGCTTATTTTGAATAAGACCAAAAACAAATAACTAAAGGAAAATTGTTTTTTTAAAGCTATTAAGAATTATACAAATGACGAAAAAGACCATTAATTGTATTTCAACTGATCATGTTATAAATATAAATGCACATATTCAACAACATATAAAACACACACACACACTCATATATATATATATATATATATATATATATATATATATATATATATAGAACAAAATTCATATTGGAGTCAAGAGCGCAAAAATTGAGTGATGTTTTGTGGTTTTAAATTGTAGATTTTAAGGAAGCCTAAAAAAATGATTTAAAATATCTAAATGAAAAAACTATTTTTCTTGTACATCTTTAATTTCATTTAGAATCAGTTAAAGAGATTGAAAAAGCACTCTCATTTTTAAATGGAAGATTGGGTGGTCGGTTAGTTTCACGATATCTCTATAGTTGTTTGCGTACTTGATATCAAAAAAGTTTTTTTCTCAAGAATTTATATCGTTTCAAGTTACTAATGATAATCCTTTATAAAGAATTATATCTTAAAGTAATTATTTTTGACAGAAATAATTCATTTAGTTTAAGGTAACTATTCATATCCAGTAATAACATTTTGTTTATATTCATATTGTTTAAGGTATTCCTATTAACTTCTAATAATTTTCAAATATATCTGTTTGACAAATAGTGTGACCCAAACAAGAAACATCTCATCAGAATGGATTAGGAGGTAATCATAGAGGTGACTCTCTGTCTCTCTCTGTTCGTCTCTATCTCTATCTGTCTGTCTGTCTCTTTCTCTATTTATACACACGCCCACACCCATGCATGAAAGTTGATATAACATTAAACAAAAAACAAAAAACAAAAAAATAGCGGGTGCTAGTTTTAGTATTTTCCATAAACAGCAAATACAAATTATTTTTGCAATTTAGCACAAAATGACATAAACTACTAATATCACATTATACATATTACATATCATATTGGATATCATATTGCATATCTTATCACTACCTCACTCATTCTTACCTTCAGAACCACCATACATTTTCGCCACTTATGCTTACTGTTGGGTATCACCCACCTTTTTCCACACAATGAACTAGTCCATCTTCCATATATAGCAGTAGCTACTAATACCAAGACAGACTTGATGGTGAAGAGCAGCTTCTTATAGGAATAGCATTAGAGCGTTGGAGACTGGAGATCGCTCTAGGTCACCTTACTTGCTACCGTAATAACGGAAGCCAATACTATCGTTGGACTATATCTTTATTCTGTATTCACTAATCCTATGTTTTTGTCTACTAATAGTCACGCTATTGTATATACTTTTTCCTGAGAATATATCTCTATTTCCTGTCATATCGTGGTTTGTCCTTTATTTAATTTTACAAGCAATCACTAACCAGAACGCAACACTTACAAATCAAAAGTTTATTTTCTTCGTAATGCAATGATGATGATAATTCGTTCTTTTGTTAAAATCATCACCACACGAGCACTCTGGTATCCGGTAGGGTAGAAAATGTAAACAAACGAAATTGACCTTGTGTCATAACCTGCCCGAGCGGAGGGGTTGGTAAATATGTATATTAAGAAATTTCCTTCTCTTAAATTAGGTGCGTAATAAAGACAAAAGAACACAGTCTGTCCAATAAATTACCCATAGCTTGGGCGTGGATGGTTAAGTACAATGTGAAATGCAATCAGCCTCGTCCAGGGTTTGAACTCATGTTGCTGTGTCCATATCCTTCAGCGATAGCCATTACAATATATATCATATTGGATATCATATTGCATATCTTATCACTACCTCACTCATTCTTACCTTCAGAACCACCATACATTTTCGCCACTTATGCTTACTGTTGGGTATCACCCACCTTTTTCCACACAATGAACTAGTCCATCTTCCATATATAGCAGTAGCTACTAATACCAAGGCAGACTTGATGGTGAAGAGCAGCTTCTTATAGGAATAGCATTAGAGCGTTGGAGACTGGAGATCGCTCTAGGTCACCTTACTTGCTACCGTAATAACGGAAGCCAATACTATCGTTGGACTATATCTTTATTCTGTATTCACTAATCCTATGTTTTTGTCTACTAATAGTCACGCTATTGTATATACTTTTTCCTGAGAATATATCTCTATTTCCTGTCATATCGTGGTTTGTCCTTTATTTAATTTTACAAGCAATCACTAACCAGAACGCAACACTTACAAATCAAAAGTTTATTTTCTTCGTAATGCAATGATGATGATAATTCGTTCTTTTGTTAAAATCATCACCACACGAGCACTCTGGTATCCGGTAGGGTAGAAAATGTAAACAAACGAAATTGACCTTGTGTCATAACCTGCCCGAGCGGAGGGGTTGGTAAATATGTATATTAAGAAATTTCCTTCTCTTAAATTAGGTGCGTAATAAAGACAAAAGAACACAGTCTGTCCAATAAATTACCCATAGCTTGGGCGTGGATGGTTAAGTACAATGTGAAATGCAATCAGCCTCGTCCAGGGTTTGAACTCATGTTGCTGTGTCCATATCCTTCAGCGATAGCCATTACAATATATACTTACACACTAGCCGAAAAAGTATTTGGTCACCCAGAAAAAGGTTAATTTCTCATCCTAAAATTGTAATCTTTTTATTCAAAAAGATTAAGCAACACAATGTTTTTATTTATTACACTAAGTACAAGTCTTCCTGAACGATATAAAATACAAATTAAACAAACAAAAAAGACACAAAAACTTTTAAAACTTTTGATTCCTCAAAGTGAACTCGTTTGGTCGCTCTCACTGCTTCACTGATTCTCGGCATTCTTTCCACTACAGAGTGGAGATAGACTGAAAAAAATTCTGCGCAGCTTCACTGCGCGACTTGCTAAAGGTGAACCATACCTGTGGGTTGTTTAGCTCTGATTTTTGGTCAAAGTCATTTCACACCAGGTTAACGGGGTTTAAGTCCACTGATTGAATCGGCCAAGACATCAGTTAAAGTATGTGCTGTTCCTCTTTGCTTTTCATGTACCTCAGGCAGAATTTACAAACATGCTTGATGTAACATAAACCCAAACCAAAACAAACTCAATTATTAATGCCAAATCCATTTTTATACATAAAAACTGTTCTCTTTCAAGTAATTCAGTTTAGCATAAGTACGCAGACAAGTTCTATTTAACCCATAGATAGGACCCTATTTGGTGCTACCACAGCAGGTCAGAGTGGAACTGGGAGTGATGGCAGTGAAGGGTACTCTGCGTTCCCCCCAAAGCTCTAGCATTATCGCAACCTCACCATCAGATTGTTTAGTGTCATATCCAGGACGCTTTTTTAGGGGTGGTGGACAAAAGTATGCGTTCAGGGATGGAATCTCGTGATGCTGCAGTATATTGTTATTGTCGGTCTGATTCAATTTACCCTTCAGCAGGTATAAACCCCCACCTCTGCTAATGGCAAAAGGCCCCAAACCATAGCAGAGCCTTTTCCACGCTTTATAGTTGGTGTGATACATGAGTCTGCAGCTCTTTCTCCGACTTGGGGATTGTAGTCGAGGGTGACCCGAAGGGTTTCTTTTTTAGTTGCTACTACACCGAGCTGTAGGCGTAGGAGATACTCTTTCCCTGTATTGCTCAACTTTACCCTTGATCCGTCCTTTATGAGGCTAAGTGTTAAGGAAGGCGGCATCAAGTGCCCTTTTTTGAGTCTTTTGCATGACTTGACCGAGGATTGAACCCATTAGACCAAAGACCCTTTTATTTGACCAAAGGATTTCGAACTTTGATTCGTCAGTTCAATGGACTCGATTCCACAGCTCTATTTTCCAGTCTTTATGGGGCTTTGCCCACTAAAGCATTTTGACATTGTTTCACTGTGGTTACTTGACAAAAATTCTGCCATATAGGACAGTTTCGCAGAGTCTTCTCCTCACATTGGATTATTCAGTGCTATTTGCAGCAGTCAGCCTTCTGTCACACAAGCCGGTGACTGATGAAATTAACCTCTGCATAAGTAAAAGAGGTTTTATCTAGCAAATAATTATTCAGCACAATACAGTCTGTGAGTTCAAGCGGTGGTATAATGTAACTTTTGGAAAAGTTTCATACCTTTCCCACGTGTATTTGTCTAAAAGTGAACGTAATGGCGCAAGTGGAGTTTGAACTCACATACTACCATTCCGCAGCCCAACTATTTAACCATTATACTATGAGGACAGTCCCTTGAGGCTCGAGGATGCTGGTCTTGACGCGGCCGACATGAATGCCGGTTTCTCAGAATCTATGTCAGACGGCTCCGACGGACTACTTCCGGAATTTGGACACACCCAACCCGATCCACGTACATGGCCGCCCGAAGTATGTCCCGGCCCAGCGACGCCCAGAGGCTTTGCATATGCACGTGTCTCCATTGTCTTCAGACCTCTGTGTGACTCATCTATATATTCACCACTTCTACTCACGTGAACTCCAGTAGCACAATCCATTTCAGCCCTTGTGTTTGTTGGCTAGGGAAATCCGTGTTCGAACCACGAGTCAGTATCGGTACATTCTTCCACATAACACATTTAAAACTTCTTGATAAGCTAAAATTCTTCATGAATGTAATTTTTTTCTTAAGAAAAATTCATATCTTCAATGTTTTGTTGTTTAAGTTCCTCTTTAACAAAGAGGGGGTGTCCTCATAGTGTAATGGTTAAAGCGATGGACTGCGGAATCGTAGTACATGAGTTCGAATTCCAGTCGCGCTATTACGATCACTTTCGGGTAAATACCCTTGGGAAAGGTATGAACCCCCTTATCCTCCCAGCTATGGGTTAAATAGTAACACTACTGTTCTTCTGCAAGAATTACTTTGGCATTAAATAACCTACAAAGAGTTAATATGCCATGAAAACAAAGGAACCAAACCGAACCATCTTTCACAAAGAAATTATTCGGACAAAAGTTTCGATTATAAAAACTCTTCAATTGTGAATTTTCGACCGTTCAGACTTGCTGCTTTTATTTAGATGTACATTTTTTATAGTGACTCGACTTCTGGAATAATATTACTTCTTGTATTATTCTATTTCTTGGATAGCTACTTCGGAAATAACATTGATCCTGGAATAACATTACATCTGGAATAGTTACTTCTGGTATAGGTATACTTCCAGAATAATTTCTGGAATAATCTTCCTTCTAGAACAACTCAATATATCCAATAGTTTTTCTTCTGGAATAACTTCAGTTATGGAATGATATAACCTCTGAAATAATTTTACATCTAAAATAGCTACTTCAAGAATAACTTTACGTCTTAAATTGTATTACTTCTAGAATCGCAACTTCTTGAATATCTTTACTACTGGAACTAGTTTACTACTGGGATAATATTAATTCTGGAAATATTCTGCTTCGGAAATAGCTGCTTCTGGAATAACTTTATTTCTTGGATAATTTTACTTCTGGGATAATCTGTTCATAAAACAGGATAAAATACACTCTTCCTTTCAGCTTGTAAAAACTAAATTAGTACATGTGATATATATATATATATATATATATATATATATATATATATATATATATATATACCAAGTTATTGATATTGCGTTTTGTCATCTCAGACTGTGAAGATGGTAGTCTAGGACTATCCAGTCAAGCAAGGGTTAATTATTGTCCAAATTGTTCTTGTCGAAAACCTTGGCTGGTTTTCGCATGTTTTATACTGGTAAGCGGTCATCCTCATCTCTAGAATGAAGAGAGCCAACCGGTCCAATTCTACGCCCCGGTCATCTAATAAGTCTCCTATATAATTTCCCCTTCGTCGGAGTTTTCATTTCCGGCGATTCACTCAAGCCTGAATCAAAGTCAAGCGGACACCGACTAGCTTTTCGCTCATTTGGCTACGGCCAGCTGCAGTCCATAACTGATCTAAACGAAAATGTGAGACCCATATCTTTACTGGCAGTTTTTATTTGTCACTATTATCAATAGAGTATCATAGCATTTCATCCTGACTGGCCGAAAAACTGACCGGTCAGCTGAACCCTCAACAAAGAAGGCAATGATGGTCATATCACTACTTGGCACAATTCTGATATTAGAATATTGGTGAATTTTACAATTAACTTGTGAACATCAGGACAGGATCTGATGGATACTTCTAATTCAATATGATCCATTGGACGAGTAGGATTCAATTTCAAGGCATTATTAAGAACGGTTCCAATTACTAATGGGGAAGTCGTCGAAGTGTAGTGGTTAATGTGCTGAACTGCGACATTGTAGTGAGTGGGTTCGAACCCCAGTAAAGCAAGTGCATTCATATCGGACTAATATCCTTAAGAAAGAGTTTAAGTGAGCTGCAATACGACGGGGTTGCAATTTAGTTTTCCTGGGGCTACCTATATGGGTCTTATTAAGCTGCTCGCCCAGTTTCAAAAAGCTTTTTCTTCAGGTAATACGTGCTTGGCACCGCTAAGTTTATTGCATTGCGCCTGAGGCGCACAAAAATGGGTAATGCCAACGGGAATAAACATTTGTTTTTAACAGCCACTCTTGCATCTCGATTCCTTCGTGGCTCACCTCTCAAAAATGATTTCATGACAAATCTGACTTAAAGGGAAGTCGAATTAATTTTGCCTCGCTAAAGAACCCACTCTCTTTAAAATTAATTTGTATAATGAATTATAAATCTCTTAGAATTGATATATGTATATACCCAACCCCTTAGAGAGTACCTTCGTGGTATAATGATGAAAGTGATGGACTGCAGAATTGTAGTAAGCGAGTTCAAACTCCAGTCGCGCTATTAAGTTCACTTTCGGATAAAAACCCTTGGGAAATGTATGAACCCTCTTATCCTCCCAGCTATGATTTAAATAGTACAACTACTGTTCTTCAGGATGGCTTTGGCATTATATATCCTATAAAGGTTGGTATGCCATTAAACTAACCAAACCACAACCATGCCCCCACCCCCACCCAAAATGAGCAGTATGTGTAATAAACTTTATTTTAAGCGGGCTTAAACAAGCTTGAATAAAAAGTTTTCCCTGAAAATCGGTTGTTATACCAAGCTTAAAGAGTACAAACTGCCCTACTAATTACCCATAGCTCAAGGGAGAATAGTTGTATTCATACCTTTTCCGAGGGTATTAGCGCTATGTGGAATGTTTTAGATATATATATATATATATATATATATATACTGGTTTGTAATCTGAAGTTAAATCCTCACAAATAAAAAAAAATGTTGAAAATGTGTCGTCATCAGTTGAGACGGGATCTAAATAAAATGATAAAACACTAAAGGTAAAGCGAAACGAATGTTGAACTTTAATTAATTTGGTTGTCCCCAAAGCAAATAAAGTGTTAATCAGGCTGCAATTTAACATTCAATAAAGAACTTATGCATCTAATTTAAATGAATTTTACGACGTAAAAAATAGTTTTTTTTTTTCGTACATCTTTATTGTTTAAATTCTTATTTTTTCTCACTTTCTTTATTTGTTTGTTTGTTTGTTTCTTTCTTTCTCATTCATCTTGCACTCACTTTTTGGATAATTGTTATTATTATTACTATAATTCTTTCTTTCTTTCTTTCATTCTTTCTTTCTTTCTTTCATTCTTTCTTTCTTTCTTATTCATTTTGCATTTATTCACCCTTTTGCTTCTTATTTTCTTTTTTCTTTTGTGCTTCCATTTATTTTTTCTTTCTTTCTTTCTCTCTTTCATTCTTTCTTTCTCTCTTTCATTCTTTCTTTCTTTCTTTCATTCTTTCTTTCTTTCTTTCTTTCATTCTTTCTTTCTTTCTTTCATTCATTCTTTCTTTCATTCTTTCTTTCATTCTTTCTTTCTTTCATTCTTTCTTTCATTCTTTCTTTCTTTCTTTCTTTCTTTCTTATTCATTTTGCATTTATTCACCCTTTTGCTTCTTATTTTCTTTTTTCTTTTGTGCTTCCATTTATTTTTTCTTTCTTTCTTTCTCTCTTTCTTTCTTTCTCATTCATTTTGCACTCACTCTTCTTCTTCTTCTTCTTCTTCTTCTTCTTCTTCTTATTATTATTATTATTATTATTACATTCTTTCTTTCTTTCTTTCTTTCTCTCTCATTCATTTTGCACTTATTCACCCTTTTGCTTCTTTCTTTCTTTCTTTCTTTCTTTCTTTCTTTCTTTCTTTCTTTCTTTCTCATCTTGCACGCACTCTTTGGCTTCTTCCTATTCTTATATTCTTTTTCCTTCATCAGTTTATTCTTTCTTTCTTTCTTTCTTTCTTTCTTTCTTTCTTAATTTCTTGTTGAATACGACTAGATCTTTACTTTCCAGTAACATCTGTTGAAGCCTAATAAAGGAAAATAAAATGACAGCACCTTGAAAAAGGTACCAATTTTCACGCGCTCACAGCAGTTAATCGGGGTCTGGGTATTGTCGATACACACATTATGGCTGAACTTTGCACACGTATTCGTCAGTAAATGTCATCATTTCCTCACCATCTAGCGACACTGAATGCAGATTCCCATGACCCTCTCTCTATCTGTCCCTATCATCCATCGTTCCCGACGGGTCTTTACTAACTACATCTATCGAGCGCACAAAAGTGAAGTAAATAAGTTCTCGATGGTTGGCTAACACTAGCAAGTCTATCTGTAGGGGTCCGTAGAAGAACGTCTCTTCTCCAGCAATATTCTGCTTGTCTTGTTACTCCTACTTGGATAGTTTTTGAGATGGGAGGTAAGTGGCAGAACAGCTGCTGTTTTGTTGGGTGTTTCTTCCAGGATTTGTTCAAAATAGCTCACAGTATTCTTGAGTAGTTTCCATCTAGCTTTTTTCTTGTTAGCGTCGATGTGGTGCATCCATATAGTAGTATTGACACAGTATCCATATAGTAGTATTGACACAGTTACAACTTGGAAAAATACAGAAATTCACTAAAATCTATCTTATAAATGTTTAATCTTTAATAAATTCAAACACGAGCTCGGGGTTTTTCACTTATATTTTTCACTCAACGTACATTCAAATCTGGCTACAGAAATCGAACTTCGAAGCACATTGTTATTGTATCTAAAGAACAAACCCATGGTGCGTAACTAGTATTTACAACAAAAAGGGTGGGGATATATTTCGAAGTCATAAAATAGTTTGTTTTCCATGTTTTGTTATAGAAGTTATCGCAGATTTTGCAAATTATTGAGTACCTATAGTAAACAGGCTCTCGCAGTCTTTTCAAAATAAAGAGAATTTTATTCTTTTGTACTGTCGAAGCCCACAAAGCCTACATTTTTGAAGTAACCACAGGCGTCTCTTCTGTCTATATCACTGAACCGGACTCGAAAGCATTTATTCAGGAATAGTTTTCGCTCGTGTAATAAGGCCAAATATCCTATGCGAAGACTTTGATGCCGGCTCTCTGAAACAATTACCCGGCGTTCGTCTTTGTCTGACTAGCCAAAGTCCACCATCGGCAACATCAAACACCCAACCTCTACATATCACTACGTTGTTTATTCTTTAGTTCAGCGGGAGATCTTTTTTGTTGTTGTTCAAATGTTGCCAGTTTCTTTCTTTTTCTTTTTGTTATTGTTGTTGCTTGCGTGTTCACAAAGTGAATACAGAACTAATGCTTTATGTTACCCAATGCAATTTACACACACACACTCACAAAAAAGTACAATTTATGGGTTGACCTTGCTGTTATCATTCTCGACCCTATTTTCATCCCTCATGCGACGACCCTGGCAAGAGAAAAAAAAAGGAAATATTACGGCTGGACTGTCGACGACCCTTTGCATGTTCCAAGAGAGAGAGAGAGAGAGAGAGAGAGAGAGAGAGAGATATTACTGTTGGGCTGTCGAACTTTTGGCTAGGTTTTCTGTCTAATTTTTAGTTTATTCTTTAAGGGTAGCGACCATCAATGGGTTAATTAGATCTTCTCTGACAACCAGGACTGGTCGCAGATTACGAACAAAACAACAAAATAAAAAAGACGCGTACAAATGCACATATAAAGAAAAAGAAAATACTGGGAAAAAAAAACATGCAAGTCCACTTGATATAAAACAAACTAACAAACAAACAAACAAACAAATACAATAGACTAAATCTAAACCAAATATAACAAGTTTTCATGTACTTTATAACCATGCATTTATTTTTACGTGAGGCGCTTGTGGAACACGGTTATTTTCAAAGGAAATAGATTCGGTGATACGAGTTCAAATCCTAGACTGGGCTATTTACGTTTCACTTACACCTTTGAGAGAGACATGAATTCATCTCTTCCCTCGGCTATGAGTAAATAGAATAGAAGTTTGGGAACTTTAGCTTTTATACGGCAACCAATCTACAAAAAGAAAAACACTAAATTCAAACCAGCTGTACTCTGCTTAACACTAACATTAGTTTCGTTTTTCACTGAGTGCACCATATTTCTGGCCTTGTGGCCCAATAAGTTAAGTTTAATAATAATCAAAAATTTATCTTGTGTCACATTCTGTCAGCGGCGGAAGGGTTTGGTATATACATAATTCTTTCTATATGGCATTAATGAAAAGGGATATAACAGCCATTAGTAATTTTTGAGCAAATAATTACTAGGTAACGAAATAGTTTTTCTTTTTAGCTGCTTGGGCATTAGTGTCGGGAAATAAAACAACTGTTTTTTCCCCTGAGTGCAGCACCTACACCATCGTCTAAAAGAGGTAAGGTGAAGTCTATTGTCAAATGCCTACAGCACATCTTTGATGGGGGCATGCCGACGGAGCTAAGTTTATTGGCACTGTTTCAGCCGTGCATTCATGCGTGTGTGGGGGCAGTCCGATTCATAGATATGATGAATAGCAATTTGTATTTTAAAGCAGAACATTGTGGGTTCGACAACATTCCTTAACCAACTACATTCCGTTTATTTCAGCAAATATTCCATTGTCCGTACAACCAAGGCTTTGTTATTACAGATCCAATTAAAAAAACAAACTTTTAGTAATTATAAGGATCATCTATTGAAAAGTTTTCCAATATGTTTAAAGATGAGGATCAAACCGGCTGGAGCTGTATCTAATCATTTCTCTAAATCTTTTTGTCTCTCTCGCAATAAAAGAATATCCCTTTTACGTATCCTTAATGTTCTTAGTGACGAAATGTTTCTCTTTAGCAAGCAAAAGAGAAAGTTTCTTGTTCGAGTCTGTTTAGAAATGGCCGCAAATGAAGCACTTTGTCTCAGATTGGAGTTTATCTAACAAAAAAAAAATGTTTTTTCACATAACCCGCTCTATGTGGTACTATGCTCGTCACGTTACTTTATTATGGCCTTTGTTCCGTGAGTACCACATGCGTTTCTAGGTAGTTTGTTTATCAATCCCCTTTGTACCCACGTTGTGCTTGAAAGATCTGCATATGGAAGATGGCACAATCTATCCGGAAATTCTTCTGGCGGTCGGGGTTGGTACAAGTAATCTAGGTATTGGCGAGTCAAAGACAAGAAAAACTCTACGCTAACAATTAACAATTATATATTGAAACGCAATTATAACATATATATATATATATAGAGAGAGAGAGAGAGACAGACAGACAGACAGAGAGAGTAAAATTGTCCCTTTTTTGTGTTTAAGAGGCAGATAATTGACGTATTTGGCTGGCTGTGATACCCACCTAGCGACCAACCCCGACTTATCAACTTCTTTAAACTAATACTATTCATGCCCAGTGATTCATCTAGTGGTTTTTCTTTTTCTTTTCCAACCAGGGGTATTTCACATTTCACAACGACCCCACAAAATACAACCGGTGGGTGTGTGTGGAAGGAAGAACAAACGAACAATATGGACATAGGTCAGCTCCAAGCGTAAGAAAGGGAGTCTATATGACACTGTGCATTCTCTATGCATTTGTAGACTATCGCGGGTGTGTATTTTGCGTGAAACTTCTGCAAAGAAACTAGGAATGCTAACTCATGCTGACTTCTGTTGACTGTGTCCTCTGCCGTGTTTCCATCTTCTCCTGCCTCCTTCTGCTGACTGTTCTGTCAGCCGACTGTCCGACTCTGCTTTCCGTTGTCGACTCCTCTTTCCGTCTTCCTTCGTCAACTGACCCCCTGTCTTTTCTGGGATCTTCCTTTTCTCCTCCACTTCCAGCCACGTGGGAGATCTCGAGCTCAGGCCTTTGTGTGGGATTTGCGCCAAAGTAGACAAAGAGATTCTCTGACCGGCGCACACACACACACCCAACACAATCAATGGCCACATAGTGTCACATGGCGAAGTTTTTCTATCTTATTCAATTTTTCAGGGGAGAGAGAGAGAGAGAGAGAGAGAGAGAGAGAGAGAGAGAGGCTGTAGAAGCTCTAGTTCTTGGAGAGATTTCTTATTCTTTTGTCTTTGTGCTGATCTACGTCTGTGGGAAGAGCATCTCTTCCTCATATCAAATTTTAATTGGTTATCCAATCAAACCACAATAATAGTGCTTGGTTAATTAAGGATCTCAGCCCACGCCTTGTTGGGAGTATTTGTTTTCATTTTAGACAAAACAAAAATCAAAGATCTGAACTTTTAACCCCAACAGGTGGGCAAAAGATGTTATGATTTTAACTGGGTCAACGCACTGACCAAAACCAAAGGATTTTTCCCTTTAGTTTTGAAAATCTGAAAGTTCGGTCAGTACTGACCTTTGAAATAGACTTTTCAATTTCTTTCAAAGTATGTTTTTTTACGTTTGTTATAAAAGGAAATTTACATTTTTCT
Organism: Sepioteuthis lessoniana; assembly: GCA_963585895.1. Taxonomy (NCBI): domain Eukaryota; kingdom Metazoa; phylum Mollusca; class Cephalopoda; order Myopsida; family Loliginidae; genus Sepioteuthis; species Sepioteuthis lessoniana. Next base: position 132,436,710 of record OY757905.1, on the reverse strand, counting down.
AAATAAAAAATGTATCGTATCTCTATAAGTTTTTTACGCTAGTCATCATCATCATATCGTGCTGGCAGCACGGATATCCCTGACCCTCTCTCGCCACTCCTCCCTATCGTTCATCGCCCTAGGTAGGTCTTCAGGACAACAACCTGTATCCTCACATAGCTGCTGAATGTACGTTCGTGCTGGTCGTCCTGCTTTTGCGCGGCCGTGTGTGGGGATCCATAAGAGTACATCTCTTATGAGTTCATCTCTGCTTCTCCAGCAATGTCCTGCATGTCTGGTTCGCCTAACTTGAATAGTTTTCGTGATAGGGGGCAGGTGGCCGTACTGTCAAGAACAGAGTAAGAAAACCTGAGAATTTCAAATGTTCACCAAAATATAACGTCAGTAGAATGCATAGATTATATGCAATGTGGCTTATCTAGAGGTTCTTTCATGGTGAGAATTTTTTGATTATCTGATTTTGAAAATGACATTGAAGGCATAAACTTGAAAAAGATTTTAATACACACACACGCACACATACACACAGACACACACACAACACCTCCACACGCGCACACACACACACACACACACGCACGCACACACACACACACGCACACACACACACGCACACACACATCCACCCACCCCCACACACAAACACACACACAAACGCCCCCCCACGCAAACATACACACAAACACACACCCACAGCAACACACACAACTCATGAACATTAATGACTATCTTAAAACTCATGAAACACTATCAGCTTTTCTTTCCTTTGGTGACCATATTAGGTGGTATAATACATAAGCGTGTATGTTCGAGCATATCCGTCAGCATCAATGCATATAGGCGTATCATATAATCAAAATAGGGGTGACCGAATATGTATCGCTGTGTCTGAACATAGGTGGAGTATATATAAAATATGAATGTGTGTGTATGTATGATAGTATCAAAAAGATAGTTTAGCAAGATAGGTTTTGTTTGGTTTGGTTTGGTTTAGTTTTATGGCATATCAACCATTGTTGGTTATCTTACGCCAAATTCAATTTATTCATATATATGTTATATATATATATATATGATTTTTAAATGTTAGTCAAAAAAAGTTAAATAGTTCCAAGTATTATAATGTATCACTAAATTTTTAATCAAAGATTAACCATTTGTTTGCACACAGTTAAATGATCAAGCAGTTCTATTTCAAATAATTCAATTTAGCATAAGTCATTTGTTTGCTCTCAGTTTAAATGTCAAGCAGTTTCATTTGACCCATAGATTGAACCCGTTAAAGTGCTACCACTTAAGGCTAGAGTGGATTTAGGAGCGATGGCAATAAAAGGTACACCATCAGCCTCACCATCAAATTGTTTAGTGTCATTTCCAGAACACTCGTTCAGAGTGGGGTTCTTAGCTATCTACAGAGATACTGTCAGTCTATTCTAAAGTCCCAGTCGACTGGGCTAAACAAGATAGGAAGGTCAGTAGATTTTAATAATTGATAAAATGGAAAGAAAAGTATTCCTCGATGAGAATGAAAAGGTTAGTTTTTTATGCTCATCATAAACAGGTCTTTGGAGCTTATACGGTTAGGAGTTAATAGACATGGTTATGATTTTCAAAGTGCTCTAGTTTTTAACGGTGAACGCAGGAAAAGCGATTTTCTTTTCTCTAAGGCCATACCGCATATGTTAAGGAAGCATTCAGGCGTTGGGCAGATGAGATTGAAACATGATAAGTAAGAGATTAGTTTGTCGGTAATTTTGGTTTTAAATGAATTCCAACTAGTATTGCTATTTCTCCTGTATAAAAGTCACCCTTTATATTCAAGTAACAATAAGTATCAACTTATGGCATGTAAAGGAACATACGGTTTCATCATACTTCAAATTTAACAGGGGAAAAATTTACAGCTACAATAATACATATCTAAACATTCAAACATATATATATATATATATATATATATATATTAGAAAAAATTATTATTCAAACATATGTAATTTTAGTACATCAATTTTTATCATTAGAATGAACTAAAAATATGTAAAACTAATGTTATTTACGGTCAACCCCCCCAATTACAATAATAGCGAAAAAGTTACTAATATCGATTCATAGTATTCATTTATTTATTTATTCTTTATTCACTTATTTTTTAAAATAGTCTTAATTTATTTTTATGTCTTCATCTAGCAAAAATCACAACTCTGATTTAATTGGTTAACAGGATCAAAGTATAACATAATTTGTATCTTTTCTTCCAGACACAAATGACATCTACTATCAAAGCTACTAGAAGTAGTAGATCTAAACCCCTATTTTTCAACTTCTAAAAACTTTTGGACAAAGCTGTTTGATTTCTCAAACATTCATGAGAGAAAGAATGAATGTGATTAATGTATCTTAACTTCCATCTAACCGACAAAATTCCTATAATTTTCTTTCTATCTAGTATGTTTTCCCTTGGGGAAATTAATAGCTTGATACACTATGTTTTTCAAATATACCTCCCTTAGAACAAAGAATTTTAGATTTACAATTACAATTATTATTACAATTATTACTTCTACTATTATCATTTTTATTTTTCTCAAGTTGTCTACACGGTTTAATGGTTTCGATTATTGCTATCTAACACTTATAATTCTATTCAATATTAATCAGTTATTTGCATAGAGTTGTTACATTATTAAGGAATGATTTTTCTATATTAATCATTTTTCGTTAATTATATTTTATCCTTCAGTTTAGTAAGGCTTTGAACTATTTGGGTTCTTAGTGCAGGTGTATAGTCATTGGGTGCAGTTTTAGGCTCGCGCGCAAAGGATATGACAATCACCATTGTCATATTAAACCCCCGGACAAGAAATGGGACTGGAGTGTGGATGATGTCATGCCTACAAGAGATGGGCTGAGAATTAGAGGATTTTATAAACACAGCAGTTGAGAGTTGGATTGAGGCCGTTAAAGATGTAATTGGGTTTTTCGGATCTCTACCGACCGAGATCTTAAACACCACAAGATGCGCTGCGCATTGGAGATGGTTAGCATAGTATGGTCAGCATAGTAAGAATTGTGTGTCATGTCGAAGAACCGAATTCAGAAGTTAATAAACCGTTCATAACTGAACAACAGAGTCCGCATGCATTTGCGTATGGATTAATAGCTTTATGATTATGGCTATGAGTGGTATGCAACACAGTGAAGTGGTTATAATATTATTATAATATTATTATTATATTATTATATTATATATATTATATATTATTATATTATTATATTATAAAATTATTGCTATTTAGCAATAATATTTATTTTTAACATTTTTAATTCGTTTGCACAAAGTTAATGGTTCCAAGAATTGTTATGCATCACTATCAATTCAAACTTCAGTTTTTATTTACACACAGTTAAATCATCAAACAGTTCTACTTCTACCAATTTCGATGAGCATAAGTCAACAAAGTTAAATGGTTCCAAGTATTCCTGTGTATCGGTAACAATTCAATTAAATACCAGTCATTTGTGCACACACATTCAAATGATCCAACTGCTCTATTTCAAACAATTCAATTTTTTATCATTCCAGAAAAGAGGAGACCTGGGAGCGATGGCAATGAAAGTGTAGTCTGCATTCTCCAATGCTCCAGCATTACTAGATCCTTATCATAAGATGGTTTAATATAATATTCTAGGCACTCGTTGGTGGGGGTATTACACTGCAGCAGATATACAGTCGGTGTATTCTACAGCACCAGCTGACTGGGCCACAGGACAGTCGCTGGGAGAGTCTTATCCTTCGGTAGAGATGCAGCTGATGTATTCTACAGCCCCAACCGACAAGTCTAGAACCCCAACAAGGGCTCAGAGCTGACCTGAGAGTAATGGCAATACAAGAGTACTCCATATTCCATATTTACCAACCCCTCCGCTCGGGCAGGATATGACACAAGGTCAATTTTTTAAGCGGAGTTTAACAGGTTTGAATTCAGAGTTTTCCTTCTCCTAGACTAGTTGCCTTACCAAGGCTGAAGAACCCAGTCTGCCCTACAGTACTCCTAATTCCCCAGAGCACCAGAACTATATAGTTCAGTATCTTACTTAGGATTTGTGACAGGACGGGGAAAGCCTCTATCCTGGCAAGAAACGTTGCCTCCATTCATTTATTCTGTTTTGGTGAACCCCAAAATTCATAATATGGAAGAAACTGATAGAATCACTGCCACTGACAACCCTAAGCATTCAATTGTACTACAATAAAGGGGTCCAAAAGTAATTAATGCTAATATACAGATTCTTGTTTTAATTTACATGTAATAAACAAAATAAACAATCTTTGTACTTAATTTCATGGATTATTTCGATAAAACAAATTTTCATTAGAGTAAACATGAAAAGATTTAAATTCCGATTTGACTGGAAATGATTGTTAGTTGGTTATTTTGCTTAATGGCATACCGACTCTTATCGGTTATTTAATCTCAAATTTTGTTTTGTTTTTTAAATGATAAGCGAAATATTCGGTGGTAGATATGCTGGCTGGTTACTGTTTTATAGCATATTAATCCCTCTGGGCTTTTAAATGCCAAATCTTTTTTGTAATATAAATAATAAGCGAATAGTTCGAAGGTAGATGTACTGGCTTGTTAGTGTTTTATTGCATATCAACCATTGTGGGTTATTTAATACCAAATCCTGCTTATACTTGATTTGTAAGCGAATATTTTTAAGGTAAAATTATTTTTGAAGGATTTTTCGTTTTTTTTCATTTCCTAAACGGTTTTAAGTATTTCTATTAAAGATTAGTAATTATATTTATCGAGTATTTCAGTCTAGCACGAACGATTTCCACACAGGTGTATGGTTTCACATAATTAGTAATAATCATAATTATCGTTTGTAAATGATTGAACACTTCTATTTAACCCATAGATGAGACCCTAATTCCCTGTTTGCGTATATTAGGAGGTGCCCGTGGTGTAATGGTTATCGTCCTAGGAAATGGACACGGCGACACGAGCTCAAACCCTGGACAAGACTGATTGCATTTCACATAACACTAATACACTTGAGAAAGGTATGAATCCAATTATTCTCCCTCCAGCTATGGGTAAATAGTAGGGCAGATTGGGTTCTTCAGCCTTGATGGGACAACTAGTCTAGAAGGAAAACTCTGAATTCAAACCTGTTAAACTCCGCTTAAAAAGTGACCTTATGTCATATCCTACCCGAGCGGAGGGATTGGTAAATATGGTAGACCAGGGAAAAATGTCAACGAACGAGAACTCCAAATCACTCAGAGCTCCAGAAGTGTAGCCTCACCATCAGATGCAGTTTAGTGTCATATTCGGGAAACTCGTTAGGGGTTTTCTCCTTCAGCCGAGGGGCAGAGGTACAGTTAGTGTATTTTACAACCCCAGTTGACAGGCCAGGAAAATGTTTGTTTTAATGACTTTCTAAAAGCTACTACGATGCTAATGATCTTATTAGTCACTACAAAAACTCACCAATTGATATAGAAGTACAAGTAATCGTGAAAATTTCATTTTTATAAGTTTTCTTTTTCATATTTTGATTGGTAAACTTACAAATGCGGCAAAAATTGAGAAAAAAGTGCTTTTCGTAATAAAATTAGTGACGATATCTTCAAAAAGAAAATGAAAAATAACAATATATTTTTTATAAATATAACTTTATATGAATGTTTGCCTAAACCTTCATAGTCCAATCGGCTTCGGCTGCATAATACACCAACTACATCTCTGCAGAGGGGTAAGACCCCCAACGATTATTCTGGATATAAGACTAAGCAATCTGATGGTGAGGCTCCAGTGATGCTGGAGATTTAGGGAATGTGGACTACCCCTTTTTTGCCGTCGCTCCTAGGTCCACTCTACCCGGAGTGGTTGCACATGATAGGGGTGTCTGATTACGGGTCAAATAAAGTAAACTTTCTAATTTTGTTAAACTGAACTGTTTGATATAGTATTGTTTTTGATATTTAAACTGTGTACTTATGTTAACTGAATTGTTTGAAATAGAACTGCTTATATGTATAAAAATCGATTTGCGATTATATAGCCTACAATGGTTGATATACCATAAAACAAAATCAAACAAACCCTTCCATCAAGCAGTATGTGACATGATGTTCCATTTTTGAGTGGAGTTGGAATTCAGAAAATCTGCTTCTCATTGACCAGTTGCCATACCAAGGTTGAAGGGATAAGTCTGCCTTGCAATTTACTTATAGTTAGATGGAAAATAGCTGATTGGTTACCTTTATCGAGGGTATTAGCAATGTCTAAAATTCAACCCATCCAGGATTTGAAACCGAGTCACTCAGTCCATTTCTTATGACGACAACTATTGCACCACTTTAGATATGCTGAAATAAATGGAATATATTTTTTTAGGTTATATTCTTTCTTTCTTTCTTTCTTTCTTTCTTTCTTTCTTTCTTTCTAGGCAAGAACGGAATAGTCTATTATTTATCTAAGGTGATGTCAGAGCGTAACGTTTGAGCACATGCATTCTTGTCTTCTTTTATCAATATTATATATTTTAAGTATTAAGAAATTAAGTGTGAACAACATTAAAATAAATGTCAAGAAGAACATGATTTATTGTTAAGTTGTTTTGGGATCTAAAAACAACAACAAATTATTGGGAAGAATAATGGTCCAAACTTTTTATAGAAGGAATTTTGGAGCAATTCTCTAATGAGCCATACTGAAAAGAAATGCGGATTTTATTCTAGAAAAAATAAGTTATTTCTTAAAAAGGACAAACAAACAACCCAACCCCCCAAAAAACAAACCAAAATTTAAAAAAAAGCCAATATTAGTCTACGAAAATTTGAATGACAAAAGAATAATCGCGTAGAAACCCCCACCCAAATGAACAAACAAAAAATAAATAAACACAAACAAAAACAAACAAAAAGAATAAGGTCTGTGTTATTCTAGAAAAAAATAGTATTGCAGAAAAATGATCGTGTGGAAAAAGCAAGCAAACGATCTCAACAAAAAAAAAAGCCAGTGTTGTTCTTGAAAAAATGATATTTCGGAAAAATGATTGTGTTGAAAAAAAACAAACAAGCTAACTCTACCTTCCAAAAAACAAAAAAAGTTAGTCGAGAAAGAAATGGAATAGCAGAAAAACGATAATGTTGGGAAAAATGAAAAAAACCTTAAAACAGAGAAACAAGAACAAACAAAAACCAATGTTAGTAAAAAAAATGGTATTGCAAAAAAAAAAAAAGATAGTGTCGAAAAAACAAGCGAACACCACTCCCCCCAAAAAACTTAAGTTAGTCGAGAAAGAAATAGTATTGTAGAGAAATGATAGTGTTGGAAAACTAAACAAACAAAAGAATGCTCCCCCACACCCCAAAAAATAACTAATGTTAACCAAGAAAAATGGTATTTCATCATCTTACTCCCCAAAAAGCAACAACAACAACAAAAACAAAACATGACAAAAAAAAAATCACTGTATACTGCAGCTGAAAACCTCGATTAATATGTGTTATTTTATTTCCTGTATCTGTTGGAATTTCCGTAGACTTATAACTTAGAAGATTTTCCGTTGAAAAATCTCATTTACAACTTTAATTTTGGTTTCGTACTTTCTTCCCTCAAGAAGATACAAATTTATTTTGATTCTACAGAGGATTTAATCTACCATCAAAGACTCCCCTCCAAAAATGACTCCCCTCCAAAAAGCAGCTGTATTCCGAGGGGACTAATACGAGGAAGTGGGTAAGTCAAAATAGTGTTCACGAGTTTCAGAAAGTTGTCTGAACGCACATCTTGTTATATAAAGGGCCGACATGAAGTTCTTCATATCAGTTGTAATTGTAACTAATATCTCTATCGAGTTAGAGATCTAGTTGGTCTTAGAGAATGCCAAAACGTGTTGGGTTATCTAATGCCGAAGTCAGTTTTGATTCCTTCTATTCCGTGACAAACAAGACCATACGCCAACATTGTATCTTATATATGTATAAAAGCGGATTTAAAAACCTTAATGCATGTGTGCTTGTGAGTGAGTATGAAGGTACACAAGGCGTAATGGTAACACCTAAAGAAAATGGGCTCCATGACCCGAGGCTTTTCACGACGAGACTGTTCAATTCGGGCTACTACCATATTGCTACGAGTTAAACAGAAAGACTGACTGACGTTTAAATCTTTAGAGGAGCAACCGGTCTTGGTGAAGGAGATAATCTGAATTTAGAACCTAATAAAATTTCTTCGGAGAGTCTCTGACACTAGTGTACCATTCTGGATGGGAATCACTTAGAATCAATAACAATTTATGAACTGTGATTCAATTTTTTTGCAACAAAGAACCAAAATTATATATATATATATATATATATATATATATATATATATATATATATATTGTTTAATATGAAAATCACAGAAGATTACTCAAAAGAAAATTATTGAAAAAATTATGATATATTTTGATATAAAATAATAAAAATCAATATATATATATATATATATATATATATATATATATATATATATAATATATTATATATATATATATAATATATATAGTGTCAGTAATGTCCAGTCGGCGTCTGAAGACTATGGGTGTGCATTATTCGTGTATAGAGTATTTGAGGGATTTCACATATTTCAGAAGCAAGTGCTCGAGGAATACCGATTGTTATACATTTCTTTTAAGGTTTATATAAGAAACCTCACACACAGTGTGGATTTAGCATGTATGTAATCTGAAGAGACAAAGATTTTATTCTTCGCCGAAATAAATTCGTATTGACAATTTAACCGTTGGTGAATTTTCTTCCAGTTACATTATATATATATATCAGTGGTGACCCCCGCACTGTGTCAACTTCAGTTCCCAACCCGTGGTCTGTGGACCCAAAGTAAGTCATCATAGTTGCTATTGCGTGATTCTCCATTGTATAGCACAGATTGACTAACGTACTTTGCATGGTGTTTTTTTGTAAACAATCAAGATACTATATAATTTGTAGTCTTGTTAATACAGTAGATAAGATAATTTTTTCCTTTCAAAAGTATAGAAGAAAAGAGATGTTCATTACTATGACGAGAAAAATATGTTTATTAGAATAAAGAAACTGATGACAATATACACAGACACAGCTAGTAGTTTCAATTTCGCTTAAAATAAAGATTATTTGTTGAAAATGTATTCAAATAAACAAATTTCAGTTACAGAATGTAATATATGCAACATTCATTAAAGAAATAGAGATCTGTTAGTGAAAAAATGAATTAAAACAGGCCGTTTAACCAACATTTACCATAGCGATGATGATGACGACGGCGACGGCTATAATCTGCTATCCCCCCCTCTCTCTCTCTCGGTCCCTCTCCCTCTTCCCAAGACAGCTGTCAGCAGTCACATAGTGCTAATATTTTTGAGCGCGGTGTTTTGAGTTGCTCTTGCTATTGGCTTCAGCCAAAAGCGGATTTCTCTAACATTACTGTTATTATAAGGGTCTAGTGCCTGGCCCGGATTGCGCTTTCAACATTATAACCGATTTTATGGGATGTTCAATGGATATGACGGTGGCCGGACAAAGACCATCCGTTCAAAACAGCATCGTTGTATTATACCCAGATATATTTATGAACTTTTGGCTACTTAGTTATCGAAACTTGAATAGATACGTAATTTAATTGAGATCAGACTAAGTATGTTTGCTTGAAATTAATGGATGATTTTTAATCCATTTTGAATAACATTGACCGAGTTATTAGTCGTGCCGGGCACGAGTTGCACTAGTCCCGTCTCCGCCCCTGATATATATATATATATATATAGGTGATGGGAGGTACCGTTGGAGACACGACCCGGTACTTAGGTTGCAGATACAGTGGACGCTGCAATCCGTGCGAACAATTACAAGCCAGAAACGAGGCCGATTTACTTTGTCCAAGCCGGTGAATGCCCCACCCGGCGTGTAATATCAACTCTTGCGTACTATCTACCGCTCAAGACTGGCAGAGAAGAGTAGATATCAGGGAACGTTTGAAAATTCCAGAGCAGATCGCAACAACAACACTGCGACCGAATTTAATTCTTTGGTCAACTGAAAAAAGGCAGGTGCTACTGATAGAACTTACATTCCCGTTGGAGGAAAATATCGATGTGGCCTGCGAAAGAAAGCTCGAAAAATATCAGGCGGTTGTAGAGCAATATAAATTTAACAAATGGCAGACCGCATGCTATCCAATAGAAGTTGGCTGTCGTAGTTTTGCGGGAAGATCAGTATGCAGAATTCTATGAGAGTTTCTAATTTTTTAGATGTCTGATGGGTAACATTTTTGATTTACATAAAATACCACAAAAACTACACCCCAAAATAAAATCACCATGGAACACAGCTTTAAAAACTACAATTTTTTGACATTCACATAAAAAAAAAACCCAAAACAGCCAAATTATCACAGACATTTAGCGCACAAAAAGCAGAGAAAAAAAATCCATTTTATAAGAACTGTATTAGATTTATCTCTTACACTCTAGCACGTCGAATATGCACCAAGGTCACTAACAAAAACCTCTGACAAATTCACCTTGAAGAATCACACATCACCCTCCACTCGTAGGATATCCGACAACACTATTAAATCAGGTATTCGAATTAGCAAAAAGATGCCATTAAAAAATGACAAATCCCCAAAAACACAGCAAACGAAGAAAATACAACAAAAACAACCCAGAACTATTCACAGAAATAACTATGAATCTCGACTAACATAAAAATAATGATAGAATCAACAAAAAACATCAAACGCAAACCACTTCCAAAAAAACATAAAACACGTACTAATCTTATTTAAATTTCGGCATCACAAAATGGAGTCTCAAAATGCAACGATAGAAGATGAGAATTATGAAATATAATCACAGAAAAAGCTTTCTATCCCTTCTAAAACCCCAAAACAGCATTCATGTTAAAAAAAACAATACAATCTAAACTGTAACTAAAAAAACAGTCTACATAAGCAAATGTTGCAAATGTAAAAATGTATTCATAGAATTGACTCCAACTCTCAATAACAGGATCTCTTTACCTAAAAGCCATATTAAATTACCAGAAAATTGAAAACTCTATGTTTGAAAACATCGTTAAGAAATGTTGTAATGGATTTTTTAAAATAATTCCAATATACTAAACCGACATCGACTCATTACTCAAAGGAAGAGAAAAGATTATAGATAAATCTAAACTTATATTGAACTGAGTCTATCTTCACGCTCACACTCGCGCACAGAACCGAACTTAATATTTATCTTCACAGCCACAAAGATACTATTTACCCAAACCCTCCGCTCGGGCAGGATATGACACTTGGCAATTTTAAACGGAGTTTAACAGGTTTGAATTAGAGTTTTCTTTCTCCTAGACTAGTTGCCTAACCAAGGCTGAAGAACCTAGTCTGTCCTACTATTTACCCATAGCTGGAGGGAGAATAATTCGATTAATACCTTCCCCAAGGGTATTAGTGCTAGTGAAATGCAATCAATCTCGTCCAGGATTTGAACTCGTGTCGCCCTGTCCAATTCCTACGACGATAACGACAACACCACGGGCACAGCCACAAAGATATTCCCTGAGACTCCCTTAAAATATATCCATGACACATTCAGCTCAGAGAAAAAACTAAAAAAACAATAGCCAGATGTATTTAAAATACGTTCTAAAACGTTTTCACACACATTCAATTCAAAGAGAAAGAGGGAGAAAAGAAAAACAACAAAATGTACGTGCATGTATGGGAATGTAGACGCACACAAGCGCTCATTGTAGATACTTGTTAAATCATACATAAAAAACAACACCATACTAAAAACACCTTGAATTAAAAAGAATCACATCCCTATCGAGGCATTCTTTACTGTGAAATAATCTTTCCGGTAAAAGCGAGAAGCAGAAACATCCCTTGACATTATTAGTCTCTTGAAGAGGACCACGAAGTCCGAAACACGTGTGGAGCATGATCATATCATATATAAATATTTTGAAATATATTAATATGATATATCAATTTGTATACATATATCTATATAAGCACACACACACACACACACACACATGAATATACACAAATACCCCAAACGTATATATATATATATATATAGTAAGTAAAGTAGGCGACCATAGTCGAGGATCACCCGAAAGCTCCCTTTTCGATAGCTTACTACACCAAGGTGTAGGGGAGGGCGCTACTCCTTTCCCTGGATTGCTCCACTTTACCCTTGATACGTACCTTATATTGCTGAGTGTTAAGCAAGGAGGCATCAAGTACCATTTTTTGAGTCTTTGGTATGACTCGACCTGGGATTGAACCCAGGTCTCATGATTGAACATAATAGACATTTTTTGACTTGACATTTTTTGTTAATCCTTTCAAATTGCTGTATCGATCTTATGATATTCGACGGGAATTGGTTGATAAACATTCCATAATTAGTCATTTCCCAACTACTTTCTGCCCAAGTTTGGGCCATCATCGAGGAGGATGTATTACAAAAGCAATGTAACTTTTGTATATATATTACTACTTTGTTAGAATGAGCGTGATATTATCCTTACAGAGTGTAATTTGTCTCTTCACAAGATCACGTCTGTATTCCAAAGTGCTGCTATATATATATATATATATATATATATATATATATGTAAATAACGATAAGGCCCAGTTACATGAAACCATAGGATTGCATACAAAAAAAAGAAAGAAAGATATATACCGTATTAGATGACCTAACAAGGGTTAACATGCCCAAAATACTTCAACTAGCCAACTAACTAACCATATATATATATATGTGTGTGTGTATGTGTGTGCACGTGGGCGTACATGTTTCCATGTGTTCCACGTGGACGAGTGCATGTGTTTGCACACGCGCATGTATGTGTGTGTGTATGCGTGTTTGTAAGAAATATTTTCAAGCACATAAATCAAATATTCATCACAAATAAAAAAGTGGATTTCACTAAAGGACGGCATTCATAGTTATCAGAAAATCGACTGGTAGCCATAAACAGCGCGTATATTTATTAATACACAATAAAACGTCTGTCTGCGCATGCTCATATGCACGCGTGCATCTTAGACGACTTTCGTGTCAGCAATATGGACGTATATGCATGTCTGAATGCAATTGCAAGCGAAATGATTTATGGATTATCACAAGCATTTGAAACGGATCATGAATTTACTTGTAATATCCCCTCACATGATGTTCGTTTAGAAGCTCAAGCATGCCTCCACGTCACATTGTGCACCAGGCAGCATTTTGAACACGATACCACTGGCACGCACAGTCGGTTAGAGCGCATCTTTTCCAGTGCGCATGTGCAATAGTTAGTTTTATTGAAGATATGTGTGAGGTTAGGAGTACGTAATAATTGTCACTTGCGTGCGTATAAGTTTAATGATGATGCATATTATTGGGAGAATCTGTGTAAAGGCTGTTCGTAGACATTTACCCTATTATAAATATCAGCTAAATATTGGCAGGTGGTAGTCGGAGGGATTTTAAGAAAACCGGAGAAAGGCGAGGTGAACACGTGATCAAGCCGGGCCTTCACCTCGTGTCTTTCCATGGCTGAAAGTGTCAAACACGAGAGCAAACTCGGTAAGACCATTAATCATATGACGACCCTTTCCTAACTTCAACGTTTCTCATTATCTTCCCCACTGTTCCAGTTTAACATTAGAATGTCATATTCGGGAAAAAGGCGGGGTAGAAAGTATGAGGAGTGATGTCATGAGAAAGGTTGGTATTGTTGCTGACGTAATAACAGCAGTTACTGAGCGGATGTAGACAATAGGCAAATAGGCAGCACAGAATTTGCGATTGGGTTTATAGGGTCCACAACGTATGCACCGTCTAAAGTGGGAAGGGTCGTATACGAAGAGGCTCTTTAATGACATGTTTATGGAGGAATAAAACTGTTGTGTACATAGATATCGTGTCAACAGAACGGACTCGGTCTGGGTCTCGGTAATGACATCCTTCGGACCATTTTTAATGAATTTATATGTTGAGGGGGGATACTGAAAAAGAAATGGTATGTGAACGTTGTTGCTTAAATTTTCTGTTTCGCCATGTGTTCTAGGTATAACATTAAACTGCATTGGGTGGTGAGACGCCACTCTTGGAGTTTTCGTTTCTTTGTTTAATGGCATATCAACCTTTGTAGGTTATTTAATGCCAAACTCATTCTCCTTGAAGAACTGTAATAGTACTATTTAACCCATAGCTGGGAGGATAAGGGGGTTCATAACTTTCCCAAGGGGATTTGTCCGAAAGTCATCGTAATAGCGCGATTGGAGTACAAACATGCTTACTACGATTTCTCAGTCCATCGCTTTAACCATTACACCACGAGGACACCCCCTCTTGGATTTTTGGAAAATTAGCACAATTCAATCATTTGCAATGAATAATAATACATATTAAAAGATTGAATAGTTCCATTTTTCTATATTTCTATTGTTCTATACAGTTCTGATATCAAATAGAATTATTAGTGTTAATTAACAATACTTGCAATCATTTAACTGTGTGTAAACAAATAAACATATTCAATAATATCATTTGTTAGATAGCAATAATTGAAATCATTTAACTGTGTGCAAATAAAACTATTATTGTTAAATAAGATTACATGAAACCATTTAACTATGTGAAAGTAAACAATTACTGTTACTTGAAAATATTTAACTGTGTGCAAACCAATAATTAATACTAAATTGAATTCTAAGTGTTAAATAAAAATACGTGAAACCATTTAACCGAGTACAAATAAAAAACAATACTTGAAACAATTTAACTGTGTGCAAGCAAATAATTGATATTAGATAAATTTATTAGTGTTTTATACCAGTACTTGAAACCATTTAACTGTGTGCAAACATTAAATAGAAATTCTTTAAACTATTTTACTATGTGCAAATACAAATTGCAATACTTGAAACTATTCAACTATTTGCAAATAGAATTGTTAGAGTTAGATTGCAAGTCTTTAATCCATTTAACTATGTTCAAGCAATAAATAGCAATACTTGAAACAATTTAATTGTGTGCAAATATAACTATTAGTGTTATATAGTAAGTCATTAAACCATTTAACTGTGTGCCAACAATAAATCACAATTCTTTAAACCAATTAACTCTGTGCAAATAGAACTACCAGGTTTAGATGTCAATGCTTAAACCCATTCAACTGTCGGTACACAAATGATTCATATTAACAAGAATTATTAGTGAGCAAACGACAAATAGCAATACTTGAAAACATTTAGCTATGTGCAAACGAATGAATTCTGGCTCATTTTAAATTTTGTTTCCAACAAATTATTTTCTTATTAATTATATCAATAATATGTACGTATATATACAGGAGTTGGCATTAAATAAACTATTTCGCCATTTGTAAGATAAGTTTTACACCGGATAAGAAACACATTTTATACCAAGTGGACGTGTAAACATTGTATTTGTTTAGTTTACCATAGCTGATATAATTGGTTGTTAGGAATATAGTCACTGATTTTTAGTATAAAAAATCTGTTCTAACATTTATTTCAAGAGAATAGGTATAAATATTTCTCATTCATGATGGTTAACGTACTGTCTTTGTTAATTTTTGATAACTTCTTTCAGAATTTGATTTTGAAAGTTATATGTCCCAAGAGATGATGTAAATAATTAGGGTGATAAGTAATTACATTAATTATTTCATTTGGTAAAAATTATTTTGTTTGGTAAAATTGTAAGTTGGTAAAAATCTTTCAGTGTATTTGTACTTTGTCACAAAATGTTGCATGCTTTTACGTGTGCCGGATGAGCCATGTTAAAATAGTTCTAGACAGGCTATTGAACATAAACAAATCAAGTGTTTGTCATCTGAGTAAGAAATACAAATTTATGACCGTATTATGCTATAATTAGGAGGATGACGTCCCATCGAAAGGTTTAAGATTCATGTCTTTATAACATTAGCTGAATGAGATAATTAATAGATTATATAAGAAAATATCATTTTGAATTAATGCAGACGGTCGTTGAGGAGAGTCGAGATTGGAAATTATTAGTAGTCTTTTGTTAAATGATACAAAAATGAATAATGTACACAATTCCGTAATTTCTTGGTGTAGAATAATTCACACAGGTTGGGATCCTGTAGCTGGAAACGAGATTTGCACTAAATCTTTTAGAATGTCTTCTTTTCTCTCCTGTTTGCGTTGGACACCAAGAATTAGATTGAGTCTGAATAAAGACTTTTTCCTATCCCGACTGATAGAGTCGCACTATTATTTATAATATATAATGTTCAAAATGATCCATCGTATTACTATGAATATGAAATGAAAGGATGCGTTTACTTTTCAAACTTGGTCATAATTTTTTTTCATAACAATGGTCGGGCACATGTTACCAAGATGACACTGCAGAATTTTTCTGACATGGGATACGAGACTCTACACCATCTACCATATTCTACGGATATATCACCCACCTACTACCTTATTTTTCAAACATCTGGACACATCTGTTTCTAAAGAAAAAGTAGAAACTGCATTTTAAGATTTCTTGGCATCAAAACCTTTAGAATTTCATCGTACAAGCATAAATAATATTGTTAATCGATGACAGATATTTTGACTGATTAAAACTCTGTTTAAATTCATTCATTCGAGATTAAAAGTTTGTTCTAAA